>OY728141.1:385573600-386823600 GCA_963277665.1 Viscum album | reverse complement strand
TATGATCTAAATTTGGGAAGAAGCATAGAGTAATTTATCTTAAGGGGTATAGTAAATGTTTTAAGTTCGTAAATAAAGGTCATTGGGCAATTGATTTTTGAAATTATGGGAATAAATTAGCTCAAAATGATAATGGAAAAAAATACACACATAATGAACCTCCCACAATTCAGTGCTACAATTGTAAGGAGAATGGTCATTATGCTTACCACTACCCAAACCCAATGGTTGGTGATGATGATCGACATCAGCAACCTCATAAGCTAAGGTACAAGGGGAAATCTCATGAAATAGCTATTTCTAATGAGGTGTGCGATAAAAATGTGATGAAAGGTATACTTACCATCCACTATAGAACTAAAAATGTATTATTTTATTCTGGATCTACCCACTCTTTGATATCTAAATAATTTTCTAAGGGTGTTGAGATTCCACCAAAACAATTAGATGTGGAATTAGCAGTGAAAACACATAATGGTATGATGATTTCATCTCAAGTTTATGATTCTAATCTGGATGAAGTTTTTGGGAATGTACTTCTTGAAAATATTTTCATTCTTCCTTTAGTTGAATTTGATGTCATCTTAGGCATGGACTATCTTTCAATACATAAATACCACATCAATTATCAAGGAAGAGAATCTATGTTTGATATTTTAAACCCTCCTATGACCATCCATCAATGTGATGATAAGCATAAACTTCTAATGGAGACTATATCCATTGTATGGGTCATAATTCTCATTCAAAAGGGTTGTTTATCTCAAATGGTTGAGGAGAAAATCGACATCGATGATATTCCTATTTTTTGGGATTTTTTGGATGTCTTTATAGAATATTTTCCTAGTCTTCCACTAAAACATTATGTTTAATTATCAATATAACTTATACCTAGTTCCACACCAATATCAAATTATCCTTATAGAATGGTTTTAATTGAGTTTCATTAATTGAAGGACCAACTCCAAGAAAACCTTGATAAGGGATTCATTCGGCCAAGTGTGTCACCTTGGGGTGCACTGGTTCTTTTTTTGAAAAAGAAATATGGATCAATGTGACTTTACATTGATTAATAGGATTTCAACAAGATCACAATCAAGAACACATATCCTCTTCCCCGTATTGATGATTTTTTTGATCAACTACGCAGAGCTCAATACTTTTTCAAGATTGACCTTTGTTCTGGATATCATCAATTGAGGGTCAAGAAAGAGGATATACCCAAGATGAAATTCCAAATGAGGTATGGACATTATGAATATATAGTGATGCCTTTCAGTCTTACTAATATCATTTCTATCTTTAAGAATTTAGTGAATAGAGTCCTTATAGATTATCTAGATCAGTTTGTGGTGGTCTTTATAGATGACATTATTATATATTGAAGGATAAAGGAAGTTCATGAATATCACTTTATAATTATACTCAATACCCTAAGGAAGGAGTGGCTATATTTAAAATTTACAAAGTGTGAATTTTGGATGCAAAAGGCTTCATTTTTTGGTCATATAATCTCAAGATATGGTGTTGCAGTAGATCCATCAAAGACAGAGGCTATTGAATGTTGGCCTAGACCAACCATAGTGATTGAGATCCATAGATTTCTTAGTTTAGTAGGATATTACCAATGGTTTGTGGAGAATTTCTCATGAATATCTAATACTCTAACCAAGTTAACTCGAAATGGTTTCAAGTTCTTCTGGATAGATGAATTTAAGGAAAATTTCAAGGAACTTATGAGAAGGTTATTCAGTGCACTAGTTCTTACATTACCCCATAGTGGAGAAGGGTTTTTAATCTATAACGATGCATCCAAGAAATTATTGGGATGTCTTCTTATCCAGAATAACATGGATATAGCATATGCCTCATGAATGTTGAAGATTCAGGAGAAAAATTACTCAACTCATGATATGGAGTTAGTAGTTGTATTTTTTGCATTAAAGATATGGAAGCATTATCTTTATAGAGAAAAGTGTGATATATATACTGATCATAAAAGTCTGAAATATATATTCACACATAAGGAGTTTAACATGCACCAATGAAGATGGTTAGAGTTGATAAATGATTATGAATGTTCAATATATTACCACCCTAGGAAAGTGAACAAGGTGGACGATATTTTGAGTCAGAAGGATCATGATAGCTTATCCATGATGAGGATCACAAAAGATCCAATATTTCTAGATTTTTAAAGGATGGGTCTAGAAATCTCCAAGGAAGGGGGGAAATATTATCTTTATAAAATGAATGTTCAAACCTCTATCCAAGTGAAGATTAAGGAGGCACAGAAGGAAGATGAAGAACTGTAAAAGAAAGTCAGAAATGTTCCTGAGTTTAACCTTGATCGGGATAGAATGATGAGGTTTAGGGAACTGTGTATATGTTCCTTTCATACCATATTTAAAGATGAATCTGTTAGAAGAATCTCATAGATCTTAATTATCTATTCATCCTATAAGTACAAAGATGTATAGGGACTTGAAAGAATACTTCTTGTGGGATAGAATGAAGAGATATATCGTAGAGTTTGTATCTCGATGCTTGGTATGCCAATAAGTTAAGGATGAAAGACAAAAGTCAAAGGGAATTTTACATCCATTACCCATACCAGAATGGAAATGGGAGAACATCACTATGGATTTTTTCATAGGACAACCCAAAACCTCTAAAGGGTTTAATGCTATATGGGTGGTAATAGATCACCTTACTAAGTCATCACACTTCATTACTATCAAAGAAGACTTCTATCTATATCAGCTTTCTAGGATATACATTAAGGAAGTGGTAAGGTTTCATAGAGTACCACATTCCATTGTATCGGATCGAGATCTGAGGTTCACGTCAAAGTCTGGAAAATGTCTTCAGCAAGAACTTGATATAGAATTAAGTTTCATAACTAAATATCATCCTCAGATAGATGCTCAGTCTTCAAACCCTAGAGGATATGTTGAGATCATGTTCTCTGTATTTCAAAGGTGTTTGGGATCAATACATTCCTCTTGTTGAGTTTTCTTACAACAATAGTTTTCACTTAAGAATTCATATGGCACCATATGAATCCCTCTATGGGAATAAATGTAGATCTCCAACATGTTGGGATTATTTTTGGATAAAGAAAGCTATTGGGACCTAAGGTTACTGAAGAAATGGTCGAGAAGGTTAAAACCATTCAGCAGCATATCAAGGCAGATGAAAGTCGATATAAAATTTATGTTGATAACCATCGGTGTGATTTGTAATTTGATTTTGGTGAAAAATTATTTCTATGAATCTCACCCTGGAAGAAATTTATGATATTCTAAGCCCTAGGTATATTGGTCCCTTTGATATTCTTGATTGTATTGGGACGGTAGCCTTTCGCTTGGAACTTCCTCCAAATATCTATCAAGTCCATGATGTGTTCCATGTATCTCTCCTAAGGACATACATACTTGACCATTCACATGTACTGAACTCAGATTTCATACCATTGGAGCAGGATATGTCTTACAAATAACAACCGGTGGAAATTTCAGACCGATCATAGAAAGTTCTACGAAACAAAACCACTCACCTTGTCAAAGTTTTTTTTGGAGAAATCACCATTTAGAGGAAGATACATGGGAACATGAGGATATGATTAAGCATAATTATTCTCATTTTTTTTACCTGAGTAATTAATTTTGAGGACGAAATTCATTTTAAGGGGGTAGAATGTAACACCCCAAGTTTTTATGGACCTTTTTTTCAAATAAATTAAATTTTAATTTATGTCTTACAATGCTAAGTCAAATATTCCTTTCACAAAGCACCAACTTGGCATATATTACATGGTACTTACACAGCTTACGATACATGAAACATCGACTTGGCGTACATTACACGCAACACCGATGTTTCTATGAAACATCATGTTATTGTTATAATTATTTAAATGAGATAATTATAATCTAGCTATTAAACATAGTAATATGAACAGTAATAACTACTTTTCATATATTGTTTATAATTTTTTTATATAAATAAAACATATTGATAATGAAAGGTATGATTTTTGGTAAAGTCCTAATATGTTTAAAAATAATGTTTTCTCAAATGAACTGCTTTAAATGTCGTTTTGTGAAAAATAATAAAATTAAATTTAGACATATTTATAAATTTAATTTTATAAAATAAAATTTATTTTTGAATTTATAATTTTGAAATTATCTTAGGGTGAATTTTTTGGTATTTTTTTGAGAAACTTCATTTTTTGATGAATAGTAAAAATAATCGTTTTAGGTTAAAAGATGCTTTTTGTTTAAATAATTATTAAGATTAAATTATATTTTAATTTTTTTTATGGTCACATTAGATAAATTATACATATATTAATTAAATTCAGTTCATTATAATCAATTTCACTTTGAAATTGAATATAAAAACATAATAAACTTTTGAACTTCTTTCTACTTTAAAGACACACAATTTTGTCATGTCTGTGGGATTAACAGTAATCTTAATTTTTCCAATTTTGTGAACTAAATTTTCAAAAAATGACATACACCACTTTAATAAGTATAATATTTTCAGTCTAATTATATCATATTTATTTTTGACCAAAATGATTAGTAAAAGTGATTAAAATTAATCACAACGATTAATGTCAAATTTAAGCTTAATTATGGACTAAACCATAATGTTAGGGGCCCAAATGACCTATCCAATTTTCCAAAAACCATTTTATGGCCATTATTTGGACATAAACCTTACATTATTGAATTATGTTGGTTTTTTATGACTTTTTTTAGGTAAGAACATGTGTGCACCTAACATGTTTTAAAAAATTCCAAATGAGTCATTTTTCGTCCTTATAAATGGTCACCACCTCTCTCACTTCCTCACACCTCTAAAACCTCTTATGTTTAGCCAATATATTCTCAATATACTTCCTAGAAATCATACCTTCCTCCTAGAAGTCTTCCCTTAGGAATAAGACAATCCAAGGAAGCCTTTTGGCACAAACCAAAAGGAGTTACCCGATTAAGAGGTAACGTCTTCTCTCAAGCCCTTTTATTTTCTTTCGTTACCCCCTCCACTTTATTTTTTCCATGATTATATACCATCAACAGTATCATAAATATACTATTATTTTATTATTCTAAGGTTTCAAGTTACACTTACACACACCTCCATCTAATGGATAACGAACATACTGTTTATGTGTACGGTGAACTACCGCCTCACTAAACGATAATTGTTCAATTTTCCTTATCGCCTCTAATGGTAGACATTATGATGGAAATTTTGTTTATATAATTTATATATTATATTTATTATTTATTTATGATTCTTTATTCCTTTTATAACACATATCTTTTTACTTTCCATTTGGTGTTAGTATGATAATTTTGTTTGAGGAAGTGTGGACTACCGCCTCCTCAAAGCGATATGATTCGTTCATACACTACTTGGATTGTATTAAGGATGGTTTTAGTGAATATATATAAGATGTATATGATATCATAAATCTAATATAATAATGATATATATATATACACATATAAATATATGTCTTTTAATTTCTTTCTTTTTCAACGCAACAATTAAACGGAAATTGCATTCATGCATACGTATGGCCTACCGTCTCCATGAACGATGTATTCCATTTCATACTTATATATTGTATAGATTATTATAATACATATATACTATATATAAATTATATTTATATCATGGGTTACATTCTATAAATCATGATATAAAGTATAAATACCAAAGATATAACAAATTAACTCACATGCGAAGAATCAAGTGAATATTACCCGAAGTAAAACCTTAACATAGTATTGCTAACAAGCGGGTAATATAAGGTCATAATCAAACCATATATATATATATATAATATGGTTATGTAAAATATGTATAATAAATTTATATTTATTATATAGGTGGTTTGATTGAGTGCGACGAGAGTCAAGACACGAGGTAAAGGGATTTCATCTCACTTTTTATTTCTATGAGATACATGTTATGTTTTCCACTCATTCCTTTTATGTGTTGTATATACTACCCAGGATTATATTCTATGTATCTTATAATTAAATTTATGGGTATTCACATATCCATTTTATGATCTTTCTTTCATGGGGTTTAAGTTTCAAAAGTTATCAAATTTTTAAAATAGTTTTGTCTCAATTTGCCTTCATTGAGACTCATGTTTTGTTATGCACCTAAATTCTTTTTGAGGTGTATAAACTTCCATTTTACATCATATATCATGAATATCCTTGTTTTTAAGATATTTTATATAAGTCCTCGGCCTTAAACCTTACTTAATATTGAATTAAATGAATAATTCACATTGAGGATCTTTTCAGGTTTAGAATTTTAGAGAATTAGGACATAACTATTACATCTCAAAAGATTACAAAGTAGAAAATTCTACTAAGTTTCCATAAAATAAAAACTCTTAAAAAGAAACATGTCTAGTTCTATGTTTTAGGTAGCATGACTTTCCCTTGATCCCATCCTTGACCCTATTCCATGTTAAGTCCTGTGAAAAACATTTCAAAAACTTGGGATGAGCATAAAAAGTTCAGTAAGGGATACACAAAGAATGAAAACTGTTAGTTTTTCAAAACAACAATTAAACCATGTATACTTTATCAAAGTAATAATTTTCACCTTTTCGAAGTAGTAAAAACTCTTCACTAAATAAAAGTTCATTACTTACCCTTCTGTAACCAAAAGATTACCATAAAACCCATATAAAGATCAGATAACATATAAAGGTAACTTGGGACATAAACATACTTAAGTGGAATAACCATAAGGTCGACTTCCACACATATCACTTAATGGAATAGTCATTTGGCCAACTTCCATACATACTTAATGGAATAGCCATACGGCCGACTTCCATACCCAATGCATTGGAGGTTATAACGTAACAACCCATCCTGGTATTCACGGCACCACCCGTCATATGGTTTGTCACGTAACCACCCGTAAAATGTCCAAGTACCATTATAAAATTATAACACATAAAACCAACATAAAGTAATGATAACATTTCCACATTTCAATCAAAATATATCATTTAAATATATTGACATAATATAATCCTTTATCAAGACCATTTTCAATACCAAAATACAAAAAAAAGTATATGGTGTTTATTTTATTTTAAAAACATTACGGCTTGTTGAGGAAGCCAAAGATCAAATAATAATCACGGCAGCGGAAAAGGCTTTTGTCACCGCGTACGTAAAAAGAAACAATCCTTTTTGTCATTTAGTAAAATGCTTTGTATAAAAAAAATTCCTTTTGAATAAACGTAAAAGTCAAAGGGTTTTATACACCATATAAAAGAAAGTTTTGTATAAAACAAAATATGCCTCAATGAAAGGAGATTGAGACGAAGTCCCATACAAAGACGGTATCCTTGGATTAAGGATAAATCAATTATGTAATTATGTGTGACAAATGAATACCCCAAATATAAGTGGATATTAAGTGTAAAACAATCAGAGGTTATTCACACATATTCATAGAACTACACATTCAAGGAGTGCAAGTTTATCCCAATGAATCAAAATTGGGTTAAGAAGTTCCCTCACAAAAATTCGACAGCCTAACGGCGTCACTTCAAAATTCAGAAAATGAGTTGATGAGAGAGAAAATGGTATCTCATCACTTGGACATAAAGAGAACATATCCCAACATAATAGCATGGAAATAAAAGACATAATAAAAGAAGTCTTTTAAAAAGAGGATGGTGAAAGGTTCCCTTACCGACATGGGTATCTTTCGAAACATACACCCCGTGAAAGAAGGACAATACAACATTGATGTAAATACTCATAAATGAAAGTATATTACACAATGAGTAAAATAATGGACAGTACATACACCACTCAAAGGACATTGTGGAAAATGTAGCATAAATCTCACGGGAATAAAAGTGAGATGAAAAATCGCTTACGAAAACTCGGCAGCCTAATGGCGCCACAAAAATGGATTGATGAGATCAAATAGGGTCTCTCATAATATTAACACAAAGTTTACAGAAAGAGGAATATAAAATAACATCCCCCAACATAACAAATAGGAGCTTAAAAGAAGTGACATAAAGGAGAGTACTTAAAAAGAAAGATAGAGGTTAAATCTCTTACGAAAATTTGGCAGCCTAACGGCGCCACTCAAAACATCCAAAATGGATTGATGAGAGAGAATAGGGTATCTCATCATATGAACATAAAAATTACAGTAAGAGTAATATAAAAGAACATCCCAATAACAAGAAAGACGAGCTTTAAAAGGAATGACATAAAAGAGTGTACTTAAAAAGAAAGAGAGGAGTAGGATCCCTTACCTCGTGTTTGATATGACTCGATCGTTCTTTAATCTCCTGAATAATAAAATTTGGTCAATTTATAATTTCTTAAGGACCTCCTTTAAATATTATTATTCAGTTCATATCACATATTAAAATGTTATAATAATTGGTTAATAAAGTGAGTTCGTATCAGACGTTTTTTTCGATGTTCAGTACATGAGTAAAAATTGAACTTGTTGGAAAAGAATTTTCCATGTAGTTATAGGTACATCATCTCCAGAATAGTATTTATGTTTTAAATATCATATATATCCATTATATATTCATTTTATACTATTCCATATAATTTGGAGATAAAAAAATTAATAGCACCGTTCATGGAGACGGTAGGCCGTACGTACGCATGAACGCTACTTTCATTTTTTTGCCATATTAATGGAATTAAAACAAAATGAGAGATATATATATTATAATTCCAGAATGATACCCATCATTTAGATGTAATATATTACATATATATCCATTATATATATGTACTTATAATAGTACATAACATTTGGAGATAAGAAATGAAATGTACCGTTCATGGAGACGGTAAGCCATACGTACGCATGAACGCTACTTTCATTTCTTTTTTTTGTATTCAATTGAATGAAATAATAAAGATATAAAGGTATACTATAATTACAGTAGTATAACATATGTAATACCATTAATTCCATCCTTTATACGTCCCACGTATGGCATTAACGAATCAAATCACTTTGAGGGGGCGGTAGTCTGCACTTCCTAAAATGAAGATATCGCGTTTACCCATAATGGAAACCATAAAGGTATGCCATAAATGAAAAATACAGATGCTTAAGGAAAACTTAAACATATTATATATCATATATAAATATAGTGACATATTAATGGCCACCTTTGAAGGTGTTAAAATAATGTTGAACAATCATCGTTTCGGGAGGCAGAAATTCGTCATCCACGGAAACAGTATGTTCTTTAACCATTAGATGTAGGTGTGTGTAAGTGTAGCTCGAATACTTCTTATAAAAATATCCTAGTATATTTAAGATACTGGATTTGTTACAAAATAAATGAATAAAAATATTTTAGGGGGTTGGAGAAGCAAAATAAAACAAAAGGACACAAGTGAAGACATTACCTTTAAATAGAGTAACTTCCTTTGATTTGAGATCAAAGGCTTCCTTGGAAAGGATTCTGCCCAAAGTGAGGCTTCAAGGAGTTAGAGAGGGATGTGGAGAGATAAAATGGGCATGGGTTGGCCGAGCCAAAGACTTGAGAGGTGTGGGTAAGGAGGTAGAGGTGGGGGCCTTTTATAAGAGGAGAGGAGGGGAACTCTTGGAAAGGTATAAAATGTAACTTTATTTTCAAATGAGTTTCAGATTTTATTGGTCCCACATTGATGTGTTTCGAGTTGTGTGTGTGTGTGTGTGTGTGTGTGTCTATATGTATGTATGTATGTATGTATGTATGTATGTATGTATGTATGTATGTATGTATGTATGTATGTATGTATGTATGTATGTATGTATGTATGTCTGTATGTATGTATGTATGTATTTTTAACATTCTTTAAAAATAAAAAGATAAAAAGTCACTTTCTCACAAAAGTGATTCCATGGGCCCCCCAAGTTTGGCACAAGGCATCCCATGGTCGGTCATGAGACAACCAGTAGCCTTAGGACACATGTTGTGGTCATTTTTTATTATTATGATATTATCTTATTATCTTTAACTACCTGATTACTCATTAATCAAGATAATTAAAGATAATTACCATCGTTACTATTCATAATGTCCAAAAACAAAAGAGTCTTAATTACATAATTTGGACCTTCTAATTCCAAATATTTAATCCATTTTACTAAATTCCAAACACATAAATTGCAATAATTAATTTAAAAAAACTTCCCGTTGTCAAAACAAATAGCGGGTTTTTTAGAAACAATATTTATAAAAAGTTTGGCACTTGTTTATGCCTAATTCCAAAGTGAAATTAATCCCAATGACCATAATTGAATTAAATGTTAAAAATATATTATAATTATACTTTAAAACAAATTAAAAAGATAATATAACCATATAATTAAATTTTATGAAAAATCAGTTTTGATGTAAAATGCAGTATTTTTCACTATTCATCGAAAAATGAACA
This sequence comes from Viscum album, assembly GCA_963277665.1. Lineage (NCBI taxonomy): Eukaryota > Viridiplantae > Streptophyta > Magnoliopsida > Santalales > Viscaceae > Viscum > Viscum album. The sequence continues at coordinate 386,813,116 of OY728141.1, read as the reverse complement.
TTGTCAGAAAAATATCAAAAATTAACCCAAGGTAAATTTCAATGTCCCAATCATAAAGAATACGTTTATTTTGAAAAATAGAGCTTATAAAATTGTCAAAAGTGGATTTAAAAGGGGTTCGCCATCAAAAGGTGGTTAATCGACCTTTTAAAGAATATTAGAATGTTTACGCTTAAAAACTGGATTCATTTGCATTTTTAATCCTCTAACATTTATTGTAAAGAGTAAAAATATTTGACAAACATATATAATCATTTTGTGGTTAGTTCTGTTCATTCCCGCCATTACAACAACTAGGCGTTAACTACCATTTAAAATAATATTATTTTATTATTAGAGTGCAACGTAAGATTCCCAAGAAACTCATTGTTGCGTATTGGGTACGCCATTGAGAATAGCATCCCCTTTAAAGTAATATTAATATTTTATTCACAAATATGGATAAATATAAAAGATGTCATATTCTTTATTTACCTGGGGTGTTACATCCTTCCCCCCTTTTGGGAATTACGTCCTCGCAATTTTAAAATTGAGCTTGGAAACATCCTTGAAAGTCCCACATCGGAACAAGAGTCGATAAAACAATCACTTTAAAATAAAGGAAGATAAGTACAGAGGTCACCCGAGTTAACCCATACTAGGATTCCATGTAGGAAAACATGGATATGGAGGAGAAAACATAGGGTCATGTTCTGATGGAGAGTGATAGAAAACATGTTTAGGAGAAAGTTAAGCACAAGAAAATCACAAACTTGTGATGGGTTAAACGGTATTCAATTCCCTAGTATGAAAAGTTAATAGAAAACATTTTTTTTAAGTTACTTTTTATTGAGGAATTTATTCATAAGGAAACATAATCACTTATCATGTTGACTTTCAACTTTTATTAGATTCCTTACACAAACTCATATTTTCTCCAAAAGACGAGCATTTAGGAAGATTTGTTCACATTAAGAGTACTATAATCAACTTCTAGAGAATCACCTAATCCAAAAAAGGGAACTATATACTTTCCATGTCTTTAAATTTTACCCAAAACCAAAACCAAAAAGGTTAGTACAAGATCAGATAATCCAGAAAAGGATAACCCTTTATAAAAATAAAATCTATTCTTAATCTCCAAAATTTGTCCAACAAAACCCAAAGTTCAACGAGGACCATTTGATAAAAAATTTGTCCATAAAATACTTCAAAGTAAACCAAACTAATATTGAAACCCAAATATTTGAAGGATTTAGTCGCATAGTCTTCCAAGGTACAAATTAACACTTATCTCCAAATAACATCAATTACTCTTAAAGTCTCGTATTAAAAAGTAATTAACCTAATCACATATCCTCCATGATAGGTTAATCATTTCCATAGATAACCCAAAATAAACTTGCTCTTGATTCCTAAAATCATCTAACTAAAAAGAATTAGTCAAACTAACCAGGGACTTCACGTAGTCCAGTGGTAGGCGATAAATACTAGTCGCACTTTGGTTATGGGTTCGATTCCCGTAGCTTTGTCTGACGCGACGGGTTGTCACACGGTCTGTGTGTTGTCCTTTTTCCAAAACTATATAATTTTAAAACATTCCCCAAAACGAGATAAAATCTTCAAAAATGATCATAACATATTTTAACCTCAATTTTATCTCATGCCTTTCATTTTCCAGCATATCATATAATAACCCATAATTACCTCAAAAGTAAGGATCATATAAACTCTAATGGTTACCTTTATAATTATTACCTGAACTTCTACATTGATTGGTCATCTTGTACATGATGCATTACAGAACATACCAAGGTTCAAGTGGTTGATCATGACTCCTTGATAGTTGGTTTAGAACAACCATGAGTTTCCTCATTGAATCCCCCATTTTATCTAGTATCTTAAACAGAGAACCACCATAGTTTCCTTCAAACATGTTGTCTCTTTGGTTCCTACTAGATCCATCCATTCACTAAAAACAGAAAGGTCAGTGTGAGTATAACAACAAAACCATCATGTACTAATGAGGAAGATAAAAACTAATATATACTTACTCATTCACTTTATCTAAAACTAGGACTCTTTATGAAATCCTAACCATTATGGTAATGTCACTTATGCTTAGAGGATACCCTAACCTCTAAAGTTATCTAAACCGACCTCTGATACCAACTATAAGGCCTCGTCCTTAAACCTTACTTAATATTGAATTAAATGAATAATTCACATTGAGGATATTTTCAGGTTTAGAGTTTTAGATAATTAGGACATAACTATTACATCTCAAAAGATTACAAAGTAGAAACTTCTACTAAGTTTCCATAAAATAAAAACTCTTAAAAAGAAACATGTCTAGTTCCATGTTTTAGGTAGCATGACTTTCCCTTGATCTCATCCTTGACCCTATTCCACGTTAAGTCCTGTGAAAAACATTTCAAAAACTTGGGATGAGCATAAAAACCTCAGTAAGGGATACACAAAGAATGAAAACTGTTAGTTTTTCAAAACAACAAGTAAACCATGTATACTTTATCAAAGTAATACTTTTTACCTTTTCGAAGTAGTAAAAACTCTTCACTGAATAAAAGTTCATTACTTACCCTTTTGTAACCAAAATATTACCATAAAACCCATATAAAGATTAGATAACATATAAAGGTAACTTGGGACATAAACATACTTAAGTGGAATAACCACAAGGTCGACTTCCACACATATCACTTAATGGAATAGCCATTCGGACAACTTCCATACATACTTAATGGAATAGCCATACGGCTGACTTCCATACCCAATGCATTGGAGGTTATAACGTAACCACTCATCCTGGTATTCACGGCACCACCCGTCATATGGTTTATCACGTAACCACCCGTAAAATGTCCAAGTACCATTATAAAATTATAACACATAAAACCAACATAAAGGAATGATAACATTTCCACATTTCAATCACAATATATCATTTAAATATATTGACATAATAGAATCCTTTATCAAAACCATTTTCAATACCAAAATACAAAAAAAATTATATGGTATTTATTTTATTTTAAAAATATTACGGCTTGTTGAGGAAGCCAAAGATCAAATAATACTCGCGGTGGCAGAAAAGGTCGTTATCACCGTATACATAAAAAGAAACATTCCTTTTTGTCATTTAGAAAAACGCTTCGTAGAAAAAATATTCCTTTTGAATAAACGTAAAAGTCAAAGGGTTTTATACACCATATAAAAGAAAGTTGTGTATAAAACAAAATATGCCTCAATGAAAGGAGATTGAGACGAAGTCCCATACAAAGACGGTATCCTTGGATTAAGGATAAATCAATTACGTAATTATGTGTGACAAATGAATACCCCAAATATAAGTGGATATTAAGTGTAAAACAATCAGAGGTTATTCACACATATTCATAGAACGACACATTCAAGGAGTGCAAGTTTATCCCAATGAATAAAAATTGGGTTAAGAAGTTCCCTCGCAAAAATTCGACAGCCTAACGGCGTCACTTAAAAATTCAGAAAATGAGTTGATGAGAGAGAAAATGGTATCTCATCACTTGGACATAAAGAGAACATATCCCAACATAATAGCTTGTGAAATAAAAGACATAACAAAAGAAGTCTTTTAAAAAGAGGAGGGTGAAAGGTTCCCTTACCGACATGGGTATCTTTCGAAACATACACCCCGTGAAAGAAGGAGAATACAACATTGATTTAAATTCTCATAAATGAAAGTATATTACACAATGAGTAAAATAATGGACAGTACATACACCACTCAAAGGACATTGTGGCAAATGTAGCATAAATCTCACGGGAATAAAAGTGAGATGAAAAATCGCTTATGAAAACTCGGCAGCCTAATGGTGCCACAAAAATGGATTGATGAGATCAAATAGGGTCTCTCATAATATTAACATAAAGTTTACAGAAAGAGTAATATAAAAGAACATCCTCCAACATAACAAAGAGGAGCTTAAAAGAAGTGACATAAAGGAGAGTACTTAAAAAGAAAGAGAGAGGTTAAATCTCTTACGAAAATTCGGCAGCCTAACGGCGCCACTCAAAACATCCAAAATGGATTGATGAGAGAGAATAGGGTCTCTCATCATATGAACATAAAAATTACAGTAAGATTAATATAAAAGAACATCCCAATAACAATAAAGATGAGATTTAAAAGGAATGACATAAAAGAGTGTACTTAAAAAGAAAGAGAGGAGTAGGATCTCTTACCTCGTGTCTGACATGACTCTATCGTTCTTTAATCTCATGAATAATAAAATTTGGTCAATTTATAATTTCTTAAGGACCTCCTTTAAATATTATTATTCAGTTCATATCACATATTATAATGTTATAATAATTGGTTAATAAAGTGAGGTCGTATCAGACGTTTTTGTCGATGTTCAGTACATGAGTAAAAATTGAACTTGTTGGAAAAGAATTTTCCATGTAGTTATAGGTACATCATCTCCAGAATAGTATTTATGTTTTAAATATCATATATATCCAGTATATATTCATTTTATACTATTTCATATAATTTGGAGATAAAAAAAATAATAGCACCGTTCATGGAGATGGTAGGTCGTACGTACGCATGAACGCTACTTTCATTTTTTTGCCATATTAATGGAATTAAAACAAAATGAGAGATATATATATTATAATTCAAGAATTATACCCATAATTTAGATGTAATATATTACATATATATCCATTATATATATGTACTTATAATAGTACATAACATTTGGAGATAAGAAATGAAATGTACCGTTCATGGAGACGGTAAGTCGTACGTACGCATGAACGCTACTTTCATTTCTTTTTTTTTTTTGTATTCAATTGAATGAGATAATAAATATATAAAGTTATACTATAATTCCAGTAGGATAACATATGTAATACCATTAATTCCATCCTTTATACTTCCCACATATGGCATTAACGAATCAAATCACTTTGAGGGGGCGGTAGTCCGCACTTCCTAAAATGAAGATATCATGTTTACCCATAATAGAAACCATAAAGGTATGACATAAATGAAAAATACAAATGCTTAAGGAAAACTTAAACATATTATATATCATATATAAATATAGTGACATCTTAATGTCCACCTTTGAAGGTGTTAAAAGAATGTTGAACAATCATCGTTTCGGGAGGCAGAAATTTGTCATCCACAGAAACAGTATGTTCTTTAACCATTAGATGTAGGTGTGTGTGAGTGTAGCTATAATCCTTATTATAACAACATCCTAGTATATTTAAGATACTTTATTTGTTACAAAATAAATTAATAAAAAGAGTTTAGGGGGTTGGAGAAGCAAAATAAAACAAAAGGACACAAGTGAAGACATTACCTTTAAATCGAGTAACTTCCTTTGATTTGAGCTCAAAGGCTTCCTTGGAAAGGATTTTTCTCAAAGTGAGGCTTCAAGGAGTTAGAGAGGGATGTGGAGAGATAAAATGTGCAGGGTTTGGCCGAGCCAAAGGCTTGAGAGGTGTGGGTAAGGAGGTAGAGGTGGGGGCCTTTTATAAGAGGAGAGGAGGGGCACTCTTGGAAAGGTATAAAATGTAACTTTATTTTCAAATGAGTTTCGGATTTTATTGGTCCCAAATTGATGTGTTTCGAGGATAAGGTGATAAGGATTCGAAATTCAACCATCCAATAGGTTTTGGACATGTGTAGGTCTTAGATTTTACATTATCTTTCTATTTTATTTAAATCGTTAAATAATGAGGTCATCGCTGCATCATCATGATGTCATAAATATTTTAATTTATTTAATGTCTAAAAATTATAAAACAAATACTATGATGTAGGAAATCTTTTTAGCTTTCCAATGAATATTTATAGTACAAAAGATCATTTATATAGACAAAATTAAAAATATTTTACTTAGGTGATACATTCTTTGTTACATTTAACATTCTTTAAAAATAAAAAGATAAAAAGTCACTTTCTCACAAAAGTGATTCCATGGGCCCCCAAGTTTGGCACAAGGCATATCATGGTTGTCCATGAGACAACCAGTATCCTTAGGACACATGTTGTGGTCATTTTTTATTATTATGATATTATCTTATTATCTTTAACTACCCGATTACTCATTAATCAAGATAATTAAAGATAATTACCGTCGTTACTATTAATAATGTCCAAAAACAAAAGAGTCTTAATTACATAATTTGGACCTTATGATTCCAAATATTTAATCCATTTTACCAAATTCCAAACACATAAATTGCAATAATTAATTTAAAAAAACTTCCCGTTGTCAAAACAAATAGCGGGTTTTTTAGAAACAATATTTATGAAAAGTTTGGCACTTGTTTATGCCTAATTCCAAAGTGAAATTAATCCCAATGATCATAATTGAATTACATGGTAAAAATATATTCTAATTACACTTTAAAACAAATTAAAAAGATAATATAACCATATAATTAAATTATATGAAAAAGCAGTTTTGATATAAAATGCAGTATTTTTCACTATTCATCGAAAAATGAACATTGTCAGAAAAATACCAAAAATTAACCCAAGGTAAATTTCAATGTCCCAATCATAAAAAATATGTTTATTTTGAAAAATAGAGCTTATAAAATTGTCAAAAGTGGATTTAAAAGGGGTTCGCCATTAAAAGGCGGTTAATCGACCTTTTAAAGAATATTAGAATGTTTACTCTTAAAAACTGGATTCATTTGCATTTTTAATCCTCTAACATTTATTGTAAAGAGTAAAAGTATTTGACAAACATATATAATCATTTTGTGGTTAGTTCTGTTCATTCCTGCCATTACAACGGCTAGGCGTTAACTACCATTTAAAATAATATTGTTTTATTATTAGAGTGCAACGTAAGATTCCCAAGAAACTCGTTGGTGCGTATTGGGTACGTCATCGAGCATAGCATCCCCTTTAAAGTAATATTAATATTTTATTCACAAATATGGATAAATATAAAGATGTTATATTCTTTATTTACCTGGGGTGTTACATTTTATGGTTCATTTAATTTCATTTTTTTACATGGAGAGTATGATCTCAAGTTACTGAGTTATAACAGTTTATTAAGACAAACTCATCACTTTCTTGAGATTGTTTATGTTTATGCTTCCTTTGATGAAATCTTACAATACATCTCTCAAGAACACTCATGAGTTTACTTATTCTCTATTTATTCAAGATATAATCATGTATTAGTACTATTTTTCCACTCTTTGGTACTTAAGATGGTGTTTTTAAGCAAAATATGATTGTCTCTCTCTCCGATCTGAAATCTATTGTATTCCAAAACCATGTTTTCAAAAATGTTTTCAAAAATGTTTTAAAAAATGTTTCTAAAAGATATCTGAAGTCCATTTTCAAGGAAAAGGGATTTTAAAAATGTTTTATGGTTTTCAATGCTTCCTTTATAAGTTTTCAAAGCTATTTTCAAGAAAATTGTTTTCAAAATTGTTTTATGTTTTAAAAAGCGTTTTCAATGCAGAAAGGATATTTTCCTCAAGAAATGTTTTTAAAAGATATTTCAAAATTATTTCTCATCTAAGATAACATCCATTGGTGTTATTCATGCGTTTGTGAGGAAATTATTTAATGTTTCCATTCATATTCTTTCTCTGAATGGATTATGTTTTGATGACATGATGTTTATGAAACTCGTTTCTCTTTCATGGGTTATTTGATTTTGAAACCTGCTTATTTTCACTTGTTATGTTCATGATGAAATTATTATGAAACGTGACTCTTTCCAGAGGTTATGATATAATTACGTGTTTATAATACTCATTTCATTTCATGGGTTATGATATGATTATTTTTTATCTTGTGGAACTTGTATGTATGGTTTTATTATGAGATTAGTGGGACCTATATCTCCCTCAAATGCATTGAATAAAGATTTATATCTCATGAGATGGACTAAGATGATCTTTAGAATGAACCTTGACTACTGAGATGGTCATGAGAGTGAACCATGACTACTAAGATGGTATTAGGAGTGAACTCGTGCTACTAAGATGGTTATGAGAGTGAATCATGACTATCAAGATTTTATAGGGAGTGAACCTATACTACCAAGATGGTCTTGGAAATGATTCTTTGGCTACTATTGAAATCATATTATATGCATATGTGTATGTCACAATTCCATGTTTTATTCCTATGTTATGCTTTCATGTCGTATGTTCTTTATTTCCTTATGATTCATGTCTTATGAACTGTCAAGGCTTGTGTCATGTTTCGTGTATATGATCTTTGATATATAGGTTGTGATTTTATATTTTCATGATCATGTTCTCATGCCCTTATGCTCATGATTATGTTTACATATCTCCATTGTTTACCATTGTTGCGCATTTTATCTCACCCCTTTTTATGTTTCATTCTCGAGACTATGAAGAGATGTATTATGTTTGATGCGTCTAAGAAGGGTGTTAGTCAAGAAGAGCCTAGTGGAAGATAATACAGTTCACTTATGTATCAATGTTTATGATTCCATGTTTCCAAAGGCACTACACTAGTATGGTATTTGGGCGTATGTTTGTATAATGTTTTAAGTATTCCAGAACTAATATGTAATGTTAATGTATGAAAAGCGAGGGTCGTTATAATATATACAAATAGTTGTGACACAGAGGAGCATCCATATCACAGACGTAGATTAGATTGATGATACATGTTGGGTGTTTTTGAAATCATTAGTTATACATTATTTAAAAGCATACTAATATATTATATAATGTTGCATAAATCAATTAATTGATATAATTGGAAATTCATACACATAATTTTCAACAAATAAGAAACATTAATATTAATAACCATATTGGTAATATTAATAATTTCTATTTTTTATTTATATTAATACTTAGTATTATTTTTTATATTATGTATAATAAATAATATTCTTAAATTTATTATTAAATATTATTAATATTATTACTTTGAATTCAATAAATATTATTAATATTTAATAATTAATTTAAGATGGTTATTTATTACATATAATATGAATTATAATACTAAGTATTAATATAATAAACAATCATCTTAAATTAATTATTAAATATTAATAATATTATTATTTTCAATTCTATAAGTATAATTAATATTAATAATAAATATTATATTATTTCTTATATAAGTAATTAATTAATAATACAACCAAATATATTAAGAATTATACAATTATTAATTAGTAAATATTTTTCTAAATACAATTTATTTTATTTACATTATTATAAAAAATATATTATTATAATAATGCTATTAATTATATTAGTAACATAATAATATATTATTAATTAATAACAAATAATAAAATTGATAATTAATAAAAAAAATTACATATTAATATATTAATAATAATCATACCAACAAAAATTAAACTAATATTTATATTTAAAATATTATAAATATTAGTTTTTTTACTATTAATTAATTAATAATATTATATTAATTAACAATAAATAATGATATATTATTTATTAACAAATTGTTAATATTTTATATGAATAAAAAAATTAAGAAATATTTATAAGAAATATTCATAGAAATTAATATTAATAATATATATATATATATACAAAAAAGGTGTGAACTTTCATTCACGCTTCTATCTGGAAATAAGAATCCTTAACGGGGTTCAAGTTTACTGTGACCCCCTTTTGAAAATACCTCATAGCATATCCATTTTAATAAAAATAAAATAAAAAAACCACTAAACAAATTACCCTCCGCAGCCCCCGTCCACGATGGTAGATTGGGAATTTGGTTTTCCATGTGTGTAGATAAAGAATTTGTTTTTTATTTTTCTCAAAGAAAAAATGCCTCCTCCCAACCAATCCTTCTTACTGGTCTCTGCACTCGCCACCGTTCTAGCCTCGGTTGCTTTGGGTCCAGCTCCGACGGTGCCTTGTCCCTCGTGTGTTGCGGTTTTCCTATTCCGTGCCTCTCGGCTCGGCGGTCCTGTGGTAGTCCCGAGGCACGGCGACGGGACAGTTGGCGATGGATGGGACGCGTGACGTATGCATCTCCTGCGACGTGGACGGACGCCGGGGCCCGTGCATGCGCAGCCCGTGGTGGGATCGCAGGCTCGGGGCGGGTTGGGTGTGTGGACCGGGTCGACCCATTCCGATCAGCTTCTTCCGGGTCCTTTTTTTTCCCTCCAAAGTGTCATTTTGTAAAATTCAATAAAAAAATCGATTCCGGGAAGGGGAAAAAAAGATTCCTCGGGTTCTAGCTTTAATAAATATAGTGCATTACAATTTCCGTTGTCAAATGTAAAGAAATATCTCTCAATATTTTCTATTTAAAACATCACATAATACGGGGAGAACCTATCTATTTCTTCCTCTATAACTTGATAGGATAATTAAAAAATGAATTCCATACATAAATTATAAAACTTAGAATCATAAAATAATCATGATCATTATTCGCTAAAACAAATTAGGGCAACCTATTAATACTATGAGAGAGATGGAATTCAACTCACTTATGTGTTTGAATTGTGATTGATACAAATGAAGACATTGGCCAACAAAAATCTCTAGGCTCTTTATCTTAGTGGTAGTTGGTGTAACCAATAAACCAAGAGTGGTATCTCAAAACACATCATGAACTTCATTGCGGAAGAGAAAAATCATATCGATAAAAATATTTCTACAAATGAGAAGGTGTAAGATAATCTCCTTTTCAATCTATACATTACTATAGATATGTCTTTTAATAGCCTGCAAAAAACCTTACAACATCGCTAAAAAAACACTATTAACCTCAACGATGTTAAAGGGAGGTCCCCTTTATCAGCGCTATAAACCTGCTACAGTGTGTTGTTTGTATAACAACACACTACAACAACTTAGAACCTGTACACAAAATATATAATTTAATTGAAATAAATTTTACAACATGAATACAAAAACGCACACTACTATATACATTTTAAACAATGTTTTGTTTAATTACATTTACAATTACTATCCACAAACATTTAAAAACATTAATATTTCATCTTTGACACTCGTGATCCCCACTCAAAAAGGTCTACTCATGGTATCCATTGGTGAATGAATCACCTCAACCCGAGTAAAAGAATCCACCTATATAAGAAAAAAAATCTTATGTTACTAATATTATAAAGAAATAAATTAAACATTATTATGAAAAAATACATTAAATAAATGTCACACATTAAATAAAAAGGCATACGTTGGGTTATATTGGTCACACCGTGCGTTGTATTGACGCGCGGTTGATTCCAACATGCCACAAATAAGTTATGAATCATTATTCTTATGTATCAAAACAATTCGAATGCATTTACTCGATTTTGAATATGCAAATTGTTCTTTTTAATGCAATTAATGTCAATTTTAAATAAAGAAACACTTGGAGATACACTGGTCACATATACGTGGAATTGAGGTGTGACTGATTACTACGCGTCACAAATTATTTATAAATCATTGTCCTAAAGTATCAAAAAAAATCCGAATGCGTTTGCTGAGTTTTCAGTATGTCACTTGTGTTTTTTACTAAAATGCCATTTCAAATTGGAAACACACACTTTTAGTCACACATGTCACATCATGCGTCAGTTTGACCTGAGACTGCTTTATACATGTCACAAATGACTTATGAATTGTTAAACTAAATTATCAAGACAATTGGAGCACATTTACTAGGTTTTTAGTGAGTGAAACACATTTTGAACTAAAATGCCAATTTTAAACTGATAACTGTCACTTGGAGTCAGACCAATCACACCGTGCATCGGATTGAGGTGTGGTAATTCCTACACATCACAAACTACTCATGAATCACTTTCCTAAAGTATCAAAACAATATGAATGTGTTTGCTCGGTTTTCAATATATCACTTGTTTTTTTTGCTAAAATTAATGTCAATTTAAAATAAAAAGATACATGTTGAGTCATATCGGTCACACCATACATCATATTGAGATACAATTGATTCATACACGTCACAAATGACTTATGGATCATTTTCCCAAAGTATCAAAATAATTTGAATGCATTTGCTCGATTTTGAGTAGATTAGTTGTCCTTTTTACTAAAATTGATAACAATTTCAAATAAAAAGACACACTTGGAGTCATATCGGTCACATTGTGCATTAGATTCAGGTCTGACTAATTCCTAAACATCTAAAATGATAAATGAATAGTTTTCCTGAAGTATCAAAACAATTTGAATGTGTTTACTCTGTTTTCAGCATTTCACTAATTCTTTTTACTAAATTGATGTCAATTTTAAATAAAAAGATGTACTTGGAGTCATACCGGTTACACCATGTGTCAGATTGAGGTGAAAATTATTTCTACAAGTCACAAATGACTCATAGATCATTGTCTCAATGTATCAAAACAATCCGAATGCATTTGCTCGATTTTTAGTATGTCAGTTGACCTTTTTGCTAAAATTAATATCAATTTAAAATAAAAAGATGCACTTGGAGTCATACCAGTCACAGTGTGCATTAGATTGATGTACAACTGATTCCTAAATGTCTCAAATGACTTATGGATCGTTTCCCTAAAATATCAAAACAATCCGAATGTGTTTGCTCATTTTTGTGCAAGATAGTTATCTTTTTTACTACAATTGATGTCAATTTTAGATAAAAAGATGCACTTCGAGTCATATCGGTCACACCATGCATCAAATTGAGGTGCAAATGATTCATACACATCATAAATGACTCATGGATAGTTTTTCTAAAGTATAAAAAACAATTCAAATGCGTTTTCTTGGTTTTCAGTATGTCAGCTGTTCTTTTTACTAAAATTAATGTTAATTGAAAATTAAAAGGGGCACATGGAGTCATATCAGTCACATCGTGCATCGGATTGAGGAAATATTGATTCCTACATGTCAAAAATGGCATATGAATCGTATCCCTAAAGTATCAAAACAATATGAATGCATCTACTTGGTTTTGATTAGATCAATTGTCCTTTTTACTAAAATTGATGTCAACTTTAAATAAAAAGACACACGTTGAGTCATATTGGCCATACCGTGCACTGAATTGAGATGTGGTTGATTCCTACACATCTCAAATGAATCATGGATCATTTCACTAACGTATCAAAACAATCTGAATGCGTTTTCTCACTTTTCAGTGTGTCACTTGTTTTTTTTGCTAAAATTTATTTCAATTTAAACTAAAAGACGCACTTGAAGTCATATCGGTCACACTGTGCGTCAGATTGATGTTCAGTTGATTCCAATATGTCACAAATAAATTATTGATCATTTTCCTAAAGTATCAAAACAATCCAAATTAATATTCTCAGTTTTGAGTAGGTCAATTGTTCTTTTTACTAAAATTGATGTCAATTCTAAATAAAAGGACACACTTGGAGTCATACTGGTCACATCATGCTTCGGATTAAGCTAGGGTTGATTTCTACACATCTCAAATGAATCATGGATCTTTTTCCTAAAGTATAAAAACAATAAAAAAGTTATTCTCGATTTTGAGTAGGTTAGTTCTATTTTTTACTAAAATGGATGTCAATTTTAAGTAAAAAGACGCAATTGGAGTCATATCGGTCACACCGTGTGTCAGAATGAGGTGCGAGTGATTACAACACATCAAAAATGACTCATGTATCATTGTACTAAAGTATCAAAACAATATGAATGCATTTTCTCAGTTGTGAGTACGTCACTTGTCTTTTTTACTAAAATGTCATTTTAAACTGGAAGCACGCACATTGACTCATATCGATCACATCATGTATCAGTTTGACATGAAACCAATTTCTACATGTCACAAATAATTTATTAATATATGTCCTAAATTATTAATACAATTCAAGCATGTTTTCTTAGTTTTCAGTGAGTGACGCATTTTGAACTAAAATGTCGATTTTAAATTGATAACAACCACTTTGAGTCATACCGGGAAAACCACGTATTGGATTGAGGTGAGGCTGATCCCTACGAGAAAAAAATGAATTATGGATCATTTTCATAAATTATAAAAACAATATGAATATGTATTCTTGGTTTTGATTATTTCAGTTGTCCTTTTTACTAAAAAGAATGCCAATTTAAAATAAAAAAAGCACTTGGAGTCATACCGTGTGTCGGATTGAGGTGCGCCTGATTTCTACACATCTCAAAGTCTCAAAACAATCATAATTGCCAATGTTACCATTATTTCTATTATCTTTATTTTTCAAAATTTCAACACTGCATATTGACTCGATGTTCTTAGCTAAAAAACCTTCCTCATTATTGAAAGCTAGAAGAGAAGAGGAATCTCATGTGCCAATTATATCACGAGAAGTCATCACAATGGGAACATGAGCTTCCTCTAGTCTTATGGATTTCAACAACAGGAAAGGTTTTTTAGTTACGAACATCGACTCAATATGCAGTGTTGATAGTTCGACAAAGAAAGAAAATGAAAATGGAAATCGTCATAACATTAGCAGAAAGAAACATTTTATCTTTTTTGTGTCTTTGTGTAGATAGTTGAAAGAAAAATATGACTTTCCAAAAGATCTATGGAAAAAAACTAAATAAGTATTATATAAAAATAATAAACAAATTAACTTACAAATAGTATATAAAAATGATGACAAAATTAATTAAATAAGCAGTAGGAATTCACTTTTTCATGATTGTTGTATTCATTCATGACCCATTTCCTTGTTGTCATTATCTCAATTGCAACCTCGAAGTCCAATCTCTCATGATCATGAGCACCTTCAAACAAACCACCCCAACTCGAACAAAGGAATCCACCTATATAAGTAAAAGATTCTTATGTGAGTAATACTAAAAATAAATAAATAAAACATAAATATGAAATAATCAATTATTTCTATGGAAGTCACATCTTCATGTTATTTTTGTACAATCTGCTATCAGTTATTCTGCCCATTCATTTCTAAGAAAATGTATGTCATCTTGTGAATACGATTTTTTCGGTAGTCATAGTAGTACTGGAAAAATAAAAATACACAAATGATTAATAAATATATTAAATGAAATAGTAATTATCTTCAAAAATACCTCTTTGGGGATGCTAGTTTATTGATGAAATATGATCTCTCTCATAAATTTACTAACATAATAACCACAATCTTTTCCATTTATTTGAATCATACACTACAGAAAAATTGAGAAATAAATAAATTTGTTTTGATACGTGTTTGGATAATGAAATATTATTATATATACCTTGATACTTTTCTAGTTGTAGAACTTGTTAGGGTCCTTGTGCGCATGGTATGTCCTCATGCCAAGATTTTTATGATATTTACACACCTCCCTATTATAACATAATTCTCATTAAAATATAATATAAAATATATAACTTGAAATTTAGTTCTAAAACTTTGGATGTAGTGTTTTATAAATTGAAAAATGTCATCATGTGTGGTTGGTTTGTTGGGTATCCATGCAGTGAATCCAGGAAATAAATCTTTGGGGTATCCAAATTGACAGCAATGAGCATCCAATGTTTTCTAGAAACACAAAAAGTAATAAGTAATGAAAGCGATGAAAATATATTTGATATGATTAAATTGTAGAGTTTTACCCCTACATCGTTGGTATTAAGAAGAGTTTTTCATCCATAAGTTTTCTTTCAAACGATTTGGCCAAGCCAGTCACTATTTCATTCATTTTTTTGGATTCTATTTCTTTTTTTTTTCTGTATAGGTGATGTGAGGACTGATGATTCCAATTTTTTATGGGGAAATCCCTTCAATTGGTATTGATATATATGCCTACAAAAAATATAAAATGTATTTAGTCATTATTAACATATTATATCATCTTTTGGAAAACCAAATCATGAAAACATACCTTATGTATACATTTAGAACTGAGGATCCTTGCAATTCATAAGAGTATTTCATTTACATTCTCAAAAGTAATGTAGTCTCTACCTTCTACTCCATACATTTTTTCTTCAAAATCAACTATGTGACTACTACCATTGAGCGTAGCATTTCTCTAGCATCATATATTCAGTTAGAGATCTCATTATCTTCTAGGAGCATATCATTCAAGAGATAAATTAGTTCAGAAAAACTAGAGTCACTCTATCAGTTACCTTCTTTAAAATTATATAGTTTCTATACGACTGAAAACACTATATATTTATTACAACTAGTATACAACGGCGTCTTTGCACAAATCTTTAACTTCTCAAACAATTTTGGGAAATCATGAAGTTCATCTTCAACTGTCCTTACCATTTCCTCATCACGACCTTCCTCATCATTCACATATTTAATCACATCATCAATATGGTCTTCTTTATTTTCCACACATGTAATCATATCAGATGATCTATAAAATGTATTGTTATCCCAACCACTAGCAACATTCTCTTTTCCACATGTTTATTCCAATATTTATAACTTAGATTTATTCCATGATAGATCAAGTGTTCTTTCAACTCCTCTAGACTAATTAGTCTTGAATATAAATTGTGTAAACATAGAAAAAATATTTGAGAAGGTTTATATTCCTGATATTTTGCAAACTTGATAAAATATTTCACTCCATCTTCATACTCTTTATTCATATGATTGATATCCATCCATTATTTATTCATATCCATCCTATTTCATTTGATAATATTAATATTGAACAAAATAAATACACAAAAGATGTTCAATTGAATATGTATATCATGAATTTCTTGAATGAAAATGGAAATATTAAAAAATGGTTTATCATTCCACATGATCAAAAACAAAAACTTATTGAAAGGAATTTATAAATATAGCTATTGAATGTAATAATTGAAAAAAATAAATGCTATTTTATTTGAAAACCTTTTAATAATATAAAATATGGCTATTGAATATAATAATGGTTTCAAAAATAAAAAAAAATCTTATATTTCTTAAAACAAGAATCTGTACCTTTGAGAAAATCAGGGTCATTGAATTAGACCCAAGGGATTTAATAAAGTGATGTGAGTAAATGTTTTTTTAAATGGAAAAAGTGACTAGATGTAAAATATTGTGTGTAAAATAGAATTGGAAATTTAATAAGGGTTTTGGAAGTGGAATTTTAAATGGATAGAAATACTTCTATAACTCTCTTAGGAAGTTAAATTTGAATTTGATTGTTTTGAAAAAATATAGGGAAATATTTTATTTTTGATATTTTAGGATATAAACTGAGAATTTTAAATGGGTGAACTTTATTAAAAATCACAAGGAATAGAATTTTTATGAAAAACCTTAGGATACAAAGGTATTTTTCAAAAACCCCTTATAACTTTCCCTGTTTAAAATATAAATATTCAATTCAAATGGTTGAAACTTTCTCAACCAAAGTCACTACCACAAAACTGGGTTTCCACAATGCCACCCTTTAACAACGTAAAAAAAAGCAATGATAAAGGGCACTTTTAATAGGGCTACAAAAAGCACTGTTAAAAGTGACCCTTTATCAGTTTTTTTTAGCGCTGATAAAGACCCCCCTTTATCAGTGCTTTTAAAGGGGACCCCTTTATCAACATTTTTTTTGTAGCGCTGATAATGGGGGGGATTTATCAACGCTTTTTCCTAGTGCTGATAAATTAAAAAAAATCATGAAAAATATTATATTGTTATATAAGTATATTGATATTGATATAAATATAATATATATTTTTTAAATATGTTTTAGATAAGTATACATGTACTATTACATTTAATGTATATAAAATTTAGTGAAAATGGATTTAAAATATTTGAAAAAATATTATTAATTAATAATTTTCTAATTATAATCGATTAATAATCATTTAATAACAATTTGAAGACACAAAAAATCAACAAAATTAATAAAAAAACTAAAATAAGTTGAAAATGTAACTCAATCTTCAAACGACCATAAATTTTGATCCAAATGTCCGTTTGAGCTCTACAACATATAAAATCAAAACCTGCGACAATCACTACGTTCTAGTGAACCAAGGAAACCTTCTATGACATTTTTCAAGGCAAAAAATACCTAAAATTCCTCCAAAATTGAGTTTCTAGTCGGGATGCCCTGATTTTTTAACATTCAAACGACTATAAAATCTGATCTGGATCTCCTCTAGGTGTGTACCACATATCATATCAAATATTGTTTCATTTTCTTCAATTTGACTAGTTGTGTAATTGAAACAGACTTTTGGATTGTAAGTTATGGTCATTTTTACATTCTATGGCTTTTTAGATACACATATATATGCATTTATTCGTAAATATATATATATGTGTGTGTGTGTGTGTGTCTCTGTGTATGTGTGTG
This sequence comes from Viscum album, assembly GCA_963277665.1. Lineage (NCBI taxonomy): Eukaryota > Viridiplantae > Streptophyta > Magnoliopsida > Santalales > Viscaceae > Viscum > Viscum album. The sequence goes on along the minus strand of OY728141.1, from coordinate 386,794,828 downwards.
TGTGTTGTATATATGTATGTATGTATGTAAGTATTTATTTATTTATTTATAAACACACATAAAAAACATATTTTATAAATTTATTTAAAACTAATCTTATAAATATATATTAATATACAAATAGATATACGAATTAAAAATTATAACTAAATATATATATATAGATATAAATATATATTAATATACTAATAAATAAATAAATATATATATATATATATATATATTAATATATGAATAAATATATGTGTATAATTATAACAAAAAATATTTATATTTATATGAATCTATATTAATATACGAATACATATAACTATATATATATATATAATTATAAATATATATTATTATACGAATATATATATATATATATATTAATATATGGATAAATATATATGTATTAATATAAATAAATATATTTATACTAATATGAATCTATATTAATATACGAACAAATATAACTATATATATAGATATATCATTAAATGGAGAAAAAACCAAATGGCTTAGTGGTAAAGATGCAGGTGCGCAAGGGGGGAGGTTGTGGGTTCGAGTTTTGGTGGAAGTAAGGGCGCGTAGGCAAGTGAGAGGGGGTTGCGCGGGCAAGGGAAGCGTGCGGGGTGAGAGGGAGGGGGCTCCACCTAGCACTGAGAAAGGGGGGTCAATCACTATTAAAATCTCCCACGCATTATATATTATTTTTAACTTATTTTTATTTATTTTTTGACTTTTATCAGCACTAAAAAAAGTACCGATAAAAGGGTCTTTATCAACGTTAAAAAAAGCGTTGATCAATGACCTTTTTATCAGCATTTTTTTAGCACTGATAAAAGACACCTTTTATCAGTGTTTTTTTAGCGCTGATAAAAGGGACCCCCCTTTATCTTCGCCTCGATTAACAGAGCTTTTCTAGCATTGTTAATTCCCTTTTCTAACGCTGATAAATTCCATATTTGCAGTAGTGAGTTCTATATCCATATTCAACTATGGTTAGCACCTTTCTTACCCATTTTACCACATGTTCTCATCTTAGGGGTTATCATAGGACATCTATTTTTAGAATACACGGTAATGGTTTCACTTAGGTCACCTTTCAGGTTGCCTCCTATAAGTCCTCTATCATTAGTTCATCGAATGACTTTCTTAGTATCCATATAAAACTTATGTCACCATTTGGGTTGCCTCCTATAATTACTCTCTCAATTTTGTTTGATTCCATCATTTTTTGTTTCCAGTCTGTGAAGATCAAGAACGTACTTTAGGCCTTGTGACAAATGAACTCGGGTGACATGGCAAGTTGACCTGAGTTGGTTCATTACATTAATTTTGTAGTTTTTTTGAATTACAGTAATGAAAAAAAATAACATGTATTGTACAATGTTTGTTATAATGAAATGTTTATTATAGTGAAATATTGACTCTTACACCATCCATGTGATTTTCTTTTTATAAAATAAAAATCATGAAAAACTTGAGTGAAATCATGAACATAGAGCCTATGTCAATTTCTAATCCTGAACCAAAAGTTTTAGAGGTTGAGACATCAGTTCTAAAGGAATCAATCAAGCTTAATTCCAACTCTCAATCTATCCATTATGATTTAAAACAAAAAATATTGAATTTAATAAAATAACTCTAAACTAGCCAAATGATTTTTTAAAAGTAAAAAACATATTACAAAATTATAAAAATATAAAAGTATAATTTATAATTTTTTTATGAAAGTATAAAAGTATTAAAACACTGATAAAATGAAAAGTATAAATTATAAATGTATGTATATTTATATCAGGTTATAAAATTATAGACATATATAGAAGTATAAAATTATATATAATTCATAAAATAATATATATTTTAAATAAATATACATTATTTGAAAACCCTTTTCATAATAGAAAAGCACAAGTAGAAAATACCCTATACCAACGGTTCAAAACCGTTGGTATATCCTATACCAACGGTTTGGAGAACCGTGGCCAAGTAAGCCGTGTGGATTGGTCTATACCAACGATTTTTCCAAAACTGTTGGTATAGACCTATACCAACGACTTTGAAAACTATTAGTATAAGTAATATGAAAAATCTATACCAACGGTTCCATAAAACCGTTGGTATATGTATTTCAAAAAAGAAGCATTCAGTGGGTTTTCATCCCAGTACCTGGAGTTTATTATTGAACGACCTAACCACTATCCTAACTTGACTTTTGTGAACATAATTTCATAAATATATATAAGTATTATCATAAATATTTTAAATTTTGATGTATTTAATGTTCTCTGTAAGAAGATTCCATAAAAAATACATGTAACTATACCAACGGTTCTCAAAACCTTTGGTATATACCTATACCAACGGTTTTGAGAACCGTTGGTATAAATTCTTTGATTTTGGGACCTATACCTACGGTTTTGACAAACCGTTGGTATAGGGGGGACCTATACCTACGGTTTGGGGAAAATCGTGGGTATAGGTCCCCCCTTATACCAACAGTTTGTCCAAAACCATTGGTACATGTCCAAATTAGTGACCTATACCAACGATTTTGGCCAAACCGTTGGTATAGGTCCATTTAAGTGAACTATACCAATGGTTTTCCCAAAACCGTTGGTATAGATCTTATTTCCAATAGTGAATACAGATATTGAATATAATAATGGTTTCCACATAGTTTATCAAACAGTTCTTTCTAACTATGTGACCCATACATTTTTTTAATCTTTTAAAACTTTGAGCATAATTAAAAAAACACCTAAACATAAAATAAATTATAATTATTTAAAATGCTATAAAATATTTAACTATAGTAACACAAAATGTTACAAACTCACCACCATAATAATTTCCTCCCCTATAAATTCATTTCCAAAGGATGGAAGATGACCCATCACTTTAAAACATTAACGCCCAGAGAAAATGTGACTGTTATGTGCGACTAGAATATATACTGATAAGAGAGACCATTAGTATAACTATTCCTTAAGACCAACAAAGAGCATCCTCATAAAAAATCCAACACCTCTAAGGGAAACTCAATGAATTAACAAGGGACATAAGGCCGCACGAACATTGATACCTATTAGGTTCTCCACACAATTTATACATAATATGAAAGGGTGGGTATACAACATGTACATATTCTCTCTTTAAAAGAAACAACATCAAGAAAGAAACACTTCCCTAAAACACCCAACAAAACCAAAATTATTCTACCAAACACATCAACCATACAGAAAAGTAACATCAAAACACAACAAAACTCATCAACTATCATTAAACCAAAATAGAAACACCAAGCTACCTGTGCATGGATCTCTATGTCTCAAATGTTAAACCCACCATGAAAATATCTAGATGGATGAAGAGATTAAATATGAGAATAAATATTATCATACCTTAGAGTGACAAAGAGTGACGACGGTATGAAAGGGAACGAATGCGGTAGGGAGTGACGACAGCATGGCATGGTGTGATGCCAATAGTGAGCGATGACTATAGGGAAGGAAGCAATGAGGGCAGGGAGCGAAGGCATCAGGGATCGACGACGGAGAGGCAAGGAGCAATACTGGTAGGGAGAGATGCCAGAAGGGCAAAAGACGACGACGACGATGAAGGCATGGAGCGACGAAGACAACACTATAGATCCGCGAAATCTTGAAGGCGCGAAGGAAGGCGACTCTATTAGGGTTATTTTTATAACATCGGGGATGAATTTTATCATCATTTAAAAAAACGCTCATAAAGCATACATTTATCAGTGCTAAAAATAGAAAGCGCAGACAAAACATATCTGTATCAACGCTTTTTTTAACATTGGTAAAAATACTCATTTATCAGCTCTAAAAAAGCGCTGATAAACTTGTCTTTACCAATGCTAAAATTAGTGCTGATAAAGAATATTATTATCAACACTTTTTTAGTGATGATAAAGGGCAATCTTTATCAATGCTAAAAAGAGCTGATAAAGATTTAATGTTAATAATTTATTTATATTATTATATATATTTATAAAATTATATATATATATATAAAATATATTTATAATTATAACTATAAATAAATATTTATTTATAATTATATATATATAATAAATATATTTATAAATATTTGTATATATTTATATAATTATATATATTTATATAAATATAAATATTATAAATAAATATAGATATATTTAAATAATTAGAAAATTATAACAAATATATTAATTATATTTATCTAATTTTATAATTATCTAATATATCTATATTTATCTATAATTATAAATATTATTATTAAATATAGATATATTTAAATAATTATAAAATTATAATAAATATTTTTATTATATTAAAATAAAAATTATAAATATGATAAATATATTTATTGTAATTTTATAATTATTTAAATATATGTATATTTATTTATAATTATAATTATAAATATACTAAATATATTTATTATAATTTTATAATTATTCGAATGAATATATATTAATTTATTATTATAACTCTAAATAAATAAATAAATAAATAAATAAATATATTTATAATTATAAATAAATAAATAAATAAATAAATAAATATATATATATATATATTTGAATAATTACAAAATTATAATAAATCAATTAATTATATTTATAATTATAATTAATCATAAACATAGATATATTTAAATAATTATAAAATTATAATAAATATATTTATTATATTTATTTATAAAATTAGAAATATATATATATATATATATATATTTATTTATATATAATTAATAGCAGTTGAGGGCTTACTTGAGTGGTAAATGTTCCCCGTAATCCTGCATTAGACCCAACTTCAAATTCGAGTGGGAGCGAATCTCCGTAGGCTGGAGGTGATGCAGACAGTATGATGTAGGCATGATGCTGCACTGAGCCTTTAGGCTATGTAATGAGCTTCATACTCACTAGGCCTTTAGGCCATGTATTGGATAAATAAAACTTGATGGCTAGGCTATCTTTTGGGGGGACTATGACATGCCTTTCCGGCCCATGTGTGCAGTGTGTGTGTGTTTAATGTAATTGTGTCCCCAAGAACCTAATATATATATATATAATTCACATATTTATTATAATTTATAATTATTTACATATATCTATAATTATTTATAATTATAATTTTAAATATTTGTATATATTTATAAATATTTGTATAAAATAATAAATATAATAAATATATTTATTAAAATTTTATAATTGTTTCAATATATATATATAATTATAAATATATATAAATATATTTATAAATATTTGTATATAATTATAAATATACATATATATATATTTATTAATATATAAATATATATTTATAAATTTATAATAAATTTATTTATTATAATTTAATAATTATTTAAATACATATAGTTATAATTACCGAAAAGATTTAGCCAGATGCAACTCCCTTAGCCATTTATTAAAAGAAATAAAAGGATAACAAGAGAAGAGAATGAGGTCAAACAAAGAGACACGCCCTCATCCAGAAATCTGGTTTAGTAATCATAAAAAGAAGGATCATTTCTATATTCATAATCAGATTCATTTAGCCATGCATCATCAATTTGATGGAAGGATGGGTGCCTCACCTTGTCATTTGCTTAGTGTTTTTCAATTTTTTATAAACTACATCAGATTGACATTGCTAAGAGTTCCTTTCACGCTTTGTCGGGTGGGCGACTCGAAAGAGAGGAGGGTGTGATGACATCCTTCATCCGGCTCTCCTCCACATTTCTATGTTGGATAGAGATGTTCTCTGCCTCATTGTACTGCCGGAACGGTGCAACTTCTTGGTAGAAGGGATGAGACATTTTTTGACCGGTCTCACTATTGTGATGTCTGGCAAGGGGGCGATGAGGATTTCTGGTGCCTACATGGACGTTTGTTTCTTTTGGACTTGTAGGACCTTTTGTTCTTTGTTTTTAAGGTATCTGCCCTTCTTATAATGAGTTTCCTCTTTTCCAGTTCTAAAAGAGGTTCTATATTTTTTATTCAACAAAGGGGGATTGACCCTCAACCTTTTTAAAGAAAATAATAATCAAATCCATCAGCAGTTTCCCACTCCGATTGCGAGTTAGCTTGGTTGAGAATCAAAAGGATCCCTACCTTGTTCTTATTTAGTTATAACTATATTTAAAAATTATTTATATATAATTAACAAATTATAATTATACATATAATAAATATATTTATTATTTAAATATATTTATCGTAATTTTATAAGTATTTAGGAGAACATAATAAGTTCATGGGTATAACATGAATGAATCATTTACCTAGTAAAGTATAGATCATAAAAAATGAGTCATAAAATATATGGAAAGCATAATAAGGGTGTTAATGTATAAATGAACATTCATGATGAATACATAACATATTCGTGCGTCATCATAATATAAGTAATCTTAACATTTAGCAACCCACAATCATATCCAAAAATAATCTTATGATCATATAACATCAATTATACTCACACATATATAAATATATGAACATAAATAATGATAATTATGTCCATTAATATCATTATTATCTCATGATATATATATATAGACCAAATTCATTTGTGACATATAATTTTTTATTTATAATTATTATTATAATTATAAATAAATATATTTAAAAATTATTTATATATAATTATAAATATATAATTATAAATATACAATTATAAATATAAAATTATAAATATAAAATTATAAATATATAATTATAAATATAATAAATATATTTATTATTTAAAAAATTTATTAAAAATTTATAATAATTTAAAAATTTATTTATTTATTTATAATCTTATAAATACCTTTTTAAAACATTATATATATTTTTGAATTATTAAAAAATATATATTAATATATCATATTTATATTAATTATAAACATTCTTTTTTTAATTAATGTATAGAAATAAACATTTTTTTATATAAATATAATAATTATATATATATAATAAATTTAATTAAACACTTTTATCAGTGCTAAGAATAGCACTGATAAATCTATCCTTTATCAATGCTAAAAAAGCACTGATAAAGGATACACCTTTATCAGTGTTTTTTTCAGCACTGATAAACACAACCTTTATTATCACTTATAGCTAACACTGATAAAGGTTAGGCTTTTATTAGCACTTTATTCTTCACACTGATAAAAGTTGACGCATCCCTTGCCTGAATCTCTGATAGTGATATCTCATCAAATAAGATGTAAAAATGTGTCATCACCCTAAATTCTTTTTCTACCATTCCTTCACGATTGAAATTGTTAAGACCCAGAATTATCAAATGAATATAATGATGGAACGTGTTTAAAAGTTTTTATGTTTGTTTTTAATTAGAATTATTAAATGAAATATGGCTATGGTGAATACTTGAAGAAATTTGGAATAGTTTTCAGTAGTACTTAATGTATTTTAATGATTGATAAAAAAACACTAATATTTTTTGTTAACCATAATTGATTTTAGAGAATTTAGCTGGTGATCGAGTAAATATTACTCTATAGTTTTTTATTACTACACCATGATTTTTCATGCGTGGTTGAGAGATGACTAATTCATGCAATGTTGGGTGTTACGACTAAGATGTTCACATCGTAAGAGCGTGGTACAATAAGGAAAGAGTTTGGACTGTTAGTTATGTATTGGGAGATAATCCACAATTTTATGTCTTCGTTTAGAGATTTGGATATTATGTCATAGGGGAAGGCAATGATTTGTGGAGGAAACATTTTCTAGGAGAAGCATGTGAGCATTGGTGTTATGGTTAAAATTATTATGCAAAATCAAAAGCTGTAATTTGGCATAAAATAATGTATTATTCCATGATGTAATTACTTATACGATAATATCTCTATCTGGTGAATTTATTAGATATCAAAGTCTATGATTCTCGGGATAAGAAACAACTATAATGACATGATTTTTAAAGTGGTATGGTAATTAGAGTTAATTTTACTATAACAAGGTGCATTGCACCATTTTTTCTTGGACATGTGAATATTATGAAGGTTTAATTATTTTTCAAATATGAGAAGGATTGTTTTCTTAATATGTGATTGAGATCAACTATTATGGAATTTGTTTTAGAATAGTTATGTGATGACATGTGTTTTGAAAAGTCTAATATTTTCAAAGAAGGAATTGTGAGTAGATAAAAAATATTGTTTTAAATAATTATATGATACTAAAGAATAAAATTTAGAAACCATTATAAAAAATGCTACTTTGAATAAAAAATTTGAGGTGATTTTTTGGAAAAGTTAGAAAACTAAAACATAATTGATAATTCAAATTCATTCTTGATGATAGAGCTAAAGGAAGACACCTATACTAGATAAGTTTGTTATTTTTTTTATTTCATTCATTTTAAAGTATTGAGTGTTGTCTTCTTTGTTACACTATATTGAAGTAGTGAGTCTAGATATTGGCAGAGGAAGTGATTCTAAAATTTGAAAATGTGCTATTCTTAACACCTGTATTCACACAATAGTGCATTAGTGAATTTCTTGTTACATTAGTACATTTATAGTGTTTGATCCTTGTGAATATCCCTTTTAAGTAAACCAATTAAAATTCACATGCCTTGAACTTTATTTTTCATTATTTATATGTTGTTCATGATTTTATTTGATTGATATATTTGAGTATTTAAGCTAACACGAGAACACAAATCACATTCTAGAGAAATATTATCATCCTAATTCATCCCCAAATAGGGATATTTTGGACATTATGGTTGTAGCAAGTGTGCTATACCCCATGTCTAGACTGGATGGAAATTCCAGAGGAATCATGAATTCTAATTCTAGAGAGGGAGTCATTTGGAGAATTGTGATTTAGACTAGAATTATAAAGGTTTAAACATATAAAATAGTTGTTTTAAGATGTTTTTTTGAGGCTGGTGTGTGGCTCGGGTGTGCGTTGGAGTAATGATGGGTGGATGGATGTTGAAATTCAACAATCTTCTGTAGGTTAGATTACAACCAAGGTGGAGTCGCATTGCGACTAATTTCTGTCTGAGGGAGATTTTTTGCTTGGTGGAATTGTGTTACAAAAGGTGTGGGGAGTAGTAGATATTACTATAAAGGCCAAATGGACTTAGGTAGTTTCCCTAGATGGTGAGTTTTCATTCTTCAATACCTCATTTTCACACTATTATTGAGATGCCAACCCATTTTTAAAATAGGGAAAAACTGTTAATTTACCAGTATGCCAATTGGGGATTTTGGGTGAGAAATCCATGTAGGTGAGGCCATTTCAATCAAACCCCTCTATATCCACTCTTGATCCAGTGTGATTTAGGTTAGTTTTTTGGCGATATTTTTAGTGATTTGAGGTATGGTTCTCCTCCCACTACCTTCCATTTTAGTTTCTCTTCATTGCATGTAATTTTTTGTGCGAACATGTTAGGTTTTTGGAATTTATTTTACCAGATCATGGTGAAATTAGGTGATAATTCCATGTATTTTGTTCAATGTAGCTAGAGGACATCCCAAGAAGAATATCTCATGCCATTTTAGTGAAGGTACATCAATTTATAGGATTAATTGAGTTTTTTTGGAGAATTTTGATAATAACTGACCATTGAATTGAGTAATTGAATGGAGGATTATGTGTGGATTAGGTCTGAGTGTATTTCATGAGTGGACCAAAACTCATTTCTCAAGGATTTGATGATAATTTATGGTGTGGGCCTTGTGATAATGGGTAGTGTCCCGTCAGACTTGGATAAGCCCAAGCAGTGATGACCGAGTTGTGAATTAAAATGAATAACACTGAATTGAGGTAGGCGATCCTTATGTATTTTTTATATGGTGTTATGCATGATTTATGTGGTATGTTATATGGGTGATCAATCCACCAAGGGAGAAATACTATTTAAAATTATATATATTTTTTTAATAAAAATTAAATGTCAATAAATGAATTTAACAATGTCCCAAGGTCCAATATGATCCTTGTGCACTGACATAAGGCATTGACCACCAGTGGTTGATTCCTAGATGATAAATTCATTCCTTGAGATACATAGACCCAAATGGGTGAGTTTTAAATGAATTAATAAAATATAGTGTCCCTTAATATAGGTTCCTTGGTGAGCTCTATGTAGAGGATGGTGATGGTTTGGATTGAGTGACCCTTGTATACCTCAATGAACCTTGAGATTAATTATAGCCTTTGGGCTAGTTGATTTGACCATGGGGTGAGTGTTCCTCCCCCAATAAGATGTTATTACCAGGTGATAAGACCCTATAGATATTGATGAGGATGAGTTATGTTATTCTATTTGAGTGATAGTCTTGGCCTGAGGGATGGAAATGAGATATAAGAACCCATGTGGGGTGTCCATGCTTGATGTGACCTAGGGGACCCCAAAGGGTTCCACAGTGATATGTTGACCCTTGGAGAGGGTGAATATAGGTAATGGGAAGTGATGATTCTTGGTATAAACTTAGAACCTAAATCAATGATATGATCCTTATATGGTCATAATGATGATTATAGGTCATGTACTTAAGATGCAAACTATGATCATGTGATACAAGTTGGGTTAATGGAAAACCCTTATGAGTTGTGTTATATGGGATGTTACAGGAGGAATTTACCACACTCCATGATATATTTTCATATATGTAATGCATTGTAAATTCTCCTTGGATCTAACCTTTGTGGCTGATGACTATGAAACTCCCAAGATATCACCAAGGGATTGACATTGAGCTTGATAATATAAAACACTGAGGATACCACTTGGGGTTTGAACTTGATATTTCTATTATGGGATCACCTAATATTACCCCACAGGAATCAATAATGATGCTTTAAGACTATGGGATCACATATAATTACCTCATAGGGAATGATGATGATGTATAATGAATTTAAAATTTCCTAGGAATACCTCTTAAGGATCGATGATGATGCATGATGACTATGGGATAATATTTTATTACCTGCTAGGGATCAGTGATGATTCATGATGAATATGGGACCTCATAGGATTACCTCATAGGGATTAATGATGACTCTTGATGACTATGGGATCACCAATTATTACCTTATAGAGATTGGTGATGAAACCTGTTGATTATTATATCCCTTAGTATTACCTCATATGGATCTACAGTGGCACTTGATGACTATTAATCACCTAGGATTAAATTTTAGAAATCATTTTATTTACTGATACTATTGGGATGCCTTTGGATACTTCCAAGGATTCATTTTTTTCACCTGATACTATATGGACATTGGGCTTAGTAATGGTTGGAATGGGTGTATGAAATGATTAGAGACACTATGAAACTAACCAATGTAGGTTTGGGTTGATCCCTGGTGTAAATTTGGAACCCTATGATAAATGATTTTTATTTATTTATTCTTCTGCACTATATTTATTTATTCAAATGAGTATATCACATGAACATACACTGCATTAATTGGTTATTTATGAGACCACATTGGTGGTTCCCTACTAAGTTTTAGTCACACCCTACTTGGGAGACCATGGAAGTTGGGTACCTAAGCAGACTTCACTAATCATGGGTTCAATTTGGGAATAGGACTAATGTAGCTTTATTGAGTAGGATAAATCATACAAGATTGGATATTTGGATGAGGTGAGGCTTGGGTATAGAAGTGGGGCCTTAATCACTACTAGAATGGGAGGTTTTCCCCATGGTTCTTTACCAACGGTTTGCTTAAACCGTTGGTAAAGAAGGGCCAGGACACCCTTTACCAATGGTTTTTAAAAACCGTTGGTAAATTTTTACCCCAAATACAGTCGGCCGCACCTCTCCCCCATTCACAACAGAACCGTAAATCTACAGCGCTCGGCTCCTCTCGCGACTTCCCCCATCCGAACCGCTGAAAATACACCAGATTCATCTCAAATCAGGTATTTTCTTCTTTATACAAATAAAATATTTAAGTGCTACCGTGTTTTTATTGTTATTCATCTAATATTTTAGTTTTAAGTTTTGATTTTGATGTGTATATCATTTTTTTGTTTTTTGATTTAATCTATACTTTCTCCATTCCAATCCATTTAATTAATTAAATCTTTAACCCTCTATCGAAGAAGAAACATCTCAAATTTATTGCGGTTGGATTCCAGATTTTCTATGTATGTGTTTTTATGCCTTTTCTTCATCTTGTAATTAATTTTTACTTGGAAATTTATTTATATGTGTTTATTAATTTTTAGTAAAGTTTCTATGAGTGTTTTCCTTGAAATTCCTTGTGAAATATTATTTAACTTTATTCTCATTGAATTAAACAAGTCATGAATTTGATGACTATAATTTTGACATCTTTCAAGTTTTTATGAATTATTCAATTCCATGAGTGTTTAGATTTATTTTTAAAGAATATTTAAAGAATAAATTGGTGAAATTGAGTCTTTGTCTCAAGTTTTTATTCAAATAATGAAATAAATTGATTTTCATGAAATGAGTTGACCTATTTAATATTTTATAAGTAGTTTCAAATGATTTAATTTGTGAAATGACAATAAATCCTCTTGGAATGATTTTTTTTAAAAGATATTTCTTTGGTAATTTTAAATTAGATATTTATTGATGTGGAAATAGGTTGTAATCCCATGTTTTGAATTAATATTGAGAATTTTTAATTTTAAAACATCCTTTAATGCCTTTGGGATGTTTTGAAATAAATGATTTTTTAAAGGCTTGTTTAGAATTACATGTTAGTTTTTGGAAGGAAGTTGGTATAGATAACCTTTATAAATATTGAATTAAATAAGGGGTTTTTAATTGAATTGAAGATTTTTTACTACTCAGTTGGAACTTTATGAAGATCCTCAATTGTAATAATTCATTAATGTAACTTGCTCAATTCTTTTAATTACAATTTATGGATGTTGAAAATGGGATTATTCACATCGATAGATATTGGGGTGAGATTGAGATATTATTTGAGGTCTAAATAATATGGTTGATATTGATAAGGATCCAAATTGTGATCCTCATAACTTCATTATCTTACTCACCTCTTTTGACTAGTCATGGTGACTTAGATATTTAGATGGGAAAATATAGATTTATGATTCACTAGTGGACTCATACCTCATTTAGTGGAATCCACTACTGGAAATCTGGGTTTTCCCAACACTCCTATACCAACGGTTAATCAAGGAGGCCTTTACTAACGGTTTCATAAAACTATTGGTAAAGGCAGATATATGTGATTTAAAATGGATTTAGAAAGATATTTCAGAAATTATTTAATCTTGAGGAAAGTGTTTTATTAAAATGAGAATTTTTTTAATAAGGCTTGTGTAATGTAATTTGTTATAGTACACTTGTTATGTGACTATTTTTGGTATTTAGTAACACATGAGATAACTGGTGTGTGAGAATGTGTTGTGAAAGAGATTACATGGTTGGTTCAAGATTATATTTAAGTTTTGAGCCTATTAATTAGTTGTTTTAAAGATATTTTGAGATATTTACCTTATGTTTATTGGTGAAAACTGGGAGTTGTAGAGGTGGTTCATGATTAAGACATATAATTACTGCTAAACATGTGGATAAACCATGAATAGTAGTGAATTCTTGAAATGTTTGATGTTTTTAGTCCTTTTTTATTTGGAGTTTATTTTGATGCTGATGTTTCTTATTGATACCTATGATGGGAATTTATTTTAGTTTATAAATCGGCTGAGACTCCCCCACCATGCATAGTGTATGCAACCTATACCCTTATTTAATCATTCTGTTTACATAGCCTATGAAACCTCTACCCTCATTTAATCAGTGAACTCAAGTCATTAATTCAAGCCTTCATTCTCACTATCATGTAAGAAATTGAATGATGTATACCCATCCTCACATGATTTCTTACCTTATATAGTGTCCAATACATGGAATATGAGCTTTTGAATTCATTAGTTAACCAGGATCATATATTCCATTTCCCCCAAGATGACTGTACTAATATAACTTTAGGGTCAATTAAATATGGTTCTCATTGTACGTTGTATATTATGTGTCCTTCTTGGCCAATACTCACTTTTATGAGGGTGGGGTGCTTTTCACTAGCCATGATGGCATGTGTAGACATGCACAAAAATGTTAGATAAGTCACAAGTTTAATTCAGTAATGTTATTATCATCGACATACTTTATTATTAATCTCAAATTTAAAAATAATTTTTTTTGTCTATACTTTATGAAATTAAATATTTTTACAAGCTATGAACAACCTATTAGTGTAGAAGCCTAAAATTTATTCACCCATGGGGTGCGCTTGACTTGGGGAAGTAATTGGGTAATGAAAGGTATGGCCATAGAGGTGCCAATAATGAGTTATTGAACATGAGTGAATGATTTGGGATGCCTATGACACATAATGGGACCTGAGGCATGTGCCTCTTATAAACCTAATGAAAATGAATATAAATAAATTTTAATTTAATTTTTGAGTACTTGTTCTTTACATTATTTTAATAGTTCACTACATCGACTAGAAACTTCTTCCTTTATCGTTTACTTAAATGTATTTTCTATTAAAGTTCAATCCTATTGAATTTTTTATGAAAAAATGACTTATATAAATTCTTTTTACAGAATGGATAGAAGTTGGATGTATGAAACCAATCAGATCTCAAGTGATTTTGAAAACAATTTGGAGAGATTTATAGATTTTTCATTTCAAAATGCTTCAGATAGTGGTCGCATACACTGCCCATGTTCCAATTGTATTAGTAGACCTTGGTTGAGCCATGAAGAAGTCAGCTACCACATAACCAAATATGGTTTTCAAGCAAAATACTTTGTGTGGTATCACAATGGGGAGAAAATAAAATCTCAAATTGGTGATGATCGAAATTAAAGGACTAGAATGGAGAATTTGGTAGATGGTCGGTTTTCATTTATTCGTCATCATGAAAAATAAAGGATTTAGACTCAAGAAGACTTCGATATGAGGACAGATGACGCATCTAGTAAAAATGATGATATTGATAGGGTAAAAAAATTGAATGATGCTGCCACGACTCCACAAAATTGAAAATGCGATAAAATGAAAAAGATGGAATTTTTAATCCGATTGTTTCATGGGAAAACTATGTATGGAATTTCTAATAAAGCAATCGATTAAATTCTTACCCTATTGAAGTATTTACTTCCAGATGATGCAGATATTCCCTCAAACCACTATATGGCATGGAAGTTATTTGAGGAACTTGGATTTTCAAGAAACAAAATTCATGCTTTCCCGAAAGATTGCATTTTATTCTGGTAGGAAACCACTGAACGAAATGATTGTATAAAATATGGCACATCCCTCTGGAAGTCAAAATCTGATAGAACACCATCCCACATTCCAAAAAAAGTAATGTGGCACTTTCCATTTATTCCCAGACTCCATAATATTTTTATGTCTAATGACATATCAATAAAAATGAGATGACATGATATCAAGATAAAGAAGAATAATGATGAGTTGGTTCATCCTGCAGATAGATTTTCATAGCAGAGATTTGATGCTCGACATCCTGATTTTGCAGCTGACGTGCGTAATGTGAGGCTGGGTCTTTCATGCGATGGTTTTAATCTATTTGGGTAGATGCTTACTTCGCACAACACATGGCCAGTTTTTATACACATTTATAATCTTCCCCCATGGTTGTGTATGAAAAAACCTTTCACTTTCATGAGTATACTCATATCTGGTCCTTCTGATCCCGAATTTGATATTGATGTATACATGCAACCTTTAATAAAAGAGTTGAAACTTCTTTGGGATGTGAGTGTGAGCACATACGATGCATGTTCTAAAGACACATTTCAGATGCGTGCTGCGCTTATGTGGACGATCCATGATTTTTTGGCTTATGCAATGATGTATGGATGGAGCACGAAGGGAAAACTGTCATGTCCATTTTGTATGAAGAATAAATGATCCAAAAGACTGAAACATCTCTGTAGTTTTAGTTTTATGGGACATTGATGATTCTTTCCAAAGGATCATCCATATAGAATGAATCATCGAAGATTTGATAATACCATAGAGACCGATGATCCACCTCAGTGTATGTCTAGAACTGATGTGCTTAATGAATTGAAAGATTTCAGTTTTTCATTCAGGAAGGGTCAAATGAAATCTGGAAAGAGAAATAATGTTTCCACTGAAACCTGTTACAATTGGAGGAAGAGGAGTATCTTTTTTGATTTTCCTTGTTGGTCAACCAATTTGTTACATCATTGATTAGACGTAATGAATATTGAAAAGAATATATGTGAAATGTTGCTTTCGGTTCTTCTAAATGTAAAGGGGAATACAAAAGATGATTTATGATCTCGGCGTGACTTGGTGGATTGGGGCATCATACCAGAATTGCATCTTGTCCGTATCAGTGAAAATAAATGGCAACATACATGTGCTTCTTATGTGATGAAACCTATGAAAAAAAACAATTTCTGGAAGTATTAGAGACTATTAGAGTTCCTGATGTCTATTCAAGAAACATATCTAAACGTGTCAACAGAAGAGATTTGAAAAAACATTAATGAAAAAAATACCTCTACACACTAGGACGTACTACGATGCCAGATCATGAGAGGAAGCAGGTATGACAATTGTTTATAAGTTTTCTTTACGACTTACACTTTCTTTTGTTTCCTCAATTATTTAATCATTTTCTAAAGTTTTTATATAAATTTAGTTTTCAATGTCACTGTAGAGGCAAATATAGAATATTGAAGGACGTGTGCCTTGAGCAAAATTGTTTTGCTCGAGTAGACGGAAAAAGGATGGAAGTGCCATCAACAAACCGACTCAGCAGCAGATTGTAAGTTTTAATCTGTTGATTTTATATTTTAATATCTATTTTGTAACTGAATAATATATTTATATATGTAATAGGATACTTTAGAGGCCCTCGATGCCCAAGAACTAGACAATTTTGGTCCAACTGATCACTTACATCAGGTGTTGGGAGAGGAGCATCTTGGCAGAGTACGCTACTAACCTAGGATATCCCCGAAGAGGTATTGGCCCTCCTCAGGTACAAGTTGTAGTGCCACCGAGCTATAACAAGTTAGGGTACAGGCGGAACAGGATGAAAAAATGGCCATAGAGACGGCAGAACAGTATGCTAGGGCAAACAGTGCATTTATGAATTTTATTGAAGTTCTACGTCCAACACTTCCACCAGAGGCCAACCCAGCTTTTGATGAAAATATTTCGTCAATACATTCTATATATGGTGCACCAGGTGACAGTTCTAGTGGTGGTCAAGATAATTTCCAGCCTGACAATGATGATGGAGAGGAGTCTGATTCCGAAGAGGAGGGAGAGGAGGAGGGTGAGGCGGATGGCGAGGGCAAGGAGGAGGGTGAGGAGGAGGGCATTGAGGAGGGCAAGGACAAGGACGAGGGTGATGATGATGATGATGGCGATGATAGTGATGGCGATGTGGGACAAACTGATCCGTTAAATTTTTGACTAATATTACTGAGATTTGATGTTTAATCTATTCTAGTTGTTGGTTTTATCTAGACCCGTAGTATAGTAATATAGTTGAGTTATTTTTATATATTGTCTGTTTTCATGGATGTTGATGTCTTTTAGTGGTTGTGGTGTATCTTGAGCATGCTTATAGAGTTTTGTGTGTTTGGGAACTCCCTAGACATCCCCATTTTTCCTGGACCCTGGACAACCCCCCACCATCCTCCTTGGACCCTGGAAATCCCCCCGGACAGCCCCTTGGACAGCCCCCCACCCTCCTCCTTGGTCCCCGGACAGCCCCCCGGACAGCCCCCCGGACAGCCCCCCTCCTCCTTGGACCCTAGACAGCCCCACGAACACCCCCTGGACATCCCCCCACATAGACCCCACCCTCCTCCTTGGTCCCTGAATAGCCCCCCAAACACCCCCCAGAGAGCCCCTGGACATCCCCCCGGACAGCCCCCCGGACAGCCCCCCCACCCTCCTCCTTGGACCCCGGATAGCCCCCCCGGACAGCCCCCACCCTCCTCCCTGGACCCCCAGACAGCCCCCACCCTCCTCCTTGATTTCACATGCCTTTTTTTATTTCTATGATCATGCAATTTTATTTAGTATTATTCCATTTTTGTATGTCTTGAATTATATGAATGTCTTGGTAAGCTTATTAGCTCATGCTCATCAAATGCATGTGATGATATGCTTTAATTTGAATACAAAGCCTTGTTGTACATTCTCCATGTTATGTGAATTATGAATTATTTGATTTGGTTTACTTGTCAATTGTTAGGATAAGACATGGGTTACATGTTAAGGACTCATGGACGGACTCGTCATGCTCAGGGAATTTAGACTTGAAATTCCAGGATGTATGCTTTGGTTTCTAGGTGAGGGCTACCGGGATAGTTTCTATTAATCATGAGTGATATTGGTTCCTTAAAGATAAACTTAGGAAATGTATGTTTTGCAATATGGTAATACCATGCCTTAGGTGTGGCCTACACCACTCAAAATGTCTCAGGTTTATTTGAAACAGACAACATTTTAAGTGAAAATAACATTTGGCATATAGAAAACTGACCAAACGCATTTGGATTGTGTTGATAATTTAGGAAAATGATCCATGGATCATTTGTGATGTGTACGAGTCAACCCCATCTAAATACGAGGCACGGTGTGGCTGGTAGCACTCTAACTGTGTCTCTTTTGTTTAAAATGGATGGGATTTTACGTGAAAAGAACAACTGGAATACGGAAAACTGACCAAACGCATTCGGATTCTGTTGATAAATTATCACAACGATCCATGGGTCATATGTGATGTGTATGAGTGATACCTGGCTCAATCTGAGTCACGGTGTGGTCGGGATCACTCTAAGTGTCTCTCTTATGTTTAAAATGGACAACATTTTAAGTACATATGGAAAACCGACCAAACGGATTCTGATTGTGTTGATACTTTAGAACAACGATCCATGGGTTATATGTGATGTGTATGAGTCAACATCACCTCAATATGAGGCGCGGTGTGGCCGACACCATTCAAAGTGTCTCACATTTGTTTGAAAATGGATAACATTTTAAGTGAAAAGTAAAAATGACATATGGAAAACTGACCAAACACATTTGGATTGTGTTTATACTTTAGGATAATGATCCTTGGGTCATTTTTGATGTGTACAAGTCAACCTTGCCTCAATCCAAGGCTCGGTGTGGCCTAGACCACTCAAAGTGTCTCAGGTTTATTTGAAATGGGCAACATTTTAAGTGAAAATAACAACTAGCATACGGAAAACCAACCAAAATCATTAAGATTGTGTTTATACTTTAGAAAAATGATCCATGGATCATATGTGACGTGTAAGAGTCAACCTCGTCTCAATATTAGGCCCGGTGTGGCCAACACCACTCAAAGTGTCTCAGGTTTATTTGAAATGGACACCATTTTAAGTGAAAATAAAAACTTGCATACGAAAAACAGACCAAATGCATTAGGATTGTGTTGATACTTTAGCACAATGATACATGAGTCATATGTGATGTGTAAAAGTCAACCCTACCTCAATCCGAGTCCCAGTGTGGCCGACACCACTACAAGTGTCTCTCTTTTGTTTCAAAAGGACATCATTTTAAGTAAAAACAACAACTAACATACGGAAAACCGACCAAACACATTCAGATTCCGTTTAAAATTTAGGGAAACGATCCATGAGTCATATGTGATTTGTAAGAGTCAACACAACCTCAATCCGAGGCGTGGTGTGCCCGACACCACTTGAACTGTCTCTCTATAGTTTAAAATGGACAACATTTTAAGTGAAAACAACAACTGACATACGGAAAACTGACCAAACACATTCATATTCTGTTGAAACTTTAGGAAAACGTTCAATGAATCATTTTTGATGTGTAAGATTCAACCCCGCCTCAATAAGAGGCCAGTTGTGGCCAACACCACTCAAAGTGTCTCAGGTTTATTTGAAATGGGAAACATTTTAAGTGAAAACAACAACTGACATATGGAAAACCAACTAAACGCATTAGAATTCTATTGAATCTTTAGGGAAAAAATCCATGGGTCATATGTGACATTTATGTGTCAACTCAGCCTCAATCTGAGGTGCGGAGTGGCTGGCACCACTCGAAGTGTCTCTCTATAGTTTAAAATGGATTACATTTTAATTGAAAACAACAAATGACATACGGTAAACCTAACAAACGCATTCGGATTATATTGAAACTTTAGGAAAATGATCCATGGGTCATATGTGATGTTTAAGAGTCAACCACGCCTCAATCTGAGTCTCAGTGTGGTCGGGATCACTCTAAGTGTCTCTCCTTTGTTTAAAATGAACAACATTTTAAGTACATACAGAAAACTGACCAAACGGATTTTGATTGTGTTTATAATTTATAACAACGATCCATGGGTCATATATGACGTTCAAGAGTCAACCCCACATCAATCTGAGGCGCGGTGTGGCCAGAACCACTCAAAGTGTCTCTCTTTTGTTTAAAATGGACAGGATTTTAAGTGAAAACAACAACTGACATACGAAAAACTAACTAAACGAATTCAGTTTCTATTGAAACTTTAGGAAAATAATCCATGGGTCATATGTGCCGTGTATGAGTTAACCCCGCCTCAATCCGAGACACGGTGTGGCCGAAACCACTCAAAGTGTCTCTTTTTTTTGTTTCAAAAGGACACCATTTTAAGTGAAAACAACAACTGACATACGGAAAACCAACCTAACACATTTGGATTCCATTGAAACATTAGGAAAACAATCCATGGGTCATATGTGACATGTATGAGTCAACCCCGCCTCAATACGAGGTGCGATGTGGCCGACACCACTCAAAGTGTCACGTTTATTTGAAATGGAAAACATTTTAATTAAAAACTACTGGCATATGGAAAACTGACCAAACTCATTAGAAATGTGTTTAAACTTTAGAAAAATGATCAATGCATCATATGTGATGTGTACGAGTCAACCCCGCCTTAATCCGAGTCATGGTGTGGCCAGCACCACTCAAAGTGTCTCATTTTCTTTTGAAATGAACAACATTTTAGGTGACAATAAATGACATACGGAAAACCGAACAAATGATTTAGGAATATTTTGGTACTTTAGGACAATGATACATGGGTCATTTATGACGTGTATGAGTCAATATTGCCTCAATCTAAGGCACGGTGTGTCCGGTATCACTCCAAGTGTATGTATTTTGTTTAAAATGGACATCATTTCTAGAAAAAACACATTTAAATGTGTATGTTTAAATGAATTATGTATGTTTATAATTAAGTTATGAATTATGATTTAATTATGGATGTGTATAGTTCCAGATTAATTATATGTTAAATGTGTATTAATTTGTTCTATATATGTATGTGTTAGTTGGTTATTGTAGGTACAAGGAGATTGGAGAATTACCAGTGATGTGCAAATTGCAGGCTGCTGTGCAATTTTCACAGCATAGCCTATGCCAACGGTTTCAAACCGTTGGCATATGATTAATAGAAAGTCTTTTTACCAACGGTTCAAAGGGAACCATTGGTAAAAATACATTCCAAACAGTTTTAGAAACCGTTGGGAACCATGGGAAAATGTTGGTTTTCCCAACAGTTCAGGGGAAACCGTTGGGAAAAACTTTTCCAAATGGTTTAGGGAACCGTTGGGGTAGGATAATTTTTCTAACCTATCCCAATGGTTCTATATAAACCGTTGAAAAAATCTATCCCAATGGATTACTTACCAATGACTCAAAGAACCATTGGTATAAGGTATACCAACGGTTCTTTGGCCTTTCCCAACAGTTCAGAACCATTGGTAAATCATCCTTTTCCAGTAGTGAATGTCTTTTATTATTTAATTTATTATATACAAGATTGACTTGGTTTTTGTTTAGTCATATATGATTCCATGACCATAATTCAGTATGACTATATGCTTATGCATTTATGTATTATTGATTATTATGTTTATTTCTTCCACATACTCTGATGGTTATTATATTGAATGATGTTTTTATATTTTTATTTTTTATTATGCACTCTGATATGGGGGTATAATCTCACCATGGTACTACTTTAGACCCCTAATACTATTCGGTAGCCTCTGACATATAGAGAGGTTCACCTAAGGGCATGTAGCTCTCTAGTCTGGACACTGATGAATAGTCATGGTTCGAAGACATTAAAAAGTGGTATCAAAGATTATGTGACTAATATCACAGAGTGTATCAAAGTTTTATTTATCTTACTATTTTGGGTGATGGTGTACATGTGACACAAGAATGTGTTAGGGATTGTGATGGATATCATACTGGTGCATCATGAATACCTTTTTTTGTGGGATGTTCTAGTTACCAGAGATATGAGATTTTTATTCTTGGTTTTTGATTTTACGGTTGTATAATTTCACACTATGTGATACAATTTTATTATAGATTTATGATTTATGGTTTTATGGTTTTTGGATCTTTGACCATTGTCAAGAGACTTGTGTTTATGCATCATTTTATGCATGTAGGATTCAAATGAAATGCATGTGTTTTTGTGTTTTTATCACTAATAACAAGTTTCAACTAGTTAAATTGTATTTAACAACTTATATGGTGTTTTCATATATAACATATAGGTAGAATTATACTTAGTTAGACCATAATATATGTTTATTTAGATGACATGTCATATGTATTTTATAGTAAGATTCCCACTTGATGACAACTATATATCCCTCAGTGTAAGCGATGTATAATGACCCTTATTAGGTCAATCAAAAAAAAAAAATCAAATTCCATATAATGGGTCCCCATTTTAGTGATTAAGATATTAGTTATGAATAGGATAAAATGAGTTCAGTTATTTAATGTTTCAATAACAATCTATATGGTTTTTCCCCATATAACATCTTGGTGGTATTCTACTTAAATTGACCATGTGACTTTGGTATAATTGACACAGATCATCGTGGAATGATTTCATTATATATTTATATGTATATTGGTTAATATCATGATTCTTGAAGGGGTATTCTCATATTCCAATTATTTGTGAGAATCAGTTCTCAAGTTAGATGATGACTTGGAATGTGATGGTCTATATACGTATACATACATGTGAGACCCCAGAGTGGTTGGGTTGGAAAGTGAGTTTCCAAGTGATATTGATACGGTAATATAGATATGCTTCCCATTAGTTGTGACCCATGTGTGATGAAATTTATAAGTTTGGTGGGAGAGCCCAGTGCTTGGAGACGCGACTCAGTATATTAGTGAGCCGATTGATATGGTTGATATGAGATGTCATATAAGCAATGATAACCCATTATAAAGGTTATAAAAATCTTGTGAGTTTCTTTGATATTGGAATCATGGGTATATGATTTAGGTTATGATATTGGTGAATAGTAGGTTCTACCATATTTTTTATATGCATGATTATCATTAAATATTCATTAAGAAAGCACCATGAGTATTATTTCTTTGGTAACAAGGTTTGGATTGGAGGGAAGGACCGATCGATTTCATAGCCCTATTGATTTTGGATATGCTTTTGTAAGTGTGATGAGAGTGTGGTTAGATGATTTATGTTTTAGAATGATACTCGGGTTGGCCAGTGATCATGTGAAAGACCATGACATAAGTGAAATGCCTTATTTTGAAGAGGATTTCTGAGGGTTCTCTTGGATAGATGAGATTGACATTCCATGGATCATGGTAAGTTGTTTAGGTGTGTGAGCCTAAGATTAATGGGATATGACTCGTGATGAGATCGAGATGGAGCACTCTGTTTATGCATAATTCCATTTGAGTTTTGAATCAATAAATATCCTTGTGTGGGGTGATAAATGAGGGTTTTGATGAAATTATTGTGATCATAGGAGCTCGGGTGTTATAAGAGAGTGAGGAGTCTTTCCTCAATGACAATTATGACACCAAATATGAGGTAGTGTCAGGAGTTGATGGTATATATTAGCATGGATCGAGGGGAGTGACATGCATGTGATGATGAAACCTATTGAGGTTTTCTCAAGGAGAAGTATAAGAAAAAATATATGATGGGGAGAACACTATTGACTGTTGGAGGGAATTAATATCATTATAGATGAATTTTGATAGATTCTGAGGATAATGTTCTAATTAGAAGGTAATGGGTGATATTTTACGTTTCATGTTTATTCTTGGTAATAAGAATGATGGCCAAATCCAATCATCATGTATGGTGATGGATAGAGTGTGGGACATGGAGGCATGACCTCATATTGGTAGGGTTGGGGTGTCATGATACCGATCATTATATGGTCAAGATAACACTTGGTTTCCAATGAGGAGATGAATCCCATTTTACTTGGTTCCTTATTGAAATCCAAATTTGGGTTTTAGACATGTCTTTGAATAGTGTATGATCACTAGCATTAAGTTTGGGATGGTTTTGATGTGATATGAGGTTGTGTTGTACTAATGGTGCAATAGTACTCAAGGTGAAAGCATGAAAATAGTTTTGGTTGTTCAAGGATATCATCATAGGATAACACTAATATTTAGGTTTAAGATTCTGTGTGGGATGTTTGGATGATATTGTAATGCCTTTAAGGGTGTAGACATCATGATTGGGTGAACGTGATAGTGCATCGATAGGTACAACTATGTTTTTTGGGAATAGTGGGCTAAGGGAGGTCCAAATGGTGTTTTTTCATGTAATTAGATTCTATGAGATGAAAAAATCATCGATTGGGTCATTAGACCATTAAAGATGCGTTTCAGTGAAATGCTTTGAGGGTGGAAAGAACAATGACTTGGGAATCAAACTTTATGAGTTGAGACTTATGGTGGGATGTGATAAAAAATCTAGGATGAATTAATTAATAAAATAATCAAATATTGGATATAGGGGTGTAAAAAACACCATTTTAGTGTTTGGTAATGGTGACAGGTGATAGCTTGGGTTTTGGTGAATAGTGCACTACATGTTTGGAATCACGCAGTGGAAGCTCATCTGACATTTCAGGATAGAGCATAGAGAATTTAGTGTAAATTAATGACCATGATAGGTCAGGATTGATGATTTAATGGTCTATGAGACTTATTATGGAGGATAAGTGTTATGGTGAGGAGATTATAATACCTCATGTCCGGATGAGTTGAAAATTCTAGAGGAATCTTAAATTTTAATTCAGATGAGGGGGTTATTTTGAGATTTGAGATTCATATTATAATTATGAAGGGTGGTAAATCTCAAAAATATGTTTTTGGGAATGGTTTGAGGCCGGTGTGTGCCTCAGGTTCTCAAGTGAGCATTGGAGCAAGGCTGGGTGGCTGACTGCTAAAATTTAATAACCTGTAGTAGGTTGTGCCATGACGCAAGAGGAGTCATACTATGATTGGTTGAAATAAAAGGGAGGCTTTCTACATGGTGGAATCATTATGTGAAAGGTGTTAGGAGTTAGATATCAACCTTCAAATTCTAGAGGGCCTCGGGCAGTGCCCCTTCCTATGGGGTGTTTGTGCCATGACCCCTTGTTATAATGCCACGATAGGGCTGCAAGCCTATTTTTAAAATAGGGAAAGACTGGTAATTTAACAATTCCCCCATGGGGTTTTTGGGTGAGCAAGACATGTAGGGGAGGCTATTTTGAAAAGTCTTGAGAACTCCTCCTCTCTCAATCACCTCAATCTGGGGTGGTTTAGTAGAAATTTTTATAGAGAATTGAGGTTTGATTCTCCTCCAAATTCCTTCTATTTGGGTTTCCCTTCACTTCCATTGATTTTTTTGTGTAAACTGGTAAGGGTTTTGGAGTCTATTCCACTGGATCATGGTGGAATCGAGTGAGGTTATTAGGGATTTTTCATGGTATAGCTAGAGGATGTAATGGGAAGATGATCAAATTCCATTTTGGTGAAGGTATGTTTATTTATGGAATTAATTGGGGTTTTGTTGAATTTGGATAAAATTTTACCATTGAAATGGGTAATTAAATTATGTATTTTTTTATGGAGTAGTATTTGGAGCATGTCAAGAGTGGACCACACCCCATTGGTCGAGGTTTTAGTGAGTGGTTATTGCTCTGGATTCATGATGATGGGTAGTGACCAGTTAGACATGGATAAGCACAAGTAGTGATGGCCATGCTATGAATAAAAGGGAATAACTCTGTATTGAGGTTGATAGTCCTTATGAATTTTTCCTATGGAATTATGCATGATTTATATGGAATGTGATATGGGTGGTCTTTCTACTGATGGTGATCAAGTAGTTAAAATTATTTAAATCGTCTAATAAAAATTAAATGTCTATGAACAAATTACACAAATCAACAAGGGATACTAAGGACCCTTATAACTTGGATTGATTTCTCAAACACTATTTTCCAAGGTATAGATGATAAATGTATGACTTGAGAAACATGGAACCTAAGGTGTGAGTTTTAAATGAATTGATAAAATGTATTTGTTCTTAGTATATATACCTTAGAGACCTTTGAGTATCGAAACATGATGGGTTGGAGTGAGTGTCCCTTATAGGCCTTAGTGAACCTTGAGATTACTTACAGCCCTTGGGCTAGTCGATATGACCATGGGGTGAGTGTTCCTCCCCTTATGATATGTTATTATAGGGTGTGTATACCTAGTGGAGATTGATTAGGCTAATAGAAATTATTCCCTCCGAGTAAAGGGATTAGCTCAAGGGATGGAAATGGGATAGAGGAACCCATGTGGGGTGTCTATTCTTAATGTGACACAGGGGACTCTAGATAGTCCCCCAGTGATATTTTGACCCCTGTAGTGGGTTCATGTGGGTAACAGGTAGTGATGATTTCAAGTGTATCCTTAGAACCTGAATCAATTATTTTTGCCTTATATGGTCCTATTGATGATTATAGGTAGTGTGCTTGAGAGGAAAACCATGATCATGTGAGATGGGTTGGGAAGATAGAAAACCATTATGAGTTATATTTCATGAGATGTTACAAGAGAAACATAATTCCATACTATATGTATTTACACACATGGGATGACTTGGAAATTCTCCTTGGATCCAAACTCTATGTCTGATGACTATAGAGTTCCCAGGATATCTCCTAGGGTTTGGATTTGAACTTGATACTATGAAACACCCAGGATATCACATGGGGTTAGGCCCTGATCCTTTTAGTATGTGATCACCTAGGATTAACACCTAGGGATCGATTATGATCCCTGAAGACTAGGGGTTACCTAGAATTACCACATAGGGATCTACAATGACACTTTATGAATATGGGATTTTCCTATATTAACTCATAGGGATCAATGATGATGCTTGATGACTATCGGATTACTTAGGATTACATCATAGGGATTGATAATGAAACTACGATTATGGGGTCACCTTGGATTACCTCTTAGGGATTAGTGCTGATGAATGTTGATTATTAGATCACCTAGGATTACCTTCTAGGGATTGGTGGTGACTCTTGATGATTAATGTTTACGTAGGACTACCTCATAGGGATTAGATTTATAATTAATACTATTGGGATTCCTTTGGATACTTCCAAGTATCTATATTTTATTCATAATACTACATGTTTGTTGGGCCTAGTAATGGTTGGTATGAATGTATGATATGCTCAGAGACACTCTAAAACTGTATGAAGTCGGTTTGGGGCAATCCCATGTGTCACATTAGAACATGAGGATTCACATCGGTTATTTACTTATTCTTACACTCTATATTTTTTTATTCAGATGAGAATGTTATATGTATATAAAAGTTATTTATTGGTTATGTATGAGACCCCATTACTGGTTATTCATTCAGTTGTACTCACACACTACTCAGGTGACCAAGGAACTTAGGTTCTTGAGTAGACTTCACTGATAAAAGGTTCATGTTGGGTAGAGTCTTGGAGTAGCTTGGTCTACTATGAAAGATTTAGCCGGATTGGAGATATGAATGAGTTGAGGCTTAGGGATGGAAGTAGGGACATAATGTCTTTTATTCATTTATTTATTGTACATGTGATCAACCTGGTGAGAAAGAAGTTTGGTATGTTGTCATGACCATGAGTATTTTTGACTGTATGATTCCTCTTTTAAGTATTATTAATGATTATGTGTATTTCTTATATTTACTTTTATGGTTATTTTATTAGATAATGTTTGGTTATTTTTATCCATTATTGAACACTCTGATATAAGGGTGTAGTCTCCCCAAAGTACTACCTTAGAACTTAATTACTAATCAAAAGCATATGGTGTATGGGTAGGTGTGCTTGAGGTCACATAAATCTCCATTATATACACTAATGAGTGGTCATGGGCCAATGATGCAAGGAACCAACCTTATACAAAAAAAACTCTTGAGTTTTAGTAAAGAATTAAATTTATTTCATTTTGAGTAACTTTTCAGGTTTAGATTTTTAGAGAATTAGGTAATAACTCATATATAACATAACCATATATTTCAAAGTGGACACTTATTATTAGTATCCATTTTACCATAATATAAAACTTTTAAAATAAAACATTATTTACTTTCATGAAAAATCTTTACTAATTTTAATTTGACATCTTCTTTTCCCTTACCCATCCGTAAACCCTATGATTTGTTTTTTAAAATACGGGATGATCATAAAATTCTCACTGAGAGACCTAAAAAGAAATAAAACCATTAGTATAGATAAAAACATTAAAACCCATGTACCATTTACCTTTATCTTTAATGTTCTTTAAGAATATTAAATAAAAATCTTTCACATGGAAAATACAAACACTTTTTTCTCAAATAAATCCTTTAAAACCCATAGAAAGAAAATAGAAACCCTTTTAGGAAACATAGAGAATCATATTCATAAAACCCTTACAATTGGAATAACCACACGATTGAAATCCAATATAATTATCAGGAGAACATAATCATTTCCCAATGCATTAGAGAGCTAAAATTGGGATCACCCATCATATAATATATATTGGGAAAACTCATTTTTCATGATTTATAATGGGGATCAACCCTTCTTATAATCCATATAAGGAATACCCATAAACTATAATGGGGATCAACCTATTGTATAAGCTATATCAGGATCACCCATTATTCATGTAATACTCAAGTACCATATTACGAATATTTTTTTTATTCTTACACCTTTTATCATAAAACTCTTTGAAAAACAATTTCAAACCCATATGAAAAACCCTTTTAGATATAAAAATACCCTTTTATTTTAAAATCCCATTTTCAATAACAAAATACCAAGAAAATGGTAAAGAGGTGTTTTGATTGAAGAAAACTTGAAATATTGGAAAGGAATACATAAATCAAATAACAATTATGATTACAGGAATTTTTTTATCATCGTATACATTAAAATAGAACATTCCTTTTGTTGTTTGAAAATAAATTCAAACATTTCATAAAACGATCATTTTTTTTGAAAAAAATCGAAAGAAGTAAAAAAATTATTTTATAAAACTCTCATGTACATAAAAAAAATCATGACCATGGAATAAAATTAGTGTTAAAAGGAAAACATTAAAATATATTTTTAAAGAAAATCCCCTTATCACTTGGGAAACATTTTAATCATAAGACTCATGAAATAATAATATTATAAAAAACTTTAAATAGAATGAGAATATTGAAATTAATGATATAACATGTCAAAGGGGATATATATACACCTCATAAAATAATATAGATGCATAACATCCAAATATTCCTCAATGAATGGAAACTGATATGATTTCCCTTACATTTAGTTTGATTCATCATGTTCATTTTTTATCTTCGTGAATAATAAACTTATGTTAATTTCTTAATTTATTAATAATTTTTTTCAATTTTATAATTTTTATTATTTCACTTATTACCATGTTATATAAAATTACTTAATCAATTATTTTTACGTCGGGTGTTTCGAGGATATTTGTCTTATGTGTCAAAAATGATTTCGTTAGGTAGACTATTGACTAAAGAGGCCATTATTTTAGAATATCCAAAATAATAATCATGAAATAATTATCATATTTATACATAAATTATACTTTTAAAACTAATAATGAATTTTTTTAATAAAAAATTAACTATGTTATAATCATGGAAATGGTAGGCCGTACATATGAATGGGAAACATTTCCATTTTTCAATGATCATTATGGAAAAAAGGTATGTATTATATTATTTTTCAAGAATGATAATTATATCATAAATAAAATATCATTTATTTAAATATAAATACAAATATATATATATATATATATCATCCATGTTATTTAGTGATGAGAAAATTGTCACATCGCTTCGTCGAACAGTAGTACACACGCACACATGAACAATGTTATCATTTTTAATGTAAGAAAAAAATGATATATTATCTTTTAATAATGATAAATATTTAATGAATATTATAATTAATTAATTTATATAAAATTTATTCATTAAATTTATCCTTATTACCTTCTATGTAATGCGTTAGTGAAAAACAAATCACATCGTTTCGCGAGGCGGTAGTCCGCCGTGCGCATGCGCCACATTATCGTGTTCCCCAAGGAATGGAAAGTAAGAATTTATATGTGATATAATAATTATATAAGTATTTATATGCTAAAAATATAATATATATACATTAAATATATCATTATAATAATTTATGATAGGTGATGATGGAAAATTAATGAATTCGGTTTACAAGGTAGTAGTCCCCCGTACACACGAATAATGATTTCATATCTCATTTAATAAAAGATGAGATGGATTTAGTTTATTCTATTAAAATAATAGCATTTCAGTATATCATATACAATTTTTTATTATATAATCATGATTTATTAATATTTTAACTAGGTGGAAGAAGAAATAAAATAAAATGATCGGTTAAGAACAATACCTCTTCTTCAAACAACCACCTTAGGTAAGCACTATAGCCTTATTAGGATAATTTTTTGATCAAAATAAGGGTTATAGGTCATGGGGATGGAATTTATAAAAGAATTTGGTTATGTATTTTTTTAGAATAATGGCTTTTAAGGTGTAAAGAGGAGAGGACAGGGGTTCCCTTTTATAAGTGAGGTGAGTAAAACACTTGTAATTTTTAAAAAGAAAAAGATTTACCCACATTTTTCACACGCCGAAAGGATCCAAAATGAATCATTATCAAGACTTGTACATTATATGGTTAAAATATTCCCATAAAATATATTTTATAAATGTTTTTAGGTCATTTTAACCCTTATATTTTTAGTTTAACCCATAGTAAATTCATTTTTACCTTAATCGTTGTAATTTTTTTACTATTTTCAATACTCATTATGATAAAAAATTAAGTTAAAATTATTATATAATATTAAATTTTATGATTAAAAAAATGGAATAAATTTTACCAAATTCAATACATATAAATGAAAAATTTTAATTTAAAATTAAAGCCACAGACGCGATGAAAAAGTTGGTTTTAGGAAGTATATTTTTCAAGGAAAAGATGATTTTATGTTAACTATATGATTAATATTAATCATTATATGAATAAAAATTATTATTTATTTATATATAATCCATAAATTTAATTTTAAAAATTATTCATTAAAAATTATTTTAATTAACTAAAATAGAGAAACATTATGAACTTTAAAATGGTTTTCCTAAAAATTCTCTTTTTAAACCGAAAAAAACTTATACTAAATTTTAATATATAGTTGATTAAAGAGTAATTAAGTAGACTAAATATAGATAAAGAATAATTATGTTACTTTAAATCAAATTTCGAGCATAATAGGAATTTTAAATTACTTATTTTTTTTGAAAAGAAACGACTTTTACAAAAATCAGTATTTTTCACTATTTTCTGAAAAATCAACATTTTCCAAAAAATATCAAAGTTTGACCCTATGTAAATTTTGATATGATAATTTAAAAAATGATATTAATTTTTTTTAAATTAAAATTCTAAACTTTCTAAATTAAAATTTTAAGTAAATCCTTATAATAAAATAGTTTAATTAAAATTATATATTTTTTAATTTAAAAAAAATTTGTTAATATTTTTATAATGAATATAAATATATTAATAAAAATGAAAGTTATTTATTATATCATTAGATATGGTCTTACATTCTTCCCCCTTTTTGGAAAATTTATTCTCAATTTTTTTTCACTTGTTAAACAAGTGGTGATATCTTTCTTTCATAGCATTTTCAGATTCCCATGTTGCCTCTTCAACCATATGGTTTTTCCATAAAACATTAACATAACGAATCACCTTATTCCAAAAAACTTACTCTATATAATCAAGAATATGAACAGTATATTCCTCATAAGGAATGTTCTCTTCCAATTGAACTACTTTAGGGATCAAAACATGTGATGAATTTGGCACATATTTTATTAACATTGAAATATGAAATACATTGTGTACCTAGGATAAACTCAAGGGAAATTCCAGTTAGTAGGAAACTGATTCAAACTTCTCCAGGATTTCATATGTTCCAATGAACCATGGAATTATATTTCACTTTTTACCAAAATACCTAACACTTTTCCATATAGATACTTTTAGAAAAACAGGATCACATACCAAAAAAATATACATTTCCTTTGATTTTCTGTATAAATTTTTGTCCTACTCTGAGCCGTCCTCATATGTTTCTGAATCAATAAAACCTTCTCTGTTATTTCATCTACAAACATTGGTTGCATCAAATTTATTTCTACTACTTCATCCCAAAAAATATGGTGTGTAAAAATACTTTCCATATAATTATTCAAAAGGTTCCATCCATATGATGGAATGAAAAATATTGTTATAAAAAAACCAACCAAAGAAATATGATGATCCCAACTTCCCTAGTAATCCATTTAAAAAAAAATTCATTTATTCCATGGTCTGAATTGTTCTCTTAGTCTGTCCATCAAATTGATGATGAAAAGTTATAATGAAATTTAATTTAGTACCCAGTGAATTTTATAGTCCTTTCCAAAAATTATATGTGATCCTCAAGTGATGGTCTGATACAATAGAGAGAGGCACTCCATGTAACCTGACTACCTATTTTAGATTTAGTTAAAAAATCTTATCTAATTACATAGAATCTTTAATGTGAATTAAATATAAATATTTAGTTAATCGATCAATAATGACCCAAATCACATTGTTACATCAATAATTATTTGGTAATCCCACCATGAAATCCATGGATATATCTTCCCATTTCTACTTTTTCACTGTAAAAGATTAAAAAAATTATCTTTTATAATTTTCATTCTACTTTAACATGCTAATAAGTCAAACATCTCTTGGAAAAGTCACCAATATCTCATTTCATACCATACCACCAATAATATCCCAAAGGTCTATGTACAACTTAGTATTGCAAGGATGAATGTAAGATGGAGAACTATAAACTTAACTCAATATCTCTCTATTCAACTAGGAATAACATGACACACATAATATTTTTACAAATGTGATAACACCTTCTTCATCAACATTAAACTCATGAAACATACCCTTTTTAATAGTTTCTATATTTTCCTACAAATAATGATCCTCCTTATAATCTCGATTAATTATTTCTAATAGAGTCGATTGCACTAAAACTTGAAAAAATAGAGGATATCCCTGTATCCACAACTTTTAAGATAAAATTCATCAAATAATTACCCAAAGGGTCATGTTCTAAATCTAACATGGTTAATGTATCATTATTTTTCAGACTCAAAGCATCAAACACATTTTTTCATTTTGTAGGATGGTAATGAATCATGTAATAATAATCCTTGATCAATTCTATCCATCTTCTCTATCTCATATTCAATTCTTTTCGAGTGAATATATACTTAAAGGTTTTTAATCAGTATAAATTTTACAATTTAATCCATACAAATTATTACTCCAATTTTTTAATGAAAAAATCACATAAAATAATTCCAGATCATTCGTAGGGAAATTTAACTCATGATGTTTCAATTGATGTGATGCATAAACAATTACCGGTCATTATGAATTAGTACACAACAAAGTCCCTTAAATGAAGCATCACTACAGATGAAATTTTTTCTATTTATGGAAGGTAGTTCTAAAACTGGAGCATTCACTAGTCTTTTTTTTTAGTTCCCAAAAACCATTATCACATTCTTTTGTCTAGATGAATTTAAATCCTTTTAGAGTTAACCTAGTTAGTGGGCTAGACAACCGAGTGAAGTTTTCAACAAACCATCAGTAGTAACCCACTAATCCAAGAAAACTATGAATCATTATGATATTTTTGGGTATTTTATATTCATTAACAAAATTTATTTTTACAGGTTCAATAATTATACCATATTTAGAAACAATTTTTTCATGAAATAATTTTTTTATAACCAGAATTCACACTTACTAAATTTCCCATAAAGTTTCTTTTCTATTAAGGTTTACAAAACAATACATAGGTGTCTATTATGTTTCACTTGAATATTAGAAAATACTTAAATTTCATAAATAAACACAACCACAAACTTATCCAATAAATCATGGAAAACTTTATTCTTAAGAACCATAAATATAGTTTGTGCATTAGAAAACCCAAATGGAATAACCAAAAACACATAATGCTCGTATCTAGTTTGAAATGGAGTTTTTGAAATTTTATCCCTTTTCACCATCAGTTGATGGTACCTAGGCCATTGATCAACCTATAAAAATATTGATATCCTAGGATTTGATCAAACAAATCATCGATATGAGGCAAAGGATATTTGTTATTAATAGTGATGTTATTCAAGTCTCTATAATCAATACGAAGTCTCATTGAACCATCTTTATTTTTAGAAAACAAAATAGAAGTACCCCATGGTGAGATGATAGGTCTAATTAAACCTTTTTATGACAACTATTGAAATTAATTTTTCAATTAAAAAGTTCTACTCGATACATTAGATAAGTGGGTTTAGAAAAAGACTTAGCATCATGCACTAAGTCAATATTAAACTCAATTGTAGAGACTCTAGTTTTCCATATAATACTTTAGAATATTTCTATGAATATTTTCAGATTTATGCACTAAGATGACGCATGATTATGAGGCCCGATGAGTCTAGAATTATTATTTTTAAAATATTAAAAATAATTTATATCACATTTTCACAATTTTATATAAATTATGGAATATCTTCTAAAAGGTGCCTCAGACCAGAAATTTGAGACCATGGTTGAATTAAGAGTGTAGGGTTTACCCGATGCATGACCTAAAGTTGGTAGGAATGAGATGTTTGGATGAGGTAGCCATTAATGGATATGTTTAATTAAAATAGATAATATATTTGTTTGTTTTATTAAATTAACTTATTAAATCATATATAAATACCCACTTATGACAGTTTTCCAAGGGTTGTCTACATAATCCATGCTAGATCTAAGATAAGAAGAGCATTATTCATTGGCATATGGACATCAAATGACAAATGATGATTAAATCTAGGATAATCATGATATGAATGATGAACATAAAGGGATTATCACCTTTATTTATATTAGATATGTTATTAACTAATGATTGATCCATAATTAAGGTAGGGATCGTCATATGTGGTTTTTACCCTTTTGATTAAAAGACCGATCATGGATTTTATCTGCTTTTTATTTGTGATAATTTTTCCTCACATGGGGCCTATAATTTAATTGATTATATAGATCTGGTATAATTCATCCCTTATTGCCCATGTTATCACCCCATTTATATAATCACTGTATAAGAACACTTGTATAATGATGGTTAACACTTTTGTTGTACTTTTCCCCTCAATGTTCATCGTGTTATTCAACATTAGCCTACGAGGTCACGGTTCAGCTTTGTCAGCGTGGGCTCAAGCACAAATGAACCTATGGATTTATTGCGGTAGCACAAAAAACATGCAAACTAATGGTTTGTGGACAAATTGATACATGAATGAGATGGTGTTTTTTGAATAGATCATATTGGCACTGTGGGTGTTGTTTCGTGATCAAGCTACAACGATCACGATAGTTGATCATAGGTGGTGTGAGATCAGATCGAGGATCCTTGTTTTCCCAATTGACATGAAGTGATGATGTGCGGTGTGATGGGATCAAGTGGTAGATGCACAAGAAGCGTGTTTGGGGACTTACGATTGTCGTGGATGAATGTGTATGGTTTTCCAGCGAAGATAAGATCCTATTTTTGGTTGGTTGCGGTGGATGATGCATGTTATAATTATGTTTAATAATAATAACATATTATATTAATTATTATTGATAATAATAATATAGAAAAAACAGAAGGAAATACGATGGTGTTTGAGGACACAGTGCGCAAGAGGGAGAGAAAACCCCCTTATCATTTTTATTTAATAACGATGATGATGATTATTATATTAATAATTATATTATTAAATGAATCAAATAAATGAAGAACGAACCAATGAGACACATTGAATGGGAGATCTAGAACACAGGGTGGAGGGGATGATCCCATATGGCTCATCCAAAATTTATAATATTATATTAACACTATAATAATAATAATTAATATCTTTTTCTTTATCAAAACCCAATTTCGGTCATGAATTGTCCTTGTAACTTCAAAATGATGAACTGTTAGCATAATTGTGGAAGGTTCCAGGCACAACAGAAGCATGGTTGGGACGGAACCCAACTTTAAGTTTTACCATGATTGATGATTATTCCGGGATCAATACGACGATGAACGCCAGTCTCCATGAAATAGAATCAATGATTTAGATAAAGAAGGATGAGGCTCGAAACCTTTAGAGAGGATCTTTCACATCATGTTTATAACTAATTTAATTAATTTCATAAACAAAATAATACCTGTATCTTTGGTATTTTCTTCGTTGACGATGTTGATCGTTCAGAATGACCCTTCCAGATTATCTTGTTGCGCTTGCGAGGATTCAAACTAGAATCCCTCTAGAGGTGATCCACATGTGCTCTGATGGCCTCTGATCGACATCGCTCATTCTCTGGGTGCTATCACGGCGAAGTGAGTGTCTTGTGTCAGTCGTTATTGATCACTTGTTCTTTGGTCTTGAAGAACATCTCTTGTTCTTGAGAGGGGAGAGAGGAGGATTTGAGAGTGAAATTTTTTGGCTAAAAAATTCTCAATTAACCAGGCATCTAGTGTGTTGTATAGCACAATAGGCATACTTTTCTATTTATATACATGGAATTTCAGTTAATTTTTTTTAATTTCATAGTAACAATTAAATACATTCACGAACGTAGAGAAAATCCATGCTTTTAAAAATAATACCGCGTCATTATTTATGGTGCACCAAATTGTGCAAAATAGAATTATAAATAAAATCCTACGTCAAAAAATAATAACAATGTTATTTTTATTTGTTCCAACTAGTTAAATAATTATTTATCATCTTGCAAATAATTATTTTACTACAGGACTAGCCTTGGTATGCTCAAACTCCACTTCAATTTATTGAACACCTGAATAAATAAATAATTAAATTATTCTCTTAAATAAATATTTTATTTATAAAATAGTAAATAAATATTTATTAAATGTCTAATTAAACAAATAAATATATTTTACCCACAATTTGGTGAATAAATATTTATTCAATTTATGCAATAATTTTATC
The DNA here is from genome assembly GCA_963277665.1 of Viscum album. Lineage (NCBI taxonomy): Eukaryota > Viridiplantae > Streptophyta > Magnoliopsida > Santalales > Viscaceae > Viscum > Viscum album. Next base: position 386,757,236 of record OY728141.1, on the reverse strand, counting down.
AAAGAATAAAATTATTCCACTGTCTTCAGAATAAAATTTATTAATTAAATTCAAATAGAATTTAACCGAGACCACCAAAAACAATTATTTTGTGACTCTCTAGAATTATTTCTCATTGGAATTAGGCAGTCTTGCTTAAAGTCCAAGAATAATGTCTAGCAACGTGTCAAGGCACCCAAGAGAAAGAACTTAAATTCGCAACAACGACATCCACATACGAACACTCACGGTATAATATAATACTTTTGTCTCAATATCTCATCAAGCAGGTTTCATGACAATGTCATCAAACTTTATACTTGATACGTCATTCTTTGACTACCTAAAATAAACTCATCATTACACCATGGCCATGGAATTTCGCGTGATGGTTCTATTTCAATCAAAGGGCCGAGATATCAAATTCCATAAATGGAAGGGACAAATACTTCCTCGACTTATCCATTAATATCATGTCACTCGTGACACACCCAATGTACCCTACTTCCCGCCAACCGTCTATGTGACAATTTTCTCTAGTAATTCAAAGTGCGGGAGTCGTGACACATATTAATGATAATATTAAAGTCTAAGGATCAGTACACATGTTTAAAAATAGGAATATATGATGACTTCAAAACCTATGTAATTCCTACTAGCGGGTCTGTTCTCATAATCTTCTATCTTGGAGATTACCAAGTGCGAACTTCATGAGAGGAAGTCTCATCTTCTTATGAGTACTCACACCTGATGGTCTGCATGCTATGAGTTCCATCATAGTATGTCATCTAATTGCATAACTATATTTAAGAATATTGTTATATAATTTCAAGGTTCTCATCATAATGGGGAACTTCCATGACGTTATCAATGCAACAAATACTCTAGAACATTATTAAATCATAGTCATGAAGAACAATGAACAATATGTAATAATACATTAAATATCCATGTAATCAAAGTAAAACCAGTTGGTTCTAGGACACCAACTCTTACAAACTCCCACTTGGACTAGATCCAACTGCCTACAACTTTCAGTCCGCTAGACCTCACATGGTGATCATGTTTCTGCTAAGTCATGGGGTCCACCACATTGTCTTTTGTGGAAATACTACTCACTGCAACTTCACCTTTCTAATAAAAATTCCTTAAAATATGATACTTCCGAAGTATGTGATTTTTCCGCAGATGTGACCTTGGCTCTTTTGTGAGAGCCACCGTTGCAGTATTATCAGAGTATAGTGTGACAAGATCTTTACTTATAGGTATCATATCCATCTATTGGACAAGGATTTTCATCCAAACTACTTCTTTAGATGCCTCAGAATCTGCGATGTACTCAGACTCTATTATAGAATCTATGACCACACTCTTCTTTGATCTCTTCCAACTCACTACACCTCCATTCAAAGTGAATATGTATCCTATTTGCGACTTCATTTCATCATGATCAGTTTGGAAACTAGCATCCGTATATCCTATGATAACTAGTTCTTCATCTCCTCCATAAAACAGAATCATATCCTTAGTATGACTTAGATACTTTAGGATAGTCTTGACTTCCATCCAATGGCGGTCCCCTGGGTTAGATTGATATCTGCCTACTACACTTAATGTACATGCGACATCCAGCCTAGTTCATATAATGGTATACATGACTGACGTAATAGTTGATGTGTATAAAATCATTTCCATTATCTTTTTCCCTCATGTGTCTGAGGACACATATTATTAGAAAGACAAATTCCATGTGACACTGGAAACAATCCTCTATTGGATTGTTCCATACTGATTCTATTTAGTATCTTATCAATGTATGTACTTTGAATTAGGCTCATAAATCTCTTGGATCTATCACGATGGATCATGATCCCAAGAATATATGCTGCCTCACCCAAGTCTTTCATGAAGAATCATTGATTCAATCATGCCTTAAAAAACTTTAAGGCTGGTATCTCGTTTCCAATAAGTAATATGTCATCAACATATACTATTAGAAAATTGACTACCCTCCCACTAAACCTTTTTTGTCAAAAGGATCACATTCATTCTTGATAAAACCAAATTATGTTATGGCTTCATCAACACGAATGTTCCATGAACTGGATGCTTTCTTTAATCCATAAATTGATTTATGCAACTTGCATACCTTATTGGCATCCTTTGGAGTCATAAACCCTTTAGGTTGTGTTATGTAGAAATATTCCTAAAGGTTCCCATTAAGGAAGTGCAGAGACCCAAATCTTGACGTACATAGACATTACATTACTTTTGCGGAATATCTAATACATAACAAAAACAGACACCAAAGGACCGTAATAGTTTAGTGTCTTTGGAAACTCAGAATATAATCTTCTAATCTTGGTGAAAGATCTTCAACATCTCCCATAAAGATCTTCCTTTTTTTTACCTAAAACCTTTCTTTATATCCTGTGGAAAAGAAAACATATAATGGGTGAGCTAAAATGCTTAGTAAGGGTAATCATGGAGAAAATAAAACAAACCATATACATTTGAACTTCAAAACATGAACATAATATTTAAACATCAAAATCTTGAGCAATGACATAAAACATGGCAGTATGTAAGGCATAGATCAGAGTGGAACATCAATCATGATAAAATATAAAGGGAATAAAACATGTAATTGTGGAAACCATTAAGCACATGTTATGATTTCCATAGTATCCAAGGAATTGCTTCTAAGACCATCTTAGTGGACAAAGTCCATTTCTGAATCGAGTTCACTCCTCGTTCCAGTCCTGTATCACTGAACCAGATTAACTTGCCATTCCGGACATGTCTATCTCATGAGATATAAATATTTACCCAATGCATTGGAGGGAGATATAGGTCCCACCCATATCATATTGAAATAATTCTTACTTGTGCCACAAAATAAACATAAACCTTTCCTCATAACCCAAAGAGTAAAATGGGTTTTATAAACATCATCCCATCATAACAAAATCCATATAAAAAAATGGATATCATTTCATCATAAGAAAAGTGAAACCATGTAAATCATAGAGACATTATTCTTGAAACATACACATATGAAATAATGTCATTTCAGATGGAAAATGGTTTTGATAAAACACTTGAAATTAATTCTTGAGGAAAATATCCTTTCTTCTTCAAAATCATTTTCTTTTCACAAAATGTTATGCAATTTTAAAAGAATAGGATTTTTTTGAAAATAGTCATGAAATCTTATAGAGTAAGCTTCATAAAAATAAGGTGTTATGAAACCATAAAAATCCATTCATTCCGTATAAGTTAAAAAAACATTCTTCTCGTACTTTTTTTCGGAAAAGTCAAAAAGTACCTCGTATGGTAAACAAAAGAAAGATTCCTTACATACCATGTAGTAAAAGTCAAAAATGGGTAAAAAGGAATTTAAACATACATGAAACCATTTATAAAAAATAGGGACATGGATGATAAATATAACCCCAGTTAATACTTACGAATAAATAATCTCAGATAAAAACGAGATTGGAAAAGTTATCCCTTACCTTAGGTCCGATATGCTTCGTACGTATCAGAACCTCCTCTTCTTTGTCGCGCCTCTTCTTAACCTCCTCTTAAGGCACTAGGGTTGGTCTTTTGAGGAGACTAGAACCTCTATAATGTTTATAGGGAAGATGAGAAGGGAAATGGTCAGGGGTTGGCTGAGCTTCAAGGCTCAAAAGGGTGTAAAGAGAAGAGGGAAGGGGTGCCCTTTTTATAAGGGAGGAGAGGGGTACCTTAGGAAAAACTTAAAATATTATTTTATAATAAAGTCATATTCGGTTTTTAATAGCTCCAAATTGATTTATTTATAAGCTAAGGTGGGGATGGGTCAAAATTATCTCAACCAATAGGTTTTAGACAATTTTAGGTTACTATTTTAACCTTATCATTTAGATTTAACTCTAAGTTAAATAATTTAACTTTTACCGTGTCTTTTTTTTCTTACACTATATGGTTAATAAACTTACTATAAAAAGCCAAACGAACCCCATGTGGTTAATTATTAATATATATAACCATATCTGAGTCATTTGGCTGAACCTTATATTTTTATGAATAGAATAACAATTAATAATATAATATTTGTTTTAAAAACTATTTTATGTCAATTTTGACACTATTTGGTACTTGATTTTTGTGAAAATCATAACAACATGATTAGTTCAAAAAAAGTTAATTAAATCAATACTAACATGTCATATTAACCTATAAAATTAGTGTAATTCATATAAAGTCTCAAATTACATTTATTTGGGTATTTATAACATCAATTATGTTAATATTTCATTAATAAGGTAATTACTGTATCATCATTGTGTCATAAATAAATTAAATTATTTAATGTCTAAAAATTATAAATAAAATACCATTATGTAGAAAATATTTTTAGCTTTCTAATTAATATTTATAGTAGAATTTATCTTATGTATAACCCTATATTAAAAATGTTTTATTTATTAAACCTTGATTTTAACTATTTTAACTCTTCTTTAAATAAAATAATAATAAATGTCCTAATCTAATCCAAGTAGACCTAAAGGGTAATATTTTATTCCTAAGGTTGTTTTTGGTCTAATTACACTTATAAAATAGAATTAGGACATGTTTTAGGGTAATAGTAATATCATTTTTACCCTTAATTACCCTATTTACTTTTAACCGTGGTAAATAAAAGTAAAAAGTTATTATTCACGAAAAATTATTTTTATCTTATTGAACCAAATTTTACTCCTTCATATTAACCGTGTCTCTCAGATTTTCTAAATTACACTCACAGAAGTGGTAAAATTAAGTTTTATGTAAATTTTCAAATTCTCCTAGGAGGTGGGTAAAAGACGGTGAAAACTTCAATAAAATTTTTATATATCTAAAATTAATATAAAATGAATCCAATGAATTACATTGAATTTATATAGGTATTATGTATCAATTTTTACCTAAAATAAATTTAAATGAAATAAATAATTATTTAAATAAAAAGTCGGTTTTTAAATAGTAACCCAATGTTTTCACTATTCATCCAAAATTGAAAGTTTTCAGAAAAATACAAAAAATTCACCCTAGGATAATTTCGATATTCCGAATCCAAAAATGAAGTCCATTTTTAAAGATAAAATTTATAAAATTTTAAAAAGTGGGTATTACTATTCATAACGGCTAGTTCATAATAATATTATAATAATATCTTGTTTAGTGAAACTTGGTATTGCGTACTACACACGATATCGAAGAAGGTCTTGATTGCGTGTAATGCAAGACAAGTCAGGGCTAAGTGTAGTGAAATCTCCGTTTGGTGTTGCGTATAACATAATCAAAACTTATTTCATTTATAGATTAACTAAAATCTATACTTAATGTTGCATAGAATAATTTCCACAAAACAAACTTGAATTTGTGTGTAACACGAGCCAAGAATAGTGTTGCGTATACTGCAAGCTAATACGGTGTTGTGTATAGTACAAGCTAATCTTGGTGTAGTGTATAATAGAAGACATCAAAGAAATTAAAAATAATATATCTCATAAAATCTCGGGGTGTTACAGGAAGGCTATTTTGACATCCATTTGCTAAATCACATAGTCATGGTAAGCCGCAATGTTAAGTAGAATTATGATAGATTTCATCATTGTAACTGGTGAAATTTTTTCACCGTAGTCAATTCCATGATGATGTTTAAACCCTTTTGAAACCAGTCATGCCTTATAGGTATTGACTTTTCCTTCCATGTCTAGTTTCTTCTTGAATACCCATTTGCAACCAATAGACTTTACATAAACCAAAGGATCTACCAAAATCCATATTTGGTTTTGATACATGGAATTGATTTCAGAATTCATGGCTTCATGCCACTTGGAAACGTCTGTGCCACTTACTACTTCCTTGTAGGTTAGAGAATCTTTATTATCAACTAATAAGGATTCACCATCCTTGGTAACTAGAAAACTATACCGTTGCATTTCTCTAACCTCTCTTGTACTCTTACGCAGTACTTGTGTCTCTGGAAAATATTCTTCTTCCACGGGGATTTTTGGAATCTGTTCCTATACCAACTCTTGTGTACCTTGAGCCTCGACTTCATCGAAGTCTATCTCACTCCCTGTCATGACCCGTCCTCGGGGCCCGTGCCGTAACTACCCCAAGCCCGCCTTCCATAGGCCAGGGGCCAGCGACTAGCACCAAGGCGTAAATCCCGGTAAAAAGGGAAGCCATTGCCTTTGTAAAGTAAACAACAAACACCACAGAGCAAGCAAGCAGAAGTAAACACTAAGTAAAAACTGAGTACAATAGTAAGTGTGGAAAATTAAGTGGGCTAGAATACAAACCCAAACTGAAAGTAAAGTACAACTGGAAAGGGAAAACAACAACTGAAAAGTAAAGCCGCAGTGTCGAGCTGTCCACTGGAAGTCCCACCTGAAGGGTGAGTACAGATAGTCTCCACAGCTCCTCGGGTCCAGCCGTCCACTCCGAGTACGTTTCGCCCAGTGGTCCACCTCCGGGTACCGACCTGCTCCACAAGCCTCAACCACGATCAACGCTGTCCGTCGTCTGCAACCAACACAACGTAGTGTAGGCATAGCCCGTGCAGGGGTGAGTATAAGCTACTCAGTAGGGACCCCGAGACCCCCGAAGGTCTCCCAGAATCCACAAAGGATAATCCACAATGGAAAGATACAATCACAAAGTAACATCCGACACTACTTTGGTATATGCCCATACATATACCTAGGTCATCAATTTCAGATCGGCTCCAACATCCGAGCTTAAGTACAACCCAGTCCACACAGGAAATCACAACCCAATACACACAAGAAAGAAAAACGTAAATCCACACAGGATAGCACAACACAATCCACATAGGAAAGAAAAACAGGATTCAACTCACACAGGTATACTTCTTCGTAGGACGATAAAGATGATCAGATATTTCCACTAATTTATCTAAGCCGTCAGACCCACAAAGGATCGATAGGTACTAACCTCCGCAATGACCCACAAAGGATCTGACCCACACAGGAGCGATAGGTAACTAACCCCCGCAATGACCCACACATGATTGATAGGTAACTAACCCCCTCAATGACCCACACAGGATCAGACCCACACAGGACCGATAGGTAACTAACCACCGCAATGACCCACACAGGATCAGACCCACACAGGATCGATAGGTAACTAACCCCCGCAATGACCCACACAGGATCAAACTCACACAGGATCTGTAGGCGCTGGCCCACACAGGACCGCTGAGCGCTGACCCACACAGGATCGGACCCACACAAGATCTGTAACACTGATCCACGGAGGATTGCTGGGTGCTGTAGTCGTCGCCGTCAAATCCACTGAGGATCTCTGTACAGTCGTCGTCGTTGTCATCATCGTAGCCAACTCTAGGGTTCCCTCACACAGCAAGCTCGTTCGAGAGGGTCCGCTCCACGAGCCGAGAGGCTGATACATCAACTGACACATAGTCCAGAGTTGATGCATCCAAAAGTTCCGTATCGTCAACAAGAACTCAACGTCACAGACGGCGCGTCAATCGGACGCCCGGTCGGAGAGTTATTGGCTTTTTCGTCACAGGGGCCCGGTTTGTTTTTAAGTCAAAACCAACCCGACCGTACTCCACCAGCGTCCAAACCTCGAGCAGAGTAAGCCAAAAGATCCGTCTCACTAAGAGGAATCCAACAAAGTCGATGGTACGTCAATCGGACGTCCGGTGCTCAAGTTATAAGCGTTTCCGCTCCGAGGGCCCGGTTGGTTTCGTGTACGAACCAACCCGGCTGAACCCAAAGTACTTTGAAACCTTGAGTTCAATATATCGAAATGACCGTCTCAATCCAAGTATCACATCTCCGCTGACGGTGCGTCGATCAGAGGTCCGTAGCCCAAGATATGGGCAAAAGACCGAAAGAGGTCTGAAAACGGGGGGTCTGGGCCCGGACCGACTCGGCCCAACCCCCCTGGGTCGGCCCGAACCAGGTCGACCTGACCCGGGTCTGACCCGAATGGCGCGACCCGGCCCGGCCCGACCTGGGCGTGACCCGGCTGGCGCTGGCCGGGTGGCCAGCGGGTCGGCTCGGCCGTTACGACCGAGCGAAGTGGGGGGCGCGCTGCCCCCACGTGGAGAGACCGCGGCCCCGCATGGGGCCGCCCTTGCCAGCGGACGCGGCCGGCTGCTGCGTCCCATTCCTTCCGGTCCCGCGCGGTTGCGGGACTACGGCCTGCCGCTGCGGCTGAAGCCGCGACGTCTCCTCCCGGCGGCGCGCCGGGTGCCACCGCAGCCTGCCGCCGGCACCGCCGTGCCGGCGAGGTGCACCGGCGGGCCGCTCCGCGGACCTACGGACGAGTTCTGGTGGTTGGAATTGCGTTCCGTCTTTTCCAATGGCCTTCCCGGGGCCCGTCCTTCACTGCGAGGACTTCACATTGCCCATGCGGCCTGCTTTGTCGTCGCCCACCAATCCGCTCACCAAGAACGAAGAGACGGTGGGTTCGGACTTGTTTGTTGGTTCGCACCCACCGTGTTAGAGGTTTTAAAAGTCCTCCGAAAAATATTTTAAACATAAGTCATGGGTATAAAATTGCAAGATTTAAAATCCACCATATGAAATCAAGCCGATGATATAATTCACGAAGAAATTTAAAAGAACCGCAACCCCCTACCTCAATCGGTTGTTGATCAAAGGTTGTCGCGGGGAAGGAACGTCGCAGAAGGAGGATAGTCGGTGTTGCGGTACACAGCATCACATCGTCAATCTCTGAGGGTTCGTCGCTCTTTGTCGCCCTTCATCGGAGGCCGGCGTTCTTCGTCGGCGACGATGCGTTCTTCGCGTTCTTCGCATTCTTCAACGAAGGAGGATGAAGATCTTTAAGATTTAGAGTTTCTCCAAATCCTTTCAACAAGCAACCCCTCAACAAACCTAGTGTTGGTATTATTTTATTCCCATGCCAACAATTTGAAATTCAAAGATAAGAAACGAATAATTAATTCAACGAATTAATTGTAACAATTTAACTGCCCAATTTAATGGGGCGTTTCTTAACCAGAAAAATGTAAGGTTTGACTTTCATTAAAAAGGGGTTTTCGCGGGTGCGTTACTTAGGAGGGAAGAAAAGGTAGGGCTCGTGTGGGCCCCACATCAAAAATATCTTACCAAGTGGGTAGGATATTGTGGGTCCCACCTTATCCGCTTAACTTAGGTTAAGTGGCTTTAAGTGAAATAAAATAAAGTGTCGCACCACTTTTATTTTATTTCTTAACTTAACCCCAAAAATTAAAAACCACACCCGAGAAAACGCAACTCCGGAAAAGGATTTTCTAAGAAAATACCGGCGCTGCGATTCCATCAGTGCCATCAGAATTCGATTCCGAGCACCGGTTCAAAAGTTAGAAAAACCCGCTCGTTCGTTCACTGAACGTACCTGAGCTAAACTTTAGAAATTGATTCCGGGCACACCGGGCCTCGGAATCAGGTGCCGTTAGAAACTGAATTCTTGTAAAATTCCCAAGAAAATTAAGAAAAAAATTTCCTTGAATTTTACGGGTATTTACACTCCCACTATCTCTTTTGGAGATGTTCTCCATCTCAAGGAATATAGAATGTCTTTACACTATAACCTTTTTGTCTTAGGGGTTGTATAGGTAATATCCCCTTGTTTATTTGGGGTATCCTATAAAGGTACACTTTGTGCCTTGGGGTGTGAGTTTTTTACCTGAAGAGGCCTTAACAAATGCTTCGCTACCCCACACATGTAAATTCGATAACATGACTTTTCTTCCAATCCAAAACTCGTATGGAATAACATTTATCAATTTAGTTGGTACTTGGTTTAGTATGAGTGCCACTGTTTGTAATACATATCCCCAAAAGGATAATGGAAGACTCACATGACTCATCATTGATCTCACCATGTCCAACAGGGTGCAGTTCCTCCTTTCTCTCACACCGTTCCACTGGGTTGTGTTTGAGGAGTGAGTTGGGTTTGGATCCCGAACTCCCATAATTAATCAATGAATTCTTGATTAATATATTCTTCACCTCGATCTGAGTGGATTTTCTTAATATTCTTACCAAGATGGTTCTCAACTTTATTCTTGTATTCTTTGAACTTATCAAAATAATCCAACTTATACCTCATTAAGTAGATATATCTTTATCTACTAAAATCATCAGTAAAAGTAATGAAGTATGAGTACCCCCTTGCTTCAACTGGAAATGGTCCACACACATTGGTATGAACCAATTCAATAAGTTCTTTAGACCTTTCACCTTTCCCACTAAATGAGGCTGTGGTCATTTTTCCTTGTAAATATTTACGACATATGCCAAGTGGTTTTAGTTCAAAAGAATCTAAATATTCATCTTAATGTAACTTTGTCAAGTGTTTCTAATTTACACGACCTAGCTGGTGATGTCAAAGTTGGGTGTGGTATGAGTCATGTGAAGTATCTTTTTTATCAAATCCCATTACTTGGTATGTGTATTACATCACGTAAAGACCATTATATAAATGTGACATACCAAAACAAATGATATCTTTGTGAAAGAAGAAATATTCATTTCCCAACTTGAAAAAAAATCCATATATATCTAATCTGAATATAGAAAAAATATTTTTAGTAACAAAAGGCACGTAATAAAAACCCTTTAACACCAAGATCATCCCAGTTGGCAACATGAGGTAGTAGTCCCCGATAGCTATAACAAGTCTGGCTTCGTTGGATGCTCATAAATCAACCTCCCCTCAGCCAATATTCCTAAATCTACTGGGTTCCTGTATTTGGATACATATGTGAGCACCACAAGATATATCTGATACAAAATTTGTATAAAAATATAGATTTAATTTGATAACAAATGCACATGAAGAATCCCCTTGCTTCTTAGGATGGGAGCAGTTCTTCTTCCAATGACCCTTCTCGCCACATGTGAAACAAATAGCCTCCTATTCCTTTTCTTCCCCTTTGATCTTCCTTTTCATGAAAGTCCATGAAGAATATTTGGGATTAAATCTCTCCAACTTCTCTTTATTCTTATTCCCCATAAGGATAAGAGGCTTTTCATGCTTATCTTTGTCCACTTGGAAAATGAGGACAAGAAGATCATATAGATACTTCTCAATGTTGTTTATATTAAAATTGAAAAAAGTTAGAGAAGATCTAAGGGAGTGATGCAAGAATGAGGTCAGTTCCCAATTCTTCAGGGAGTTTAAACCATAGAACCTACAAGTTCCCAATGTAGACAATGAGCTTGACAACATGAGGCCTAGCTGGGGTACCTTCTCCAATATTACTCTTAAAGAGTGCCTTAGAGATCTTAAACCTTTCTTGTCTAGCTCTCTCCTGGTAAAGACCATGGAGGTGATCGAGCATTCTATAAGCATCCATGTTTTCATGAGAATTAATGAGCTCACTAGACATTGATGATAACATCGAACATTGAACATAGACTACATCATTAATATGTTTCTCATAGACCAGAAAATCCTTATCACTTGCCTCTTTAGAAGTCGGATTAGGTAATGATGACTCCAACATGTAAGACTTTCGTTCATGGTGTTGGATAACCTGAAGGCGTCTAAACCATTCCTGGAAGTTACTATCGGTGAGGATGTTGTCTTTATCCTTAATTGATTGCAGGGATAGTTTGGTTGATAAGTTTTTCATTTTTATTCTACAATTAAAAGAGCAAATCATTAGTAATTTCTTGATTACATTTTATAATAAATAATAAATTTTATCAAGTCTCCCACTATTTTATCAAGTCCCAATATCCCTCACCATTAAACCTGGAATGTCCATTTTCAATGACATTCTAGTAGAAATGATCCATATTCCCCTTCGCATAACCCCAAAAGGGTTGGTCAAGCTATTAGATGGTATTAAGGTAGGAAGGTCTTTGCCAACTGTGGGCTTGCAGCTCCTTGATTTGTTGAGTGGACTCCCCAATCCTGAAATCATGAATTTTGATTTCCTCAACTCTTGCCTCCAATATTACAACAAATCTAGAAAGATCTACTCCTCTTTATGTAATATAGTTAAGTCAACCTGAAACATTTCATAAGGGATTCCTATATAAAATTATGTTTCCCAACAAGGGTTGGTCAAACACATAGTTTTATTGAGTTTTTCCCTTAATCAAGTAACGAAAGACTTGGTCTGACTTGATATTTTATTTGAGGGATTTATATCTCTTATATATGAATTTCTTATTATAATTATCACACTCTTTTTAATATTAAGTGGACCTTACTTAAGTGATTAACCTTTTCTTGATAATATTTATGCATAAGTCTGGTTTATTTTAGTTCTATCTTGCATGCTTGTTTAATTCATTAATTATGAGATCATGAAAACACATCCATAATGATAAACCATTCAACTGAAAGAAATAAAATAAAGAGAATGGTCATGAGATTTTCTAATGGTTAGTTTATCTAGTGGTTTATAAATTTTTCATGACCTAGGGGAGAAACATCTTGATACTTTTGGGTTCGTGTTTACAGATTTACACCTGTCGACCTCTGTATCTCCTGGGATTGGTTTTGTCTCAGCTTCAACTTGAACTGACTCCACTAGCTTGAGAGTTCCATTCATTACATATTTCTTTTTTTAACTCACATGTAGGTTAGGGGTAAAAATGGGGTTTACATAAAAGAAACCTTGGGAACGCATGCCCTATATATTAATGATGAGAAGGATCACAGACCAACAAATTTAATTTAAATAAATAAATTAATAGAAACCATCCACATACAAAGGTATTGGTCTAGATCATGATTATCCATACATGAAAAAATATTTACAGATAAATAAAACTAATATTCAATTCTTTAATCATTATTGTTTAAGATAAATCACGCTCGAATTAATTAATTATCATCTTTAATTAATCAATCCTTTTATCTTAAACCCTTTTTCTGAATTTCCTTGAGATTCTCATCCATCATAATTTTAAACAAATAAATTCATTTTAACATATCTTTGTACGCAACTTATACCTTGGAGGAAACCTGGTGAATTACTATTCGTAACTACCAAATGAGTAGAAATGAACATTACACAAATTCTAAATTAAACACATAAATATATATATAACACATATCATGTGTTGTGCCTTAGATTTACGCCTGTACTATGGTACACGTATCAAGGGTTTGTATAATATAATAATAAATTTTAATAAATCTGCGTAATTTGGATGAGTACACGACATGAAGTTCCAACTACATGGTGTGTACTATTTTTCACCGTCCATCCGAAGTACATGCCTGGGGAAACAGTGTGTGAGTGTACATCAGAAATATTTGGAGTACACAGTGTGTCCAGTAGGCCACACGCCGTGTAGTTCCTCATTACATGGTCTCCAAACAGGCAAGCCGTGTATGGGGTACATAGTCCAACCCTAACCCAAAGGGACTAAACGTCATGTCCAATGGGCCACACGATATGTGATCCAAAAACCACATGCCACCTATTCTTGGTCAACACATGGAGTCATTGAGACTTAGAAAAACTCCACTGACACAACTTGGTTTGGCAGACCAGACCTGGTGCATTGAACCTTGGCTACATGGTGTGTACTGCTGAATACACGTCATGTGTTCTTGTGTTATATGTTCAGAAACATTTGGCACCTTCAAATGATATCCTCTGTTTTATTTTAATCAAAATTAAAAGAAAATATCGTTTCAGTAAGGTGAATGAGAAACTAAAGATGAGGAATAAATCTCAAGATTCCAATTTACAGAATGATTAGTTTGAATTGAAAAAACTAAATTATTAAATGTGTAAATCATTAAATAAATATTTAAATAATTATAAACTATGATGTAACCACTTTGATACCACTTGAAGGTTCCAGGCGCAGAAGAAGCGTGGTTGAGATGACACCCAACTTTAATTTTTACCATGATTAATGATTATTCCGGGATCAATACGACGATGAACTCCAGTATCTATGGAATAGAATCAAAGATTTAGAAAAAGAAGGAAGAGGGCCGAAACCTTTAGAGAGGATCTTGCACATCATGTTTATAATTAATTTAAATAATTTCGTAAAGAAAAGAATACCTGGATCTTCGTTATTTTCTTCATTGATGATGTTGATCATTCGAAATGACCCTTCCGGATTATCTCATTGTGCTTGCGAGGATTCAAACTAGAATACCTCTAGTGGTGATCCACACGTGCTCTAATGGACTCCGATAGACATCGCTCATTATCTGGGTTCTAGCGAAGCGAAGTGAGTGTCTTCTATCAGTCATTCTTGATTGCTTGTTTTTGGTCTTGAAGAACGTCTCTCATTCTTGGGTAGGGAGAGAGGAGGATTCAAGAGAAAATTGTCTGGATCAACAATTCTCAATTCACCAGGCTTCTAGTGTGTTGTATGGAATAATAGGTACACTTGTCTATTTATATACCTTTGATTTTAGTTACAATATTTAATTGCATAGCAATAATTAAATACATTCACAAACTTAGAGAAAACCCATGAATTTAATAATAATACCGCTTCATTATTTATCGTGCACCAACTTGTGAAAAATAGAATTATAAATAAAATTCCGCATCACAAAATAATAGCAATGTTATTTTAATTTGTTCCAACTAGTTAAATAATTATTTATTTTCTTGAAAATAATTATTTTACTACTAGACCGACCTTGGTCCGCTCGAACTCCACTTCCATTTATTGAACACTCGAATAAATAAATAAATCAATTATTCTTTTAGATAAATATTTTATTTACAAAATAGTAAATAAATATTTATTAAATGTTCAATAAAATAAATAAATATATTTTACCCACAATTCGATGAATAAATATTTATTTAATTTATGCAATTATTTTAAATTTAATAAAATTATTCCACTGTCTTGAGAATAACATTTATTAATTAAATTCAAATATAATTTAACCGAGACCACCAAAGACAATTAGTGTGTGAACCTCTATGATTCTTTCTCATTGGCATTAGGCGGGCTTTCCAAAAGTCCAAGAGTACTATCTAGTAACAGGTCAAGGCACCTAAGATAAAGAAGTTAAAGTCACAACAATGACATCCACATTCGAACACTCATTGTGTAATATAATCCCTTTGTCTCAATTTCTCATCAAGTAGGTTTCATGATAGTGTCATCAACCTTTATACTTGATATGTCATTCTTTGAATACCTGAAATAAACTCGTTGTTACACCATGTCCATGTAATTTCACGTGACAGTTCTATTTAAATTAAAGGGATGAGATATCAACTTCCATAAATGGAAGGGACAAATCCTTACTCGACTTATCCATTAATATCATGTCACTCGTAACGCACCCAACGTACCCTACTTCCCACCAACTGTTTGTGTGACGATTTTCTCCAGTAAATCAAATTTCGCGAGTTATAATACATATTAATTATAATCATAAAGTCTAAGGATCGTTACACATTCTCGCAGATAGAAATATCCAATGACACCAAAACATGTGAAATTCCAACTAGCAGGTCTGTTCTTATAATATACTATCTTGGATATTACCAAGTGCAAGCTTCATGAGAGGAAGTCTCATCTACTTACGAGTACTCGCACCTGACGGTCTGCATGCTATGTGTCCCATCATAGTATGTCATCCAACCACAGAACTATATTTAAGAATATTGTTATAGTATTTCAAGGTTCTCATCATAACGTGGAACTGCCATGACCTTATCAATGTAACAAATACTCTAAGACCTTATTAAATCATATTCATGCAGAAAAATGAACAATATGTAATAATACATTAAATATCTATGTAATCAAAGTAAAAATAGTTGGTTTCAGGACACCAAATATTACAATTGTGACCCTGGAATTGAGATTGTTATTTCAAGACCAATGTTGTATATTCAATTTGGGATCCTGGAATAGATCCACGAAGCACCCAAAAACAACAACAACAACAATAATAATAATAATAGTTTTATTATTATTATTATTATTATTATAGAATCTAGTATCCCACATATTGTATTCATATGATGTGGGAATGAAGAATCGTCTGAGGCATCATGACCCTGATATTGAGGCAGACTTTTCAAGACCAATATAAGATATTTAATTTAGACTCATGGCTCAATCCCATGAAACTCTGTTCAAGCGTGATGTAGTGAAAGATGTTTTTCTCATAGGGTGTCCAATTTGGGAACATAAATATCCTATCCCTAGCATTTTTTCATAAGGATCACAATATTGTTATCTTTTTGGACATTCATGTCCATTTGTGATGAAAAATGGGTGATTTAACATTTTATATTGTCGAATTAATGAAGATCGTTTTTCGTTCATCAGGATTTCAGCCAAGACACATCGTATAGTGCCCTTACATTCCATATAGTATGACATTTATAGAAAGATGTGTGTTGGTGAGGACATTTACAAGAAGAGGAGTGGGGACACAAATCGTTCATACCTCTTTACACATCATGTTCTTCTTTAGAAACTTATACCTCACATATCTTGTTTATATGGACTCAAATTTTGGCCTATGAGTAGCCTATCCTAAGTAATTTCCACATATAATGCAATGGTGGAATTAATAGTATCTTTTTTGATACTTTGAGATATTTTATGAGTGTGAAAATTCTTTAAGTGATACTCGATGATGGCAGTGATTAGGAATGATCATTAAAGAGTGGTACCCCCTTGATAGACCTAGGCATGGGTCCTCTACCTACTGAGTAGTAATAACCTAACAGACTAGGTCTTGGGTTATCTACCTCTAGAGTGGAACCCTCCTTCATGTCAGGGAATGGGTCCTCTACCTATAGAGTTTAACCCTCCTACCATGTCAAGACATGGATCTTATATCTAAATATTGGTACCCTCCTACCATGTCAGGGCACGGGTCCTCTACCTACAGGGTGAAATCCTCCCATTGTGTTAGAGAATGAGCCCTCTATCAATAGAGTGGAACCCTACTACTGTTTTAGGGCATGGTTCCTCTACCTATAGAGTGGAACCCTCCTATTGTTTTAAGGAATGGGTCCTCCACCTATTGATTGGAACCCTCCTATTGTACCAGGGCATAGTTCTCTATATTTTAGAGATTGTTTCCCCTCGACTATGTGGCACAATAGTGGGGTGTATATCCACATTGTTACTTATTTGTATGGAAACACGAGATGTTTGGCATCATTTATGGTCACTTTTTCAAGATGTAGATAGACTCATTGTTCTTAGCTAGGTTGTGGAGTTGGAGATCCCATTTCTCTATTGTTTGGGCTTCTTTTTGTGCATATATGGGATTTTTTTATAGTTGTTATCTCATATAATGATTGAAACGAAATTTTTGGGATGAGATGACTGCTTCTATTGTGACTTCTATCACTCCCTCTTCAGTTTTTGGGGCATCCTACTTGGTATGTATATACTCACCCTTTTATGGGATAAACTTGCATGTGTCATGTATTATGTAGATGATGGACAAGTCGATGGATATTTTAAAGGATCATAGGGATACCCAAATGAATTTGACCACATACGGTGGTTGGGGATTAGATATCTAGATATGGACTCTATCAACTAACTTTATTCCATATTTTTTCATATTGGGAATTATTTTATGTCTAGGCATGAATTTTTACCATTTACATTCTGGTTTACTCTGTCACACACTTTTTTACTCCCTATATATTATTACATGTATGGTTTTTACTCAAGATCTTATTGTATTTTATTATTATTCCTCTGCACTTATGCATGGAGATGGTTGGGTGCATGTGTACATGTACTTTAGGTAAATGAAACCAATTTTAGTTATGGATTTCAATGCTTTTCGCCAGCCCCTTTCCTATAGAGGTGGGCTTGGGGCAGTTACGGATCGACATTCCACCATCTAGGTGGACCCTAGTGGGTTGGGTTGTAAGAGATCGGTATCAGAGTTTTTTCGACCTCAGGATGGTGTTTGGAGTTATAATCACGATTAATATTTTGTTGGGACTTAGGGAAACAATGTTAAAGTTTCTAGAGTGAATATTTCAGGACAGATAAACCAGTGTTGGTATGGTGGTTGTCGTATCCATACACTAGAACTTTGACTACCTAATAGTTGACTTAGCATATAGAGACATCGGTTAAAGGGATCAATGGTACATGAATCATATAGGATTTATTCCTTTTACTTTCTTTCTTGAGTCATCTCCCTAGATATTCTCTTTAACTATGGTATATCTTGACAACTTTCATGATGATTTTGAGATGAAAACTAACTAGGATTTTGCGACAGTGTCATGACGACGATCGATTTAGTGATGGGGACTTAGTTTAGGGACCCTCCCAGGAGTTTTTATCTAAAGGCATGAACCAAGTAGTGTTACCACCAACTTAGCAGCATAATGATACTTCTATGGATCATGTAGACGATCAACCACATGTTCAGAAGTAGATAACTCTAGAAGGATAGGATGATGGTACATGCAGGATTAGCGTGATACACAATTTCCAGTGACTGAGACCACTAATGTTCCATGAATTGATAAAACCTCATGTAGTAAATGTTTTACTTGACGTAGTGGTCTGGGTTTTCTGACTAGTGTATACTTTGACTGATGAAATTGTTGTGTTTGTGACTAGTATTCTCTATGGAGAAGCTTTTGGCTCCAAAGGTACTGAAAAATGATGCACCTATGGTGAGTGTGCATCACATGTTTTATAGATATATATCTTCAAAGATTTTTGGTGTTCCATAAACCCTTATAAGGTGGTAGAGGATTGGATCAAGTCTAAGGTGATAATGTACCTCTTGGATAGGACACCTCCCGATGTTGTCTTGGAGGCAAGAATTTTTTAGGGTGACATGTGGCATCGATAGAGCCCTGTGATGATGGTGTTTGATATGGATTTAGAATTTCAAGGAAGAGAGATACTTCCCCCACCGAGACACATTCTTATGACATGATCTAAAATAGTGAAGGTGAGTTTGTGTCATCCCATAGAAGATAGTATTGAGGTGTGGTGGATGAGTTCCTTTGAATCATGTGTTTATGGTCCTTTTGATGTTCTAAGGTATCAGGGTAGTCCCTGGTTGTGGTGAGTATGTGGGAAAGGGATTGGATAACTTCAGGAAGTAGGATCTTGTGTCTCAGTGGCCTCAAGTGTGGTTCGGGGTACGACATGTGTCTCCACTACTCTAGCTACAGTTGTATCACATAGTTATAAAACAAATTTCCTTAGATGTAGTCCCTGTTCGAAACCTATAAATACTAGTGGGGACCTTTTTTATCAACCCTTGTGCGGGATTCTCCTACAGAGATCATTGATCACCCATTTCTTCCAATAGTGTGACTTGAATAGGCAAGGAGGGAGAGAGACTCACATGAAATCATTTAATAGTGGCGGTGGGACCCTATAATGTTTTCTTCATTATGGGATGGTCAATTAATATCCATGCTCATATGATTTCTACCGGTGAGTGTAGTAGTTCTTCCAATTTGTTGGGACAAATTTTTCCTCCTTTGATTAGAAGAGATCCCTCGACAGGGTAGGATGATCTCATTTGTAAGAGGTTACAACTGCTTCCTTATCAGTTGGATAGTATTACCCTTAGAGAGGTAGATTCAATGAGTTTTTGAGTGTCCTTAGTTGGCTTAGGATTATAAATAAATCTATCCATAGGACATTCTGGGTTTACATCACTATTGAGAGTTTTTTTTCTACATGGGATTTCACTAGGGATGACCTGATATCTACACTAGCATATCAGATGACCCCATGTATCTATGAGATATGAAGGTATGGCTGGAGAAGTCTACACGGAAGGGATTTTGTAAGGCCCAATGTGTTTTCCTGGTCATCCTTGTGTTGTTCTCCTAAGAGGTAGATGAGAGCTTGAGGTCAGGTATTGATTAACATCAACCGAGCTAGGTGACTATTTGGGAGGAGTATCCACCCCTGAGAATCGATGACCTATTATCCTACTGGATGGAGGTGAAGTGGATCTCATAGTTTGACCTCAAGATGTGTTATCACCATCTATAGGTTCGACATATGGATGTACCAAGTGTGGCTTCATAAATATTCTATAGTTATGGTGAGTTCTTGGTGATATCCTTTGGCATGTTGAACACCATAGTAGAGTTCACAAGACTTATGATCCAAATCCTTATTGTTTCTTGGACCATTTTTTGATAGTCTTCTATGATGGTACCCTTGTATCCATAGTGTTAGAGTTAGAGCACACAAGACACATGAGGATGGATCTAGACATTATCCAAGAGTTCTATTCCTATTAAAAATATTGTGGAGTAAGTTCTATATATGAAGGTCCACTTCTCATGATATGTCTTCTCATATGTGGGAGTGACAGTGGACCTTGCATAGGTTGTGGCATAATGAGATTTAGGTCCACCCTGGATGTGTCTATAGTAGAAGATACTCATAGTGAGGCTTTTCATCTAATATTTTCGAATGAGTTGATAGAGAATTTGACTTATTTGTAGTTATACTGGGTTCTTGGTGTTCTCTACATGTCATAGTTGAGGAGTTATGTGCACGAATTGTTGTACGATACCAAACTTGGTATGATGATCCATGAGTAGAGATTTCTTTTTTCAAGGAGCTGGTGGCATTGAGATCTGACATAAAAGAACCTTTTTGGGAAAGTGTTTTCCTTGGGTGTGTGTTTTTTGGAAGCACAAGAAACCATCATAGGAGTAGGAGAGTTGGATATGGGCTAATTATCCCAACCCTTTTATTCAGTTTTTTCTTTTTGAGGATGAAAATATTTGAATAAGGGAATAATGAAAAGAATCTATTTTTATCGTGTAAGACTTTGAAATATTCCTATGAATATTTTTGGAGCCAGATGATGAGACAGTACATGATTATGAGGCTCGGCGAGCCCAAAATTAATTTTATAAAAATATTAAATATATTTTATATTACACACATTCCATTTTTTAGAAATAATGGAGTATCTTCTGAATAAAGTCTCAGATCGTAAATATAATAAAATAGCTGAATCCAGAGCATGAGGTTTACCATATGTAAAACCTAAAGTTGGTTGGTGCTAGACTTTCAGATGAAGCATCCATTGGTGGGTATGTTTAATTAAAATAAATAAATAAATTATTTATTTGACTCATTAAATGACCTAATTAAACTCTATAAATTTCTTCTTATGATAGTTTTCAAGGGTTATCTATATAACCCATGCTAGATCTGAAATGATGAGGTCATTATTCATTGGTGGATCGACATCAAATGAAAAAGGTTGATCAGATCGAGGGTAATCATGAGATGAAAAATGAACATAGTTGGATCATCACCTTCAATTGTAGCAGATACATTCTTCACCAACAATCGATCCATAATCGAGATAAGGCTCATCATTTGTGGGTTTTACCCTATTGATTAAAACATTGAGCATAGATTTTATCTATTTTTTATCTATGATAATTATTCTTAACATGATCCCCATAATTTAATTGATTATTTTGATCTGGTATAATTCCTCCCTTATGGCACATGTTATCACCCCATTTATATAATCATTGGCCATGAACACTTGGAAAATGATGGTTTGCTTTGTTCTTTTAATTTTCACCTATATTTTCATTATGTTCTTCACTGTTGGGATATGTGGATATAGTTTGACAATTATAGGATGGATTTGGGCACGAACAAACCCTCAAATTTGTTTTAGTAGCATAAACACCATGTGGATTGACAATTTTTTGGAAAAATTGATGTACAGGTGGGATAATGTTTTTTGAATAGATCAAATTGGTACCACGGGTTCCAGTTCACAATTGAGGTGCAAAGAGCATGGCATTTTATTAGATGTGGTGTGGGATCAGAACAAGGATCCCATTTTTCCCTATTGACTTGCGGAGATGATGTGCGATGCGATGGGGTCAAGAAAAAGATGCATGGGAGGTGTGTTCATAGATGTGCAATTTCCACAGATGAATGTGTATGGTTTTCTAGTGAAGAACTATCAGAATAATATTTAAATATAACCATGTTAGATGGTTTGTGTTATTGTTGTGTTTAATAATAATAACATATTATATTTATTATTATTGATAATATTAATAAAATAAAAAAATAAAAGGGAAATCCCATGGTGTTTGGGGGCATGGCACACAAGATGTAGAGGCACCCCTTTTTATTTTCATTTAATAGTGATGATTATTATTATATTAACAATAATAGTAGTGAATCAATCAAAAAATGAAAAATAAACAAAGGAGGAACCTTGGAGGGAATATCCATCACAAAACATGGAGGGGATGATCCCACACACCTCATCCTAAATTGAAAACATTATAATAATGATATTATAATTAATATTATTGTCTTTTTAATAAAAACTCCATTTCAATCATAACTTCTCTGTACAACTTCAGAATGACGAACCGTTATTTGTATTATGAACCAGGAATTGAGATGGTTATTTCTAGACCAATGTTGGATATTTAATTTGGGCTCCTGGAATTGGTCGATGAAGCACCCAATAATAAAAATAATAATTATTATATTATTATTATTATTATGGAATCTAGTATTCAATATTTTTTTTCATATAGTGTTGGAATGATAAACCATATGAGGCATCATGACTCTGATGTTGAGGTGGATGTTTCAAGGCCAATTTGAGGTATTTAATTTGGAATCATGGCTCAGGTCCATGACACGAAGTTCGAGCATGATGTTGTGAAATAAATTTTTCTTACTGGGTGCCCAATTGAGGCATGTGAATATCCTGTCCCAAGAATTTTTCTTATAGGATCAAAATAGTTTGATATATTTGGCTATTCATGGATTTTTTCAATGAAATATCAATGGTTTAACATTTTATACTATTAGACCGATGATGATCCTTGTGTTCTATTTAATATTTTGGCCAAGACATGTCATGTAATACTCTTACACGCCATGTAGTACTACATTGATAGAAAACTATGTGCTAGAAAGGAAATTACTAGAAAGAGGAGTAGATCCACATGCTGTGTTGACCCCCTTACATGCCTTGTACTTCATAGAAAACATCTTCCTCTCTTATATTTCTCACCTTAACTCAGATTTTAGTTCACGAGTAGCTTATCTTGAGTGTTTTTCTATAAAGAACGTGATAGTGACCTTCTTAGTGGATTTTGAGATACGATGCAAGATGTTTTGATCATGAATATTATTTAGGTGATTCTTGATGATGACAGTGTTCATGTAGGACCATCAGAGAGTGGTAACCCCCCTTATAGACCAGGGTGTGTGTCCTCTACCTACCAAGTGGTACCCCCTAATGGACTAGGGCATGAGTCCTCTACCTATAGAGTTGAACCCTCTTTAGTTTTCTAGGCATGATTCATTTACCTACAGAGTGTAACCCTCCTACTATGTCAGGGCATGAGTCATCTACCTATAGTCTAGAACCCTCCTATAGTTTTAGGGGAAGGGACTTATATCTACAGAGTGGAACCCTCCTACCATATTAGGGAATGATCAGGAAGGATCATCAGAGAGTGGTAGCCCCATGGAAGACTAGGGCGTGGGTCCTCTACATACTGAGTGGTACCCCCTAACTTACTAGGGAACAAGTCCTCTACATATAGAGTGGAACCCTCCTACCTTGTCAGGGCACGAGTATTATACCTATAGAGTGGAAACCTCATGCTATGTCAGGGCATAAGTACTCTACTAAAAGAGTGGAACCCTCTTAGCATGTTAGGGAATGAGTTCTCTATCTATAAAGTTAAACCTTCCTACCATGTTAGGTTATGGGTCCTCTACCAATGGAGTGGAACCCTCATGTCGTATTAGGTCATAGGACCTCTACCAGTAGAGTGGAACTCTACTACTGTGTTTGTAACAACTAGGCCCTACTAACAGCACAAACACCCCGCCTTAACATGCACATCGGGTCCGGACCCACTAGGTACCACCAGTTTCCTATCAGACACATGGTTCCCTCCTTGGGACCTACCTACATGACTTAATAGGTCATCTAACTAATGACTGCTCCCATAGGCCAACACAAGTTCTTTACAGTATGCTTTGTCCTCACTTGCACACATCCTTAGAAACATCTTAGATGTTCACCCATCCTGATAACTTCTCTTGGCCAAGCACGCTTAACTATGGATTTATTGCTAGGTAGGATCTTTAAAATAAAGGTTTACCTTGTTAACATGAGTCATATAATTAAGTAATTTAACCATTTATCATTATGTAGTATTACATTCATTCACCCTTATAATAAAACATCCTCATTTGTGGACCCCACATCTCAACCTAGGTAGTGGACCACACTTAAGTATGAGTTCCTCCTCTGATACTAATGTAATAACTGGGCCTTGGTGACATCACATACACCCTACTTTAACATGGCCATCAGATCCTAGCCCTCAAGGTACCACTAGTTTCCCTAAAGTCACATGGTACCCTCCTTAGGCCCCACCAATGTGCCCAAATGGGTTATCTAACTAATGAATACCCCATAGTATAACATAAGTTATTTCTAGTGTGATTTTTCCTCACTCACACACAAAATAGAAAACTTCCCTGAAGGTCAACCGTCCTGATCATTGATCCATGAAAAACACACTTAACCATGGAATTCTAACCAGGTAGGATCCCAAAAATAAAGGCGCAACTTGTTGAAATGAGTCATATCATTTATTCATTTAACCCTTTATCAATCTAGGGTGTTACCATGTCAAGGAATGATCCCTCTATCCATAGAGTGGAACCCTTCTACCGTGTCAGGGAATGAGTCCTCTACATATAGAGTGGAACCCTCTTATTGTGTTAGGGAATGAGTCCTCTACCAACTGAGTGGAATCCTCCTATTTTACCAGGGAATGGGTTTTATATATTTTGTAGATTGTTACCCCTTGATTGTGTGACATAGTGGTGAGGTGTGAATCCAAAAATGTTACTTCTTCATAGATACACATGAGATGATCTGCATCTGAGATGGTCTATTTTAAGAGTTGTAGGTAGAATCATTGTTCTTAGCCGGGATGTGGAGATAGATATCCCCTTTCTATCTCATTTGGGTTTATTCTTGTGTATATCTAATATTTTTTATGTTTTTTGTCTCATATACTGATTGAAATTACTTTATTGGGTTGATATGACTACCTATATCATGTATTCTATCACCCCGTCTTCAATTTTCAGGGCATCCTACTGGGTATGTATATACTCACCCCTGTATGGTCTATGCACACAAATGTCATATCTTATGAAGATTATGTACTTGTTGATGGAAATTTTAGAGGATCACAGTGACACCCAATTGAATTTGATTACGTATGGTGGTCGGGGCTTGAAGATCTGGAGAAGGGCTCTCTTAGCTTACTTAATTCCAATTATTGTCATGTTGGGAATTATTTTCTAGTTGGGTGTGTATTTTTTCACTTTATATTTCTGTTTAATCTATCATTCTCTTTTGTATTACCTAGAGATTATTATATTTATGATAATTTACTCTAGATGTTATTATCTTTTATTATTATTCCTCTACACTTCTATATAGATATGGTTGGGTGCATGTGTACATGTACTTTAGGCAAAGTCCTACCACTTTATCAATGCCTTTCAATGCTTGTCTCCTTCCCTTGACCTATAGAGGTGGGCTTGGGGTAGTTACAGAATGGCCTTCCACTACCCAGGTGGGATCCGGTGGGTTAGGTCATGAAATAAACCTTCAGATCAGGAATAAAACTAGGAAAATCATTAGGAAATACATTTACAGATTCATTCACTACCAAAACATCACCAATCAGAATATTTTCTTTCTTTTAAACAATATGATATTGGTAACTTTTACTTCCATATTTAGTAAATTTATCAGTATCATGGTAAGTTATAAAAGGTATAAAATCATTGAACATAAATTTATTATCTCTTCAATCTATATTATCAAGATAAACTAAAATCTAATCCATACCAAGAATAACATCAAACTCCACTATGGAAAATTTAACTAGATTTTTAGGAAATACCATTAAATTAATAATAATTAGAATATTACTATAAATATTGGTCGATTTAATATTTCCACTAGGAGTTTTCACAAAAAGTTATATCATACTTTTAAGATGTTATATTCCCATTATTATTTAAATTTTTTCATAAATGAATGAATTTGAAGATCCATAGTTAAAAATGGTATTGGAATAATTTTAATAAACAAGTAATATACTTTTCACCACTTCACTAGATGGCCCAAAATCAACTGTTGTAGTAAAAATGATTTGTAAACACTTCCAATCATGATGGTTTCCACCCTGAGTAAGTAACTTAAAACATACATTAACATAATGTTCCAACTAATTGTAGTTAAAACATATCACTATTAACTGACTATTTTTATCTCATTATTTGATTATTCAAAACTCTTTTCTTTGAAGTCATAAGCTCTGTGACCAAAATTACCACAATGATAGTACTTGCTAGATATTAAAAAAAATTCTCCAAAATATCTTTTACCACACCTTCCCTATTTCCTTTAGGAAAAAACCTTTCTAAACATACATATTTTAGATGAAAAAACATTGTAATATTTAAATTCTATATAATTTCAACTAAAACATAATGTAAAAACTTTCATGGAAATTATATTAACCTTATCCTAACCTCTAAAGTAATATAAATCGACCTATGATACCAAATACAAGAACCCAACCTTACACATAACAAAATCTTGAGTTTTATTCAACAATTCACTTTATTTCACTTTGAGGATCTTTTCATGTTTATAGTTTTTGAGATTTTGGTCACAACTCATACTTAAAAAAATATATTACTAAGTGGAAACTTCCAATAATAATCTATTTTTCCCATAATATAATACATTAAAAATGAAACATGATTTGTTTCCATGAAAAATCTTCATGACATTAAACTTGAATTATTCATTTCTTTTGCCCATTCTTAAGCCCTATGAAAATCATTTTAAAAATGTGAGATGAGTACAAAAATCTTAGTAAGGTACATAAAAAGAAAGAAAACTGTTAGTTCATTGAAAAACATGAAAACACATGAAATGTTTACCTTTATCTTAAATGTTCTTTGAGTGCATGAAATAAAATATTTTCACATGAAATACACACACACTTTTTGCTCAAAAAAATCCTTCAAAACCCATAACAAGTAAATAGAAGCCCTTTTAGGAAACTTATAACATCATATTCATAGAACCCTTTCAAAACCATTGTAATTGGAATAACCATACAACTAACATTAAATATAATTATTCAGAGAACATAATAATTACCCAATGCATTAAGGATCTATAATGGGTATTACCCTTCATATAATCTATATCAGGATAACCTATTTTTCATGAGATATTGTGGGGATTAAATCTTTATATAAGCTATATTGGGCTCGCTAGTGAGCTATAATGGGACTTAACCAATCATATAAGATCTATTAGGATCACCCATTATTCATATAATTATCAAGTAATATATCATGAATAAATGTTTTTATTCCTATAACTTTTTATCATAAAACAATTTGAAAAACACTTTTGAACCCATATTAAAAACCTTTTCGGATATCAAAATACCCTTTTATTTAAAAAACCCATTTTCAATACTAAAATAACCAGAAAAAGTGAAATATTTTTTTTCATTTAATAAATTATTAAAACATACAAAGGAAGCTAGAAATCAAATAATGGTTATGGAGGTGGGAAAATTAGTTATCACCGTAAACATTAAAATAGAAAATTCTTTTTTTGTTTACAAAGAAATTCAAATATTCTTTATAAAGTTTCATTTTTTTAAAAACATTGAAACAAAGAAAAAAAATTCATTTATAAAAATTTCATGTCCAAAACAAAATACATTTCAAAAATAAAAAAATGAACATGTAATAAATAGAGAGTTGGTTGGAAAATAATAAAAGATATTTTTTATAGAAAAGTCCCTTATCACTTTGAAAACATTTGAATCCTAAGCCCCATGTAATAATAAAATTAAAAATTTTAAATACCTATATATTATATAAATTCATAATATAAAATATCAAAGGGGATTTATATAAACCTCATAGAAAAATATAGGTGCATAACATCAAAATATGCCTCAACAAAAGGAAATTGAGATGAAGTCCCTTATCTCAAATTTGATTTGTCACGTTCATTCTTTATATTCTAGAATAATAAAATTAGGTTAATTATTTAATTACATAATAAAATTTTCCATGTTTATTATTAATTTTATTTCACTTATTACCATTATATATACCATTACTTAATCAATTAAGTTTATGTCTAATTTTTCGATCATATTTAGCTTATGTTTCAAAAATTACTTCGGTAGGTTGACTATTGGTCAAATAGGTTCTTATTTAAACATAAAAAAAATCATGAAATTATTATCATATTTATACATAAATTATACTTTTAAAACCAATCATTATTGATGTTTATGAAAAATTAACTATGTTATAATCATGGATATGGTAGTCCGTACGTACACACGAGTAACATTTCCATTTTTCAACGATCATTATTAAAAGAAGGTATGCATTATTTTGTATTTAAATAATTATCATAAAATCATAAATAAAATTTTATTTATTTAAATATACTTATATGTATTACCCATGTTATGTGGTTATGAAAAAAACAATCACATCATTTAGTGGAGGCAGTATTCCACACGTAGTCAAGAATGACGTTATCATTATTCAGTGTAAGAAAAAAAAATGATATATTATTTTTTTAGAATACTAAATTTGTAATGAATCTTATAATAATTTTATTTATGTCGCATATATTTATTATATTTATCCTTATTACCTTCCCCATATATCATTAGTGAAAAATGAATCACATTGCTTCGCGCGGTGGTAGGCCGACATATACACGAGCGATGTTATCATATCCACTACAGAATATAAAGTTAGAAGGTATATATGATATAAAAAATAAATAAGTATAAATATGTTAAAAATATAATATATATAATTTAAATACATCATTATAACAATCCTTTATAGGTGATGATGGAAAACGAATGACATCAGTTTGTGAGGCTGTAGTCCGTCGTACAAACAAATGATGATTTTGTATCCCATTTAATGGAAGAGGAGATAGATTTGGGTTATTACATTAAAATAATAACATATCATCATATGGTAGATACTTGTGTTATTATATAATCATAATTTAAGAATATTCTAAGGATGTGTAAGAATATATAAAATAAAATGATCGGTTAAGCACCGTACCTATTCTTCAGGAAACCTTCATAGGTAAGCACCAAAAGCCTTATTAGGATGACTTTATGATAGAAATAAGGGGGATAGGTAATGGGGAGTAAATTTAGAAATTTATTTGGGGAGTTATTTTCTGATCCAAATATCATTTAAGGTGTAAATATAAGAGGAGAGAGGATGGATTTTAATAAGTGAGGTGAGTGACACACTTGTAATTTTTGAAAAGAAAAAGGTGTACCCTTGTTTTTTACATGAGAAAAGGAACAAAAATGGTCCATTTTAAATTCTTAGATGTTATAAGGTAGAAATATTTTCATCAAATATATTTTAATCAAGTTTTATACCATTTTAACTCTTATTTTTTTAGTGTAATCCTTGGTAAATTCAGTTTTACCTTAACCGAGATAATTAATTTTTATTATTTTCACTATTCATTATAGAAAAAATTAACTTGATATTATTATATAATATAAATTATTATTATTGAAAATATGGAATCCATTTTACCAAATTCAATTCATATAAGTGTAAAATTTAATTTAAAATTAAACCTGTAAATGCGACGAAAAAGTGGAGTTTTTGGAAGTGTATTTTTCAAGAAAAAGAAAATTTTATATTAACTCTATGATTAATAAAAATAACTTAATTAATATAAAATAATATTTATTGATATTTAATCTATAAATTAAATTTAAAACATTCCTCATTAAATATTATTTTAATTAATTAAAATGGTGAAACATTACACACTTTAAAAGAGTTAAAAAAATCCCATTTTTATTCCCAAAAGCAAACTTCTACTAAAATACAATATAATATTTATTAAAATGTAATTATTTGAAATAAATATAAATAAATAATACTTATTTTTAATTTAAATTATATTCAAAACATAATGGGACATTTAAAATACTTATATTATTGAAAATAAATGACTTTTTTACAAAAATCGGTAATTTTCACTATTCACTGAAAATCAATATTTTCCAAAAAAACTAAAAATATAACCCTAAGTAAATTTTTATATTATTATTTAAAAGATGATATTAATTTTTTAAAATTATAATAAAAATTTAGAAATTTAACTTTTAAATAAATCCTTATCATAAAAGAGTTTAATTAAATTTATTTTCTTTTTCATTTTAAAAAATTAATTAATATTTTAATAATGTATATAAATATATTAATAAGAATGAATGTGATTTATTCTATAATTAACCAGGTTTTTTAAAAATTATTTTACAATATGGTATTATGGTCTAAAGGGGTTTCTTTTGGTGAATTTATCAGAGAGATGTCTTTGTATGAAGAATATAACTAATATAAATGAAATTTTACTTTTTGATAAATGAAATTATCACATATGAAATGTCACGAAACAACCTAGGTCAAACTAGAACCTAACACTTGATCTGGCACATGAAATAACCTATACATGTTCTAGAAATCCTTTTATTAGAAACTAGTTCCCCGATATCAAAAGTAATCCTTAAGAATGATTTCAACCTCAGAATCCAATAACTACATCCCATGGATTCTATAGAGAATCTAGCAAGACCCATCTATATGATGGACACAAATTCCTTAAAAAATGTTAATAATTTTAAAATGAGAAATATTGTATGCTTTATGAACAAATAAAACCACACATGCAATAAACAGTAAAAGGAATGAGAAGTATCACATGAATAAATAAGTTGAAATTATCTGGGTCACACATGCCAATACATAATAAATATATTAAAAAAAGAAAACCCCAAACCAAACCACCACCAAGAATATCTATGTGAAACCTTGGTCACTCACAAAATCCCAATATTACCAACATGAACAACCCAAAAATCCAAAATTAGGATAACTAATGCTATGACACCTTAAATTAATCCATAATAATGACATGCATGGAATGGTATAAGTATGGTGTGAGAAAAATCAGTCCCCATAGGATCCCAACAAGGAGTTTGTGATTTTAAAAAAAAATAAATTTCATTTAATCTAGTTTTAAATATAATATAATGAAAATGGTTTTTCTATAGGAGGCATAAAAAATTAAATATCAATCAATTTCGGGTTTATTAAACTAATCATTTCCTTTAAGAAAAGCATGATAAAATAATCCATCTTAATAAACTTAAAATATTTCTTTAAAATCACAAAGGTTAATTTCAAACCATATTTTAATTTTAAACACCATTCTTTAGCCATTTCAAAAACCATTTTTACAATAAACCACACTATAATGATAAATAGAGAAAACAGAGTGCACTATATCATCAAAGAAAAAATGTGTATGAAAACTAGTAAAAAATTAAACAACAATGGGTGAATCATATGTCAATACAACATGTGATACCAAGGGGGTCAAATTTATTCTCAACATAAAACCACCAAACATGAACAAATTTATAATGGGCTATAGCTTAGGTGCAAAAGTGAGATAGTCCTAAACTTTACCAAACATGAACCAACTGATTGCCTTGTTGTGTCCTAACACCAACGACCCGAATAGCCTACACTAATCCTAAAATTAAGGGAACTCCCCATTATCCATAGAACATAACTATGAGGGCACTATAAGTGTGTGACTATCTTATTTATCATAAGTCTATACTTCTTATTTAGTTACCTATGTTCCCATGACCAAATAAAAGTGAGGGTGAGAAAACAATTAATCAGTATAAACATCATAAATCATAAGTCATAAGTCACCTTCACCTAAAACATCCCTATAATAAACTTACTATTTTTATCCATAAACCAATCTATACATATATCAAATACCACACATAAAGGTAAATGATCATAAGAGACATAAAAGAAATCTATACACACCCATTCCTTTTTAAAACCATTTGAAGGATCCAAAAAAGACTCATTGAAAACCAACTTGGAAGAAAAATTATTTTAAAAATAATTTGAAAACCATTTATTTATCATTTCCTAAAACATTTCACTTGAAAATTACCTTTAAATAAATTTAATAATCAACTCTATTAGGACCAATAAGGTACATTATCAATAATAAGGGGGGATGAATTAGTGTTGGAGACTTTATATTCCAATTTTATATTTTTATCCCTATACCTCTTATACCTGTCTAGATCTTGATTCTATTTTTATATTTTAATTTTCATATAAAAGTAGATAAAAATGAATAAATTATAACACATGATGTTTTTATATGGTTAACTACTCAATAAGTGCAGCTATCCCTTGATGTGTATGGTGGTTTCTAATAAATAGATTCTCTATTATACTGAGGTACCAAATATAGTGGTTTGGATTAGAAACAATCCTGAACTGAAGTGCAGTTACCTACTCTTTATGAGGGGGGGGGGAAATAAATCTTAATTCCTTGGACTGGTTATAACCTAGTTTAATATCAGATTATTGTTGGGTCTTTGTATTGCCTATATAGATAGTCTTCAGCATTTTTAATTTCTCTACAACAGTAATAAATTTCCCCACCAATTGAAACTTCTCTTGAATGTTTCAATCCGATTATGTTCTTCACTTCCTTATTATTCTTTTTTCACTTTCATAAAAATATTAAAGAAACCTCAGTTCTCATTCCCTTATATTCACAATAGTGTACACAACCTTATTCCAATTAAAAACTTATTTTGGAATGATTCTTTTCTTGAAAACGTGAAAGACTTCTTCTTCTCCTATTTTTATTATTTTTCACTGGATGTAAGAACTTTCTTCAATTTTAGAATGCACAACACTCTATTTTCTTACTCTTAACCCTTATTCCCTCTTATATTTTTATTTTATTATTCCTTATTTTCTTTTATTATTCAATGTATATGATTTTCACTAGTTCTTCCTTCTTGGATTTGACTCCCAACATGTATAAAGATTACAATTGAGTTATATGTCACTTATTTCTCTTAGAACGCACAAAATCTTCTCTCTTGAATAATAGTACCATACTACTGCTTGTCCTATGAAAGTACCTACAAGAATATATAAAATAATATATAGTTATAGTAACATTTACTTCTTTTATTTATTCTTTATTTATGTATTCACTATCCCACATGAATACTTGATTTGAATTACCAATATTGTCAGTAATTCAAATACCTTGGATCTTGGTCTTAATAATATTTGTCTAGATCCATAACATTTAACCTAAAATTATTATCATAATGTCTAAATACTTAACATTAACTATATTCATGATAATATGCATTATCACCCAACTTTACTTGTAATAACTATACATAATAACTATATATTAATATATAATAAGTAACACAACTTCATAATTATTTGAAAATACTCCTTTAATCATGCATACTTATCTAATAAATATAGTTTTGGATCCTTCTTAATTTGTGTCACAAACCACACACTCTTTTCTTCTTCATTCCATGAAATAAACTTCATATTTCCTCAGCCTACATACATGAATGCATGAAATTACAGTATTCATGGAACCTACATCGCAGAACAAAACCTATGAAAATTATCTAAATTCATGCATGATAAATAAATTATACATTCATTTAATATTTATATATTCTTGAATCACATGTTAAACCAAAGCCCTATGATTATCATCTTAATGAATTCCATCATACGAAGCATCTTATGAATTATTCTCTTTGTTGAACTTCACTCATGAATTCCCATACGTTTGGATTCGTATACATGGACTATTCACCAACACGTGTAACAAATTTTCATCCATAACCAATTATCATATGTAGGTAATTTGGGTATAAAGGTTTTTCTATGAAACTATGACATCCCTCTTTTTTATTACATAACTTTTCAATACATTTTACAAATAGAGGATCTTTAAAAGTTTAGTGTCTCGGAAATAAGGTACATAATACACGAAAACATAAAAAATTGTTATATTCCACCTAAAATTATTCTTTAAGTTTCATATTAATTACATTTATTTCATCTCATAACCTAGGGATGTACATCAATGGAAAGGGTGAGTCGAAGGCCCAATAAGGGAAAACAAGTGAAATAGTTTACATTTGAACTTGAGAGATATCAATAAGAAAGTGAGGAATATCGTAAAGGAATTATAAATAGGCATATAATAATAATAATAACTTGAATAATAACTTGAAAATATTTCAATGAAATTTAATTTAGAAATTCATAAGCATACCACCAAGGTCCATCCCTAAAGTGTCATAAAAACTATCAAGGTTATTCACCAAGGTATCACAAAACTTGTCATCTTTAGAGATTAATTTATTTACCCAATGCATTAGAGAACTATCATGGATCACACTTAATATATATTTATTTTAATGTGATCCACATATATAATAATAAAAAATTTCAAAAATAAATCATATAGAATAAAACAAATGGGTTTCATATCAAAATCATGGCATTTTAAAAAGTACTTAAAAACACAATAATTATGTCATTTATAACCCAAGGAAAGGGAATGAGGGTTTTATGTATGTCAATTACATAATACAATAAATATTTTTTATTTATTTATTAATTCCCATAGAAAAAAATAGTTTTGCATATTCACATAAAGAAAATAAAATAATTTCTTGAGAAAAAGAGAGAGTTTTTGAGACGAAAATTCTGTAACATAATGGGTATGAAACATAGTTTTATAAAAAATTAAAAAGATATGGTAAAAGGGTATACCATTTATAAAATACTCATAATACATAATGGGGATATAATGAAATGGAAATAATAACATGGTATGGAAATTTAAAATACATACCACATAAAAGAGTACTTAGAAGGAAAAGAGAAGTTGAGAATTCCTCTAACTTCTAAAACTATATGATTAGGACCTTGGGTGATTGAGGAAACTGTAAGAAAAATTCCTTGAAAGGTAATAATATCATATCTTTGAGGTTTATGATTTTTTAATGAAATTAAATGAAGTAATGGGTGGTTATTTATAGTAATAGAGAGGGAGGTTTTTTATTAATTTCTGAGGACACGTCATTAGTGGTATTTGAAAAATCATGGGCTTTCCCATGGTATTTTCCCATGGTATTATTCACTTGGGAAACCTAATATCATATTTTAATTCCCAATATTATTCCAGAATATTAAATTACATATTACATCATTATGATGTCATTAAACACACCGAAAACTCAAAACAGCATTTTTACTATTCACCAAAAAATAAAAAATATTATAAAAATATCATAAATTCACCATAACCTAACATCAACATTATGAATTAAAAAATGAAATTTATTTTATCACAATAAATCTCTAAATATGGTCAATTCTAAAAAATACTCATTTATTAAAAATAATATGAGACATAAAAATGTATAGTGAATGCATAATAAAATTTCTTAAAAAAATAAAATTATTTTATCATTTGTGATTAAACATGAGTGTTTTAATAATACAGTTTAATTAAAATAATTATTATTCATAATATTATAGTTTATTATAAACAATTATATATTTTATGGATTTTACAAATTCTGTTCGAAAGCAATCAATTTATAAAATTCCATTTTATTAAGAAAAATTATTCTTAAAACAGAAATGATGGGAAAAAAATTATTTACAAAAATGGATTATACATTAATTATCTAAGGCCTTGAAACATAACCTCTTATAACATCCAAATATGAAATAATGGTAAGGTGTTTTATGATGAAAAACTCTAGGGGTGGCTTAGATAACATTGCCCGAGTGGTAATTTCCACTAACTTGAACTTCTCCCAAAGGTGATTTTGTTCAAGTTTAATATGTTGAAGCTCAGCTTGAGTTTGGTCAAGAGTGAAGCCCAGTGACACTACCTACTTCCCAAGCTCTAATAAATGGACCTCTTATATAAAGAGTTTACTGGATGAGGTCATTGACTCTTCTTTTTTATATTAATTATCCATTAACATTTTTATTTATAAATAATAAATATAAGGATACAAATTATTATTGTTTCTAATGGTCATATTAACCAATGGTCATATAATGGTCAAAACCCAATGATCAAATTTTATTTATAATTATATATTTTATTTATTATGATATATTAAAACATTTAGTTTCAGGAACTAAAATATTATTTTAATGTTTAGGTCGTTACATTCTTCCCCCCTTAAGAAATTTCATCCTTGAAATTTCAACTTGTATCCTCAGAAGAAAAAAGGTGTGTGTACTTATAACTCATAGTATCCTCTCATTCCCATGTGGATTCTTTATATTTGTGGTTACTTCACAACACGTTTACAACGTGGGTAGTCTTGTTGCCTAGAACCTTGTCTCTACAATCCATGATTTTTACCGACTGCTCCTCATATGAGAGGTCGTGTTCCAGTTGCACCACCTCAAGATTCAGTACATGAAAACAGTTTGCTGTGTACTTTCTCAAGAGGTAAATGTGGAATAAATCATGAACTTGATATATATTTGGAGTAAGTGAAAGCTGATAGGCCACTGGACCGTGGCGGAAGACCCACAACATCAGCCATGGGTGGGGTACGTGACAGTCGGCTGTGTTCAGAAGGTGGGGGAATGACGCCTACCATGTCCTAGTTAGACCACACCAGCCCTCTCTAGAGGGATGGGCTAGGTAGGTGTGCCATCCTCAGGCCAGGCTGGGCCCAGTGGATTGGGTCGACCTGACGGGTTAGGTCGGTCCAACTAGGTCGGACCGAACCCAAACCCAATTAGACCCTTTTCACTAAAATGTTAATAACATTCAAATCCTACATCCGATTGATGATATGATTTTGGAATTGGGAACCTCATTAAGATGAATTCCTTTTATT
This sequence comes from Viscum album, assembly GCA_963277665.1. Taxonomy (NCBI): domain Eukaryota; kingdom Viridiplantae; phylum Streptophyta; class Magnoliopsida; order Santalales; family Viscaceae; genus Viscum; species Viscum album. The sequence continues at coordinate 386,720,290 of OY728141.1, read as the reverse complement.
ATAATCCAATTGTGTTTTTGTGGAAGTTGACATATGACCTTGGTTATGAGGAGTAGGTTCTCCCGGAAGAAGCACACTATGAGCGAGAATCCTGCAGCTGGCTGTAATGAGAACACTAAGTGACTTAGTGGGTCTAAGTGACTTAGAGGGTCTGAGTGACTCAGTAGGTCTAAGTGACTCAGCGGGTCTAATTGACTCAGTGGGTTTAAGTTACTCAACATTTCAAGTGACTCAGCGGGTCTAAGTGACTCAGAAGTTCTAAATGACTCATCGGGGATGAGTGCCTCAACAGTACTGGGTGTTCTGTGATTATGTATGATAGTCTTTATTTCATACTTTAGATTTATAACTATGTGAGATGAATATAATTTGTGTCTAATTTCCTTTTTTTATTCCTTTTTATTCTTTCCTTCGTGGTTTCGGGGTATCCTACTAAGTATTGTTTTACACACCCCTTCATGAGATTTACCTTCACATGTCTTGTCTTGTGAAGATGACCAATGATTTGACAAAGAACTAGGTGGTACTGGACTAGTTGTTTCCCAATGAGATTAGAAAGTCTAGGTGTACTCTTACAGATTCAAGAAACTACTCTTTACCTACCCTTCAAGTAGGGTTTTCTGCAGACTGGTTTCCAATGACTTGTGTACTTTCTTGTTTATAACGTTTCTTTTTGTTAGGAATGTATACTATCCCCTTTACATTCAATTTCGTACTATTAATCTTAGTGGGTTTCTTAGTGGAATTCATGGTTTACTATATGTTTTATTTTCATCATTTGTGAGCTTGCAGCTATGTGCGTGCATACAGGTTTAAAGGAAATGCCTCCCATTTGTGAGATATGCCTACTTGGTGCAGGTCTCCATCCCTTGGCCTATTGGAGGCAACCTTGGGGCAGTCATGGCACATACCCCACTAATATGGGTTATGATAGAGTGGTATTAGAGGCATAGGTTCAGTTCCATATTGGGACCAAGAGTCTGTGATATTGGTTTGTGGAAACAGTGTTAAGTGTTTCGAGTTCAGATTTCAGGCTAGGGACTCCAGTGTTGGTGCGACGGCTGACATATCCATACACCAGGACTCTGGAAACCTGATTTACAACTCAGTACATGGAAACACTAGTTGTAGGGAAATAAATGGTACATACATCATATAGGATTTGAGTGTGTCCTCTTGTCCTTCTTTAGTCAGCTCACCAGATATAATCTATTGATTATGGTTCATCTTGATCTGTTACAGGATGCCACCATGCAACCAGCCACCCAGGATTCCTATAAGTGACCATAAGGATGGTACCCCTAGCGACGAGGCATCAGTACAGGGACCAGTACCAGGGGTAGCCCCCCTGAGTGTTGCACTAGTGTTCCCACCACACATCGATCAACAGTTCCTACCAGTGCTATCGATATAGGATAAACATAGGATAAGTGCATGACATGTGTTACAGAGGTAGTTACCTCCCATGTTTAGGGTTGATACTGAACCCCATGTGGCTAAGGATTGGATTTAGGTGATTACACAAGTCTTCCATCTAGTGAGGACACCTCTCAGCCAGATGGTGGTCTTAGACACGACCCTTCTTCAGAGCTCGATGGGTATATGGTTGAGATTGATGATCCAGATCCATGATGATGTGACCCTCAATTGGACCGAATTTGAGCGCCTCTTTAGGAAGAAGTTATTTCCGGAAATGTTATGCTCTGTGCATATACATGAGCCACTGCACATACAACAGGGTATCATGACAGTAGGGGAGTACTCAGAGATATTCACCAAGATTTATCGCTACTCCATAGACACGGTGCGAGACCCATTCTTCAGAGCTCAGGATTTTGAGTATGTACTACACTAGGAGATCAGGGAATCCATGGTGTCTCTTTTCATCTATACTCAGGCTGGGGTGCCAGAGTGAGATCTACTTGTGGAGAGTTTTCTGGAATAGTAGACACCATTAGTAGGATCTACTAGTAGACACTAGGTGGTGGAGTCATCAGTAGTATGTATCAGGAAGTAGACACAAAGACCCAAGTGGATCAAGAATTTCAGGGCAAGACCCCAAGACACAAGGTCGGAAGTTCAAGGCTCCCATGGCAGAGGGAGTCAGTATAAGAGATGGGTGTTATTGTCATGTGGCAGTCAGGGGAACATGGCTCGTGTTTTCTCAAATCACTCTAAAGACAACTAGTAGAATATTTATGTACCTTTGAGGTAGAGGGTCAATAAGGGTGGTCCATAGGGTGGAAGATGTAAAAGGGGAGTAGTGAAGTATCAGGAAGTGGGCGGAGGTTCGAGGTACCACCACCACCACCCTTAGGTGGTCCACCATGGGATCCAGGAGCAGGTGAACAGGGGAAGACCTTGATTCAGGAGATTGAGGCCTATAATCCTAATGATATAGAGATGATTTGAGGTATGATATGTGTCTTATCCACCCTATATGTATTTCTTATAGACATAGGTTCTAGGCACTCTTTCCTTACCATGTAACTTATTCGGAGCTCGAAGATTTCGGTGGAGCTGTTAGATCGATCCTTAAGATTAGAGACTCCTATAGAAGGGTATTTGATGATCACACACTGGTGCCGGTAGTGTGACCTTACTATTGGAGGTGATATCTTCTACTAGGATCTCTTAGTAGTGGTATCATTTCCTTACAATGTCATTATGGGTATAGACTGGTTATCCACATTCCATAATTAGATTGTTGGTTTTAGGCATAGAGTGTGGTGGGTCCATGGATATGGTAGTGGGTATTCCTTTACTTATGAAAAGATAATACTTGTAGCACAAGTCATACTTTCTTGGAGGAGGGTGTGGATGATCACTCACCAGTTGTCTAGCCTTACCCTCGATGTGGTGGACAAGAGGAGTCCTCAATTTCCTGCAGTGGTGGGCGTGTACGAGGGAATATTTTCTGAGGTTGTTCTGGGATTACCTCCATGCAACGAGGTTAATTTTTTCATTGATATTTACCCCATGACAGCACCGATATCCACATCATAATATCATATTTCTCCCATGGAGCTTCATGAGTTGAGGGTGCAGCTAGAGGACCTATAGAGGAAGGGCTTTATAAGGCTCAATGTTTCACCTTGGGTGGCCCCAGTTTTGTTTTCCAAGAAGGAAGATGGATGCTTGGGACTATGTGTGGACTACCGGATCCTAAACCAAGAGACTATGAAGAAAAAATATCCACTAATAAGAATCTATGACCTCTTTGATCAGATGAAGGGAGCGAGGCGGTTCTCAAAGATAGACCACAGGTCTGGCTGTCATCAGCTTCATGTATGGGATGAGGATGTATCGAAGATAGCCTTCAGATGTTGGTATGACCACTATGAGTTCTTGGTGATTCCATTCGGCATGATCAATTCCCTATTAGTGTTCATGGGATTCATGAAAAATATCTTTCAGCCTTACCTTTACCAGTTCATCATGGTCTTCATTGATGACATCCTGGTGTACTCGACACCCAAGGAGGAACACACGACACACCTGAGGATAGTCTTGGAAACAATCAGAGAGAACTATCTTTATGGGAATCTATCGAAGTGTCAGTTCTGTATTTGGGAGGTCTACTTTATAGGACACATAATTTCGAATGCTGGAGTTGTAGTGGATCTGGAGTAGATCGAGGTAGTGCTTTCTTGAGAGCCACCTAGGAGCGTGACTTGGGTGTGAAGTTTCTTGGATTTTTCTGGGTACTACCAGAGGTTTGTGCATGAATTTTACAGGAAAGAAACACCGTTATAATCTTTTATAAATAAGGGAAAAACCTTCACATGGATGGAGAAGCTCTATAAGATTTTCCAGGAGTTGATGCGAAGACTGATGAATGCCCCCATCTTGAGACTACCCGAGGAGGGCGTGGGTTATGTATTGTTTTGTGATGCATCAGGGACCAAACTGGGTTGTGTCCTAAAGTAGGGGAAAGTAGTGATTTATTATGGTTCATGACAGTTAAGGAAGAATGAGCAGAACTAAATGACCCATGATATTGAGATAGCAGAAGTGGTTTGTTCTATGAAGATGTGGAAACACTACTTGATGGGTGAGTGGTTTACCGTCTACTCTGACCACAAAAGTATTAGGTATATATTACCCTAAAAGTAACTAAAATTGAGATATAGGTGGTTTCTAGAGTTCTTAAAGAATTATGACATTGAAATTGTCTATACTCCGGGGAAGGGGAATATGGCGGTGAATGCGATCAACAAGCGATCCTGGTTGTAGTTGCTGAGTGAGGCATTAAAGCAGGTAGCCGCGATGAAAATATCCTTCCTGGATGGTGATGGAGCATCATATATTTAGTCAATGGTTTTCACCCATCCACTCTTGCAGCGAGTGAGGGTGGCACAGCTAGGGGATGCCGACTGTGAGACCCAACAAGCTCAGTTATCTATTGGGAAATCCCTTGATATATATTCAATAGGTGGGGAGCATGTCATCATTTTTAGAGGGTATTACATTGTACCAGTAGTTTTGTGAGATGCGGTACTAAGGGAGTTAAAAACCTCCCCTTTAGTAGTATATCCAGGAGTGGAAAAGATGTACTAGGATCTCCGATGTCAGCACTGGTGTTCGGGGATTAAGAAGCCAGTGACAAAGTTCATTTCCCAATGCCTCACTTGTCAGCAAGTGAAGGGAGAGTATCAGTTTCCAGTAAGCATAGATCAACCACTCGAGGTGTCAGAGTGGAAGTATGATTTTATATTGATGAACTTCATGATAGTTTTACCACACATGTCTAGGGGACATGATACCATCTGGGTGATCATTGACCGATTCACCAAATCGGCCCACTTCCTACCCATATGGGAGCATAGTTATATAGAGGGTTTTGGATGCCTCTACGTTCAGAAGATAGTTCGGATTCACGGGGTTCCTTCAATGATTGTTTCAGACCACGATACTTTCTTCACATACCAACTATGGAAGGGATTGCAGGAGGAGTTTAGGACTCAACTGCACATGATCACATCATTTCATCCCCAAACTGATGGTTAGACATATAATAATATCTAGGTTTTAGAGGGAATGCTTCATGTTTGTATCTTGGACTTCAGTCTCAGTTGGGAGGATCACCTACCTCTAGTGGAGTTCATGTACAACAAACCATGTAGATCTCTGTTATGCTGGACAGACGAGTCAGTACTCATGGGTCCAAAGTTTGTACGGGCTACCCCCAAGAAGGTTAAGATTATCCTGAAGTGGATGAGGAATACACATAGCAGGTAGAAATATTATTCTAATAGAATATGGAGGCCCTTGGAGTTTGGGGAGGGATACACTGTGTTCCTTCAAGTCTCACCTCGATGGGTATTGAGAAGATTTTTCTGGGATGAAAAATTGTCTCTGAGATTCATCATTCCTTTCTAGATTCTGAACAGAGGTGACAAAGAGGCATACTACCCATCTCTTTACCCAAATATGCATCTAGTGCATGATGTATTTCATTTTTCACAACTGAGGAGGCATGTTCATGATCCATAACACGTCATCGACTGGGGTGAGCTGGACATTGATGATGGGGTAACATTTGTGGAGTTCCTAGGTGAGATTGAGGATTTATAGGAGTTGGTCCTTCATGGGTGGTTGATTCCTCTAGTTTGAGTTTGGTGAAAAAACGATAATATCCAAGAGAGAACATGGGAGTGGGAGGCTCAGAATCATGCTCCATACCCCCATTTTTTTTAGATCTTGTTTTGGCTTATGAGGATGTAAATACCTAAGGTGGGGAGAATTTAATGTTCTGGAAATTCCATGTAATTTTTTATATGGGATTATTTTGAGACCATGAACTAATACGACATGTGATTCCAAGGCCCGATGAGTCTGGAATAAATGTTTAAATTTTTTTATTTTATCAAAATTAGAGCTCATACACAGTTTTGGAAACTTTCAAATGAGTGCCCGAATTAAAAATCTAAGGGAACCATTGCATCTAGAACAATTAATTTTACTTAGGAAGGACCTAACCTCAATTGGCGTGGGTCAAGGGTAAAAGTTAATTTTTGGGTGTTTTAAAGAAAAATAAAATAAACTTAAGAAATTTTATTTTATTGAAAAATGATTCATGGTAATGCAATGTCATGTCATCTATTTTGTTTCAAAAATGAAATAGCGTAATGAAGAGAGGACTCAACGTAACAGAAATGCTGAAACATGTTTCCTCCATTTAATGGATTAAAAGAGATATAGGGTCAGGGAGGAACCTGAAGTTTTCTCTGAATCCCTGGAGAAAATTAATTAGTGAACTATGAGCAGAGGTGAATGAAGAGTCACCACCAATAACAAATTCCTTATTCTCATCGAGGGATTTTTTTCAACGATGAAGGATTGTAGATCGAGGATCGATGAATGACGACAGTGAGGCTCCATTATTTACTTTTGATCAATCCAAATCCTCAATCTAGGGGTTTTATTCTTTTTTTTGTGATTTCCCTTTTCCCCTATTCTTATTTTCTAAACGACGAACATGGATCAACCCACTAACAGGTTGATTAGTGGGTCGATCATTCTTGTGGGATAGAGATTAACTTATGTGGATTTAAAAAAGGCGTTAGATATCTATGATTCTCCTTTAGTTCATCATGATTAAATTTGAACTGAGTCTTAGTGATTTTAAATTGGTGGTTCGTGATCCTAATAACAATAATGCATTCGGGCTGATAAAAACAAAGGCTTGAATCATTCTTCGAGAATTCTTGCACCTTTCCTTTTCCCCCCATTCTTCATGATCTAATGATTCTGGAAAAAAATGTTTGTTGTTCCCACCCGAATCATAGTGAAACAACCCAAAATCAAGAACCCAACACCGTAATGACCTCCCATGAAGATGAAATAGCAGGTGCGGTATGAGACGGAGCCATCAGTGGATTGGCTGATGGTGTAAGTGACACTAACCTTGCGGCGTGTCCACCGAAAAGGGATCCAGTGATGGTAGAAGGACACAGTGGATATGGGAGGCCGTATCAGTGGAGGATATAATGACCCATACTTTACATACATTGTTAATACTTCAAAATTGAAGCACACTTATTACAACATATGATAAAACCACAAAGGACCGTATAGGTATAGTGTCTTTAGAAACTGGGAAACATAAACAACTGGTTCATAAATCTTCTACAGTGTCTCCCATTTATTTCATCATATCTAGGGTCCCTTTTAGCATATTCTACTTAATATCCATCTTCCTGACCTGGGGAAAAGAAAACATAAAAGGGTGAGCTCAAATGCTCAGCAAGGGCAAATAAAGGAAATAAAAATCACATCATATCTTTTTGAAAATCAAAACCTGCAAAAGAGATCATAATATATTAACATGAAATAAATCATAGAAGTGAAAATGAGATCCCCATAATAATAACATAAAACTTGAAACTTTGTGGCATGCACACATAATCATGGAAAATCATTTCTTGTTAGTCATGACTCATTGCCAAGACTATCTTAGTGGACAAAGTCCCTTTCTGAACCGAGTTCACTCCTCGTTTCAGTCCTGTATCACTGAACTGAAATAACCTTCCATTCCAGCCATGTCTATCTCATGAGATATAAAGTCTTTACCCAATGCATTGGAGGGAGATATAGGTCCCACCCATCTTATAATGAATCCTTTCTTATGTGTGCCACATAATCATAAACCATACATCATAACGTAACCCATGTAATAAAAATGGGATTCTTAAACAACATGACATCATAAAACAATTCATATAAGATAAAGGAATTCATAAAAATATTTCCATCACAACATAATCAAATCCATGTAATAATAGGGATAGAAACAAAACCCTTTATTATCTTAGATGGAAAATAATTTTGATAAAACACTTGAACTTCATTCTTGAGGAAAATATCCTTTCTTTTTCAAAAACATTTTACATTTCTTAACATGTCATACAACTTTAAACTAAAAGAAGTTGATTAAAAATAAACTTGAAAACTTTTAAAGGAAGCTTCTTGGAAATAATGTTTTAAAAATCCATTCTTGTCGTATAAGTTAAAAAAAACATTCTTCGTACTTTTGTCGGAAAAGTCAAAAAGTACCTCGTACGGAAAAACGACAAAAGATTCCTTTCATATTCTTTACTAAAAACTCACCTAAGGGTAAAATTGGATTTAAAATATTGTAAGTTGATGGAAACAATATTACATATTGAGGGAACATGGATGTGGATGATAAAATACACCCCAGTAAATACTTACGAATAAACAATCTCGGATAAAAATGAGATTGTGATATTTCCCTTACCTTAGGTCCGATTTACTTTGTTCGTGTCCGAAGCTCCTGTATAATGGTTTAAATAATGTTATTGAATTATTGCAGAATCATACATATTGATATGAGATCATATATGGTCATATTATTAGCTTCTTGTTAGTAATATTTCATTGTTACTTGTTACTCGGGTCTTTATAACTTTTTGTTCTTATGCGTGTTTTGTCGAATAAATTCTTATTCTTATCTTTAGGTTATAGATAATTCATTTCCAGAATGGTATTAGTGTAGTATATACCATATTCATTCATTCAATTCATTTATATAATCATTATGAAATGAAGATCATGTAGAACGAGTCGCATCACATCGTGGAGACGGTATTCCGTACGTACGCACGAGTGATGATATCGTTCCTATGATCGTGGAATTGTATTGGAGTATATATATATTATTTCAGTATCAATATTACTTCATAATAATCATATATAGTTACTCATTACACCATTATACCCATCCTTGTAAGGTGATGGTGGAAAATAGATTACACCACGGCGTGGAGACGGTATTCCGTACGTACGCACGCGCGGTGATTTCATTTTTCCGTAGGATGGATAGAAGGTGAATTAGGGTTTTTTCATATTTATAATAACATATCAGTATGTAATTAATACTGATGTTATTACTTTATCATGAAACAACTAAAGAAGAAGAAGTTGAAGAAGAAAGAAATTGAAAAGATCGGTAATGGATATTACCTCTTCTTTGGAACGCCTCTTTGAATCCTCCACTTAAGGAACTAATATTGGTCTTTGGAGAAGACCAGGACCTCTAGGATTATTCTAGGGAAGTTTAGAGGAGAAAATGGCAGGGGTTGGCCGAGCTTGAGTGCTCAAATTGGTGTGAGGAGGAGGGGGAGGAGGTGCCCTTTTATAAGGGAGGAGAGGGGCACCTTAGGAATATCTCAAAATATTATTTTATATTAAAGTCAAAATCGGTTTATAATGGTTCCAAAGGGTCTTATTTCGAAGATAAGGTGGGGATGAGTCGAAATACTATCAACCAATAAGATTTAGACAAGTTTAGGGTATTATTTTAACCTTATCAATTAGATTTAACTCTAAGTTAAATAATTTAACTTTTACCATGTCTTTTTGTTTTCTTTCATTATATGGTTAATACACTTACTATAACATGCCAAACGAACCCCAAATTGTTTATTATTAATATATATATCCTTATATAAGTCATTTGTCCGAACCTTTGATTTTTAGGAATAAAATAACAATTAATAATATAATATTTGATTTAAAAACTATTTTGTGTCAATTTTGACACTATTTTATATATGATTTTTGTGAAAGTCATAACAGAATTAAATGTTCGAACCAAGTTGATTAAATCAACATTAATATATCATAGTAACCTAGAAAATTAGTGGAATTCATAAAAAATCTCAAATTACATTTCTTTTGGTGGTTATAACATCAATTATGTCAATATTTCATTAATAAGATAATTACTGCATCATCGTTGTGTCATAAATAAATTAAATTATTTGATGTCTAAAAATTACAAATAAAATACCATCATGTAGTAAATCTTTTTATCTTTCTAATGAATATTTACAATCGAATTTAGCTTATGTATAACCCCATATTAAAAATTATTTACTTATTAAACTTTGATTTGAACTATTTTAACCCTTCTTTAAATAAATTAATAATAAATGTCCTAATCTAATCCAAGTGGGCCTAAATGGTCATATTTTATTCCTAAGTTTGTTTTTGGTCGAATTACACTTGTCCAATAGAATTAGGACATGTGTTAGGGTAATATTAATATCATATTTACCCTTATTTACCCTATTTACTATTAACCACGGTAAAAAAAGTAAAAAGTTACTATTCACCAAAAAATTATTTTCATCTCATTGAACCAAATTTTAGTCCTTGATATTAACCGTGTCTCTCAGATTTTCGGAATTCCATTCACAGAAGCGGTAAAATTAAGTTTTATGCAAAATTCAGTTTTTTATCCTACCACTTAGTGGTTTCACTATTCATCAAAAATTGAAAGTTTTCAGAAAAATACCAAAATTTCACCCTAGGCTAATTTCGATATTCTGAGTCCAAAAATGAAGTCCATTTTGAAAAATAAAATTTATAAAATTTCAAAAAGTGGTTATTACTATTCATAACGGCTAGTTTTAATAGCATATTGTTGTTTAGTGAAACTCGGTATTGCGTACGACGCAAGCTATCGAGGAAGGTCGCGATTGCGTGTAAAGCAAGCCAAGCAAGTGTTGTGTAGAAAAAGATTACTTTGATGATTTATATAACATAAAAGTCTCGGGTGTTACAGAGGAGCCCATGGAAACCACCATGGGTGGTGGACAGAGGTTTCCAGTAGGTAGTGGGTGACGGGCCGTAACGGACACAGTAGGCAGGCCACATTACGTGGTTGGGAACCGCAGTCTAGCTAGACATTGGAGAAAGCCCTACAACACCATCCATAGGTGGGGTACGCGGTGATCGACCATGTTGCACATGGAACCCACCACATATAGAGTGGACCAAACTAGCATGATCTAGCGATTCGGGACCAATGGACCAGGTCAGACTGAACCCAGACCCCACCATCCCCTTTTCACTAAAACGTTCATAACTTCCAAACTGTATATCCAATTGACAAACCGTTTATGGAGTTAGAACTCTCTTGATGTGACAGTAAATTTCCTATACTGTAAGTGTGTTTTAGTGGAATTGGATATATGAAATTTTCTTGAGGATTAGATTCTTCCGAAATAAGCACACTACGAGCCAAAATATTGTGGCTAGTTGTGACGATAAGACTAAGTGACTCAGCAGGTCTAACAGACTCAGTAGGTCTGAGTGACTCAGTGGGTCTGAGTGACTCAGTGGGTATATATAACTCGGTGAGTCTATGTGACTCAGCGGGTCAAGTGGCTTAGCGAGTCTAAGTGACACAGCAGGTCTATGTGACTCATTGGGGATGAGTTTCTCAACTGTAATGGGTGTTCTGTGATTATCTATGATAACATTTATTTAATAATTTGTATTTATACCTATGTGAACTGATAATACTTTGTGTGTTATCTCCATTGCGGTTTAAGGGTGTCCTACTATGTATTGTTTTACTCACTCCTTCATGGGATTTCCCCACACATATCATGTCTTGTGTAGACGACTAACAATTTGAAAGAGACCTAGGTGGTCCAGGACTAAGTGGTTCCCCTTGGGGTGAGATAGTTGAGGTGTACTCTTATAGATTTAGAAAGCTACTCTTTACTTACCATTCAGGTAGGGTTTTCTGCAGACGGGTTTCCAATGACTTGTGTACTCACTTTTTTATAGCTTTATTTTTTGTTGGGCTTGTATACTGACCCCTTTACTTTTTAATTTCAAACTATTACTCTTAGTGGAATTCTTAGTGGCATGCATGGTTTACTATGTCTTTTATTTTAAGAATTTTTGGGCTTGAAGTTGTGTGTGTGATTATAGGGTTAAAGGCAATGCATCCCATTTGTGAGATATTCATACTCAATGATAGTCTTCAGCCCCTGGACTATTGGAGATGAGCTTGGGGTAGTCATGAAACGGGCCCCAATGGGATAGGTTGTTACACCTCTTACCTAATCAAAGCTCCCCCAAGCCTGGATCCATTGATATTTTTTTTTCATTCGATTTGTGAGACCAAAACATCTCACCGAACTCCAGTTCAACTTTCATAGCACTCCTTTGGATCTTATCATAGCTGTAATATTATTGGTTGGAAATATTCTTCTGTCGATGAGGTCTTATTCTACCAAAGAATCTATCAACCTTACCATTAAGATCCATGAAAAATCTAGAGGTACAGTGATAATGTCTTGTGAAGTTCATCTCATATCTTCCCACATATTCATTCTCATTCTACTTCATCTTGAGAAATTCCTTCTCCATTTTTGTTCTCATCAAAAGAGGGAAATACTTATTGAAGAAGATCCCTCAGAACTCTAACCACTCCATTGATTCAATTCCCCCTATTAGCCTCGTGTTTTTAATTATCTCCCCCCAATGATCATCTTTACCATTTAAGAAGTAAATAGATAGGGTGACTTTCTCTTGTGTAGAGATATAAAGTTCAAAAAAGAACTTTTCTATAGAGCATATCCACTATTCCAAAATCAACGGGTTAGTTGATCCACTGGATGTTGGTAGTTGTTTATTCATGAAGGACTCAATGGAAAGTTTTTCCCTTCTTGGTGAAATAGATTTATCAGCTTGATTTAAGTTATTTCTCATATCTTGAGTCTGTTGATTCATCATTCTCATTAAAGTTTCTATTTTGGCTTCTATCAGAGGGCCATCAGCGCATGGTCCATTGCACTAACCATTTACATGGTTCCTCCTATTTCCATCAATTTTTTAAAAGAATAAAACTTAATGAGATTTTTTTTAATAATTTTATTATTCCAAAAAAAATTATGTCATACAAAATGATTCTTAGAAATTTTATTCATTAAAAACAATTTAAATTTTCTATAAATCATTCATAATGATTTATAAAAAGCTTGTGATTAACCAATCATATCCCACAAGTGTGTCAAACTAGTAGTGCAACAAGTCTCATTATGGTGAACTAGTTCTCATTTGAGTATAGATCAATGCAATGTTGTTGGGGTTTACCTCTAGATACATTTTTGTTAGAGCCACATCCACTTGTTCGTATCCAGACATGGATTTCTTTTTTCAGAAACAACTTGCTAACTATTTCACAAAAATACTAGGTTGTTTTCCTATATTTAATCTTTTATTTATGGTTATTCCTATACTTTTAAAATCCTAATTTCCAGAAATAACTAAACTATCGTTTGATACCAATTATGGAATCCTACATTTTTATTACATAACTTTTCATTACATTTTAGAAATAGAGGATATTTAAATGTTTAGTGTCTTGGAAATAAGGTACATAATACATGAAAACATAAAAAAATATTATATTACAATTGAATGTATTATTCATGTTTCATATTAATTACATTTTTTTCATCTCATAACCTGGGGAAATACATCAAAGGAAAGAGTGAGTAGAAGGCCCTGTAAAGGAAAACAAGTGAAAAAGTTTACATGTGATCTTGAGAGATATCAATAAGAACATGAGTAATATCATAAAAGAATTATAAATAAGCATATCATAATAATAATAAATTTAATCATAACTAGAAAATATGAATATGACATTTTTTATTTAGAAATTCATAAGAATATCACCAAGGTCCATCCCCATGGTGTCATAAAAATTACTACGGTTATTCACTAAGGTATCGTAAAACTTGTCATATCTATAGATTAATTTATTTACCCAATAAATTATAGAAATATATGGTAGAACCCTTAAAATTTATTTATTTTCTCGTGACCCACATATATCATAAGCACAAATTTCATAAATAACCCATAGAGAATAAAATAAATGGATTTTATATAAAAATCATGGCATTTTAAAAAGTGCTTAAAAACATGATCATTATGTCATTATAACCAAAAAAAAGGGAATGAGGTTTTTATGTGTGTAAATTATAGAATAAAATAAATAAGTTTTTTGTCTTGATGAATACCTATGGAAATTAAATAGGTTTGAGTATTCACATAATGAAAATAAAATAATTTTTGAGAAAAAGAGAGAGATTTTGAGACCAAAATTCTGTAGTATAACAAGTATGAAACATAGTTTTATAAAACATTAAAAAGAGAAAGGAAAAGGTTTAAACATTAATAAAGGACTTTTAATATATAATAGGGGAATAATTAAATTAAAATAATAACATGGTACATAAATTTGAATGACATACCACATAAAAGAGAACTTGGAAGGAAAAGAGAAGTTAAGGATTCCTTTACCTTTGAAGAGTAACTTCTAAAACTCTATGATCGGGACCTTGGGGGATTGAGGAAACCTTTAGATGACTCATAGTAAAGTAATAATATCATATATCCTAGGGGGATTATTTTTTTAATGAATGTAATTGAAGTAATGAGTGGGTATTTCTAGTAAAAGAGAGGGAGTTTTTTTATTAATTTCTGAGGACACCTCATTAGTGGTATTTGAAAAACCATGGGATTTACCATGGTATTTTACCATGGTATTAGGCACTTGATAGACCTAATATAATATTTTAATTAAAAAGAGTCAAAATAATTTTAAATTAAATATTACATCATTATGATTCTATTAAACACACTGAAAACTCAAAACTGTATTTTTACTATTCACTGAAAAACAAAAAAATTTATAAAAATATCATAAATTCACCATATCATAATATAAAAATTGTGAACTCAAAAATAAAATTTGTTTTATCATAATAAATATCTAAATATCTTAAATTTTTAAAAAATAATCATTTATTAATAATAAAAATAGATAGAAAAATGCACAGTGAATGCATAATAAAATTTCTGAAAAAAATGAAATTATTTTATCATTTGTAATTAAACATGAGTATTTTTATAATACTATTTCATTATAACAATTATTATTCAAAATATAATAGTTTATTATAAACATTTATATTATTTTTGGATTGTACAAAATCTGTTTGAAAATAATCAATTTATAAAATTCTATTTTATTAAGCAAAACTATTCTTTAAACAAAAATGATTGAAAAACAATTTTATTTACCAAAATGGATTATAAATTAAGTATATAAGTCATTGAAAAATAAACTCTTATTAAACCATAATATTACCTAAGGGTAAGGTGTGTGATGGTGATAGACTCTTGGGGTGGCTCAAATAACATTGCCCGAGGGGTAATTTCCACCAACTTGAACTTATCTCAAAGGCGATTTCATTCAAGCTTAACATGTTGAAGCTCAGATTGAGATTGATCAAGAGTAAAGCCTAGAGATGCTAACTCCTTCCCAAGATACTATAAATGGGATTCATATGGCATGATTTTACTGGATGAGGCCAGCATATCTTCTTTCTGCATTAATTATCCATTATCATTTCTATTTATAAACAATAATAATAATGTTAAAATTTATTACTGTTTTCAATTGTCATATTAACTGATAGTAATATAATGGTAAAAACCAAATGGTCGTATTTAATTTATAATTATTATTTTTATAAATTATTACATATTGAAACATACATTTTTAGGAAACAAAATATTATTCAAAGGTTTGGGTCGTTATAGAAACCAATCACATATTCAATTATGATTCCATAAACATTTGGGTTTGTAAAAGTGTATTTAGATATACAGATTCTCTTACCCTAGAAAACCCATATGTGGATATTCCCTCATGTAGAAAATTTATGTAAATTCACATATGTTTTTGTGATCTTAGTCAACTAGTTTTCAAAATTTATCTTCTCTACTATAAAACATCTAATTTCTTCAAAACTTCAACCAAAATATCCTTTTAAAGAATCAAGATAGTCACTTTTATGATATTTAAACATTAATATATCACCTTAATTTTAATCACCATATTTACCTTCCACAATTATTTGGTAGATCTCTATGAAACCTTCCACCTAAGACATAGGGTATCTACTCATTCTGTGAAAATCACGGCTTGTCTTTCTTCAGTAATGGAAGGTGAGTGACCCACAATCGCTCCTCCTTCATTCATTGAAGGTATATTATTTATTCATATCCTCATAGAAGGCCTGTTATTATACTCACAAAATTTTATGCTACTCATACTCATGGAAGGTCCATTATCATGGATGATCTATTTTCCTCATGGAAACAATGAAACTCGTAGAAGATCTACACACCTCATATCGAAGGTTATCATAACATCATGAAAGATAATTACATAGATTATCAATAAATAAAAGCATAGTCCATGAAATAATAGTCCTTGAAATCATATTCCCTTAAATTTTCTTTTCATAGAAACTCCATTCAATGGAGGTTTCCTTCCATGAAATAATATTATTAATCCTTCATCCAACACCTCGATGAAACTCCTTGAATCTTCAAAAAATATTTTTTACTTCTCTAAATAATCCATGTAAAGAACTCTCTCATATGATATTAATTATTTAACTCTAAAATGATATTCCAAAATTTGTTTTATAGATCATCACAAAATATCATGTCAGAAAATTTTTAGAAACTTCTTATTCAATAAGTTTGGATTCCTCATCATCCAATTTACTTATTATTAATTAGTATATTGGAATTCCATGACAATAGTTCCTTGAAAATAATACAACTCACACAAATAATGCTAAAAAATATACCCCGTTGTATTTATTAGAAATTAATTCTAAATGAAGTGTCAATATATTCTTTCATTATTTATAATATTCCCCTTTCTCAATAATCATTAATTTATCTTTATCTCCCCATTATTATAATGAAATAAAATTTGATTGGGAAAAGTGTTTTAATTTATTCTTAGGAAAATTTATATCAATCATCTCACTCACTATATAAATGATCTATGCTCGGTGTAGAAAAAAATGATTTTAGTTAGACAAAAAACATGTTCATTTTAAATTAAACTTGATATAAAATGAATTGAGAACTCAAAAAACTATCTTTAAGGGATTTACAACTATTTTCCTATAATAATATACCAATTTTTATATAAATATATAATATACTAAATCAATATAAAATTATTACACTTAAATCAACAAAAATGTCAAAAACATTCAAGTAAAATTAAAAGGAATTGTAACAGCCTTGAAGCTTACTTTAATTTTTTTATTTTATTTCATTTATTTAAATAAATTCCTCTCTATAAATATTTTGAATTTAATTTTAGGTACCAAGGATAATGAAAATATACCATTTTAATGACACCTTTAATTACTTTCCAAAATAATCATATTTTCATGAGATAATAATTTGGTCATATTCTTTATCCATATCCACTTATCTCCCCCTCAAGGAGACACTACTTATTATATTTACGATGAAGAATCCTTTAATAAATATTCTTTATAATCTACATGTAGATAAAACACCAAAATATATCTTTTAGTTATGGATGTATAGGTTTGATAACTTCCAAAAATTTACTAAGGATGATCTTATTCAATGCATAATATTTAGAATATCAATTTTAATCTAAAACAAATATAACACCATATTCATTTTTATATCATGTATTTAGAGAAACCACTTCCTTAAACTTGATGAAATATGATCCTTTCTTTGATTTTTTCAAAATATAAATTAAGAAATCAATATTTGATGGTAATTATTCATCCAGGGTGCCCAAAATTAATATAAAACACTCCTAATTAGGATCCCCATCAAGATCATTCTTACACTTCAATTCCCTTCATTTTAAGGAAAAATACTATATATAAATGATAATGGAATAAGGTATTAATTTCTATTATTTAGTGTGAAAAACAAGGTTGAGATATTTTTCTCAAATAATATGATCCATTATTCATTATTACAGAGTTGTTTTTCAAATATGGTTTAAGTGTTTATAGAAGGGATATAATCACAATTCCTTTTTATTTTTATGCGACATTTATTATTTTATTATCCATCAAACCATATTTTACCCCTTGTTAAATCCTTATCCTTTTGATGGATTCTTATTATATTCAAAATGTTTTGAAATAACCTCTTGTAGTGTGTCTAGACTAATTATATCTCTCACATAGAACATTGTTATAAGAATTTTCCTTTTTTGAAAACCTCTCATGAAATTTGACTTCTTCATGTGAAATTTTCTAATTTTCATTTACATTATCCTTTACTTGTTCCTATTTCATTTATCTTACCTTCTAAAAATCATATGAAAAAATGACTAAAATATCAATGGGTACATTGGCATCATGTTTGGGTTTTCCACCTGGCTTATTATGAGTGCCTTTAATTTACACTAATTTTTTAGATGATATACCCCTTATTATATTCTTGGACTTGTTTTGAATCTGGATTGCCTTTTTATTATTGTCTAAGGATCTATCACCTATTTTCTTAAATATATTCTTGAGAGGATTCTTATTTGAAATATTTATCTTTTCTTCCCAAGGGAACTTCTTTATCCACCATCTTATTTAGTCTTATTTTCTCATATGAATTTTATACACGATTAGATGAGATTGTACTATTTTTGTGACCAAAACCTCTACCAACATATTAGGAATCTTCAATAATTTCCAATCTATTTGAAGTGTGAAATGTTTTCTTGATATGTGGATGTTTATTATTAATATCTATCTTTCCCCCTTGACATGTGATTCATTTTTTTCTTTATAATTTAATGTACTATACTAGAAATCCAATTCACAATGCGCGGCCCTATTTCATGACTAAAAAATCTTGGAAAACTTTGATATTCTTTTCTCTATTTAATTTTGTCTATAATTTATATATTTTGAAGCATGATTTTTTGTGATTTCTCCACCACTATTTGGGATGTTCTTGTGAAAAAACCTTTCATAATCCTTCTCTTATCCACCATGGACATGGTAGTAGTATTTTTATCAATTTTATTCGCTAATTTTTTTAATTTTTTTGAATTAAAACTATCACTTCCCATGAAAATATATTTAGGAAAATTATTAATTTTTTTTTATGAACGAAACCTATTTCTTTAAGGATGATAAATAATGATATTTAAGAGATTTAATTATCCTTTTTATATATTATTTAGGTATTTTAACATCATAATACTCTATAAAATAATTAATAAGAGTAGCTTCTTTCACTATCCACTATAGATACTTGGTTTGAGTAGTCTTTAAATTATTTTACTTTAATTTATAGTTTGATATAATTAATGTTGAGAATATATTTCACATTTTCAATATCATTAAACTTGAATTCCAATTAAGTTTTCATTATTTTAACTTCTTCATCATGCATTGTATCATTCTTATATAGAAAATTTTCAATTTCCTTGATCCAATTGGGTTTCAGTTCCAATATCACTTTCTTGAAATCAATACAAGATCTTTTATCTTATTCCAATGTATTAGTATTGTGTTAATGTTATTTAGTGGTCTTGTACTTTTATTGGAATGTATTGAGAAAATTTTCTTCAAACCTAGAGCAGATTTATTTAAGGATCAAATTTGTAACTTCTTTAGTTCCAACTTTCTTGAAGATATTTTCATAAGATACAATCTTCTCATTTAGTTCATACTCTAATACCTTTGGATTCTTCTCAAGATGAGTGATATCATCCTATATGTTTTAAAATATCCCACAGATACTAGAGACTAATTATTTAGGATAATCATTCATCATATACTTTAATGTATCAATATCAAGTGACATATGATCAATCCCACTAATACTTGGTTCTTCTCTAGGAAAATTTATGTAGAATTTTCACATACCTTATGATTAGTTGACTTCATCAATACACTTGAGGTTAAAGAAGTGTCCATCTCCTTGGTGGTAATTTGAACCACCTGTTAATCATATTTTAAGCCAAAAATATATTCTTTATTTCTATGTCATAGGTAAATTTAAAATTCATATTTTTAGAAAATATTGACCTCTTCTTCAATCTCATTTTCTCCATCATTTTACCATCCAATACAATCTTTGTAGAAATTGAATTCTGATAAAAAATGATAATATTTATTTTAATATGAAATTCATTATAATAAGTAAAAAAAATTCAAATCTTTAAAATATAAAAAATTTACAGTAGTGAATTCAATAGATGTGAACCTATCTCTAATACTAATTTTTAAAACCACATAGGGATATACACAACACTGGGGGTGAATTAGCATTGGATAATTTTTATTACATTTCCTTATTTTTTATCCCTTTAACTCTTAGAAATATTAGAATATCTATTCTATTTTTCTCTCTTTCTTTTTATATACAAGTAGTTGAATGTGAATAAAGTATAGAACATATTGTTTTTATAAGGTTCACTACTCAATAAGAGAAGCTAGTAATTTTTGTGTATAGTATTGAAAAATGAATAGATTACACTATATTTAGGTAGAAAATATATTAGTTTGAATTAGAAATAATCATAAACCTAATTTTTGTGCCCCACACTTTAAGAGGGAGGGAGAAATCCTGATTCCTTAGACTGGTTATAACCTAGTCGAACGACTTCTCCTTGTTTCGTCTTTATACTACGTGTGTAGATATTCTTTAACTTATTTAATTACTTTAAAACACCAAGAAAGTACTCCACCATTTGATACTTTAATTTAATATTGTTTTGGTTCTATGTTATTATATTATCACTTCTTCTATTTTCACTTACACAATAACATTCAAGAAACCACTCTTCTTCTTCCCTTGTATAAAAATCCATGTACAGAACCATCATTATCTTCATAAAATAAGACTATAAAATTGATTTTATTGATTAAATTCAATATTCATTCTATTTGTATTCTTATTCTCTTGTATTGGTTTTAATACCTTTCTTCAATATGTGAAACTTGGAGTTAAAAACTATATTTTCACCTATTCTCTTATCTTCTCTTATCTTCTCTCTTATCTTTGCTTCTTCTTATTCATCAAACTTATCTCCTATTCTTTAGTGCATATGATCAAAACTAGTTATTAATTACTGTATTTGAATCATAAAATGTATGAATATTACAATTTATTCAGATATAAATCATTTATCTTAGCACCCAGAAAGTGTTTTTTCTTGAATAATAGTGATGTACTAAAAATTATCCTCCACAACAACCTAAAAGAATATATATAATAATTAATAGTTTTAATAGTAATCACTTATTCTATTTATTATTTATTTATGTATTCAAAATCCCACATGAATAAATGATTTTAATTTATAGATTTTTCGGTAATTAAAATACCTTGGATCTCAGTCTTAATGGTCTCTGAATAGATCCATAATCTTTGGCCTGAACTTCTTCTCATAATTCCCAAAGACTCAACATTAACTTATCTCATTAACTTCTCATAAATTCTATTATAATAACCACACATAATAACTATATGTTCATATAAAAGAACTAAAATGACTTAATCATTCTTCAAAATAGCTCGTTTAGTCACGTGTGCTTCTATAATAAATATAGTCATGGATCCTTATTCATTTTTTACTCAAACCTCACACTCTTTTCTTCCTCATTCAATGAAATCTACTTTACACTTCCTTCTCCTGCATGAATTAACGCATGGAATTATAATAATCATGGAACCTATTTAAAAACACAATTCCTATGGAATTTATCTAGATTCATTCATGAGAAACATCTCATACATTAATTTAATCTTTTTATTTAGATTAATTACGACTTAAACCAAATCCTTTTCATTTTCATTTTATTAAATTTCATCTTACTTGGAATCTTATAAATTATTATCTTATTCTAAAATCACTCATAAATTACCATGTATATGGATTTATATATGTGAACCATTCACCTATGTACATATGCAATTTTCCTTTATAAAAAATTCACATAAAAAGGTCATTCACGTATTCATATTTACTTACATGTCTAATAACATATCTGATTATGATTCCATAAACATTCAGATATGTATTAGTGAATTTGGAAATATATAATTTCCTACATAGGAAGAACCATATATGGATATTACCTTATGTGGAGAATTTATGTAAATTCACATATGTGGGTTTTCTCTTCTTCAGTAGGTTTTCATACTTTATCTTCTCCACTGTACAACCTTTTCCTTCTTAAAAACATCAACCAAAAGCACAATTTTAAGATTCATGATAGTTATTTTTGGGATATTTAAATATTTTTAGATAATTGTACTTTGAATCACTATATTTTTCTCCCCATATTCTTTGGTCAATATCCAATAAACATTCTATGTGACACACTTGGTATGTCCTCCTTTTGTGCAACTCACAATCACTCTTTCTTCACTCACAAGAGATGTGTAACTAATGGTGGATCCTTATTCATTCATAGAAGTATAGTAATCGATTTATAACCTCATATAATTTCCATGATTATACTCATGGATGATCCATTCTATTCATACACATAGAAGACCCATTCTCATGGAAGATCTATGCTCCTCACGGAAGCACTGAAACTCATAGAAGATTGATGAGCCTTATGCAGAAGGTTATTATAACTTCATAGAATCATATTTAATATATTAAAAATCAAAGAAATCTTAGTCCATAGAATATTTTTACATAGAATCATAGTTCATAGAAGCATAGTCTATGGAGGTTTCATTACATAGAAGCTCCATTCTACAAAGGCTCTTTTCCATGAAGCATATTCTTGAACCATTATCTAACACCTATATTAAACTCCTTAAATATTCCACCATTTTTTTTAATTATATAAATATTCTAATACCATAACTCTATTATATGATATGTGACAAATAACTCTAAAATAACCTTCCAAGACACGTTTTATAGTCCATCACTTAATATAGATTCACAAAAATCTTGTGAACTTATTATTAAATAATATTGGATTCCTCACCATCTAGGATACTTATTATTCATAAATATGTTTACAAACCTTGAAAATAATTCATTGAAAAAAATAAAACTCATAGATAGTTTTTCCAACAAACTACACTTTTTATAGAACCTATTAAGATCTTAAAATATCACTCATTGATTCATCCCATGATCTAAATGGGGTTAAAAACATTATGAAAACTTTTTTAGTATTTTACACCATGACATGGTATTCCCAATAACCATTGAAAACTAAGAAAACAAATATTCCAAGTGATAATTAAACATTAGGCAATTGATAAACCATTCATAACTATCATACATAGTTATAATTTAATTTAAATATTATTTTTAAATCATCAATAAAATAATAGCATGCTAAAGAAATGTAGATAAAAAAAAACATTCCTTGAAAAAATATGTAAACACACGTGATAAGATGTATTGTTTCACCGTTGATAGAGAATACTTAGAAAACCCTAGGGATGACCCCAACAACCCTAGAACAATAACCCCAATAAAAATCACTCTTAAAGCCTAATTTCTTCCCAGTATACCCTCAAGGATTTAGTAGGAATTGAGGCCTAAATAAAATGAATGAAATAGGGAGGATGAAGGGATAAGATTAGGAATGTGTCAAATCAATGAACCGATTCTTATATTTTATTTTAAAATCACAGTTCACTTTATACTAAAATAATCTTAATTGAGTTTATGTTTAATTAAATATTCTTATACAGGATGAACTCTCGACAACTAAAATATAATAGATCTAAAATTATTTTTTGAAAGACTTGTGATCTAAATTTTAATTCCATATAACATCCATTAGATTTATAATCACTATATTCATGGTTATTTAACCCATTAATGGATGATTCAACATGCAGAGTTCATTGTTAGATAAAGAAGCAACTACTAATACATTTATAACTGGCTCCAAGTTTTATAGAATCTGACAGTTTGAGTTTATCCTAATGATGCTAATAAAAATAGTTTCAAATCAATAATTAGAAGTATATGAATATAAATCTGGATCAATAATTATAAAAGATTGTGTTTTTAAAGCATTTACAATCTATTAATTCTAAGACTGATCCCAATTAGTGTAATATTTTTCTTTTTGAGTGTTTCTATTAAGATATAAATTGTATGGTTTTCATTGAAAAGATATTAGCAATTTCATTTTTTAATTTTTCCACTTTTGATCATGTGTGATAAAAGTATTCTGGGGATAATAAGACAATAGAATTTAGAACCTTTTTAGTTGAGAGCATACATTTCTAAGAAGAAAGAGATCAAATATTTTCTTTATGTCGAAGTGACCTATTACTGAAATGTTTAGTCGATGTATTATTGGGAGAGGAAGGAAGACCTTATAATAGGTAATAAATTAGGGATACATTAAGATAGGTTTAAATTTGTAGATAAATTGGACTTGGTTAACAAATATACCTTTAACATTGGTTAGAATTTTGATTTTAATAATATCCATTGAAAGAAGTATTTGTTTTTCTAACCAATACTCAATGTATCATTTTTGAATTTCCAATGTGCTAAATCTTTTATAGATAATAGTTAAAGTATTGATCATTTAATTTCCACTATTATAATTTTATATCAATATAGTTTGCAATTATTTTTATTATATTTTTAATTTGTTTGATAATTTAAAAATCCAATCAATATAATACTTGTATAGGATAAGAATTGAAAGTTTATTTTAAAACTAAAATTCACCGCTCTCGTGTATTTTATTTTTCATCATACCTTGAGACAATATAATGGGGGTGGGAGAGTTACTCAATAAATTATTAATAAATTGAATCTTAGAGGTTCATTAATGGTTTTAGATGGAGGGGATATATCCTATCAAGAATTTCATGGTTTAGAAGAATTAAAAAGGGAGAGGAAATGTGTAAAATCACCTAAAAATAAACCAAGAGAAAATTTGAATACAAAATTTAAACTAGTTATCATGGTTCATAGGGTGAAGGAACATTCATAGGATAAATGAACCCCCTAAAAATTTCACAGTGTGGAACCCTTATTTACAGGGTAAATAGTCTCAATCAGAAAATTTCCTGGGGAAAATCACCTTCATAGGGTGAATTTCACTAGAAAGAACACTTGGTTCATTGGGAGGGATGGTTCACAACATTAATAGTCTTCCCACAAGTATTTAATTGAGTTAAGTAATATAAGATCATACCTATAGCTTCCCAATCCCCCCCCAAAACCACCCTAAAACATCATTAAAACCCTGGTAATACAAAAAATAACTAAAAAATAAAATAAAATACTTCAAAAAATGTGGGTGTGATAATACACCACACCATGATACTTTATGACTCCATAAATCCATGATAACGTTGACAAGACTATAAGAAACTGCCATGAAACATCACAACTTAAGTTCAGTGGGTGGGGAAACAACCAAAGGGGATCCTAAAGATGGAAACCGTCAATAGAAACAACTCCTCTAAACCTATAGATCAAATAAAAAAATGATTGTTTGTAAGTGAATTATAGTTTCAGACAAGAATCACCAAGAAAAAGTATAATGATGACCAAAAATTATTCTCTACATAATTTAGAATTTATAAAATATTGAATCAAAATGAGTGACACACAACCTAACACAAAACATTAATCATGAGAATGAATCTCCAAGATAAAAACACTAACTCCTAAAGAAACTAGAACATAATGAGAAATCAACTTTCACAAAAAAACCATCACTAAGATCAATGATACCTATAAAAAAAATCCCAATGAATAACTAAAAATCATGATTCAACAAGAAACAACATGATCTATAGGCCCCAGGTCATAATACTCAAGTGGTTAAACTAAGACCTTAAATTGGGACACCATATCACAAAAATCCAAACATGAATCAGAGCCATCACCCTCGAGTACACAACTACCTGAAGAAAAAACCTTTCATAGTTATTTAAGAATCAACCCAAAGATTTATCATACTGAAAACACCATGAATTTGAACTCAAAATCAAGATCATAAGAAAATACTTGAAACCTTAAGAGAAGGAAACCAAATTCCACAAGACATTCACAAAACCAAAATTCAATACCCCCAAAAAATTTAAATAAAAACCTCAATACTCCCTTGGTAATATTCCACAAAAAAAAGTAATCTCTGAAAAATACATTTTCACTTGAGACATCACTATATGATATCCGAAATTATGGAACATTTTAAGGTCATACATATAGCTACACCAGATACAAATACTCATAGTTTTCACATAATATTTCATAGAATTCTCAGGTACTTTACACTAGAAGAACATAATAAACCTATTTTTTTAATGGAATGTTCCTCAATGACTCGATCTTCAACTTTGAGCACAACTAAACTCTACTCCTAATGAGATGGAACATCTCCACTCATGTTAACTAACACATATTTACCAAATTTTATTAGTAAGGCATTTTAAAAAACCTCTTCACTAGAAGACTAAAAAAATTCACCCTTGAAAAATCCTTGATCTTGGAAGAGGCTCATATGACTCAAAAATTCTGGGATAAGGTCCATAAAATGAGAAAATTTTGACTCTAGCACTCAGTCTTGGGTTAGGATAAAGTCAACACATGGAGGAACTGCCCATAAATGTTAAGGATAACCACCTTCAAGGATATCCCACCTGAAAAACCTTCCAATTTTGTTTTAAGAATCTATATAAGGAAAACTATAAGTAACACACAATATGAAACTTATTAGTTCAAGTATAACAAGTTAATATATAATAATTATAATAAAAAATAATTTCAAAATATAATTCACAAAATTCCAACACAAATCAAATGAAATTTTCAAAAATTTATTTTTTTACAAGTCATATATTTTTAAAATGGAACACCCTTTAGGAGGTTTTATCCCATTTTAAATTTTAAAAAATGACATATTTTCAAAACATAAGTATTATATGAATTTTAAAAATAAAACTAAAATCTTTTTAAAAAATACACTCTCCTTTCCAAATAGTTCCCATTTTTTTAAAAACTATCAACCCAAACTAAAAAACATGTGAAACCACTATTTAAAATGTTATAACCCAATATAAATTTACAAAACACCCTTTAAAAAATTTACATGACCTAAAGTCACATATCCCTTTAAAACATTTTGAAAAGTAATGTTTTACATTTCCCAAAAATACATCATAAACCCCCCTTTTCACCCATAAAACCTCTTTTTAAACACATAACAAAATATTCCAATGGGATAGAACCAAGTATAAAAGTACAAAAATCAATAAAAACCACTTAAGATATCACAAATTAACTATAAAATATCCCTTAGATAATATCACAGTGATGGTACACAACATTTGTATCATTTCAGAAAGTAAGGGAGGTGAAACAACCATTTCTGAGAAGAAATAACACTGTGCATGATTCAGCCTCACAAACTGGTGAACCATGCAATAAACATGTAACATGTTCTATAATGGTTCTATAACCATATATAAATACTCTGAATGGTTCACTAGACCATTCAGGATTACCACATAGCCCTATTCCTCTCACCAAATCCACCTCCTAAAATCATGGAGACCCTAAAAATCACTAGTACACTCATCGAGGATGAAAATATCATCATCACATACCAAAATTCATGAGTATACTCAACATAAACACAAAATAATGACTCAAGTACAACTTACCATGTAATCATGAGGTTAAGTTCAAAACAGGATAGGACAAGATATTTTGTACACCTTCTACTTAATCCCTAATAACAATATTAGTCTCTATAGAATCCACATGTACCCCAAATAGAAAAAGTGATTTTGATACCATTTTATCATGAACCAACTTAGATAACACCTTAACCGGTCCCTCATGTAGCTCATGACATACCAGAGGCACATTCCCAATTACTCTGAGATAGAAACAAGGTATAGGGTATCAAAACCAATCATAGGGAATGATTTCAACCTTATAATCCAATAATTTCATCACATATATTCTACTAAAAATCTAAAATGATTCATCCATATGTTGGATAACCCTACCTTGAAAAACATAACCATAATAATAAGAATAACAATAGAGTATGTTTCATGATACAAATAAAATAACACATATTCTAAAAAGTAAAAACAATGAGCAGTATCACATGAATAGATAAAATAAACAAAATTTGGGTTGTTTAGGATGATATATATGCATAGAAAAAACCAAAAACAAACTTCCACTAGGAATTTACATGTTACCCTTTATTCACTCACTGTATCTCAATGAAACCATCATAAATAACCTAAATATCAAATATAAGGATGAATGATGCAATCACATATAAAAAGAAGTTATAAGAACTGCATGCACTGAATGGTGTATGCATGGTGTGAGAAAAATTGAACCTAATAGTATTCCACCAAGGAATCTATGATTTTTTTTTCATTATAAATTTCATTATAACTAGTTTTTAAATAGAATATAAAAATAGATATTTCTATATGAGTCATAAAAAATTAAATATAATGTAATTTTTCATTTTATAAAACTGACCATTACCTTTAATAAAGACAAAGAGAAACAATCCATTTTATTAAACACTTTAAAACCTTCCTTTAAAATCACACATGACAATTTCATATCATATTTTAATTTGAAACACCCTTCTTTAACCATTAAAAAAACCATTAAAAAAACCACACTACAAAGATTAACAGATCAAATGAAGGGAACCATATCATCACATAACAAATATATATGAGCACCAGAAAAAAAAGTAAACCACCATGGGTGGCACATATTTCAATTAGGTAGGGGATACCATGGGGGTCAAAGTGAACCCTATGTAAAACCACCATCCATGATAAAAAGGTTTAATGGACTGTACCTTAGGTATTAAAGTGATACAATCCTAGAATTTACAAA
Source organism: Viscum album (assembly GCA_963277665.1). Classification (NCBI taxonomy): domain Eukaryota; kingdom Viridiplantae; phylum Streptophyta; class Magnoliopsida; order Santalales; family Viscaceae; genus Viscum; species Viscum album. The sequence goes on along the minus strand of OY728141.1, from coordinate 386,691,729 downwards.
ATATAGACCGACTACTAGCTTATGTTGTGTCCTAACACAATATCACCATATATCCTTCACTGACCATAGAATTGGAGGCAATCTCAAATAACCCTGACATATAACTAGGTTAACATAAGAAGTATGTGACTATCAAGTGTATAATAAGTCCATATTTTCCACTTATATACCTAGGTTCCCATTAACAAAGAAATGGGAGGATGATAAAACAAGTAATAAATATAACCATCATAAAGAATAATTAATAACTCACCCTCTCATATAAAACCCACTAAAACAGTCACTTTTCATCCATCAACCAATCTCTAAATACATAAAACCTCATGAAAAAGGGAAAAAACATAAGTGGAACAAAGATAGTTCCCCACACCCAAACCTTTTAAAATCCGTTTGAAGGTTGAAAATGGCCATCCTTTAAAACAAACTTAAAATTCCAATTATTTTCATAATAATTAAAAAAATAAAAATAAAATAAAACCTTTATTCAAAACATTACTCTATAAACCACCCCTGAAATAAATTTATGAATCAAATATAATTTTTATAAAAACTATTTAGTTCTTTAAAAATCACACTTTATTCATTACACGACCCAAATAGGGTCAAATCCCATTATTTACCAATTTTTTTATAAAAACATTTTTTTTCATTTTTCACCATCACTTGGCATTTTGAATAACCTTTAAAAATTATAAAAACCAATATTCTAAGTTTGAATCCATTATAAAACAACTTTTAAACCATTTATAATGATTATACATAGATATAATTTAATTTACAATTAATTTTTAAATAATCAAGCACATAATGGTAGGCCAAAGGAAAGAAAAGAACAAGAACACCTACCTTGAACAAAGTGGTAATCTCTCATGATAAGACGTGATGAATAAACTTAAATGAAAACCACTCATAAAATCATTTTCAATAACCCTACAACCCTATAATAAAAATTTAACCCAATAAGAAACACTCCAAGACCCTAATTTTAACCCAATATCCCCCAGGGTTTTGGGAGGAAGTGAAACCAATAGAAAATGGAAGAAAGAGGGAGGGAGAATGGATAAGAGACAGAACATAATGGTTTACATCAAGAAGTATATAACAATTTTATACTTTGAGTATCATGAATGGATTTAGATTTAGGGATATATCTTCTCATTAATTCCTTAGTTCAACTGAATTGAAATGTGTGGGGAAAGGGGTAAAATCTCCCAAAAATAGAGTAAGGAAAATTATGAAAAAATTAAAACTACGAAACATGGTTCATAGGGTAAATCATGATTCTTGGGGTTAATGGACCCCCATTTTTTTCATTGGATAAACTCTCGATTCATAGTGTGAATGGTCACCCCCTAAAAATTTCATCAGGAAAATCACCATTCATGTTGTGAGTAACACTAGTAAGAACATCAAATTCCCTGGGAGAGCTGGTTCTTCACATAACCTTTTTTAAGGTATAAATAGACTTAAAATGAGAATTTTATTAAGTGAACTCCCATTTAAGAGGTTTAACTTCTATAGGTTTAAACCTATAGCTTCCCAAGACCTTACGAACCACCCTAAAACATCACAAAACCCCCAATAATTTAAAAATAACCTAAAAATAGAATAATATTATTTAACAGTTACTTGTTGGTCTGGCATGGAAGAACCATATAATATCTCACTATATATCTCTCAATTATGAAATTTTCTCTACTTATTTAAATTAAATCTATATAAGTGATATTATAGATATTTTATGGAATAAAATGGATAGGAAGATTATAAATGTTGATATAATTATAAAGAATACCTTATCTTGATACCTCTCAAATCAAGTATACGTGAAGTTGACTAGTTATATATATGCTAAAATAATCAAGTATAAATCATCCAATATTTATAAATATAAAAAATTCTTCATGGAGAAAAAGATTCATGATTTTTATAATAAGTTTTATGTTTTAAATATGCTTCTTAATAATAACATTTATGGTTTTTTTCAATTTTATCCTAGATGTTGTTGGATCTATTCAAGGACTAGGTGAAGAAATAAAGTATTTGAAAATTATGAATAAGATACTAATAAGACTCCCACATTTTTATAATTTAAAGGTATCAAAACATTAAGAATTTTTTTTGGTATCTCACTTAGTGACATGATTTTTTTGGTAGAATTGGGATATGGGAGAAGTTGAATGTAAGGAAAAGTCACTCATCTAAAACAATTACTTTCAAGGTGATAGAGAATGTTAATATAAATCCAAGATATGGTGAGGTAAATATGATTTATTAATTTATCACACTTGTGGATAATATGTTCAAGTGATACAATGGTATATTTGAAGGAGAACTAGTATTATTATTATTTAATTAGGGAATAGTTGGGTGCACATTAGTGAAATGTATAATAATGCTAAATGGAGATATATATTATGATAAATGAGGAATGAATTTTTCTCTCTCTTAAGGATAGAAAAAATTTAAATTATATTTAGAATATAATATGTTGGAGATAGTGTAGAAAAATAAACATGAAAACAAAGAAGAAAATGAATAGAAAAATGTAGTTAATAAAAAATATATAATTTAAGTTGCATTAGATGGTATGGAGATTTAAAGGAAGAAAAATAGGAATATTGGTGGATGTATAAAAAATCCTCAGAGTATGTCGATCAAATTGAAGCCAAAATCACTTAGTTAGAGAAGGTCATGGAAGATTAGAATACTACTCATGGAATATCTAGAGTGGTAGTTGACTTTAAGTTAAAAATTAATGAATAAGTTAAGGTAATTAAAGAAATTAATTATTGTATTTAAGATCATTAAAATTGATTAAATTAGTTAAATTATGATTTGTTTCCTTAAATAGTAATTTAGATTTTTAATTCAAATATAGAAACACTAAGAAGAAGTTGTATTTTTTGATGTTTTAGGATGAGTAAGAAAATGAGATATCCAAAAGAGGCATATTTTTTTTGATAATTTATGGAGTGATCATAGTCCCAATAATGGGGGAAATGTTGGACCTGAATATGATAGTTAATAATCCATGAACTAAATATTATGTTGAATAATCAATTAAAAGAAAAATGTTTATGGAAATTCATGAACCTAATTATCAAGAATCTAAAACAATAAATAAAAAATGATCAGATTCTATAAGAATATTGAGTGAAAGTGAGAATATATTCATATTTATGAGGAAAAAAATTCTATAACTTCTTTTATTATTCTATTATTTATTATAATGTAGGAAGAATTTATCTACAGGGCTAGACACCTAGAATCAAGAAAAGAAGGATGATAAAATAACTCAAATAATAAATAAGAAATTTCATTTATAAATATTAATTTTTCAACTCTAAATTTAGACATAAAGATTTTTATTATAGATAAAGTATATAGGATGTTAAATCTATTGGTTTAATATAAATAATAGAGTTTAATTCTATTAAATCTAACCTATTATAGAATAAATTCTCTATATTGAAAGAGGATGATGATTGTATTACTGATCATGATAACAACAGTAAGGAAAAACTCACTTTATTCTCAAATTAATAAATAATTACTTATAATTAAAATAAGTTTAAGAATAAGGCTATCTTGGATGAAATATTACATAAAAATAAAGAATAAAAACACATTTACATTTAATAGTTGCTGTTTATCCCACATGATTGGAAATGTAAGTTTGTAAAGGTACATCATGATGAAATTGATTATTTTTGTAATGATATAGTTTTTAAGATGAAAGGTAGTGAAAAAACACTAGATAAAGAATAATTAAAATATATATACATGATATTTATGTATGGCCTTTGATATAGTATTTCCATTGTGAGTTAACTGTGTGACTCAATATGTGAAGTCATATTAAATCATAGAGGCTTATTGATTAATTTAAAGATGCATTGATGCATGGTAGGTGGAATAATAGAAATATTTATCACATTAGAAATAAAAAATCCAATTTCATAATGGTGGAAAAGAAAAACTACTCATTTCATATATTATTTAAGCTTATAAATCAAAAAATATTGGAAAATATTTTGATATAATATTATTCCTTATAATTTCCAGATGATTACCCCAAATGTAAATAGAATGGATGAATGTTATATATAAAACATGATTAAACAATTATTTTCAAAGAAATACAAAAGATAAGAATCATATGGATATGAATAAAGTCACGATGTGTGTTTAAGGTACCCTTGATTATGGTATAAGATATTATGTGGGAAAGGAGTGAGATTTGGTGGTATATTTAGATGTATACTAAGTGAGTTATATTATGGATAAATTATCCATAAATGGAGGAGTACTCTTTTTGGAAACAACGTGATCATAGTTGGAGTTTGATGTTTTGTTTGTTCATAATACGATCATAGTGGAGAAGTTTAAAGTGACTCATACTTATGTGAAAAATTAGTATTGTAAAGGAATTACTATGGAAGTTAATGATTCAATTGTTTTTTTCCATTTTAAAGTAAAGGGAGAATCTTGGTTGAATTTTGGAAGTTCAAAAGTTAGTTATAAAAAGATAAAAGTAGTTTATGGTGAAAAATTAAGAGTTTCACACTATTTAAAAGTGATTTTATTTTAGTTAAATCACTTCATACTATTACGTAAAGTTTCACACTATTCAGTTTTCAAACTATTATAGTATTTAACTAATATTTATATTCATGCTAGTGATGTGGCTCATAAGTGGAGTTGTGTGAATGAAGTATTTTGAAAATAGGGTTAAGGGGGGATGAGTGAATGTTTTGGATTTTCTTATAAATACCAACTAACTCCTTCATTAAAGTTATCAAAATGAAAACATTATACATGTGTAAAACCCATATTCTTCACATAAGTCTTATGAGAAGCATAACTAGGTGAAATAAGCATGATGGACATTATTTGAAAATGGTTGACAGTGAAAGTAAACTGTGTGAATGAAGTTTTATGAAAGATAAATAGGTGAATAAATCTAGGTGAAGATAGTTAGGAAAACTAGGTAGAATAAAGAAAACTATAAGAATAATGTTTCTTGAGATATAATTGAGAAAAATTACCATATAAAATAATGTTACATGAATTGGTCTTGAGTGATCACACTTAAGTAAAGGATGATGGGAATATAGACTTAAGAGAACACATTTGGGCGATCCATATAGGGGAAATGGTTCTTGAGTGAAATTTTCTTAGTGAGAATACCAGAGTCAAGGTAACTGAGAAAATAATATAGATGATTTATAATGGTTATTATAATGATTTAGAGTTTCATTGGAGCATTATATCCTGTCACACATGATGAAGAAAACCCTACACATTATTTTTGATATGAAAGTAACCTTTATATTGATAAATTGAGAATACAACTATCTATAGAATATCATGAAGGAGGAGTCAACATAAGTGATCTAAGATAGGGAGTTCACTATTCACAAAATTTATGGTAACAATAGTTTTCATTGAATAGAGAAACTGTGGAATAAAATTTGATCAAATGAACTAGTGAAGATTAGTGGATTGTGGTAAACCTATATAATGAATTGTTTATTCTTCTTAAATTATCCCTTAGTGTAAAACTAAGTAAAATTATTATGCCTTAATTTATTTATTTGTATTTTTGGTGAATTTATAATTATATATAATAGGTTAAATGGGTTCCTACTTCTAGAATCATCATGTTTTAATGATCAAAAATCCAGTTAATACTGTTTAACTTATCTCAAATCATGTATAGATATGGTTGGTTTCTTTACTAAGTTCTGTTAATACTAAATCATCCTAAATAATGTTTTATTATTGTAAAATATATTTAACTTTTTTCTATAATGATTTCTTATATGAATGATTAAGTCTCATTCATTCTGTGAATACTATTGCTTAAGACTGTGTACAGATATTTGGATAAGACTGAGAAACTGTGAGTCTTCCAATAGTTCTGGTTTTCTGGAAAATGACCTAGACACCGTGACCCAGACACCGTGACCCAGACACCATAACCCAGAAACCATGACCCAGACACCATGACTCAGGCACTTTGATTCAAAAAACGTAACCAGTTTCAGATCTCATGAAGATTGTGACACCAGTTCCTTGCTACCATCACCAAAACACCATTCAAAATTTGGAAAAGCACGAGACACCATGATCATAACACCAAATCTGTGCTATCCGTTCCTGATCTCAATATACCTACAACATCATAACTATCTCATTGCTCAAAGGAAAATAAGAAGAAGACACCATTTTGTGCTGACACAGTTTCCATGTGACATCGTTTCTAGACAGACTGTGGCATCGTTCTTTAATCTATTTTTTCATTTTCAATTTAATTTATAACAGTCATATTTGAGTCATTTAAATGCAATGACATAATTAATATTATTTTTACATATGTCACCTGAAAATTTGAGGTGAGAGGTGTGTAATAAATGAATCTTATCAGTTCCAACACATGCACTCCAAATAAAAAAGAAAAGCATCGCACCAGAACAAAGGGAATGAGCAGTAGTGTGTAGTAGACGTGTGAGCATTTGAAAAGTGAAATGATACATGCAATAAAAAACAACTTAATAACACATGAAGCATTATTTATTACAAAGGCTATACTACCATATATCAGATCCGAAAACATCTTTGTAGTACCACCTTCAAGAAGAACATGTGCTAGACAGTTTACACCTTCGAACTGGAAGAATTGTGATAATTTGTTCTTTTCAAGAGGAAATGATAATTGCATCTAATTCATCCTACAAGTCCAGAGATGCATATAATAACACTCAGAGCACTTCTAACCTTATCTCATCATCTTTATTATGTTGTGTACTGATTTTATCTTTTGAGTAGTGTGTGTATGTCTATATTAAAACACACACTGTCTCCTATATTAAACTGAAGGATATAAGATATTATTCCTCTTATATCTTTTTACATATGTTTAATACTAATTATCCACTAAATTAGGATAATATTCATTTTTAATATATATAATATTCCTGTGATTTATTATTCATAAACACCATTTTAGTACATTTTACACTTTGAACATCATTTCACATTATGATTGTAATTCCTTCTTAAAATGCACTATTATGTGGTACATTTTTGAACATCATTTAAAGTACCCAATGATCTTGATTTTATTTTCATATTTAATTTTAAGGTTTCTAATTATATTGGGAAAAATTCATACTAGTGGAGTGTTGGAATATTCACATTGGAAGACCACCGAAATGGGATTTCATGTAAACAATTCTGGAGAAGGCAGATTGGACACTAGCCCACTGATGAGAATGTGGGGACCAAAATACAGGCCCAATGAATCCCAAATTTAGTTGGATTCTATAAGTCATATAGAGGAAAAAATAATTCTTTAGGAGCCAGTGCTAATTCGGCCTACATTGTGGTTATTAAGGTGACCCAATTTGGAGATAAAATTCTGGGCCAGATTCTGAGGCCCATAAACCACCAATTTAATCATATCTCGGAAACCACATATTATTTTGGGATAAATGTTATAGAGATATAGGGGAAATCTGGATATCCATTTTTTATTCTATGGAACACTCTAATTCGGCCATCTATAAGGTCTTCCAAGCGCCTCTTTTTGGTGGAAGCAAGCTGGCTGCCACCGCGGGTCAATGGTGGAAAAGTCTACTCTCTTTTAACTTTCCACCCACCTAGGCCCACCAAAATTAATTGAGGTGACTTACACTATTTTAGGATCGACACAAGGATTTAAAATTTCCTATTTAAGAAAGTGGTGGTATAGGAGTTGAGGATCCTTGAAGCTTTGTTTTCATTAAAATGTTATTATGTTGATTTGGCTTTGTAACATTCTTCTTTCTCATGTAAGTTGTTCGAATCACCTTAGTTATTAATAAAATTTCTTCCCTTCCTCTTATTCTGTTTTTTTATCACTTTTATATTGTTTCCTTAAGGTTTGAATTTATTCACAACATACCTTGTGATATTCTTCACACAATGGTGGAGTGATTGCTTTCTTTTTATTATTTTTTTACTTCTCCAATTCCTCCCTCATGAGTCTACTTTCCACTTCCATTGAAACCATAGAATCAATGGAGGGATAAATATTTTATGGGTTGATCCAAGGAAGTAGAAAGGGGATTTTTTGGATGTTATTTATCACTCCATTAATTTCTAATCACTTATTTTAATTTAGAATTTTGTTTGAATATCTTTAAGCTCTTTCATCCTTGTTGAATTTAAGGTCGCACACTTCAAGTACTAATACGAACCTTTACCTTGAAGTTCTCAAAAATTTGATCCTTCATGTGTATAGATGATTAGTATTAAATGGTGTAGGTATTAAACCAGTAAGTGATGATGTTGTTTGGTGTTCTTAAATGAACCCATCTCAAATATAAGAAATTGAAATCATTAAAAAAAGGAATTCATCCAATCCACCCCAAGCGATAACCTAGGATCAACTCATTATCTTAATTTGAATTAACTTCAATCTATTAGTGATACCTTAAAACCATCTAAAATCATCCCAATTTGGACACTTCATATCAAAAAACAATCCATAGAATTTACATGTCTATAGGTTACTTCTTAGGTCTATGAGGATTCGATAACCTAAGCTAAACTACAAGGACCGTTCTACCTTCATCTCTTGGGTAAATTTGAGCATGAATCAAATTTTGGAACCATTTCCGGGGACCTAAGTAAGTCATCTCAACACCCATTCTATTCTCTCCCATTTCTTCTATTCTCACCCAAGATATCTTATCTTTTCCCTTTCTCGTTTTTTTCTTTTATCACATGTTCGCCTACACCTGTGATCAATCAAACCATATAGTTAGGGTAGAAAGTCCTAGGGTTGGGGAGTCAAGTGAACCTAGGGGATTATTTACATTAGATAATAATACTATTGATATTATAGATTCCAAAATTGAGCCCATTTCAATGTAATGTATTCAAATAAACCGACTCATTAACCCGGGTTGAAGCCAAAATGGAAATCCAATTGAGGCAGCCCCAAACTTGGGGAATGCAGTCGATAAAACCATGAATTACTACCTCACACCTTCCTATACCAATGACCCATCTTACATTAGACACAATTATCTAGGATATTACAACTACATCATTAAACCCCATGTCCTAAACCACCTCCGTACATTCCATGGAATAGAGTCTGAGATGCCCTACCTTCACGTTAAGGAGTTCGATGACGATGTAGAAACCATGTGTCCCCCACATCAACTAGAATCAACTAATTTGAGGCTATTTACTTTTTCTTTAAAGGATAGAGCTAAAAATTGGCTAAAAAATTTGATACCATCATCCATCAACTCTTGGGACCAACTAGAAAGAGAATTCTACAAAAAATACATTCCCCACCACAAAACAATTGCACTTAAAGAGAATATCCAAAACATTTTTGAAAAAGAGGTAGAGTCATTCTATGAAACATGGGAGAGGTTCAAAGACACTCTAAACATGGTTCCACACCATGGTTTTTCTATTCCTGAACATGTGAGAATTTTCTATGAAGGGTTGGGTTTGAGGAACAAACAATTAATTGACATGATGTGTAATGGAACCTTTAAAAACAAAGCCCCAAATGATTCTTACGAGTATCTGGAAAGCCTTGCTGAACAAAACTAAACATGGGGAACTTCACATTATTCTGAAAAGCCACAAAGAACTACTATAATTCATAAAATTAAAGAATAGGAAATCCTTAGGGCTAAACTCGTAGCACTCTCTAAAAATATTGAAGAGATAGACCTTAGGAATGTCCATAAAATCCAAAATATAGACCCTGTTTGCACAATTTGTGACAAACATAACCATAAGACAGAAAACTGACCAACCATTCCATCCATCAAGGAGGTTATTTTAGGAGGACCCATAGTGGAAGTAAATGCTTTGAAGTTTCAAAATCCTCAATACCAAAACACTTTCAACTCAAGGTATAATGACCACCCAGGCTTCCGATGGAAAGATAACCAACAACCTAGCCAACCACTGGGACAAAATCCTTACCCCCATTAGAACTACCAAACACATAAATAGTTCCAAACCTAACCTATCCAATACCAATAGCCACCGATCCATTTTCAACAAACCATCCCACCTCAAAAATACCCCCTGGGATAAACCAATCTTCTCAAGCACCAACCCAAACTATTCCATAAAGCCTACTAGAACAACTATGCAAACAAATGGAAAAAATGAACTCAGAATTATTTTCCCTTAGACAAGAACTTTAAACCATAAAAATTAGAAAGGCACCCTTTCCTACTCAGGTGGTACCATCATCAAATTTATGGGGAGAGTCAAGCTGTACTCAAATAACTCATGAACAACTAAAGGCTGTGACTATTTTAAGAAGTGGGAAATCAATTGAGAAACCTGAAAAACTAATTCAAAACCCATATGAAGATTCAATCTTGGATGAAAAATCAAATGAACCAAATGATCAAACTGAAAAAAATGATAACATTATCAAAGAAACAACTCTTCAACAAACAACCCCACAACCTGTACCATTTCCTCATCACATGAGGGGGAAAAGAAAGTCTAAATTTAGTGAAACATTGAAGGAAATACTATCACAAGTCAAGTTGAACATTCCTCTTCTCGATGCAATCCAAACCATACCTTCCTACTCAAATTACCTTAAGGATCTGTTTACTTTTAAAAGAAACTTTTCACATAAAAAACAAGTCCTTTTGGCTGCTAATGTGAGTACCACCATTCAAGGGACCATTCATCCAAAGTTGGAAGACCCGGGTTGCCCTTACATCAATGTTGAACTAGGAGAGATTAAATTTGTCAAGGCCTTGTGTGACCTAAGTTATAGTGTCAATATAACCCCCTATGCTGTGTACTGCCAGTTAGGCCTAAAAGAACTCCAACCCACATCTGTCACACTTCAACTTGCTGATCGTAGCATTAGGGTTCCAAAGGGGATTTTAAAGGACGTTATGGTAAAGGTTAAAAAATTCATCTAATTGTCCTTGACGACCATCCAAACTTAGGAAATAACTAAAAAAACCCAATCATCCTTGGTCATCCTTTCCTTGCAATAAAAAATTATGTTATCTGAGTTCGAAATGGGAACATGACAATCACCTTTGGAAACATGAGTCTATACTTGAACAACTATAATGTAAGATCACAAATAGGGGATGAATAGGACATTCATGAAGTAAACATGATAAGAAACATTGATAATGAATCCATAGAACATCAAGGAATATTTGATGAATGTTTAAGTCAGGATGATATTGATTTCCTTTGTTCACATGAAGGAATTTTATCTCCTTGTCTTGAATCATTTTCAAATTTCTCTTATGATTGAGTCTTAGGTTCAACAATCTGTGAGAAATTTCAGGAAACCACTTTCATGGAGACCACTCCAACTTACTTCCCTAAATCTGATCAAACCAATCTAGTAGCTGAACCTTATACATATGGGGAATCAATCCTATCTAAAACTCTAGGAAACAAAATTGATCTTGATTTAATGTCCCAATCTTCTTCTAAAATTCTAAACCAACTTGATCTTGAATTGAAGGAACTTCCCACTGCACTCAAGTATGCCTTCCTAGGGGACAATCAAACACATCCTATTGTAATTTATTCTTCTATTGAAGCCAATCATGATAGGATTATTCTATATGTCCTTATGAAACATAAGAAAGCCATTGGTTGGACCCTGTATGAAATTACTCGGATTAGACCACTTATTGGGACTCATAGGATTGTTATGGAATCTGATTCAAAGCCATGTCGTCAACCTCAATAGTGAATCAATCCTAATTTCATGGAAGTATTGAGAAAATAACTTCTGAAATTGTTAAAATCTGGTATCATATATCCCATAGCTGAGAGTGAGTGGTTCATCCCAATATAAGTGGTTCTCAAGAAGGCAGGAATCACAGTGATAACCAATAAGGATGGAGATATTCTTCCAACTAGGGTGAGTAGTGGATGGAGGGTCTAAATTGACTATAGGAAGCTAAAATCATTTACCAAGAAGGACCATTTCCCCTTACCATTAATTGACCAAGTCCTTCAGAGAGTGGTAGGTCATGCCTTCTACTGTTTCTTAGATGGGTACTCGGGGTATAATAAAATTGAGTTCTCCCTAGAGGATCAAGGGAATAATACATTCACATGTCCATTTGGAACCATTGATTTCAAATGAATGCCCTTCGGGTTATGCAATGCCCATGGAACCTTCCAGCGGTGTATGTTGGGAATATTCTCAGACATGGTAGGGGATTTTATTGAGGTCTTCATGGATGACTTCTCTATCTTTGGGGATACATTTGAAGAATGTATGAGGAATGTGGAGAGAGTCTTGTCAAGATGCGAAGAAAAGAATCTGGTCCTAAACTGGGAAAAATGCCATTTCATGGTTAAAGAGGGACTAGTTCTAGGCTATCTAGTCTCAGGTTGGGGGATTGAAGTTGATAAATCCAATGTTCACATCATTCTTCACCTTCCATCACCCAAAAATATCAAGGAAGTGAGGTCTTTCTTAGGACATGCTTATTTCTATATAAGATTCATCAAGGACTTTAGTTCAATCTCCCATCACCCTTGTGCTCTCCTGGTAAAGGATGCTCCATTTGTTTGGACAGAAAGTTGTGAGGGTTCATTATCAACCCTCAAATCCTCTCTCACCTCTCCTCCCATTATGAAATATCCAAATTGGAACCTTCCTTTTGAACTTATGTGTGATGCTAGTGACTTTTCTATTGGATCTTTGTAGGACAACATTGTGATAAAAATCCTTATGTAATTTCTAATGCAAGAAAATCATTAAATGATGCCCAAATCAACTACACCACCACTGAAAAAGAGTTGCTTGCTGTTGTCTTTGCATTAGATATATTTAGGTCCTATCTCTTAGGATCACCCATCATTGTCTTCACTGACCATTCAGCCCTAAAATACCTTTTACAAAAACAAGATTCCAAGGCTAGACTAATTAGGTGGGTCCTTCTCTTACAAGAATTTTAAATCACAATCAAGGATAAAAATGGTTTTGAGAAAGTTCTAGCTGATCATCTCTCTAGGATGGAATGAAAAGATAACTCAAATCACATTTCTGTATCTGATTCACTCCCCAATGAACACCTATACTCTGTGAGTGACTGCCCTTGGTATACCGATATATCCAACTTCTTAGTTATAGGAGTCATACCAAAATTCTTAGGGACTCAAGCTCGAAGGAAATTCCTTTTTGATGTTAGGAACTATGTGTTTGATGATCCATACCTCTATAAGTTCTTCCCTGACCAAGTCATTAGGAGGTGTGTCCTAGAATCTGAACAAGATTCCATCCTTAAATTCTGTCATAGTAAGGAATGTGGAGGTCACTTTTCCTATAAGAAATATTCTGCTAAGGTTCTTCAGTGTGGTCTCTTTTGTCCCACCCTCTCAAGGGACTCCAAAACATTTTTTCAAAGCCTTCCTAAGTGTCAAAAAGTAGGGTCAATCACAAAAAGGAATCAAATACCACTCAATCACATCTTAGTGATTGAAATATTTGACTTCCGGGGAATCAATTTCATGGGTCCCTTCCCAAACTCTAGAGGATACCTCTACATCCTCTTAGCTGTTGATTATGTCTCAAAATGGGTTGAAGACATTCCCACCAAGTCTAATGACCATCATGTTGCGATCCAATTTCTGAAAGAGCACATATTTTCTTAATTTCGAATTCCTAGGGCTATAATATGTGATTGAGGAACCTATTTTTGCAACCATCCATTCTCTTCACTCATGTCTAAGTATGGGATTTATCACAATGTTTCCACTGCATACCATCCTAAAACCAATGGTCAAGCTGAGTTAGAAAATAGGGATATTAAAAATAATCTTGAAAAAACTATCAATCCTTTTGGGAAGGATTGGTCCGAGAAACTCTTGGATGCTCTTTGGGCATAACATACAGCATAAAAAACCATCCTAGGAATGTCACCATATTTTTTGTTTTATGGAAAATCATGCCATTTACCTATTGAAATTGAGAATAAGGATTTTTGGGTAATTAAGAAGATAAATTATGAACTCTTATTGGCCGGAACAAAAAGGAAATTAGATCTCAATGAAATTGAGGAACTAAGGATGGAGGCTTATGAAAATTCAAGGATCAATAAATCAAGAGTTCAAGCCTACCAATCTAGGAATATCAAAGTCAAAAATTTTGAATTGGGAAAATTTGTCCTCTTGTATAGTTCAAAACTTCATTTACACCCGGGAAAGTTAAGGTCTAGATGGTCAGGTCCTTTCATAGTGCATCTTGAGTACCCCCATGGGGCATTAGAGGTTCAAGATCCCACAAGTGGTTACATTTTCAAGGTCTGTGGTCAAAGGTTAAAACCATCCATTGAATCATTCAATAAACAAAAAACAGAGGTTGAGTTAATTGAGCCAACCTATGAACCAAAAAAAAATTGATAGATTTAGGATCCATGTCCAGATAACGATGTTAAACAAAAGTGCTACATGGGAGGAAAACCGTGGTTTTCATGTTTCCAATATTTGTGTCACGACCCGACCCAACGGGGCTCGAGCCGCGACTCCACAAGCCCGCCTCCAATAGGCCAGGGGCTGGCGACCAGCGCCGAGTAGGCTATCACACACATTGGAGGCATTAGCCTAAGGTACCTGTACACACGCACCCACAACACCTCCATGCAACAGTGCAGAGATATAGGAACAGAACAGTAAATGCATGCATACACTATCCCACAACCAGAGAGAAACAACAAAAGTACAAATGGAAAAATAGGGCCCACCAAAAGAAAACTACAAAGCACGTCCAACCTGCTCTGACGAGGGGAACGCTGCCACAAACACCCGCCAGAAAGCTCCCTCAGCACAGCTCCGGTAAACACCCCGGTCAACATGCTCACTAAGCTCTGCCTGCTCCGGGTCCTCCTGGAACTCCGTCGAAAGGCCTGTGGTCTGCACAAGACACAAACATGTGCGGGCAAAGCCCGTGCAGGGGTGAGTATAAACATACTCAGTAGGCACCCCGAAAACCCAAAACCCCAGGGAGCAACTGAAAGGCAACAGTCAGCTCAACCCAGCCAGAGGGAACCCAGACGAGAGAGAAACTCCATCTCATGACCATCCTCGGCTAAACACAACTAGTCAACTCAGCTCTGCTCAGGTGTATGCCCATACATACACCTTGAACAATCCAGATATGCACAGCTCACGCCACAAAGCCACAAGAGGTACTGACCTCATCACCAGCAACTGTCCACAACCAGGAGAGTACACCCCATGATCACTGTCATCCCAGATGACACTCATCCGAGAGATACACTCCATTGGGTCCCAAAAAAACATCTCAGACGCTCACCCGAGAGACCACGCTCGTCGGATAACATCACTCGCTGAAACAACATAACCACCAAACTCCTCGGATAGGGGATCGCTGCTAGGGTCCGCTAGGGGATACCAAGACCCACTCTGGTATACATATCTCACAGATAGAGGATCACTCCCAGGGTCCTCTGGGGGATACCACGACCCGATATGGAATACGTAGTTCTCACAGATAGGGGATCACACCCATGATCCGTTGGGGGATACCACAACCCGATCTGGCGCTCGACAGAAGCTCCACACTCAGATAGAGGATCATCGTCCATATAAAGATGGTCACAACGATACCGGAACCCTATCTGGTATAACTCACGATGTAGGGGATCGAACCGACGATGTCGCAACCCTACCGAAACCACGCGCTGAGTAGGGGATCGCATAACCAACGATACCGCAACCCTACCGACACCAAGCGTTGAGTAGGGGATCATATAACCAACGATACCGCAACCCTACTATAAACCACATTCTGAGTAGGGGATCGTATACCCGACGATGCCACAACCCTACTGAGCACGGCCCACCGCATAGGGGATCATATTTCCGATGATGCCACAAACCCTACGGGGTTAACCTGCTAGATAGGGGATCGCCGCCCATAAATAAGCGGTCACAGCGATACCAAGAAACCGATCTAGGGTAAAGATGCTAGAGGATCCACTCCGGGCCCACCGGAGGGATACCACAACTCTAACAGTTTAAACATCCCATCGAGAGGATCAAAAACCCATACGAAGGTTGTGATACCACACGAACCCTCGTAGGAACAAACCAAGGGAGAACCCTCAACCACTGCTGGTCCAAACGTCGCTAACCCGAGCGACCCACCACAATGACACACTGCGCACCTCCTAGGCCAAAACTGAGGCCACCATCGCGTTCCACGCGAAAAAACACGCAGGATAGGCCGTTTACTCGCCCGAAACGGAGCACCGGTGAAAAAGGCACTATTCACCGTAGCTAGCTCGTGCGGGGCCCACACAACGATCCCGAAACCCATCGAGCGGATCACACCACGGTGATCCCCTCGAAAAAACAAGCGGAAATGACTACTCGCTCGTCCAAAACGGACACCCGGTGAAAAAGGTACTATTCACCGAAGGCCAGCTCGGGTGGGGCCCACGCCTAGATTCTTAAAATCATCGAACGGATCGCACCACGGCAATCCTCTCGGAAAACCACACAGGATCGACTATTCATCCGCCAAAATCGGACTCCTGGTGAAAAAGCTGCGTTTCTCTGCAAACGCCAAAACCCGGCCTCGTGGGGCCCGCACCCCTTTCTCAGTCCCAACAACCGGAAACCATCTCAAAAAGTCCTTCGTATTATCAGGGTCTCAACGCCACTGACGGCACGTCAATCAGACGCTCCAGGTAGAAGTTCAACGGCCCGAAGTCGTGAAATAATAAATTAATATTATTTTATATGACGTTTCTAGCTCCCGGGCCACGATCCCAAACCTTGAAACCCTCGAACCCACACCGGAGGGTTTTCCTCATCGTCAGGGTCGCGTCGCCGCAAACGGCGTGCGAATCCGGCTCCCGGTTTGCAAGATACGGGGGTTTAAAGACCCCCGTATAGTAAAAGAGGTCGGACCGGCCGCCGCCGCCGGCCCGCCCCGGCCGGCGGCCTCGGCCGCGCGCCGCCGCGCTGGGCGGCCGGCCGCTGCGGCTCTGCCGCGGGCCACCACGGGCCGCCGGGGGAACCCCGGTGGTCCGTTTTGCGATCCGGAGGCGTCTACACGACCCTCGGGACCCGATCTATACTGCTACGACTTCAATTTGCAGAAAAACGCAGCAAAAACGGGATCAGGGGTTAAAACTCAAATCCGCCTACCTCGCGGGCGAAACACCGACGTTCTGCCTCAGATCCGCGCTCCAGAGCTTCCTCTGCGCGCTCTTGGAACGTCTGCCGTCGAATTCTGAGCTCGTGGGTGCTTCGTTTGCTCGATTCGGCGGAGTGGCGGCGAAGAACGACGAAGAACGATAAAGGGGGGGGGGGGGGCTGATATTTATATCAGTGGCCCGCCGGCACCAAACCCGCCTCGGACCCGACGCCCGATGTGAACAAAAGTTAGGTCACCCCTAGGGTAAACGCGCCGTTCTGAATGCAACGACGGACTCAGATTTTCCATCTGAGACTCCGTTCAGAAGTAATTCGAGCCGACGCTCGCACACTAACTTCGCCACTTATTTACGAAAACGCCCCTGGTGGCGTTTCTCACCGCAGGCCCGCGCCCGCAAAGTTTACACCTCGCCTAGGGTAAACGGCATGTTCCGGACACAACCGTGCCCTCATATTTCCGTTCTGAGCTACCGTTTAGGAGATATCACACCCCGCCACGTGCATAGTATAAAAATACTTAATATTTTTATAAAATTAATTCCGGGCACACCGGGCCTCGGAATCGCACGCCGTCTTCGCGCCTAGCTCTGGAATTATTCATAGAAATATTCAAAAGTCTGACAGGACCAAAAACCTGGGTCGCTACAAGTTGTGAATGTTCTTTATTTTTCAAATAGGATTAATAAATCATTTTGATATTTTAATAAAAAAAATTAGCCTGTTGACCTATTCATCTATTATGAGTATGGATGGGTATGAAAGGGGAGCACTATATTCATCTGTGTCACGTGGTGTGATCCTTGAGTAATACCTTACCCTAAAATTTAAAAAGAAGACAATGTATCATTAGTTTATTTTTATTTGTTTGTAGGATAAAATAAATAAAAATATAATAATAAAAAAAGGACTTGTCATAGGTCGTGGTTCAAACCCCGTCACAATCGGCGAAGCCACGAGGAATCGAACCCGAGACCGAAGGGAGACAGGGGCACATACTTACCACTAAACTAGGACTTATTGTGCTTATTTATTCTATAATTTATGTATATATACTTATATATTTTTTATTATATGAATATATATATATATATATATATATAGTTTTATTGTTTATTTTTTGTTTTCCTTTTTCCACTAGGGAACTCTCTGAGTGACATGAAGATCAAAGGAGTAAATTGGAGCAGCAAGAACTTCAACTTCAACCACCAGGTGACTTTGTTACATGTTTATTATTTCAAATTCCTTTTAGAACTCATATCCCCTATCTCTACACCCTTTTAATTTATATTTTCTTTAAACACTGGGGACAATGTTATTTTAAGTTTCGGGGGAGATGAAATAATTTTTTTTCTTTCGTGTGAAAAAAAATGATTTGAAAAAAATGCGTGTAAATGGAAAAAAAATTCCTTTAACTTTGAACATGGTAATACACATTGAACACGTTGAAACTGAATATAGAATAATTTAGCATGCCCCGATTCTGATTTTAATCCATATATAATTTCATGAGCATAGATATTTTGGAAAGTGTGGCTATATAATGTGAAATTTCATCGTTTATATTTTCATCCAAATAAAAAAAATATCATAATGCAAATCCTTTGGACAATGGGGTATTAGTTTGAGTTCTTGAGGTCCCCAAAATAAATATCATAGGTTTGGTTATTATTTTAGTTTTAATATGAGTATTCAAAAAAAAATTAAAAAAAGAAAACAATAAATTGTGCGTAGAACAATTAAATGACCTAATGTGTGGCTTTTAGTACTTGGGGATCGTGAATTCATAGTTGTCTGACCCATAGTTAGTAATTTTATCTCTATTTGTGGTAATTTGAATTTGTTTTTGATTGAGTTAACTTGAGATGATGCCTGAGTATGTGGGATTTACTTGGTTCCCTAAGGTCTTTGAGACTAGGAGTCATCGGAAAAGTCTTGCTACAGGGGTTGACTCTTTTGAGTGAAATTTCAATTACCATGGGAAAATTTCAAAAAAAAAAAATACAATATTTTTTTGAATACTCATCTTAATATTGAAATGTGATTCCACCTAGTGCTTCCATCATTTCCCTCTTGAATAAATATGAACCCCCATGTCTAATGCGATGCACAACACATCATCACTCTTAATTGATTTTGGATGAAATATGGAAATGAATTTAAACAAAGGAATGAGCTTGGGATTGAGATATGCTTATGAAACTATCATGCATTAAAATATTTTTATGGGTTTCATGATTGTTTGGTATAAGGGTTTTGGTGATCATTATGTATTAATTTTTTTTTGGAAAAGAGAATTCGAATTTCATATTGTTGAGATATATTTTTCTCAGGAATAGAAAAACTAAAGTTGGGGGGTGTGATTAGCCACTAAATGAGGTACATTTTTAAACATCATTTAAAGTACCAAATGATCTTGATTTTATTTTAATATTTAATTTTCAGATTTATAATTATATTTGGAACAGTTCATACATGTAGAGTGTTGGAATATTCACATTGGAATACCACCAAAATGGGATTTGATGAAAACAATTCTGGAGAAGGTAGATTGGACACTAGCCCACTGATGAGAATGTGGGGATCACAGTACAGGCCCAATGAATCCCAATTTTCGTTGTATTCTATAAGAAATATATAGGAACAAATAATTATTTAGGATATAGTTCTAATTATTCCTCCATTGTGGTTATTATGGCAGACCAATTTGGAGATAAAATTCTGCGCCAGATTCTAAGGCCCATAAAATTATCCCACCAATTTAATCATATCTCTGAAAACACATATTTGTTTGGACTGAAATTTTACAGAGAGATATGGTACATACTGAGATTCATTTTTTTATTCTATGTTTCACTCCAATTCTTCCATATAGAAGGTCTTACAGGCACCTCTGTTCGGTGGAAGCAAGTTGGCTACCACCTCGGATCAAGGGTGGAAAAGTATACTCTCTCTTAACTTTCCACCCACCTAGGACCACCACTATTAATTGAGATGAATTCCAATGTTTTAGGAACGACTCAAGGATTCAAAATTTACTATTTAAGGTAGTGGTGGTAGAGGAGTTGAGGATCCTTGGAGCTTTGTTTTCATCGTAATGTTATTATGTCGATTTGGCTTTGTAACGTTCTTCTTTATCATGTAAGTTGGTTGAATCAACTTAGTTATTAATAAAATTTCTTACTTTACTCTTATTCTATTTTTATTCTTATAACTTTGATATCATTTCCTTAAGGTGTGAATTTATTCACACCATAACTTGTGATATTCTTCACACAATGGTGGAGTGATTTCTTTCTTTTTATTGTTTTTTTACTTCTCCAACTCCCCGCTCACGAGTCTACTTTCCACTTCCATTGAAACCATAGAATTAATGGAGGGAAAAATATTTTATGGGATGATCCAAGGGAGTATAAAGGGACTAGTTTTTATGTTATTTATCACTCATTGAATTTCTAATCACTTCATTTTAATTGAGAATTTTTTTTGAAGATCTTTAAACTCCTTCATACTTGTTGAATTTAAGGCCGCACACTTCAAGTTCTAATACAAACCTTTACCTTGAAGTTCTCAAAACTTTGATCCTTCAAGTGTACAGGTGATTAGTATTAAAGGGTGTAGGTATTAAACCAGTAAGTGATGATGTTTTTTTATCTTCTTAAATGAACCCATCTCAAATATAAGAAATTGAAATCATAAAAAAAAGGAATTCATCCAATCTACCCCAAGTGATAACCTAGGATCAACTCATTATATTAATTTGAATTAACTTCAATATGTTAGTGATAACTTAAAACCATCTAAAATCAACCCATTTTGGCCACTTCATAGCCAAAAACAATCCATAGAATGTATGTTTCTGTAGGTTACTTCTTAGGTCTCTGAGGATTAGATAACCCAAGCTAAACTATAAGGACCATTATACCTTCATCTATTGGGTAAATTTGAGCGTGAATAAAATCCCACATATAAGTGTGAAATAGGTCCTTGTGTGACCAGATAAGTTATCCCATGAAGAACAGTGGAAGTGTAACGCCCCGACCCCAGCTACCCAGAGTCGGTGCATTACTTCGTAACATTGGCATGATCACAAGAAAGATCAAATCCCGAAAGACCGATTGGTTTAGTAGCCTTGGAAACACTAGATATAATCATAAAGTTTTACATTACATTTCAAAGTGAAAAAAAAACTACTACAACAACAAAGTCTTCATATCCACACTATTAACCCCTCATAATATCCCTGCAAGTCATTCATAATTTACTTCTTCACTACCTGGGAAAAATAAAACATAGAAAAGGGGTGAGCTCAAATGCCTAGTAAGGATAACAATATAGCGGAAACTTTCATAAATAAGAATAAACATTTAAGGCAATGTATAACTAAAACAAAAGCCTTTTATACATGAACATTCAACATGGTATGGCATAAATAAAATGAAATAATGCCATTTACTTATTCACATGGATATTCTACTAATCGAATAATCACATGCAAAAATCAATAACCACTTTCATAATGTTGGAATGCATAATGTCAAACGTTAATTTCATTGTCTAGGCCTCATCCCAAGACCTAGGGGTTACTTCTAACCGGAACCCAACCCGGAGTGCCTCTAATAACTGGACACCAACCCGGAGTGCCTCTAATAACCGGACACCAACCCGGAGTACCTCTAATAACCGGAGACCAAACCGGAGGGCTTAATTTTACCAGTCCCTAACCTGGAGGGCTTACTTTAACCAGTCCCCAACCTGGAGGGCTTACTTTTACCAGTCCCCAACCTGGAGGGCTTACTTTTACCGGTCCCCAACCCGGAACATACTTGTTTAGCACATTCATCTGAAGAAAAGATTGAAATATAACATAAACATTTGGATTAAAACTAGCATACGAAATGTCAATAGTTTCACCATAAACTATGAATGGTATAAAATAGCACATCCACAATCAAACATATCACAAAACCTTCAATACAATATAGAAGTTTTGTATTATAATAAATCAACTTCAAATAAGCGTAAAATCCATTAAAGGATGTTGACATAGATGAAATCAAAAAAACTTTTTAGAGAAATATCTCTTTCTATTTTTGAAATCATTTAAGAGCCATATAAAATAAAACATTTTCTTGAAAATATTCTTGTAAGCTTGTAAGGAAAGCTTTGACGATTTTATAACGGCGGAAAATAACCGCGCCCGCCGTATAAGTAAAAAAAAACAATCTTATCTTAATTCTGTCGAAAAGGTCAAAAAGGACCTTGTTTTGAAAACGACGGAAATATTCCTTTATAAACCTCTTACAAAAAGTCAAACAAGGGTATAAATGAATTTAACCCATATTCTTGTAAATAATAAATATGTTTTGAAATACATTTCGAAGAAACATGGATGTGGATGATAAAGAAATCCCAGTAGATTATTACGTATAAACAACCTCGGATAATGAAGAGATTGTAAAATAACCCTTACCTTGTACTTTTCCTTGGTTGGGGTAGGTTAACCTCCTGAATAATGGTGAAATAATTGTTATTAAATTATAAAAGAATCATATACATTAATATGATATCATATATGATCTTTTAATATTGATTTGATAATAAAATCTTAGTATTATCGTTGTTTCGGGTGTGAACTTACTTGTTTGCTTTTGTATGTTTTGTTACGTAAGACATGTTTGTAAAGGATAAGTTTTATATTATTCAAATACAGAATGGTATCAATTCCTTAAACATCATTTTTAAATCATCAAATGATAATTATACTTGAATGGATACGATGGAGAATGAGTCTCATCGCGTTCGTGGAGACGGTAGTCCGTACGTACGCACGAACGCTACTTCCATTTAATTTTTATTTTAAAAGAATCAAATACAGATGATACATAGGTATATTACTATTCCAGTATAATATAATATTTTATACATGTTACTTAAGTTCATTGACACCATCCTTTATACGTTCCATGTGTGGTATGAACGAGTCATATCATTTTAAGGGGGCGGTAGTCCGCACTTCCTCAAATGAAATTATCGTATGTATATACAACATGAAACGAATAATGGTATGAAATAAAATGGAATTACAGAAGCTTATATATAAAATATATATCATTAATATCATATTTAATTACAGTGCCATCATAATGGCCACCATGAGAGGCGATAAGATGTATTTGAACAATCATCGTTTCGTGAGGAGTTAGTTTGCCATCCACAGAAACATTATGTTCATCATCCATTAGATGGAGTTGTGTGTATGTGTAGTTTGAATCCTTCTTATAACAACATCCTAGTATATTGAGGATACTGGTGTTGTTACAAAAGAAAGTAAATAAAAAGTGTTTGGGTGTTGAAGAAGCAAAATAAATGAAAATAATTTAAGAGAAATCGTTACCTTTAATTTAGGTAACTCACTTTGGTTGGAACCAAAGGACTTCTTGAAATGCTTTCTGCCTAAGGGGAAGCTTCAAGGAGGAGGAGAGGGATGTGGGGAGCTTAGTTGGGCAGAGTTTGGACGAGCCAAGTGGCTTGAGAGGTGTGAGGAAAAGAGAAGGAGGAGTGCCCTTTTATAAGAGGGGTGAGGGGCACCTTTGGAAAAGCTAGAAATATTAATTTATAATAAATTCATATTCGGTTTCCAAAGGCTCCAAAGTTGACTATTCAAAGGATGAGGTGGGGATAGGTCGAAAACAACTCATCCAATAGAATTTAGACAGGTTTGGGTACTTATATTAATCTTATCTTTAAGTATTAACTCTAAGTTAATTAGTTTCACTTTTACAATGTCTCTTTGTATTTTTATATAATATGGTTAATAAACTTACTATATACATCCAAGAGACCCCCAAGTGGTTCATTAATAATTAACCTATCATAATATAAGTCTCTTGGCCGAACCTTAGATTTTTAGGAATTTAATATCAATTAATAATATAATATTTGTTTTAAGAACTCTTTTATGTCAATTTTGACACTATTCAATAGTTGATTTTTGTGAAACTCATAACAGATTGATTACTTAGAACAAAGTCAATTAAATCAATCCTAATATATCATATTATCCTAGAAAATTAGTTTAATTCATTAAAAGTTTCATATTATATTTATTTGGGTATTTATAATATCAATTATTTTAATTTTTCACTATTATAGTAATTATTGCATCATCATTGTGTCATAAATTAAATATATTATTTAATGTATAAAAATTATAAATAAAATATCATTATGTAGGAAATCTTTTTATCTTTCTAATGAATATTTATAATCGAAAATACAACATGTATAACCCTATTTAAAAATTGTTCTTCTAAAAGATGTAAGCTTATGCCATTTTTATTTTTATTTTAACTTTATTAATATAATGTGTCCCTACCACATACAAGTGGCTCCAAGGGGTCCCCAAATTGACCCAAGGATGCTCATGGTCGGGTATGTGTCCACCAATAAGGTTAGGACACGTTTTAGGGTAATTTTGTATTATTATAATATTATTTTTTAACACTTATTTACCGGATTTACCCTTAACCATGGTAAATAAAATATTTACCGCAGTAATTATTCAAAATGTCTAAAAATAAAAGTTACCTATTTACACAATTTGAAAATCCTGATTACAAATATGGAATCCATTTTCCTAAATTCAAAACACATAAGTGGCAGAAATTAATTTAAAATTAATTCCCGCTGTCAAAACAAAAAGCGTGTTTTTAAGAGATAATAACTATCAAAAGATTGACACTTGTTTATGTTCGGTTTAATTGTAAAATTATGTCCAATGACCAACATTATTTTAAATGGTAAAAATATATTCTAAATATACTTTAAGACCACTCAAATTCATAATTTATCACTATTAATTATTTTGATTAAAAAAGTTGTTTTTAATTAAAATTTAGTAATTTTCACTATTCATCAAAATATGAAAGTTATCCGAAAATTACCAAAATTTCATCTTAGGATAAATTCGATATTCCGAATCCAAAAATGAAGTCCATTTCAAAATATAATATATATATAATTTCAAAATTTAGGTATTACTATTCATAACGGCTAGTTTGATCGGTTGTGGTGTGTGTTAAAACTCGACGTTGCGTACAACACACGCTACTGTTTTATTCAAAGGAAAGCGTACCGTGGAAGCTTGAGATGTTTAATTTTAAATTTTTTGATGTATCCATTTATTCAAAAAGATTAAAATATTGTATTTAAAAAGGTTTCACTATCAAAAGTTGATAAAAGTGCAATACTGAAAATGAATCTGTTCTTGCATTATGACTAAGAAACTCATAATATGGATTCTAAAATTATAAGGATTATATAAAGTTAAAAATGTAGTTAATGCTATTCATGACCTTTTTTAATGGCTTTTTTTTGGTAAGTCATGGTGCAATTGAACTCGGTGTTGCGTGTAGTGCAAGTTATTGAATTATTTTGAAGAAATAACACACTATGAAATCTTGGGGTGTTACAGGAAGAGTTCGTGTGACCAGGACATTTCTGTTTACTGTTGTTTAGTCCGATCCAGGGTGTGGATCAAGTTTATTAATATAAACTGCATGGTGGTAGGTGATCGCCAAGTGGAGTGGATTAGGTCTTATATTGAGAATAAAACACTTGTTTTATCCGTTGTGTCTTTAAATTTATTTTTTATCTAGTTTACTGTATATTTCAGAAAACACTAGATTTTACTTTGATATTTAGTCTTGGAAAGAATTTATAATTGTTTTTTCTTATTAGAATAGCTTCAAAAGTAGTATCAATAACTCATATTGATATTAAATAGAATTAATAAATCTTTTTAGAGGTTATTTGAAAATTCAAACTTTTATAACCGTATTACCTTGCTTAACTAGTATGTATTCATTTTTATTGGGAAATATTTTTAAGAAAACATTTAACATAAATTTTAATAGGTACTAAATTCACCCCCTCTTGAGTACTCTACTCTGACCAACATTTGGTATCAAAGGAGTTTATTCCTATTAATAATTAGTTATTAAAATCTATTGAACTGTGATTTTAGTTATACTTTAAATATCTATAAATATCTATTAATTCTAAATTTCTATCTCTTTAAAATTATTTCTTTATTATGGATAATAGGCTGGAAGGTTCTGCAACAAACATACCACCATTCTTTAATGGAACTAATTATACCCAATAGAAAATTAAAATGAAAATGCATTTAGAAAGTATGGACTTTGAAATTTAGTCTTCAATTATATATGAGTATAAGATTCCTACTAATGATAGAATTACTTAGGATGAACCAACCAAGACTGATTAAAATAAAAATTAAAATCCATGAATTCTTTATATTGCTCTTTAAAAGATGAGTAATTTAATAGATTTTTTGCTTGTAAAACTGCCCATGAAATTTGGCATACTTTGTATATTTCACATGAAGGAACTTCTAGTGTGAAAGAAATGAGACTAAATAATAATACCATTAAATATTATAACTTTAAAATGAAGACTAATGAGCCTATTCCTGATATGTATCTCAAGTTCAACAAAAGTTTCAACACAATTATTTCTCTTGGAACATAAGTTACTTCCAAAGAAAAAATCTTGAGGATTATCAGATTCCTACCTAATAGATGGAGAGGAACCTCTGTATCTATTAGAGAGTCACGTGACATCAGTAAATTACCTATCAAATAACTCATTGGAATACTAATGATGTATGAAGAGGATATTAATGTCAACCAAGAAGAAGAGGATGCACCCAAAAGAAAATATATGTCATTCAAGACCACCACCTCTAAACACAATGAAAAGGAGAAACTACAAGTCTCTATAGAAAGTTCCCGTAGTGAACAATCATCACCAAAAAATGATGAGTAGATGAATCAATTATCCATAAGGTTTAAGAAAATTTACAAAAGGAATAAATTTTTCTGAAAGCCTAACATCAAAGGAAGATATGATCAAAAGGGAAGCTGGAAGAAAGATTATAAAATAAATGAAAAGTCTGATGAGATAGTATGTTATGAATGTAAGAAAAAGGGACATGTAAAGGATATCTGTCCCAAGATCAAGTATAAAAATAAATATGAAGAAAAAATTTAAAGTATAAAAAGGCAATTAAAGAAACTTGGAGTGCTTCTGATGACAATTCAAGTGACTCAGAGTCTTAACATGATAAAGAGGCTAACAAAGACAACATGTGTTTCATGACAAACACATCTAAAGTAACACTGGAATCTCCAATACAAAATTCCTATTATTATGTAGATGAAAGTGATTATGTAAATATGTATAATGAATAAATGTATTAGTATTGAATTATTCTTTAAGATACATGTAATGAACTAAAAGATAAATACAAGTCTGGAAAGAAACAGTATTCTATTAACTCAACTGTTAAATTTAAACTTACTGTAGAAAGAGATAAAAATGTTCAATTACTCAAAGAAAACAATGAACTAAATCTATCTAATGAGAAATTTAAAAGTGACATTTAATGGTTTACTAATGGTAAAGATACCTTGGTATAAATTATAGGTAAAGATATTGCCCCTAAATACCCTATTGGTATTGGCTATCAACCAGGTAAAAGAAATTTTGGAAAAAAATATTTTGTTTCTAAATCTATAACATATAGCCTTACTCAGAGTTCAGGTAAACATTCTACTAGTTGAAATCATGATACACTCTCTACTTTTTCAAGCTTTTCTAGACCAAATAGATTTTATGTTTCATGTACTTTATATAACTCTTATAGGAAACCTATGAGGATGATGTGGGTTCCTAAAGCACTAGTTACTAATATTACTTGACCCAAAAAATATGGGTACCGAAGTCTATTTTTATTTTACAATTTTGTAGGAAAATTATTTAAATATCTCCTGAAAAAGATTATGGTACTTATATAGTGTGTGTTCAAGACACATGATAGGATACTATGCATTCTTCAAGAAATTAATAAAAAATGATGGTGGACATGTCAACTTTGGTGACAATGAAAAAGGAAAAATTATTGGCCGTTTTCAAATTGGTAACTATACCTTAGTATTAATTTACAAATTATTTTTTGTTTATGGTCTGAAATATAATCTTCTTAGTATTTCAAAATTACGTGATGATGGATTTCATGTTAAATTTGAAAATGATGCTTGTAATGTTTTTAATTGTAAAAATGAATTAGTATTTTCTGCATTGAGAAATGAAAATGTATATTTTGTTAACATAGATTTATTAGTTTCTCAAAATGACTCATGTTTAAGTGTATTTCAAAAATAATATTGGATTTGGAATAGAATAATAGGACACTAAAATATTCACTCCCTTAGAAAGTTGACCAGAAAAAGTTTAGTCAAAGATTTATCGAAACTTGAGTTTCCAAATGACAAAGTGTGTTATTCTTGTTAAAAAGGAAAGCAACACAAAATTTCCTTCAAACCAAAGAAAGAAGTTTCAACTTCTCAACCTCTTGAGTTGGTTCACATGGATTTTTTTGGACCATTTATAGTTTAAAGTTTAAATGAGAAGAACTATGTTTATGTTCTTGTAGATGAATTTTCAAGATATACTTGGACTTTCTTTTTGTCTCACAAAAGTGAATCCTACTCTCATTTAACCAAATATGCTAAAACTGTAGACAACCTTAGTGAACATAGAATTAAATACTTAAGAAGTGATCATGGTAGTGAGTTTGAAAATAAATAGTTTAAATCCTTATACTCACAAAAAGGCTATAGTCATAATTTCTATGCACCTAGAACACCTCAACAAAAAGGAGTTGTATAAAGAAGAAATAAAACATTGCAAGAAATTTCTAGAACCATTCTTAGTGAATATGAATTACCTATTTATTTTTGGGATAAAGATGTAAATACAACATGCTATATTATTAATAGAGTGTTGATTAGACCTATTCTTAAAAAATACATATTAGTTATGGAAAAATAGAAAACACAATGTAAGCTAGTTCAATGTATTTGGTTGAAAATTCTATATCCTTAATACTAAGGACAATATTAACAAGTTTGAATCCAAGAGTGATGAATGAATATTTCTAGGATACTCATTCTCTAGTAAATACTATTGAGTGTTTAACAAAAGAACTAAGTGTATGGAGGAATCTATCTATGTCATATTTGATGAGTCAGACCCAAATGAGGCTAAGAACTCTCTAGAGAACTCAGAGGATGATATGTCAAATATGGACATTAATGATAAATCATCTAACCATCCTTTAAAGGAATCCGTGAAAACTTCCAATTCTAGAAATTCTCCAGATTCAAGTCAAAATGAACCCAAACATGTTGAAGAACCTAAAATCTCTAGCACCGATTTTTTAGAGCTGTTCGAACCCTTAAGACAAATTTGGAAACTTTTTGACAGACCCAAAGACAAATTTACCATAGGCACTAAGTGGGTTTTTAGAAATATGGTAGATGAAGCTGGTAATATAGTTAGAAACAAGGCTAAATTGGTTGCAGAAGGCTATAGTCAAGAGGAAGGAATTGATTATTAGGAGACCTTTTCACCAGTATCTATACTTGAATCCTTTAGAATCCTTCTTGCTTATGATTCCCATATGGATTTCAAAACTATATCAAATGGATGTCAAGAGTGAATTCATAAATGGGTATATAGTTGAGGATGTTTTTTTGAAAAACCCCCTAGTTTAAAAAATCCCCACTTTCCAAATCATGTTTTAAATTTATCAAAATATTTATATGGTTTAAAACAAGATCCAAGAGCTTAGTATGATAGATTAAGTATTTTTCTTATTTCCAATGATTTTACAAAAGCTATAGCTGATCCTACCATTTTTATAAAAGAAATTTCCAATGATGTATTATTAGTTCAAACTTATGTAGATGATATTAATTTTGGATCTTCAAAAAAAATTCTTTATGTATTAAATTTTATAAAATGATGCATAATGAATTTGAAATGAGTTTAATGGGTGAAGTAAAATTCTTTCTTGGATTTCAAATCTTTCAAAATAAATATGTTATTATTTTAAATTGAAGAAAATATACTAAATATCTTCTAAAAAGTTTTAGCTTGGATAGTAATAAAAGTAGTGATACTCCAATGAGTAATACTTGAAAGTTGGATCTTGATGAAGATAGAAAATCTATTGATCAAACCACTTATAGAGGAATGATTGGTTGTTTAATCTAATTAACTGCTACCTGACTTGATATTATGTTTAGTGTTTTTATGTGTGCTCATTTTAAAGAAAACCCTAAAGAATATCATTTAAATGACGTTAAAAGGATTTTCAAATACCATAAGCATACACCCAATATAGGACTATTCTATCCCATAGGATAATAATTTGAGCTAGTTAGTTATTTTTATGCTGATTTCTGTGGTTGTAAGTTAGATAGAAAAAGAATCTATGGAACATGTCTCATTTTTAGCAAGTATCTAGTATTATGGTGTATTAAGAAACAAAACTAGGTTGCATTATCTACTGTTAAAGCTGAATACATAGCTGCTGGTAGTTATTATGCTCAAATGATTTGGATGAAACAAACATTACTATATTATGGATATCAATTCAGGCATTTAACCATAAATTCTGACAACACAAGTTCTATTAACATC
Organism: Viscum album; assembly: GCA_963277665.1. Classification (NCBI taxonomy): domain Eukaryota; kingdom Viridiplantae; phylum Streptophyta; class Magnoliopsida; order Santalales; family Viscaceae; genus Viscum; species Viscum album. The sequence goes on along the minus strand of OY728141.1, from coordinate 386,660,934 downwards.
TCAAAAAATCATGTTTCACCCTCTAGGATAAAACATATTGATGTAAGACATCACTTTCTGAGAGACCATTATCAAAAAGGTGACATCACTTTGAAATTCATTGGAACTGAATATCAGAATGCTGATATATTCACTAAACCATAAAATTTTGAAAGGATAGGTTACATCATACATGAATTCAGAATGATAAATCTCATGTTGAAAATGTACTGTTTGAAAATTTCCTATCTCACAACTTACTGTTTCATAGTTTACTATTTCATGAATTATGGTTTCACATGTTACCGTCTTATGTTTACTGTAACGCCCAGAACCCAGTTACCCAGAGTCAATGAATTTTTACATAACATTCTCATGATCATAAGAGATCAAGTCTTGAAATACCTATTATTTTAGCAGCCTTGGAAGTACTAGATACAAACATAAGTTTTACATTACATAAAAAATAACAACAATGTGTCCCCTTTTAACACACTCATATCCCTTAACATATCCCTGCAGGTCAAGAATAATATACTTCTTCACATCCTGGGAAAAGAAAACATAAGAAAGGGGTGAGCTTAGATGCTCAGTAAGGATAACAATATAGCATAAACTATCATAAATAAGCATAAACATTTAAGGCAATGTATACGACTAAAACATAATCCTTTTAAACTTAAAATTCTGCATAATATGGAAAAGATAAATCAAATAGTGAAATTTACTTATTCACATTGATATTTTACTAGTCAAATAATCACATTTAATATCAATAACTAATTTCATAATGATGGAATGCATAATGATGGACATTATAACCACATATTCAAGGCCTCGTTCCAAGACAACAAATAAGATTTTGTCAAGGTCATGTGCCAAGACTCTAGTTTGTCTCATGAGACCTACCGATGCATCAAGGATCTATAGCAGGATTCACCCATCATTTACTAAGTCCAATTCATTCCACAAATGAAAAGGTTGAAACATAACATAAATATTCCTATTAAAACTAGCATACAAAATGTTAACACTTTAAACATAACCATCAATGGTATAAAAATAACACATCCACATTCAAAAATAACTCATTCAATAAAATATGGATGATTGAATTATAATAAATAAAACTAAATCAAGAATAAAATAAAATGAAGCATATTGATATAGATGAAAATAATCAGTAAAACTCTTTTAGATAAATATCTCTTTTTTCTTGAAAACATTTAAAAGTCGCACTATTTGTCAAAGAAGTCATTTAAAAGATATTTTTGAATCAAAGTGTCCCATACAACTTTGAAACTTTTTAAAGTAATTTTAATTTCAAAACATTCATGTTCATATAAATAAATTCTTAAAATCATTTTTAAAATAAGGACATTAATGAGAATGATTTAGAAGAATAAATCTTTAAAACATATAAAATGATATTTTAGTTAAAGAGTTCCTAACCAAATGAAAGAAACTTAAATAAAAATAACTGAGGTAATAAAAACTTTATAATATCATGAGAATAAATGGATTTATGATATACTATGTCAATGTATAATATATACACCATATAAAAGTGAATTGGTGCATAACAATAAAGAAGTCTCAATAGATTGTAAATTGAGATGAAATATCTTATAAGGACTGTATCCTTAGGTTAAGAAAAAATCAATGACATAATTATGTGTGAAAAATATAAATCCAGTAAATATTATTGGATATTCAGTGTAAATAAATCATAGGAAATTCACACATATTTTTGTAACAACACCACCAATGACTGGGATGTTTAACTCAATGAATGGAAATTGAGTTATGATTACTATTATCTAGTTCATATCGATGAATTGAGAATTTATCAATGGATTTATTATGTGTATCAAAAGTATATACACATAAAGGGGAGTGGAAATTACTAAATAGATAAATAAATGGTGATTTCACACATAATCTTGGAGTAAAATAATCAATGATGTTTGCGTAAAACCAATGAGTGGAAATCGAAATTAGAAATTCTCTTACCGATTTGGTAACATACAAAACACACACCCCATGAAAGAAGAATCATAAAATGAAGTTTTAAATACCCATAAATTAAAGTATATTACACAAGGAATATAATCATGGGAAATAGATACACCACACAAAAGGAAATAGTGGCAGTATAACATGAATCTCATGGGAATAAGAAGTGAGATGAAAACCCCTTACCTTGTACTTTTCCTTAGTATAGGGTAGGTTAACCTCCTGTATAATGGTGAAATAATTGTTATTAAATTATAAAATAACCACATACATAAATATGATATCATATATGATATTATAATATTTATTTGTTAATAATATTTTAGATGTATCATTGTTTCGAGTGTTAACTGATTCATTTTTATTTATATGTTTTTTTTACGCAGGTCATGTTTTATATGGATAAGATGTATTTGATTCATATCCAGAATGATATTAAGTTTATAAACATTATTTTTAATCATAAAATGAAAATTATTCTTGAGTGGTTACGATGGGGAATGAATCTCATCGCGTTCGTGGAGACAGTAATCTGTATGTACGCACGAGCGACAATACCATTTTATTTATGTAGAAACCGTATGTAATAGGATGTTATATCATATATAAAGAATAATTAACATGTTATATTTATTATTTACATCAATTATACTCATTATTATACCCATAAAAATGATGAATTGTTGAATAACAAACTACACCATGACGTGGAGATGGTAAGTCGTACGTACGCACGTATGGTGACTTTGTCATTCATAGGATGGATAAAATAATGAATATGGTTGTATAATATTTATAATATCATAAAATTATGTATAAGGTACTGTATTTATTATTTTGGAATGGAAAAAAAGGAAGAGGATGTGTAAAAATAATAGAATTATGAAAGAGGTGATGATATTATTACCTCTTCTTCGGGTGCTTCCTTTTTATTTTATCAAAAGAGCTCCTTATGTTGGATTATGATCAAAGTAAGGCCTCTAGGTTGAAGTGAGGGTAGTTGGGAGGATATTTGAGCAGGGTTTGGCCGAGGCAAATGGATTTAGAGGTGTTATTTTGAGAGAAGGAGAAGTACCCTTTTATAAGAGAGGTGAGGGTTACTTTAGGAAAATATTGAAATATTATTTTATTATACAATAATTTTCAGTTTATAATGGCTCCAAAAGGATTTATTTTGAGGTTAATTTGGGTATGGGTCGAGGACCTCTCAACCAATTGGTGTTAGATAGGTTTAGGTCACCATATTAACCTTATATTTTAGATTTAACTCTTAGTTAAATAGTTTAACTTTTACCATGTATTCTTGTATTATTATAATAAATGGTTAATAAACTTACTATAAAAATCTAAGAGAACCCCAAGTGATTAATTATTGATATATATAACCTTATTTAAGTACTTTGGATGAATCTTATATTTTTTGGAATGTAATATCAATTAATAATATAGTATTTGTTTAAAAATCTCATTTATGTCAATTTTGACACTATTTAGTATTTGGTTTTTTTGAAAGTCATAACAACTTTATCACTTCAAAAAATAAATTAATTTAATCAACCATAACATTTCATATTATCCTATAAAATTATTGAAATACATCAAAAGTCTCAATTTACAATTATATTAATATTTATAATATCAATTATTTAAATCATTCATTAATAAGGTAATTACTGCATCATTAGTATGTCATAAATAAATTTAATTATTTAATGTATAAAAATATAAAAATCCCATTATGTAGGAAATATTTTTATATTTATAATGAATATTTATAGTCGAATTTATTTTATGTATAACCCTATATTAAAAATGTTTTAGTTATGAAAATTTTAATTTAAGACTTTTAACTCTTCTTTAAATAAAAAATAATAAATGTCCTAATCTAATCCATGTGGGCCAAAGAGGATCATATTTTATTACTAAGGTTGATTTTGGTCAAAAAACACTTATCCAATAGAATCAGGACATGTGTTAGCGTAATTATAATATCAGTTTTATCTTTAATTACCCTTTTTTACTTTTAACCGTGGTAAATAAAATTCAAAAGTTATTGTTCACAAAAATTATTTTCATCCTGTCTCTCAGATTTTTTAAGATCAATTAAAAGAAGTGGTAAAATTACGTTTATGCAAATTTCCAAATGTTCCTAGAAGGTGGGTAAAAGATGTTAAAATGTTTAATAAAATTTTATACATCTCATTTTATTATAAAATGACTCCAATGAATTACATTGAACTTATATAGGAATTATGTATCTATTTTGACCTAAAATAAATTTAAATATATAACTATTTAATTAAAAAGTCAGTTTTAAACAATAACACAGTGTTTTTCACTATTCATCAAAATTGGAAGTTTTTAGAAAAATACCAAAAATTCACCCTAAGATAATTTTGATATTCCAAATTCAAAAATTATGTTTATTTTACCTAATTAAAAAAATATAAGTTTTATTAATTAATTTAAAAAAATATTCCCATTTTCAAAACCAAAAATAGTGTTTTTTAAAAGTAAAAACTATCAAAAGATTGATATGTGTTTATGTACAATTTAAATGTAAAATTACATCCAATAAATAAAATTAGATTAAATGATAAAAACATAATCTAATTATACATAAAAATCATTCAAATATATAATTTAACACTATAAATTATTTTTTTTGAAAAAGTGGGTTTCAATTAAAATTTAGTATTTTTCACTATTCATCAAAATATGAATGTTATCATAAAAGCACCAAAAAATTTATCCAAACAAAATTTTTATGTACCGCTTCTAAATAAGAAGTTTATTTTATCAAAATGAATATACAAGTGTCAAATATTGGATTTAAAATGGGTTCCCCATTAAAAGACGGTAAAATTGCATTTTTTTGAAAAATACTTCTTTTATCTAAAAAATTGAATTTGTTTTTATATTATGTATAAGAAACATATAATATGGATGATAAAATTATATGAAGTATATAAAATTCAAAATTTGGTTATTACTATTTATAACCGCTTTTTAAAAGGCTAGTTTGATAGGTCGTGTTGCACTTGAACTCGGTGTTGCATTCTTCACACGCTATCATATTATTCAAAGTGAAACATATCGTGGAAGATTGGGGTGTTACATTTATGGTCTCATAGTCATTGTCTCTTGGTTACTATCTGGAACTTACTGTCTCAAATAATATGGCCGCACCGTGTGGAGACACACCATAAAGATGACACTATGAAAATATCTTCCGTTCTCACCATAATAACAAGTTTTTGTTTATTGGTATTTTATTACCCGTATTGCTGTGATTGATTATTTTATTATATTCATCCCACAATATTGAGTTTGTGAAACTTGAAATCCCTAAATGATAAAAACCAAATTTGTTTCACTCTTTTCTTCACTCGAGCTCTCTTCTCTCAAAATTGAAACCTTTCTTTCTCAAACCGTAAGACCTCCTTCTGCCCTTCATCTCTCTATATCTCTCTTGAACCCCTAATTGAATTCCTAGAATGAATCACCCATATTATTAAACTTCTGATAAGAGAAGATCTAAGAAGAAGGTGAAAATAGAACTGAAGATAGTGGCTGAAGGACCATTGAACCCAAGTATTATTGATAGAATTGTGGTACTAAAAAAGGAAATATGCCATAAGTGGTTGCTATCAAATGCATCCTTAGTTTTAAAACTAATGAAAGAGTAGGGATGGATATATTGGTTCACAAAATAGAAAATGATGATTTATCAAAATCTTGTTGCTCAGTTCTATCAGTTTTTTCAGTTTTCTTTCAATACTGATGATAGTTTTGTTGTGAGGAGCTAGATCAATGGCCAAAGATGTTCCTTTTCCTCAGGGTGATGGGTTGCTTGCCTAGGGACACCCCATGATGAAATTTTTGAGGACTTCCAGAGAGGTACTCCTCCTCCTAGTGATATTTTTGTTTTAGCAGAGGCCTTGGGAAGCTTTACTGGCGATAAAAAGAAAATAAGTGCTATTGCTGCTGAGTTAGATGGTAAAACCATATTGCTATTTAATTATTTTTCAGAATCAGATTAGTCCAAGAAAAGGAGATTTTTCTACCCTTAAATATAAAGATGTATTCTTGATACATCTTATGAAGAATGGACACAAGATTAACCTATGAAAGTATGTTATACTTCATATGTGTGAGTTGATTAAGACAACCTCAGAGTCTACCTCCTTGTTCTACTCAAGGTTTATTACTACCATTCTGTATACTAAAGGAATTGTTAGACCTAATAAAGAAGCCATCAAGTACCATGAATTCTATATCTCAAAGTTTATAGTCAAAATGATGTAAATTAGTTTGAATCCATGGAAAAAGTCTTGGGTGGAGGACAATGAAAGGATTTCTGAAAATTTTAATCCGGTTGAGCATAGTTCAAGACCTGAGAACATATATGATCCTGGTTTGGAACTAGATAAAATTGTTGACTATTCTATTAAAGAGGATGAAGAGGCCGTTGTTTCACCTCTAGAAGAAACAATCTGTGATAAGGAAGACAATGGACCTATTCCAAAAAATATATTTAAGAAGTAAGCACCTATTACTAAAATAAGTATTGATTTTGAAGAATAACCAGCTTCTGGAAAAGAATCTATTATTAATATAAGAGAAAAGGCTGTTCCTGAGGAGCATCTAGAAGAAGAAATTTCAATTGAGAAAGAAGCTGTAGTTGAGGAACATTTAGAAGAACAAGATAACCTTGATGTTATCCTATCTACTGAGGAAATAATGGAACAATCCTTTCATCTTGTTAGAAAAGAAATGTGTGAGAGTATTAGAGATGAAATTTTAGAACCATATCAAGGAACTAAATTTCTTAGTCCTACGAGAGATGCACTTATTGAGGGGGAGAATCACCCTAGTCTAGAAAGTGTTGAAGTTCATAATCCTGTAGATCAAAACACTATGGATAACTGGTATATGTTCCCTTGATATTTTGAGGTGTATGACGCCTAGTAATCCTTGGTTAAAGACATAGACCTATCTACTGTGTTTCAATTGAAACCGGTCTCTACTCTAGAGGTAATATCTTCTAAGGAACCTGAGTCTATCTCAGATCATATTCCCAAACCTTCCCAAGAACCTCTTAATTTTGTGAGTCAGAGTGATTTGAAAGCCTTTGGAATTAAATTATTGGATGGAGATAAAAATCTCATGCACACCCAACCTACTCCTGTAACAAATCTATTTGAAAGAGATGCTGCCTTGTGGTTAGAGAAGATCATATGGCAGATTCAGAAAAAAATGCTTCATGAAATATAAGAGGTTAGAATTGAGAACAAGAAATTGAGTGATGAAGTTAAGTCTCTCTAATATGTGGTTGAAGATATTCAAAAAATCTTGCAATAAGTATAAGATCATGCTGCTCATTCTGTAGAGGATGTTAGTGGTCAGATTCCATAGTAAGTTGCCTCTTTGATTCAACCAAACTTTACTTCATTAGCTGAAAAAGTTGCTAAGATAAACAAGAAGATAGTTCAATATATGCGTGAGATTGTTGTTAGTCTCAAAAAAATGACTGACGAGTACAAGGAATTTCTATATAAATTTCTCAATCATCTCATGTACCTCACTTAAGTTATAATAGCCTCCAGTGACTTTGGATAGTCATCCCAACCCTTTGACAGTGATCTGGTCAGAACTATTGTTAAGGAGGAACTTCATTCAGTGCTAAGTGGTTTTGACAAAGAGAGTCTATCTACAGTTGTCAAGAATAGTGACAGAGTACTTTATTTGGTGATAATTCATTCAAATATTTCAAACGATGCTTAGGAAGAAATTACTAAGAAAGTGGATTTCTACATTAATAAGATTTTCTCTAAGCATGATATGACCAATTATTTCAAATATCTTGTAGAGAATTTGAAAATACCTCATGTCACTCAAGCCTTTAGGACTCAAGTCCAAAAGATAAAAGATTTTACTTTTATATTGGACAAATTTAGGGAGAAAAAAGATGATTTCGAGAAATCAATGCAGTATGGTGGTATTATTTTTAATGACTTCATTCCGTTGTTGAATCCTTATCTTCATGTGCGGAGTACTACTACTGTTGCTCCTACAAATGCACCTCTGTAGTCTGGTTTAAATCCTTCCTCATCCACTTCCTTTACTTCTACCTCAATGTCTATATCTCAATATCTAAGCTAGATCATAACTATTATCCTCGACCAAAAATTTCCTCAGTCTTCCACCAAACATACTTTGTCACCTTATGTTTTTGAAGGACTGTCTCTTCTTTCTCTGACAGTTCTCTCTCTCCCTTCTTCAACTTCTACTTCTTCTCTTATGGATCCTTCTGATGCTGCTACCAAGGGAATGGAGAAGAAAACTTGTGCTAAAGAAAAGTGAAACCTGTATTTTGATATTGATGTTTTGTATTTTTGTTTCCTACTATGTTTAATGACACATATTTTTCCATCCAATGCAATATGAACTGTTATTGTCTATTGTCATGTTTACTTTCATTAATTATCTTTATTTATTATAATCTTTTTGATAATACCGAAAGGGGGAGAAAAAAAACTATGGGGGAGATCAGAATACTAAGAACATAACTTTAACAAATATGATTTTTGATCATAAAATGGGGGAGATTTCTAGACTCCTCATGTTTTAATCATGTTTTGATGAAAAAAAATCTTATTAACCCTGCTTAACTTATCTCAAATCATGAGTAGAGATGGATAGTTTCTTTAATAAATCCTGTTAATCCTAAATCATCCTAAATCATCTTTGATTATTGTAAATTATATTTGAAAATTTCCTATAATGATTTATTATATGAATGATTAAGTATCATTAATTCTATCAATATTACTACTTAAGACTGTTTATATATATTTGGCTAAGTCTGAGAAACTTTGATTCTACCATTGGTTTTGGTTTTCTAGAAAAGGACCTAGACACCAAGACCTAGACAACGTGACCCAGACACTGTGACCCACACACTATGACCCAGACACTGTGACCCAGACACCATTACCAGTTTATATCTCATGAAGTCTGTGACACTGGTTCCTTGCTACCATCACCAAAACACCATTCAAAGTTTGGAAAAGAACCAGACACTGTGATCCTAACATCACACATGTGACACCTATTGCTGATATCAATACAACTTTGGCATCATGACTATTTCACTACTCAATGGAAAAGAAGAAGAAGACATTGTTTCGTGCTGACACAGTTTCCAAGTGACATCATTTCTAGACAGACTGTGACACCATTCTTTAATATGTTTTGTCGTTTTAAATTTAATTTCTAATGGTCATATTTGAGTTATTTAAATGCACCGACATAATTAATATATCATTTTAGACATGTCACCTGATAGTATGGGGTATGAGGTGTTGAATACATGAATCCTGTCGGCTCCAACGCATGCACTCTAAATTAAAAAGAAAATCATTGAACCAGAAGAAAGAGAATGAGCAGTAGTGTGTAGTAGACGCACGATTATTCAAAAAGTGAACTGATACATAATGAAACGGAATAACACACAAATAATTATCGATTCCAAAGGCTAGAATATCATAGATCATATCCAAAAACATCTTCGTAGTACCACCTTCAAGAAGAACACGCGATAGATAGTTTAAACCTTCGAACAAGAAGAATTTTGATACTCTATTTTTCACAATTGGACTCAATACTTGCATCTGCTTCATCCTACAAGTCCACAGCTTCATAGAATAACACTCAGAGTATGTCTAACCGTATATCATCATCTTTTCTCTATTGTGCACTAGTTTTATCTTTTGAGTAGTGTGTGTATGTATGTATTAAAACTCACACTCTTATATATATTAAATTGAAGGATACAAGATATCCTTCCTCTCATATCTTTTTTACATCTGTTTACTCCCAAAAATAAGTGTATAAGTGGTCCTTGTGTGACCTAGTAGGTTATACCCACGAAGAACAGTGGAATAGGTCGTGTGACCTGGAAAATCTGGTGTGCTGTTGTTTAAAACGATATAGGGTGTGGATCAAGTTTATTAATCTAAATAGCATGGTGGAAGGTGATCACCAAGTGGAGTGTATTAGGTTTTGGCTTGAGACTAAACCACTTGTTTTATCCACTATTTCTTTAAATTTTGTTTTTCTATGTATTACTGTATATTTTAGAAAAAACTGGATTTTACTTTGATAGTTATTCTTATATAGAAGTTATAATTGTTTTGTTTTTTTAGAATAGCTTCAAAAGTAGAATCAATATATCATATTGATATTACTGAGAATTAATCAATCTTATGAGAGGTTATTTTAATAGTCAAACTTTTATAATTGTATTAACTTACTTAACAGGGATGTATTCATTTTTATTGGGTAAGATTTTTAAGAAAAATTTTAACATAAATTTTAATAGATACTCAATTAACCCTCTTATTGAGTAATTTACTCCAACCAAAACCTACCAATTAAAGAAAAATTATCAATTAACATAAATGAAAAAAATTCACACCTTGATTCACCCCCCTTAAGGTGTATCAGGTTACAAAAAGTGTGATCAATGTTAGGTTACATATATTAATATATCATATGAAGCTCCATAGTTTAGAAAAAATAATCAATTGAAAGTTAATTCCTCTATTTGGTGGAATAAATTATAAAATATCGGTGAATATAATGATATCACACTTACAATCTTGAGGGATAATTTTTTTTCATTACTATAGAATATGAGATAAATGTTATTGATGTATCAAAACTACCCATGATAGAAGTGTAAAATAATTTTCTCAATACTAATTCCAAATATAATACTACTTTATCTAGATCTTCATTAAATCCAATTTATATGAAGTTGATGATCTACATAATAACCAAAGTTGTGTGGGATAAATTGGTTAACATATATGAGGTTGAAAACAAGGTGAATGAGGATAAGATTTATGTAATTCATAGTAATATTGGTGATTGGAATATGTTCCATTATGAAAATTTCTATTTATTATTCAACCTAATTATTGAGTTTATTGGAGAAATTTGGGTGTTGGTGAAGAGATAAAATATATTTTCATTGTGAAAAATATCATGTAAAGACTATCACCTCTATAAAATCCAATGGTATCATATCTTGATGTGGGGACCTTGGGAAAAATTTCAGTAGATTATATTCAAATTATTCTAGAAGAATATGAGATTCATGTTTTCCTAGAATGAATGCAAAGTCACTTAGATATGAATATGTCTCTTAAGGATATGGAAAAACTTTATATCTCTAAATGTGGAGATGAGGAAGTAGTTATAAGTGATGGATTACAATATCCCATGGTATGGAATTTCAAAAGGGTAAATTTAATATTTTAAGGAAATATAACCTTGAATTGATTATATTTTTTTCATGTTTGGGAACATTAAATCATGAAATACTAGAATATTTGAGGATTATGAAGATAAAGAAGAAATATTGTAGAATACACAATGAAGGTTCCCTCATAAAAAATATTTCAAATCAGGAAATTCATCTAGAAAGAAATTTTGGAGGATGCACTTGGTACGAAAATAAGAAGTTGATACTAAATATTATATGGAGGAAGTCAAAACAGATTCTAAGTGTGATGTAAAAGATTCCATGATTGTAATAGTTGAAAAATAAGAATCTAAAAGGTAAGAGGGAAATTAACTTGAAGGTATATTTGATCCCAAGGTGAAACTTGAGTGGGATTTTGAAGATATCGATTACCAATGAAATAAAAATTTAAATATTAGTGGACTGTTAAATGAATATTTTGAATATGTATATCAAATTGATACTAAGATTGACCCACTAGAAACATAACTATTATTAAATTAGTCCGTTAAATAAATTTGGAAGAAGTAGTGAATCTCAATCTTAAGATTTAAGAATAAGGTAATGAAATTTACAGACTTAATTATTTTTTAAAATTGTGGATAATTAATATTAAATCCCATGAATAAGATGTGGTTACCTTGAGAAAGGAATTTGAATCTAAAATGAATAAAAGATATTCGAAGAAGAAGCTTTAATTTATTATGTTCTCTTATGGATAACTATTAGAAAGGTTTGTCTATTGATTAGAATGTGTTTGGAAAATATTGAGTGAAAGAGGACCTAGTTTGATGTATAAAATTAGAGTTTGTTGTGATTCCAAGAGATAAAATGTTTTAATAGTGACAAACTAAAACAAAGGGAAGTAACATGTTGGTAATTTTGGCACCAAATCTAAGCCAATAGAAGAAGGAATAGTGATAGCTCCAAACAAAGGAATGCACAACATTGAAAAAAATTCTAAATTATTAAAAGTTATTGAATAACTAAGATACTACTCGATGGATAGAGACATATGGCAGAATGCAAGTGAGAATATATCTCCCCCAATGAAGTATCAATTGTTTCAATATCCAAGCCACGCTATGCCATAATATTAATAGGGGAGGAGATATTTGAATGGGGAAAAACTTATAAGTTATAAAATAATGTGAACGTATAATTCATCTCAAAAAATATTTTTTTTATCTGGAAATTAATTTCATTGTTCTAGTTTTGAGCATAAATATATTAATTGAGGACCAAGAAGGAATAGAAATAACATTTAAAAAAGTTGAATATGGATAAATACAAATAAACCCAACCTTATTCTTTTAGGAAATAGATACTCTATTCGATAAGAGGAAGATAATTTTGATTACACTACCTATGATGAATATAAATAAGAGATGAAATTTTCTACCTCCACTAAATCCAGAACATCATGTAAGGAAAATAACAAGATATTAAAGGCTAATATGGTCAAAATTGATCTCAAATATTCAAAGAAAAGTATCATGTGAATTCTTGATAGAGGATTCTCATCACACATGACTGAAGACATGAACCACCTAAAAAATGTAATAGGAAGAGTTGATGGAACAATGAATTTTATAAATAGAGAATTAAAAATTAAGGTAATAGGAAACACATAGTTATCCTAAGATAATATGAAAAATATACGAGTTACTTATGTGGCTAGATTATAGAATAACCTCTAGAGTGTGAGTCAACAGTGCAACTCGATACTGGAGGATATGTTTAACTATACTGGGTGCTTAATCAAAGGCAATTCAATTAACTCTATCATAAAATTATATTCCACTGTCACTAATAGATCACGGATAATTTATTCAGGATAAAAGTTTTTTTAAATATAACTAATTTAAAGTGAGATCATGAAAAACATGTGATGCATATATATAGGGAAAGTTGGTATAAAATCTGTATTGGAAGATGAGGAAAATGGAATTAAATATCATCTATCTGGTTCACATAGATGTATATTGTCCAATTAATTGGCCAAGAACACATGGATAAATGTATTTCATCCTTTTTTATCATGTTAATATAATGTAATGAAGAATTCATGGAGTGTGTGATGAGGTAACAACGAGGAGTCTAAAATGATACCCAAAACACTATCATAATATAGTGATCCTATAATAGAAAAATTACATATATATTGAAATATGAAACTACCTCAAGAAATATAACATTAATATTAGGTTATTTTTAGTAATAACTCTACAAAAAATAGAGTTTTTTAATGAATAAATATGCAGGTGAATAATATGTCCAAAAAATTTCTCATTGAAAGTGGAGTCACTCACCACTATTGAAAATATGTAGTTCAAGTTGTGGTGTACACTCAAAATCATGGAATTTTGTGCCTAAGGGAGGAGAATACACCATAGGAAATATGGAATGGAATGAAACCCTCTTTTAATTTTTTTTGATTATTTGGAAAAAAGATTTTATATTCATAATAAAGAGGGAAATCATGGAAAGTACAAAACTACGGTGGATGGAGGTGTATTTTTAGGTTACACAACAATGAGTAAGGTCTAAAAATTCATTTCCAAGAGGCCAAATAAAATTATAAAGATTAATGATGTCGAAGTCATTGATTATAAATATTATAAGAATTATGGAATTTCAAACATCGATGAATTATATGGGGAATGTGGTGAGTTTTTTATAAATATTGAATTTGTACAAGGTTCCCCAAATAATAAATATTATGAGGAAGAATCATAGGAGTATATCATTTTTGAAGAAAATCAATATATAACTCATATAATAAACATGAGAATATAAGTTTATGTATCTAATATAATCAAAGGTAAATTTACACCAACATAAACATGAAGGACAAGAAATATGAAGCATGATTATATATTTTAAAAAAAACATTAATGATGAGGATTATAGAGAATTATGTTATATTATAAACATAAAAATTATGGATAAGGAATATGGAACATGATGCTTTATTCTATAATTTTGAACTTTGATGAATTATGTGACAAAAAAATGATATATTGTTAAAAAACATGAAGGATGATCCATCAATGAGGAATTGTATCAATTTGAAAAGTATCAAAATTGATAACTTTTTAAAAATAATAATCATTTAATTGTGATAAAAAAATATGTCTTCAATAATAAATTTTATGAGAATGTAAATATGATCCAAAACAAGATGTGTCTAGTGGGTTAAGGTGATGCACAAATTGAATGTGTTTATGTTGATGAAAATTTTACACCCTTATATTTAATTAATTCTATCAAGATGTTTTTAGTGGTAAAAATTAAAAGGGGATTCAATATTTTTCGTAAGGACGGAAAAAGAACATTTTTGAATGGTGTAATTTCAGTAGAGGTTTATAATGAACAAATAGTGGTATTTTAGATTTATAATGATGAAACTAATGTGTGTAGATTAAATAAGGCCTTATATGGTCTAAAATAGACGCCATTAATATAGAATGCATGATCAAAATCATATTTTAAGAAACTTGAATTCAAAAGTGGTGGTGGTAATTATAATATCTATGTAAATACATCAAAGGAATAATAATTAATAGTGATCATTTATGTGTATGATAACATATTTTGTGTTAGAATATAGATATCTATAGAGTAGTCAGATAATATTTTGATCTGAATTTTTTTAATGTACATTATTGGGTGGATTACTTATTTTATAGGGATATAATGGGTTTAAAAAGGGAGATGCACTTTTATCTCTCAATGTAAGTATATGAGAGAGCTAATGAATAAATTTTATATGCAAGATTCCATACCAAATTCAACTCTAAATGTGTTTATAAACAAGAATACAAAGTATGAGGATAATAAATTTGGGGATCCGACATTATACAAGAGCATAATTGGATGTTTTATATATTTTTATGAAGCATCAATGAATATCATTTTACATCATATTTTGTGTCCCATCTACAATGTTATCTTATGGATGAGTATCTTATAGTTTTTAAAAGAATCAAGACGTATATCTGTGGTACTTCCAACTATGTATTGTACTTCGATGTAGAAAATGATCTTTAATTAACCTTATTTCATATGAAAACTGGGTTGGAGATGGGTTGGATAAAAATTTTAAAATTGGTGGATTATTATTTATTAGAAATAATTTGTAGGATAGTTAAAAAATAATTAAAACAGTTTTCTTATAATTATATAAGAATAATATATCTAAAAAAACTAGGTATTGCACTCAAATTTTGTGGATGATGCAACAGTTGGAGGATATTGGGGAATGAGTGATGCAAACTATGGTGGTATTTTATGATAAAAAAGTGTAATTAATTTGATGATTTTTTAAAACACTCTCATATCAAGTATATTGAGATCAAGTATTACTTTATTAAATAAAAGGTGAATAAAATAACGATGAGAGTTAAGGATGTTAGAACTAATAAGCACGTACAATACATTAGGGTTTAACAAATTCTCTCAGTATGAAGAGGTTCATGTTTCCCATAACCCCATTTGTATCTAATACTTTATATATAATGATTTAAGAATGGAATGTTCTTTTTATTTGGGTTTATTATTAATAGGGTAGGATGACTATTGTGATATGCAATGAAAAATGGTGGAGAATGATTATGCTTCCTAAAAAGTGTTTTCAGTGTTGAGATTATATCATCAAATGGGATTACATAGTATGAAATTCTATGAGATATATGGTGCATGAAGTATTGAGTTTGAATTATCTTGAATAAGTGGGGGACACAGAATGATAAATGACATGAGGCTTGGTATACTCTTCATAACTCTAAGTTTCTACACCGAGAAGTGATCATAAAGACTTAGATTGTTGGATGAGATATTTTTTATCATCTGGAAGAAGTAATATATGTGTGTATATTTTAATTTTAATTTTTATTGAAAATAAAACCAAAGGTGAATAATTTTTCAACCAATGTGATCCTAGATGATTTTTGATGTTGTTTTTTTAATCTGGTTATAGTGACGAAGATTACAGTGAGTGATTATTATACAAAAATTGTTTTTTGCAATGAAATAATTTTTTAATTCTATGATTCTCTTTGTTATTGTGGTTTTCAAGAAAGGGGAGTAGTTTTGGGTAAGTTTTAAATGCTTGTAAATGATAGGATAAGTGAATTTTTGAAGTTTTATTATAAATTTTTATCCCAATAAAATAAAACACTGTCCCACTCATATATTTTAGATACCTATATGTTATGAAATTTTAATAAACTAAAAAAAGAGTAATTAAAAAAAATAAAATAAATAAATTAGTAAAAAAATATTATCACTTTTTAAATAATAACATTTAATTTAGAAAAACTAAAACAAAATAGATCACTATATTAAAATCATATCCCTCCAATAAAGGATATTGCAAAAGAAGAAAACACCCTCTAATCAGGGAGGTCTTTGATTTAACCCAATGTGGTATGTGAGTCTTTTACCCGACTCTAAGTATCCCTATTCCTATACTGGAACATATTTAAAAGAAATGTTGGAAACAATAATCATTAACCATTATAAGCTTCTCTGACACTATGGTCATTAATAGTTTTAAATCCTTATAATGTCACTATAAACCTGATGAAAATAGTTGGCATTAAACCACCAAAATCCCCTCAATAAACACAATCATAAAATAATTCTTCTATAAATTAAAATATCCTTGATCATATTGATTTGAAACATTATAATTATAGAGGAAATATATGATATTTACATGAAAATACCCATAATAGAGCTCTTATAAAAAAACATAGAAATAAAATACAATCAAAACCTCTAAAAAAATACTAATTTAGAATTTTATTTTAAGATTCAATAGAATCATTTAATATATTATCTCACTGTACATATTAATCCTTGAATAAATGACCCAATTAATAGGTGACACTCCAAAAGTAAGAACCTACAAACTCTAGTTTCAGTTTTAACTACATTGGAAACAAAAACACTATCTTCTAATAGATTAAATAAATAGAACATCTTCTGATAATGTCAATATATTCCTCTACAATGATCCATCATATGGAAAAATAAATCCATGGTCAATAAGAAATATCTTTTTAAATATGAAATATATTAATAAATATATTTAATATCACTATATTTTCATCCTATATAGAAAATAACTAAAACCAACATCAAGTTAAATAAAATTCATATTAGAGTGTATTGCGATTTTCAAAACAAAGGATTTAATAAATCCATTGACACAAAAATATAAAACACTATGAAAAGAAAAATAGACACAAATAAAATTGATATGATTTAAAAAATAATAATTTCTATGAATATGAAAAAATTTAGTTCTCTAACTTTTAATAAAAATATTAAATTAACCATTAACTAAAAAAATAATTTTATCAAATGTAACACAACTTGATTTAAAATATAGTCATTTTAAAAATTAGAAAAAATGTAAGAAAATATAATTTATTTAATTTCCCTATGATCTCCCCCATTGACAAAATTCCCCCCACTAAAAATTCAATTTTATTTCACCATACCTATGATTGATCTTCTTCTTGCAAAAGATAGTTCTAGGGAATGTTCAAGAAAAATTGCCTTGTCTTCCAAATTATGAATGTTGACCCCTATAGAAAATTCAAAGAGATATTATCTCTTCTTGAAAGGATAAAGTATTGTAGTCCTATCTCAAATAATTTAAAATAATAAATATCTGAGAAAAAGATTCAATGGTTTTCAATTATTAGTAATCATATAATTAGGGAATGAAAAAATATTCCATCGAATATGTCAAATATTATCAAGTCATTGGAAGAAAAATATTTTCAATAAAATATTAAATCTAAATATTATATTTGATATTATATGGGGTTTAAAATATATCTATGTTAGAACATAATTTAGATAATATTTTTATGAAATATTTTTTAAGAAAGTAAATATAACCTAAAATAATTGAGAGTCCAATAGATTTAAAAAGAACCTTCTATTTAAAAAAATCCAACCATTTAAATTTTGGAAAAATAAATGTTACCAAAAAAAATAGACAGTATAATTCTAGAAAAATAATCCCCCAATTTTTAGTAGTTTTTCAATATCAATATATAGTTAACATAAATAGTATAAATAATGACCACTTTATATTAATCATACCTAACTTCTATTAAATATATTCAAATCTATAATAATTTAAAGTCTTGGTAAAAATATTTGTATGATGAATTTTAGTTTGGATAAAATTGAGAACTATATATCTTTTTTTTGTTTTATACCTTAGGAAAATGTATATTTTATCTACGTGTTTTTTATTTGAGTGATGTGATCAGTTTCTAGAAAAATAAATAACACTTGTGTTATCATATAGATTTGGAGACTGAGTGAAAATCAAACCAAAACTTGTGAGCATGTGTTGCATCCAAAAACATGAGAATAATAAATTCCAAATTCTTTATGTTTAGCTTTAGTTGTTTATTGTGAACTGAGTTTTTCTTCCTCCTAGGCCAAGAAACCAAATCCACTCCTAGAAAATGAAATGTTCCAGAAGTACTATTTATATCTAACCCACAAAATCCAAAGTTATAGTTTGTGTAACTCTTATGTATGAAATATGTTCTAAAAGAATAAAACAATACAAGTTCCAGTGTTTATTTTATATAATATAAAATATTCTTAACCACTCTTTAATGTGATTACTTTGAATTTTATCATAAATTCTCACTCAAACATGCTTGAAACATTATTCATAGTTAAATAGATATTAGGTATATTAAACATACAATAATACCTTTATAATTTTTTTGATCAATCAGTTTCCCAGATTCATTAAGATCATGTTTAGAAGTTCATATAGATATACATGTACTATAATCATTATGAAAACCCAATTTTTTTAATAGATATTAAATATATTTATGTTAAGGTAAAATATTTCCTTCTGTTTTATATGAAATTTGAAAACCAATGAAAATTTCAATCACATCCATCATACTCATTTCAAACTCACATTTTGTAAGTTCTAAATATCCCTTAGAAAGAGACTTCTAATTTGATCAAAAAAATATGTCATAAAAATAAAAATAAAAATAAACAATGATGATGTTTTAAAAACATTATTCATAAAATTATTTGGATTAAAATTTCCTATGAAAAAATTATTTTGATGTTAAAATATTATTAATCTATCATACTAAACTCTTGGATATTTTTATTTCTATAGAGTGTATTTTTAAGTTTATATATGTGTTATGAAAATTTAACATCTTCAAAACTGGTGTGTTATTCAGAATAAACATTCTCCTAAACATATTCATTAAGAAAATAACTTTAAAATTACCTTTTGAATAAATCAATGTTTAGATTTATTGTGAAGAATAATAAGATTTAGATGGACCTAAGCATATCTAACATTGAAAATATATATCAATAATATATGAATTCCTCCAAAAAAATAATGCATAACCACAATCCTTGATTTATTACTTACAATTTTTCCATTCTCTTCATATTTATTTCTAAAAAATTATTTGACTTTTAAACTATATGTTATTTAGGATGATCAACCAAAGTCCAAAAGTTGTTCCATTCAAATTTATTAATCTCTTATTGCATAAAACTTACACAATTTTCATCAAATAAGAAATCATATACCATTTTATGTTCAAATTATGATAATAACGAATGATGTTCACTTTCAATTATCATGAAAATATTAATTTTTACCGGTTTATTTACATATCAAATTATATAATTAATGGGTTGATCCCTTAATATTGACTAGTTTTTTATAAAAATGATTTTTATATTAAAATATTATCTGTATTTCTTCAATTTAATTTGCTTACCTAAATTTTAATTCTATTATAATGAATTCTCAAGGATTTACTAATAGTTTTTTGGGTTTTTCTTTTGGAATATTAATATAATAAAATTTAAATACACCAACCTGAGGATTAACTTCTAGAAATTTTACACAAAAATTATCAATTTCATCAAAGTTTACACAAACTATTTCCTTAATAAAATTTTCTATTTTATTAAAAAAATTATAAGACTTACTATTATTATAACAACCAATAAAAATCTATTCATAAGATATGGTATCAAATTTATGAATTTTATATTTAGTATCTAAAATAAATAATTTACAAATTTAAATATGAATTATATAAGTTTTTGTTTTATTTTAGTCGAAAAATATTATATATTTTTATATAGAAATGGGTGAATTAAAACATGATTTATAGTGTAGAAAGATGTACTAATGGAAAACCACAAAATTATTATCGATTGAATATTAAATCATAAAATTTTGATTAATTTCCTAAATAATTAAACTTATTTATTGAATTAAACCATTTTTATGAGGTTTTCTAGGTTTTTGGAAGTTATGAGTAATAATTTATTACTATAAAATGTTTCAATACGCGCTAGGAGAGTGGTAGAGATGGATTCTCTCCAATTAAAGTATGTGCCTTATGTTCCCCACAAATTTTAAAATTTTCTTCCTTCTCTCGTTATTGCTTTCAGTTGTGATATGTCAAAACATTCAGGATACCTGGTTCCACGGGTGTCCCAACTTCAGCTTTATCCTTTAAATTAACAGTGACTGGTGAGATCTATTTGGATTCTCATCCCTGTATTCTGATGGTTCTTCCTATCTCCTTGGATTTTAAGGAATAAGAATCAGTGGATAGTTTCATAGTCATCCCACATTCATAGGGAAAACTAGTTGAAGCTTATCTTTACCATCAATGATATCTTATTATGCAGTTTGGTAATGATCGTTCCTCTTTGGAAGTTATTTCCATCTTTGTTAGATCCTACGATATATCTGGTATAACAAAAATTTCCAACTTTTCTAGGAAGTATTTTTTCATTCAATCATTCTCTAAGTTAGATTTCATTCAGGATTAGTCCATGGAGGAAAAAACTGTAGTTTTTAGAGGTTTCTTCTTCTTTAATTTTCACTTGATGCTCATCAAGTTAAGGATTGCTCTTTGGAAGCACTGTGAATATAACTCCCTAGGAAACCACTTCCATTTCAAAATCCCGTAGTCCTAAAATCCATTGGAAATGTTCTTGGTCAGTTTCTCTATAACGATGAAGTTACTCTTAGGTTGGAACACACTATGGAAACTCGTATATGTGTGGATATATATCTATCATCTTCTTTCCATCTCAAAATCCATTTTCATGCAGGGATTGATCTTTCACTCTAGAAAATATTTTTTCCCACCACCTCCTAGATTTTGTTTACACTATATTCTTAAAGGTCATTCTGATTCCTTCTGCAAAAACCAAGGCCTTCGTTATAGGTTTTTAGATGAGATACTTCCTCAAGCATGTAATTTTTTTTCTAAGGGTCCCTCATTAGATCATGATCATGGAAATCCTTGGAATTTATTTGAAGATGTTTTGGGCGAAGATCTTTCTGAAGTAGGATATACGATGGATGTGTGTGATCTAGTTTTGAATTACCCCATCTAGAATCTAGTCTCATTTTATTAGGACCCTCCTTGTGAGATTATCTTATATGGATCTATAAATTCTATCTCTTTTTAAATCCATGTGAGCAGGACCCATGCCTCCCTAATCCCTTATCTTCTAGTGGTTCTATCTATGCCTAAATATGATGGCTCTGGACTTAAGCCTCAAGTATACCAATCTACCAATAATTAGTACTACTTAGATGATCCTCCTTATTGCATTTAAATTACTTTGGTCCAACCTTCTTTAACCATGACCTAATTAGTGGGTTATCCATCTCCTTCTTCTAAGGACCCAATAACTCTCTCCATATATTTAGTTTTTCTATATTTTCTTCCATTTATTATCTTTAAAGTCCCTAAAACTATGTATATGATATTTATGTATCCTAGAAATAAAAATAATTCAAATAAAACTACACCTTAATTTCATCATATTTTGGAATATTTTTCTCCAAGTCTTCCCCAGCCTATGGTTTCTCCATTCCCTTTAAAGGTCACCCATGGGTCTCTTTCAATAGATGAGTCAAATCTTACTCATAATTCCTTCCATGTTCTGGAATATTTTATTGAGGTTATTATCCATCCATCCCTAGATTGAGGCACACCTAAGTTGGTTAAATCAAAATTACCTCCCAGAATCATTGAGACTCGATCCAAAATAGAATGAGTCATCAGTGAAATGTATTTTACAACATTACTTGAATTAGGCCCGAAGGACTAATATTATCTTTCTCAATGATTCATTCTATTATATGGACTATTTGGGGTCTCAGATCTCTGGCTAAGATTTAGTTCATTTTAATAACTATTCTGAATAAGAGTGTTTTTTTCCTGTACATCCTGAAACATAAGCTTAAAATTGAGTGCATCAAGGAAATATCTTGATGTTTTCACTATATACATTTTATGCATAGGAATCTAGTAAACAAATATATTTAATTTTTTTGAATGATCTAGTCCATGGGAAATTTGCTGAGATTTATAGTTATCACATATCTATTAAAGTCTATAAAATGAGTTATCCTTTATTTTGTCTATTTTTTATAAAAAAATATTTCCCAACATAGAGAAAATAATATTGGAACTCTCTTTATTCCTTCAACATTGGCTCAACTTCATTGATTATTGGAAGAGACTTCAGTACAATTATCAACTCATATGAGAAGAGGGGATGGGGGTTATTTTTTCTAATAGTGGTATGCAGGAATTTTATTCATTCATATAATCCAACCAACTCTTGTACATGGGTTAATCAGGTTATTCCTATACCATGTGCAATAATCAGAGGGATAATAACATAATTTGGAGTAGAAATGATAGGTGTATGGAAAATTTTCAGGCCATATCTAGATTCTATGGTTCCCCTAGAACTCACCTATCTAGATCTTTATTAGACCACTCCCATCTCCTTTTCTTTTCCATTCTTTTAAGGATGTGAAAATGGATTCTTTTATACCATTCATTGGATGTAGTTGGGAAATTTATTAGAAATAGTTTAAACTTCAAGGAGTACCTAAGTACATAGTTTTTCTTGGGTAGCTCATTAGAATAATCTAAGAAGGCTCAATAATGAAATTATAACTTGGTTTATTTTTTTCACAATCTAGTATTTTAATATGGAAATCCTCTATGAAAAATCAATGAACTTGATATTTAGTTAGAAACCCTGTGGGATGATAACACTTATATTAAATTTTATAATAAGAATCTTAAACTAGAAGATTTTTTTTCTTGATATTGATAAATCTTCCAGAGATAGATCAAAATATAAATGGATTAAGGTATGGAATATAAATAGAGTCTACTTACATGCATGTATTAGAGATAAAAGGTTTAATGTAAGGCTAAAAGTTCCTCTCATAAATGGTTCTTACACTTGTAATACAAGTATTTTTGGTCCTTTGGAAGTGGTACATTTCACTAAAGATATTTCTAGTTGGTGTCTTGTTAAAGGGGGACCTTATCAAGAATGAAGATTATAGATCTCTTACTTTGATAATATTCCTAGTTCTATTAATGACTTGGACAACCAAAGGTTGAGCGAACTCCTAGTAGAAGAGGAGAATTTTGATTCCATTAATATACTTAATCCCAAGAGTTCCATTTGACCAAATGGTTTTCTAGGTGATTTATATTCTAATGATTGACTCATCATAAAAGGGTATATTGTTTGTGCTATTTGGTTATATTTTAGGGGTGACCCTTTACTAAGAGTTACCTTAGCTACTTGTCTCTTATTCGTAAAGTTAATCAGCCCAATGGAAATTTTGTTCCGTTCTCATGTTAAATATTTCATATAAAGTGCTTTCCACCATTCTCAAAAAAACATTTTGGATTCATTTTCCTATCCAAATATCAAAGCAACAATACAATTTTGTCAAATTGAGAGGTATTTAGTGATATATTGTGATTTTCTAATAAATAATTGATTATCTTGACAAGAGAGTGATTGAAACCAATGTGATGATAGAGATTGACATGGAAATGGCCTATGATCATATGGATTGTTATTTCATCATAAAAGTGATCATAAAGTGTGGATATTTATAGTAGGTTTGTAACTATTTTTTCAAGTGATTATCCTCTCCATGGTTCTCTATTTATCTTATAAGGAAAATATTGGGTTTCTTAGAATGAATAAGGATTTTGAGACATGGTGATAAAATCTCCCCAAGACTTTTAATTCTAGCCTAGGATATCCTCAGTATAAATCTCAATAAGGTTCTTGAAGATGAGTTGATTCATCCTTTCAAAGGGAGGTATGGATTCTCTATGACTTCTCATATGGTAGAGAAAATTATGTTCATAATTTAAAGATTACCCTCTATAAATATTGAAATAAAGCTAGTCAACTTGTTAATACCAATATAATTGGTGTTCTTATCTCCAATAATTTCTCTTATAGAAGATCCATGATTATTCAAGACAGAATTGGTTTTCCTTTGGATTACTTGGGTGATACCTTATTTAACAGGAGGGTTAAAATTAATCATTATGATAATATTGAGAAAAAGGATTATGGGGACGATCCTAAGATGGAATGGTCACTTTTTATCCTTTGGGGGAAGAATTACTCTAGATAATAGTGTTCTCTCTTCCATACCTATGCATGTTTTATCTACATGCATACCTCCCAAAGTAGTGTTCAAGGAAATTAAATGGATCATCAAACTTTTTATATGGGATTATCACCAAGAAGGTTTTTATCATTAGGAATGTAGGTATAGACTAGCATTACCTATTCAAGAGGGGGTATTAATCTCAAAGGTATTAAAGATAGCATGTGGTGTTTTTAGGATAAACTATCATGAGAGGAAGTATGGGGAGTGTCCAGAACACTACCTTTAGAAAAAAAACTATCATGAGAGGTCATCTAAAGGGACTCTCTATGGTATTATTTTATTAAGAGGAAGTATGGGGAGTGTCCCATTGATTGGGATGACTGTTTCAATGACTCCCATCTTTAGAGAAATCAAAAAAGACTTGTAAATCCAATTTTGGATAATTCTTAGTGGGTTATTGGGTGTTCTAAAATTTCTTTCTAGAAACAAAATTGGGATGGGTCACACTTGTTCTTTCTTAGATGTCTAGCTCTGGAAATTAGTTTTATATAAGACTATACTCATCCTCAGTTCCTAGATGCAGTGATTAATGAGTACCAAAAAAAATTTGTGTATATTATTCATTTTTTAAGGATGCTTACTAGTGTTTCATTAACTCTTCCCTTACTGGGAAACATACTTTATCTATTTTTCACAGTATGATTCACTCATATTATAATATAAATAGCATGAGAATTAAATTTTTGTGAAAATAAATCTCACATAAATTCAATTTTATTCTATGTAGAATTCACAACCATGCCATTCAAACTTATGAAAATATTCAATGCATTTGTATATCTCTTTCATTGAAATGAAGTGCCGCTCTAATTCTTGACCAAATCTGTCACCCATATTTCCTTTAATAGTGAATGGACTACCCATCTATGGATTAATGTTGCAGGACTTATTTATTCCAATGGTAAGTTAATCTCCATGGATTTTTCCTTTCATGAAAGATAGGAATTACAGGTGAGTAATTGTGCATAGGCCAAGTGGGAGACCATCTTCATTACTATAATTGTTGGACCATTTGGGAATTGAGAAATTTAATTTTTCATCAAGGAATCTAGAAAAATATATAGTACATAATTTTCATATTTCTATATATTCTTCAGTATTTTGTGAAGAAGTGTAATAGTGTGATTCTACCCCTGATTCTACATTCCCTCATCATGAATGGTTGTCCTCTCTGAGTATCTTCACTTGGGTGGAGGGATCCAAGCTTATGGTTGACATGGTAGCCTCATGGTCATGGACTTATGTAAAATATTGTGGCTATTGTGTGCAAGGTATTATGCATGGTGGTGGTGATATTGTAAATTTCCAATGATCGACCATCCTGTATTTTTCAACATACTTTGGGGTGTGTACTTCGTTGGTGGATATGGCTTATAAAATTCTTCGAGGGATTAAATTTTTTGATTCAAGTGTTATCCCTTTATTTGAAGTGGAATCAAACTCCTCCATTTTGGTTAATTACTTGAAAGGTCATTTGTATTGTCCTTGGAATATCATTTATCATATTATAACATGAATTTATTTTCTATATACGAATAAGATGGTTGATCACACATGGCATGAGTGTAATATGTTGGAATATTTTCTTACTTCCAAAGGTAACCAGGTTGGAAGGCTTATGATCTTATTTAATATTATTACTCTTCCTATTGATTTTTCTTTGATTTCATGAAGGTATTACCTTGGACTTCACCATTTATGGACTTCATGATCACTTTTTACGATATTATAATATTTATTCTATTTTAATATCTTCATTTTAATGAAATATTTCAATTTTCAGTCAGTATTTGTTTTCAAAATCAGAGATAAAAAACTCAACATTATGATCACTTCACTCAATAATAAAATTTAGGTTTTTCTCATTTTATATAGAAGTGTAATTTTATATAAAATAAATATTCACAATTTCATGTGATAAAATAGGTTTAAGTAAATATAGTGTAATCATAATCCAATACATATACAATTTATTTTCACCTAACACTGATATTTTGTGTAAGGTCAAATAAATCTATGAAAAATAATTGTAAAAATTCATAAGTGGATACTTCACTAACACGTATTAAACTAGACTCATGTTTCTTACCAAATTAATAAGGATTAAAATTTTATAAGATTTAAACATAAGTTATGGTAGATCCATTTTGTAACCTTTCTCATAAATTTAAGTTAATGCCCTAAAATTATAGTGTCCTAGTCTTCCATGAAAAATCCAAGATAAATATTTAGTTTCACTTAAACGAGGAATGTTATGATGTCTAAGGTATTTTAGGTTTAGTGTATAAACATTATAATTCCTATCTATATATGGAATACATGTTCCTTATGAAATTTTAACAATACATTTATTATTTCTGATGTTTAAAAGATAACCCTGATAAAATAGCTAAATAATACTGATAAGGTTATGTTTATGACATAAAAAATAAAAATAATAATAAAATAAATATTTAATAATAAAAGATTTATTCAAATCCCATTTTTATTTATGTTTTAAATAAACTATTTTAAGAGTTAAGTGGTAACCCATGACGAAGAATTCATACTAATTTCTCAGTTTAGATGTGGTGTACCTAAACTTTAAATTGAGGTACTTGATGTCACGATCAAGAGGTTTATGCCTATTTTTTTCCACATATCCACTTTAAAATTTTTTATCACCACAAATTTATTGACAAACAATATTTGAGGGAGGAAATAAAAATGTATAACATCATTTATTTTTGAAATAACATCTATAAATATCTCCATAAAAGTCCTAAGGAACCTTTATATTCAGTTGTTTATCAAGATAATTTGATGAGAAATTAGGTAAAAGTTATTTTCCTTAATGAATTCTTCAAAAATAGAATTTTATAATTTTCCATATCATAATTTCATCATTTCGTTGAAATATAGGGTAAATGAGAATTACAAAATCACATTACCCTCTAATTATAGAATATGAGACTTGAGTACATCATTTTGAAGATGTAGTTCCTAATTTACCTCCTTAGTTAGCTTCTCAAATACTTCAGTTTGACTATGTTCCTAAATGTATCTATCCTATGTACCTAAAACAATAAATCTCTTAGGTTTCTTTGACCTAATAAATTTTCCTACCAATTGAGTCCTCGTTGGTTTTAGAAGTCTGGAATAGTCCTTTCACTACTTAATTTTCATATCTGTGTTAGCTGGATAATTTCCCAAATCAATATTTCCTTTTTTATCTATTTATTCTATATGAAAATATTCCCTCACGTATAACTAATCATTATACTCTGATGTAGCCTATGATAATTCCTCATAGCCATTGTCAGTATCAGTGGAAACTTCACTTTACCATACTTTTTAAGCTTTAATTTCTTGTATAGGTTCTGATCCATAAATTTGTACATAATTATTCTTTATATTATTCCTAAGAGTTTCCCACATCTAGTTATCCTTGTCCAGGGATGACTCTTTCAGCACCTCTAAGTGGTTTTGAGTCTCAATGTTGGAGAGCATACCGAGTTTAATGTATTAATGATTGACTGATTTAATGCAAGAGCCTGAACACTTGTATTAAAAAATAGACTGTCAAATAGGCAAAAGCATTAGAATTCAGAGATCATAATTAAATGATGAAAATACATTGGATACCAGATGAGGCAACCTGATCATAACATACATTAATATTCCATCATTTTAGATGAATATTAAATACATTTCACAATAATACATGCTCAAGGATTGTAAAATTTTAGTTTATTTAGAGACTTGATACAAAATAAACTTATTTATTTAAATATCTTAAATATATCCCACAAATATATTCTCACATAGTATAATTCATATACATACACAACTGAAAACCTTTCTTTATAACGAGGGGAAATGATACATATGAAAGAGTGAGATAAAATTCTCACTAAGGGTAAACATAGAAGATATCAATCAATGATCATACATGATATTAAGGGTATGAGAGCATACTATTAACATAAAATAGTCATAACCAAGGAATTAAATATCATTAATCATGAGTCATGGAAAAATTATTTGTCATAATAAAAGACAAAATTCATAATAGTGTGAAATTATAAATAATCAATTTGAGCCATAAGATAATATCATAAACATAGGAATGTGGAAACATAATATTACAAAATTTTGAACTTGTATAAATAGTAATAATTTCACTCATTAAGTTAATTATAAGAAATAATGTCCTCACATAAACTTGTGAACATGAAACTAGGTCCACGTATAAACTTATGGACATGAAACCTGGTCTATGCATGGACTTAAAGACATAAAACCAGTTCCAAGAATAATATTGTGAACCTGAAATAATTTTTATGCATAACATAGTTATCTCACGAGTTATCCATCTTTACCCAGTACATTTTATGTCTATAATGGACCCACCCATCATATAGTCATAATCTATTCATATGTTTTCCACACAATCGTGAAAATATTTATCATTTAATTATAAAATAACCCATAGAAAATAATATGAGTTTTATTGAAATTTCATTATGATAATTATAAAGCATATAGAGAAAGAATGGGGATGGTTTTATAAAATCATATCCCCATTAATGAATAAGAAACATAAAAGGATATTATTAAAGATGAAAAATGCCTTTAAATATTCACTAGAATATTTCTTCGGGGAAAACATCCTTTTAATTTTTAAATCACTTATTTAAAATATAAAAATTTCAAAATATTAACGATTTTTTTATGTGAAACTTGGAAACATGTAAACGAATATTCAATTAATTTAATTTTAATGATTTTGGGTAAATATATACATGACATATATGACAAAATAAAACATTCTTTTCACATCTTTTAAAAAAATAAAAAATGACTTGTTCAGAAGAAAATTTATTTAAAATGATTCATTTTTAGAACATTTCCAAGTAATTAAAAGTAAGTTAAAATAAATTTTTTAAATCATTTTAACTATAGGTAAGAAATTTCATAAAATAATATTGAAGAGTATTAACATGGAAGAAAAATTTCATCGACCAAAGAATAAATAAGGTCAAATTTTATTTAAAAAAACTTTATCGATCATTTTAAGTACCAAATAGATAAAAATAGTAATAATACACAAAAAATAAAAAAATAAATAGAGGATAATAAAATATTTTTTTAAAGGATAAGGTCTATATAATTTCCCTCAATGAAAATCTAGCATATAAAATTCCAAAAAAATGAGTTTGTAACATAAACCCCTTACTACTTTGGTAACTTTTTAACCAAAACCACTGAGATTAATTAATTTGAATTTTAAATTTAAATACCATTAATTAATAAGTATCCATTATATAACATGTCTATGTATTTTTATTTAAACCTCGTAAACATAAATAAGATCATGACACCAAAAATGTCTTAATGAAACAATATTGAGATGATGAACACTTACAAATTTAGTTCTATCTAAATAAAAAACTCATGAAATGGATAAAATTATATGGATTTTTAAATACCAATATTTTCATTAAAATAACAATAAAATACATTAATGGTAATTATATACACCACATAATGAAAATGGGTAGTGAATATGGCATGCTTCTCACAAAATTTAAAGTGAGACAAGAAACCCTCACCTCAAGTCACGCACTGATTCATATGTGTTAAAAAATACTTTATAATAAATATTGATAAATTATAAATATATTAAAAAAAATATTAATTAATATAATACCATATATTAATTAATTTAAATATCTTATCACCCATTTATCAATATTTATTTATTAAAATTGATGTTCCTAGTGAAAACTTTTTTGTTTTTTATTCATGTATCGATTCAACAGTTCTGGTCCTTGAAGTTTGATTGAATTTCCATCATATAAATAATTTTAATCTTGTTATAAGTATCATATTTATTTAATATATACACTTTTATAACCATTTATATAAATAAATTTTGAAAAATGAATTACATATCTTAATAGAGATGATAGTCTGTCCGTACTCATAGGTAGCGTTTTCACTTTTCAATTAATGGAAAAAAAGAAAGGTAAATTATAATTAATATTTATAGAATAATTATTATACCATAAAAATAAAAAATATATTCATTAAATATATCCTTATTATCATCCATGTAAAGATTAAATGAAAAAAATAATCACATTGCTTCTTGGAGGTGGTAGTCCACACGTACCCACAGGCGACGTTACCATTTTCCAATGGAAAGAAGGGATAGAAGGTAGATAAGATCATATAATTATAGAAGAACAATTATTTTATAAATTTTATATATAAAGGGTAAATATTTATATGAATAAATCATGAATGATGGTTGTGGAAAATGAATCATATCTCTACGTGGAGGGGGTAGTTCACATGCACACACAAGCAATACTTTCATTTCACACTTGACTAAAAGGATATGGATAAAAGTTATTACACATAAAGAATAAATTCATAGTATATGGGATATAATGATGTAATTATATTGTAATTTTTTGGATATAATTGATGGTGGTAAAATAATAAGTAAAATGAAATAGATTAGTTAAAATGATGGCCTCCTCTTTGAGAGACCTTCTTTTGATCTCTTCTCATGGGACCTAGGGATGGTCTTATGATGATAGTAGTACATCCAAAACATGTATAAGGATTCCAAGAAGTGGTTTTAAGGGGTTTTAAAGCTCAAAGTCTCAAGGAGGTGCAGATAATAGATGATAGGTAATGTCCTTTTATAGGGAAGGAAATGACATACTTGGAATTACTCAAAATATTTAACTATAATAAATTATTTTTTTTCATGTAAAAGTGGAAACAAGTTGAATTTTGTTGATGATAACGTAGTTTAAGTCTTAAAACTCTTTAATAAATAATTTTTTTATAGATTTATGTGGTATTTTAAACATTATTTTTTGGTTTAACCCATTCATTAACTAATTTTGACATTAACCATAGTAATGATTTTTTTCAACACTAAAGGGTTATAAATTTACTTATAAGGTGAAAATTGAAACAAAATTGGTCAATTAATGAAATTAAGTACCATATACCATCACAATTTTATTCTTTAATTTTTTTATTAAATCATTTAATTAAATATTATATATCATAAAATATCATTAATGACATTTTTGAGACTATTTATATAAATTGTCTTTAAAGATAGGAATAAAAAATGTATTTAAAATATATAAAATTTTAAAATAAATTATAAATTATAATATTATATAAAATTAGTGTAATACCAAAATTCATCCAAAACTTTTTTATTTTAATTTTTTTAAAATAATTTAGTAAATATTTTTATTGCTTGTACAAGCATTGTGAATGTGTGGTGTAAGAATTTAAGATAAATATACCATCAGTAATAATTAACAATAAATTATCATCATAAAAAATTATTTATATTTAAAATAATATTTTATATTCTTTGATCACATATTCTTATCCTCAAGTGAACATATAGGATAAATTTAAAGCAAGAGGGTGACATTATAAAAGTTTTTTAACATAAAATAATATAAATACCATTATCAATATAAAATGGAAAAAAATGATATATATTATAAGGTGGGATGTATGTATTTAAATTAATACAATAAAATGAAATAAATTAAAGTGTTGGGTTGATTTGGATACCTTATCTCATAGTTTTAACCTTGTTTTATCCATTTTACCCCTACCAAGGTGACACATATTTACCATGGATACTATTTATAATGAATAAAAATAAAAGGGATATATTTAAAAAATTTGAACCAAATAATTAAAAATATAGAATATATTATTCATGATTAAATTTATATAATTTCTAGAAATCAATTATAAAATAAATGAGTAAAATTTAACAAAAACGTGTTTTTTGAAATATACATTTTAACACAAAAAATGAGATTATAACAAAATAAAGTATAATATTGATTCCAATATAGTTAATTAGATTATTTATAATTAAAATATAATTATTTTACAATAAATTAAAATTAAAAACATAATTATACTTTTAATTTATTCTATTTAAGGAAAGAAATGACAGTTTTAGAAAAATATGTAATTTTGACTTTTCACTTAAAAAGAAATAAAATCAAAAGAATCCGAAAAATCACACCTAATATAATATTGACATGAATATTTAAAAATTTATTTTAAATTCCAAAAATAAAATTTATAAATATGATAGAAATTAATTATAACATACATGAATAAAATGAAATAACACCCATTTTTGATGTAAAAAATGGCTACTAAATATTGAGTACTTATTTATTATACATGAATAATGTAAAGACCCAGATTTTTCCATTTAATTTTTTTAATTATATAGAATATTACGAGTCTGAAAAAATTGACGGCGTGTAATTCTGAGGCCCGATGTTCCTGGAATGAATTTCTTAACTTTTTTTTAAGTACGTTTAGTAAACGTGCGAGTGAGTTTTTATAACATTTGAACCGATGCTTGGAATTGAAATCTGAGGGTACCGTTGAACTCATAATGCCAATATTCACTTAATGTGACCTTCACCTCGACCACTGTTGGTCGAGGTTGAAAGTTAGTTTTCATGTTTTTCGTGGAAATAAAAATAAAATAAAGAAAAACTTTTATTTTATTTTTAAAACCCCCCATTTGAATGTTCAGTGGTGGGGACCACCTGAGCTAAAAAACCTTCCATTTTTGAATTCATGGTGGTGGGGAACACCCAAACCCCTCTTAATTTTGGAAAACCTTCAACTCTTCAATTAATTAATTATGCCAACTTCAATTAATTAATTGTGCCATTTAATTGTGCCAACTTTAATTGTTCCAGCATTTATTAATATGATAAAACTATTTTAATATGTTGGATCCTCATTTCCTTGGGGGAAATCATTGGAAAAGGTAGGCTTAGGGAGAAATTTAGAGAAACACATTCTCCAACAAAGAATGCCCTCTCCAAGGAAGAACACACTTTGGAATCAAGAACGAGGACGACACACAATCCCGACTTTGGAAGCATGTTGCAGAAGCGACAATCATTGGAACCCTCATCGCATTCACCAAATTCATCTTGTGATACTTCTAATGAGAAATCGAGGTAGGGATTGTTGTTTGTATACCCCTTACCCGGTTCTTGACATTTATCTTTATTTAAGAACAATTATGCCATTTGCTACCGTTCTAATGCGGAGGGTGTGGGCCAAATGAACACGACCCAACCCCTATGAAGTCTTTGTGAAATTTTTTATGGACTTGAATTGATAGAAAAATCATGAGGCAAGTGAGAGAGTCTATGGAATGAAGAACGGGCCATCGGGGCATGCATGGTGACTCAAGGAACGTCACTGAAAGGGGTTGGGAGCGACGGCTGTCACTCTGTCCGACCGTGACGAAGGCAGTGGCACAACTGCGCCGTCAGAGAAGGGCCGCGGCCCCTCGTCCGTGGCAGAGTAAGAGAGGTAGCCAACACATAGTTGACTGCATAAAGGGAGGGGTGGCGTGCGTCTACACCACCAGTGTACAGGGGCCGCGAATCGAGGTCGGGGCGGCGAAGAAGGGAGGTCGGCTCGCTGCCAGCCGCCGGTGATGGTGCGGCGCGCGACCGTGCTCTGCGGAGGAGGCTGGATGTCTGGCCAGCTGGGGAGCCAAGCGAGCCACCCAGCGGTGGCCACCATCGTGGGATGGGCCACACCGGACCTAGCGGGCTGGGTCAGTCTGACTAGGTCGGACCAGACCCAGACCAGTTTCGACTATTTCTACTCTTTCGGCCATATCTTGAGCTACTGGCATCCGTTTGACAAACCGTCTATGGCACTAGAAACCTTGGATTGAGATAGTCCATTTAGTATAACCACTTGAGTTTTGGATAAAGTTGGGGTACGACTAGGTTGGAACGAACACGACTCCAATCAGGCCCCTGAGACTAAAAGGCGAATAACTTACAGACTGGGTGTCATATTGACGCACTGTCTATTGAATTGAGACCCCTTTTACATGTATATCCTTTGATATATTTATTCATGGGTCTTCGTGGTATTTGGAGTATCAACCTGTGTCTTGAGGAGCAGACCCTCCCGGAATCAAGAGAGTTTAGTGCGGGAACCCTGTAGCTGGCTGTAACATGAGAAAGGGATTCTATGTGTGTCTGTTCTTTGTGATCCTATGTGGTTTCGTGTTTGAGAGTTCAACTTGGATTCATTCTAGGAATCCACATGGATTATTCTAGGATCCTACATGGGTCTACTATACTAGGATCCTACGTGGGTTTACTGTACTAGGATCCTATGTGGGTCTGATGATTTAGGATCATACGTGGGTCTGCCTCTTAACATAGTAAGATGATTCCGTAGTTACATATAATCATCTTTGCTACCATACCTAAGTTATACCTAGTGTGAGCTGATTCTTTACCTTTGTGGTACTTACCTTTGTGGTATTATTTTATGTGGTGTTACCTTTTTGGTACTTACATTTGTGGTGATACCTTTGTGGTATTCTTATGTGTGGTGATACCTTTGTGGTACATACCTTCGTAGTGATACCTTTTTGGTATTCTTTTGTGTGGCGTTACCTTTGTGGTACTTACATTTGTGGTGTTACCTTCATGGTATTCCTTCCTCTGTAGAACAGTTGAGTTTTTGTATAAAATATTTGAGCCTTGTGTTTCCTCAGGAATGAGATTGGAATATTTTATAACTTAGGTATATGTATGGGAAAATACCTAAGTAGGGTTGTCAGTTGTTTTCATGCTTTTTGGTTTATCCTTTTTTGATTTTTTGAGACCTCTAAGGGTCTTGGGGCCCCTACTGAGCATCGTTATACTCACCCCTACACAGGATATTCCCACACCTTGTTGTGTTTGGTGTAGACAACAAACAACGCTAACTGAGGGTGAGGGTACCATGACTGGAGGTAGCTCGGAGGTGGACATAGACAAGGCATACCGCAGAGACGATCGTTTGAGATCTATACCTACCCTTCAGGTAGGATCCTTGGTGGGTGTTCACAGGAGATGTTTTTAGTTTTACATGTGCATTTCAGTTTACTTGTACTTTTTAGTTGGTCTTGTATTCTGGCGCCTTTTTCTTTCTTTACACACCATGTTTACTATATAGTTTTACTTTGTGCTCGTATCCTGCTTTGTGCTTAGTTGTGTGAGTTACATGTTATAAAGGCAATGCCTTCCCAGTTTTAGAGAATATGCCTTTCAATGATAGTCTCCAGGCCCTAGCCTATGGAAGGTGGGCTTGGGGTAGTCATGGCACGAGCCCCGGGGGATGGGTCATGAAAAATAATTACATTTGATTTGAGTAAAAAAATATAATTCATAATGTTGTTAATGTTATTCATAACTTTTAGTTTAACAGCTAGTTTATACTATATCACTGTTTGTTTTCATAATGATATTGCATGTTAAGAAAATAGAATTATTTTATCATGTCATAATAATAATATATGATATATATTCTATCATTATAACCAATTTCTATGTAACTAATCGGAAATATAGTATTTACTAATAATGTCTTTCTAAAACCAATTATGAATAATTACAAGACTCATGGATTTCTAAAATCATACCTTTATAGATAAGAAATACTATTCACATAATACTTGATATATTTATATTCCTCTTACTTGAGTGGAGGAAATCATTTACCATCATGTTAAAGAGTGCAATATAAGATACCTTCATGATATCATTCCATTTTGAAAGAACACTTTTATCCTTTGGTTTTGCTTCAATCCATTTCAACTTCTATCTCATATCTTACTCTAAGAAATGATTATTTAAGATGAATTTTTAATATATGAATCACTAAATTTAACTTTTTATGCATCATAATATCCCTAAAATAATAAAAAATCATTAATTATGTCTCTAGATATTTACCAAATCCAAAATATTTGACACAAGTTATCCAATATAAATAAATCTTCATACAAAAATATTCAAAATCTCCATAATGTCATTTAAAGTTTAACTTAAATCATTATGTAAACAACTAACCTCAAAATTCTCCCAAATATATCTAACCAAATTAAAATCCAATAAAATAAAAAGATGGGATCACATATTTTTTTCCAAGATCAACTTTAACATTTATCCCTAAGTAGCATAAAGTAGATCATAATGTCACTTACCAAAAACATGAATAATATGATAATATATTCTCTCAAAATGTTCTAATCTATTCCCAAAATAACCTAAATCACCATAAAACCACAATAAAACCATATAAAATTCCATAAATTACCTCAGTATTCATCCCTCAAATTAGGTTTAGCTAAATCATATAATGTTCCAAATATAGTTTACTTATTAAAAAATAATATTAATCAGTTATTTACCAAGTCACTTTTCAATCCCATGGTTATCTATACGATAAATGTTTTTTTACCAATATATAAGTATTAATTTATCACAATTTACCATAATTACCTCAACATCACAGATCATATTAAAAATAAATGTTAAAACTAGCTTCAAACTTATGTACACAAAATATAAAATCATTACTCCTTAAATAAAATTTTCACTAATACACATAATAAACCAAAGGGTTGTATTCCCATAAATATTTTTCAAAATATCCTTAATAATCTTAAACTCCCATCACATAAAAACTCAAAAGTGGTATCTACAATTTTAAAATTATGACCAACATTAGACTTATCAACCCATGACACTTTTGGTTTATCCTATATCACTATAGAATATCATTGTTTTTCATAGTTTTTATCCTTTCACCCATCATAATGTTTCATAATTTTTTTTTGAATTAACTGAAGAATATCCCATAGGGGTGTCTAGCTTGGTGTTCAGTCCTAGTCCCACTCACTGTGCCCCTGTGATGATCCAGTTAATACCTAAAACAAAAATTTGGGAGCAATTACCCCTTGGGGTATCTATTATATAGTGTCATGCACATTCCTATATCCATATGAGGAATACTTTTCTAGGAAAACCAAACAATATATACTTTACCAAATCTTCAAGATGTTATCATAAACTTAGAATTATTCCCAAGGTTTTCTATAAGGTTTGTAAATATTAATTTCTAAAAATAACTAAACCGTGATTAGATACCATATAAGGAAACCCAAGATTAACTTACATTAACATTGCATCATTTTAGATGAATATTCAATACATTTCACAATAATACAAACATGAGGATGGTAAAGGTATAGCGTCTTTGGGGAATATATACATGATCATATTATTTATGAAAATATCTTCAATATATACCACAAAAATATTCCTACATAGTACACTTCTCAAACATACCCTACTTAAAACCTTTATTCATAACCTAGGGAAAGGAAACATATGAAAGAGTGAGCTCAAATGATTAGTAAGGGTAAATATTGGAGACATATATCATTGATCATATGTGAACATGAGGTTATGTTAAAATGATCATAACTTAAGAATGTGATACCTAATAAATTAATTATCTTTAATCATGAGTCAAGGCGTAAGGATTTTTCATAATAAAATAAAAAATTCTTAATTGTGTGGAATTATAAATTACCAATCCTAAGCCATGGGAGCATATCATAAAAATAGGAACCTGAAATAACATAATATTATAACATTTTGAACATTTATAAATAGTAATAGGTCCACTAATTAAGTTAAGAACATGAAATATTGTCCTCATATAAGCTTATGGACATGAAACCAAGTCCACGCATAAACTTGTGGACATGAAATCAGGTCAACACATTATCTTATGGACATGAAATCGAGTCCACATATAATATTGTGAAAATGAAATTAGGTTCACTCATAACATTTTTATCTTAAGAGTAATCCATATTTATATAATGCATTAGAGGGATATAAAAAACTCACCCATAACATAATCATAATTATTTCATATATATGCTACAAGATCTTTAAAATATTTATCATTTCATCATAACATAACCCATGAGAAAGAAAACTGGTTTCATAAAAATTTCATCATAATAATAGTAAACCATCCTGAGAAATAATAGTGATGGTATTACAAAATAATATCCATATTTAATCATAAGTAACATCAAATTAAGTTATCATAGATGAAAAATTCTTTTAAAGTACCATTGGAATATTTCTTGAGGAAAATATCATGTTCATTTTAAAATCACTTACTTAAAATCTAAAAAATTAAAAAATATTTAGAAAAAAAATTTATTTGAAAAGATCTATGGGAAATTATAATGTAACCTTCAAATCATTGAATTTTCATGATGGTGGGAAAATATATTAATGTAATATACATTAAAACAGAACATTAATTTGACAGATTTATAAAAAGTAAAAAACAACATGTTTAAAAAAAATTCATTAAAAGGATTAATTTTTAAAAATTTATAAAAAAATTAAAAGGTAGTGAAAATGAACATTTAAAATATTTCATGTATATTTAATAACTCTCATAAAACAATTTTAAAGATTATGGATATGGAATAAAGAAAATTTAACCAAAGAAAAAATAAGCTCGATTATTTAAAAAAAATATTTATTTTCTTATTTTAAGTACCCAATAGGGGAAGATAGTACTAATACATAAAAAATACAGAGATAACCATATTATAATAGAATATATTGTATTTATAGTATAATATATATATAATTTAACTCAATATAAATTTACCACAGACAATCCTGAATGGAAATGAGATTGTAACATAAACCCCTTACCACTTGGTAACATTCAAACTAAAATACCTTAGATGAATTAATTTGAACTATAGATTTAAATACCATGAATTAATAATTATTCATCAAATAACATGTCAAATTACTATTATATATAATTTATAAACATAAATAGGTTCATAACATAAAACATGTCTCAACGAAACAATATTAAGGCAAAGAACCCTTACAAATTTGGTAACATCTAAAATAAAACCTTCTTAAATAGATAAGAATAAAGTTATTTATAAAACACCGTAATTGACATTAAAATCATCATAAAATACATTCATGTGAATTATATACAACACACAAAGTATACAATTGTTTAATATGGCATGTGTCTCATGAAAATTAAACAGAGGCGTTAAACCCCTACCTCAAGTCACATCCCACTTTATATGTATTAATATAAAATAGATACAAATTTATTATATATATATATTAAATAACTATATTCATTCATACCATAAAATATTCAATTTTATTACAACATATTATCACCCATTTATTAAAAATTGTTTATTAAAATCATTATTCCAAGGAATAGTGGTTTTATTTTTTTGGCATGTTTCGATTTGGAACGTCTAGTCCTTGTAATTTGATCTTGGTTGATTAATATAAATAACTTTAATCATGAAATATATATTTTATTTAATCATTATATACACTTTTATATCCATTAATATAAAATGGTGATGAAAAATGAATTATATCACTTCGTTCAGATGGTAGCCCGTACACATGCATGAGTGATGTTTTCACTTTCTAATTAAAGAAAATAATAAAGTTAAAATATAAATCACCATAAAAAATCATTTTTAAACCATAATAAATCATATATATTCATTAAATATATTCTTATTACCTTCCATTTAAATATTAAATGAAAAACTAATCACATCAATTAATTAAGGAGGTTAATCACACATATGCAAGAGAAAAAATATCATTTTCCAATAGATAAAAAGGTAATAAAGTTCATAATATTTTATAATTATAGAAAAATTTTATTTACAAAATATTATATGTAAATATTATATCCACAATAATATCCAACCATGAAAGACAGTTGTGAAAAATGAATCATATCACTATGTGTAGGTGGTTGTCCAGAGATACATAAGAGCAATATTTTTATTTCCAAATTGAGGGAAAGGATATGGATGAAGGTTATGCTATAAAATAATCAGAGTATTTTTAAAATAAATATTTTATTATATATTAATGTTTAAGATAAAATTGATTGAGGTAAAAGAAGAAGAAAAATGAAAGATATTGGTTAAGAGGATTACCACCTCTTTGAGAGACTTCCTTTGGATATATTCTCAAGGACCCTAGGGATGGACTTTTTAATAGAAAAGTACCTCTATAACTTGCATAAGGATTTTTATAAGTTTTTTTGTGGGGTTTTTTCAAGATAAATGCCTCAAGTAGGTGTTAATAGTTGATTATAGGTGCTCTCATTTTATAGTAAAGGAAATGGAACACTTGAAATTACTTAAAAGAATTAAATATAATAAATTATTTTTTCTATTATGTGAATAAAAGTGTAAAATTTTAAAATATAGGATAAGTTACGTAAATAACTTCAAAAAATAAAATTTGGATAGGTTTATGTGTCATTTTAAACCTTATCTTTTAGTTTAAAACATTTTTAAATTTTTTTAACATTAATATTGTTAACTACTTTTTTAATAATAAAGGGTTAAAAATTTAATTATAAGGTGAAAATTGGAATAAAAATAGTAGACATATAAAATTTTGACTATATCCCATTCCCATTGTCATATTTCAATATTTTTTTAAAATTATTTTGTAAAATATTATATGACAAAAAATATCAATAATGTCATTTTTGGGACTATTCAATTAATTTAACTTTATAGGTAGAATGAAAAGAATGTACATAGAATATATAAAATTTCAAAATCCATTATACATTATAATTTCCCATAAAATTATTTTCACACCACATTTCATCCAAATATTATTTATTTTAATGTTTTTAAAATTGTTTAGTAAATTTTTCAATTGTTTGCAGAAGAAATGTGACAACATTATGTAAACATTTAAGGTAAATATACCATCAATAAATATTAAAAATAATTATCATCATAAAAAAAATAATTTATCTTCAAGAGAAAATTTTATATTCATTAATAACATATTCTTATCACTTTGTGAACATATAAGATAAATTTAAATAGTGTGACATTTTGGAATTTTCTTAACTTAAAATAATTTAAACATCACTATCAAAGGAAAATTGCACCAAAATGAAATATATTTGAATTTAGGATGGATAAATTCTAATTAATATCATGAAATGAAAAAAGGAAAATGGTGGGATGATATTGTGTCCATATCTCATTATTTTAACCATGTTTTACCCATTTTACCCTTTTTGAGGTGACAAATATTACCACAGTTACTATTCATGATAACAAAAAATAAATGGTTAATATTTATAAAATCATGATTAAAAATATGAAATCTATTTTTAATGATTTAATCTATATAATTGTGAAGAATAAAAATTAATATATATGTATAAAACACAATGAAAAATAGTTTTTAGAAAAATTTATTTTAATCCTAAAAATATACTTAAACCAAAATCAAGGATAATAATAATTATATAATAATGAATTATATTATTTACAATTTAAATGAAATTATGTTACTTTTTATTAAAAAATTCAAAACATAATGGTTCTTTTAAGTTACTTGATTTAATAAAATGAAATGGGAGTTTTACAAAAATTAGTAATTTTCACTATTCACTTAAAAATAAATCTTTTCTAAAAAATGAAAAAAATTCACCATAATATAGTATTGAAATAATAATTTTCAAAATTATATTAAATTAATAAATTAAAAATTATATTAAATTAATAAATTAAAAATTCTAAATATGGTTAAAATTAATTACATTTTTCATTCATAAAATGTAATAAAAACAAAATTTGAAGAAAACATATTTTATTAAAGCATAAAATGACTTTACTAATTATTAGGTACTTATTTATTATGAATTAATAAATAAATTTTATTTGAGTAAAAATATTATATATATATATATATATTATAATTTGGTTAATCTTATTCATACCTTTCAATTGAATGGTTAAGTTATAATAAAATGTGTTTTATTTTAGGATTGGTATTGTGTGTCAAGAAGATATCAAATGATTACAATTTATTTAAAGATAAAACATATTATAAAATTTTAAGGTGTTACACCAGATGCTCAAGAGTCTCGCTGGGGTTATTTCCATTGATCATGATAATAACTACCTCTTAACCCTTACTGGAACCAATAATTCCTAGAACAGCCACTGTCGTAGTGTACAAGTTTCTTTTAAATCATTGAGGGACCTTTAAAGGTATATGATTTATATTAGTGATTGAATCATGAATCTTCCTCACTAAAATATTTTATTTTGGTATCATACTCACCTATCTTTACTACCACCCTTGAAATCTAGGCATGTTACAAATTACCATTATAAGGATACATCAAAACATCATTATTCAAACTTACTCAGTTACTATCAGCACCCGAACCAACCGTATGAATATTAGAAATGAAATTGCTTTAAAACTGATTATTAGGACCATTAAAACATGTTATATATATGTTTTATAGATGATTTAAAGTTTAAATGAAGTTGACCCATGAATCAAAGAGCATTTTCCACTTTAGCAAAACTCTTCACTGATCTCAACACAGAAAAATTCCACTAGAGGTTTTGATAGTTCCACAAAAACACATATACGAGGGGAAAAACGGTTAAATAAGGAATTTATTTTTCTATCTGATTAAAATTAGTGACTAACCATATTCCATAAAAATTATACAATCGGTTAGTTTTTATATTTAAGATGTTTTCCAGGGAACCTTACCCATAAAGTCATGGTTGGGGGGGGGGTCTCGATGTATATAAAAATCAAGATACCATATGAAAATAGAAAAATGGGATCTGATAAAGTTTCATGAAGTTAACAACTATGACATGATCAAGTCTTTTTCATCCACAAAGAAAATCATGATGTGGTGAGAATTCATTAAACCGAAAATCACGCACTACTATAAACCACAAGAAGAAAAAAATATCTTTCCAAATCTGCAGAAAAAGGATTAAGATGACTAAAATGAGCCACCAATGTTAGGCTTAGTAGAGATGAGGCCTATGTGAACTCCAATGGAGATATAGGAGGGTGGGGGGATG
This sequence comes from Viscum album, assembly GCA_963277665.1. Taxonomy (NCBI): domain Eukaryota; kingdom Viridiplantae; phylum Streptophyta; class Magnoliopsida; order Santalales; family Viscaceae; genus Viscum; species Viscum album. The sequence continues at coordinate 386,617,179 of OY728141.1, read as the reverse complement.
ATATTGGGTAATGAAACATTAGGTAAAATGGTCCTTTTTGTAAATGGAGGATGAAAATTAGGGTAAAAATCTATACATGTATCCTTTCATATGTTAAGAATAATTGTTGTCCTTTCACCACTTGTTCTTGTTGTTGGTACTCAACCATTTTTTTAAAAAATTATGAAAAATATGTTCTTAGTACCCAATAATTCTTGAGACTGGTTCCATTAGTAAATAAAACCTTAGGAACCCAAACATTTCCTATTATTTTATATCAAAGAACTATAATATATTAAAAAATAATAGCTTTATGGAATAAAAAATATTGAACTCTATTTATAGGACGTGGAATTTTATAGTGACCTCAACTTTGATAATATTACAAAAAAGTGAAATTTTAGAAATAATATAATTTGAATGAAAATATAATTTCCAATAATTAAATCCTATTCCAAAAGATATTATATATGGTTTTATATCTTTTTATTACATATCAATGTTATATATAAGGACCCAACCTTAAAAAAATATATAATATTGCATTAAATGAATAATTCACATTGAGGATATTTCCAGGTTAAGAGTTTTATAGAGTTAGGCCATAACTATTACATTACATCTCAAAAATTACAAAGTATACACTTCTACTCAGTTTCCATTTTTTTCATAAAATAAAAGCTATTGAAAAAAAATATTCATGTCCAGTTCCATGTTTTAGACAACATGACTTTCCCTTCATCCCATCCTTGACCATATTCATCTTTAAGTCCAATGAAAAACATTTTGAAACTTGTGATGAACATAGAAAGCTCAGTAAGAGTTATTAAACAAATAACGAAAACATTAGTTCATCAATACATACATAACATAAGCTCTTTAACATACCTCATGAAATCATAAGATTCAAGAATAACACACTGAAATCATAAATCATAAAGGTAACTTCTGTCATCCATATCATACTTACATTGTTGCTATCACAACTACGTATGGAGTTACATTTGGAATATCCATCACAGTATATTCCCTAAATCTCTTTGGAGAAATATTCACGTTTACCTATGTCACGTTACCCAATGCATTAGAGATCTATATCGGGCTCACTCACCCTAGGTTTATCACAGAACCACCCATATACGTAAAAAATACCCAAGAACCATAATATAGTCAAAACACATAACATAAGAAAAAAGGAAAGATAACATTTTCAAATTGCAATAACAATATATCTTTTCAAGATATTGAACAAGATATTGAAATAATAAATCCAAAAAACATTTTAAATACCAAAATACATAAAAGAGTATATGGTATTTATTTTTCTTTTAAAAAAATTACATCTTGTTAAGGAAGCCAAAGATCATATAATACTCGCTGCGGCAGAAAGATCGTTGTCACCGCGTACGTTAAAAACTAACATTATTTTTTTTTCGTTTAGTAAAATGCCTTGTAGAAAAATATTCCCTTTGAATAAAATGAAAAGTCCAAGGTTTTTATACAGATTATAAAATAAAGTGATGTATAAAACAATATATGCCTCAATGAAAGGAGATTTAGATGAAGTCCCTTACCTCGTGTCCGAATTGGCCTGTTCGTTCTTTAATCTTATGAATATTAAAATAAAGTTAATTTTTACTTTCTTAAGAACCTTTTTCATGTTTATTATTCCTTTTATATTAATTATTAAAATTTTATAAACATTATGTAATCATTTAAGATAAGTAGGGTCATTTTGTCGATATTTCATATTTGAGTCAAAAATGAACTTCCTATATTTACAAGCTGTTTATGAAGTCAAAAAGTCCATTATCTCCAAAATGATATTAATTATTTATATATCATATATATATATTATATATCCACTATATATATGTATTTATAACAATACATAACATTTGGAGATAATAAATGAAATTCACTATTCATGGAGACGGTAAGCCGTACATACGCGTGAACGCTACTTTTATTTCTATTTCATATTTTAATGGAATGAAAACATAATAATAAATATGTATATTATAATTCCTGTATAATATTATATATAATTTCACTAACTATATCCTTTATATGTTCCACCTAAGGCATGAATGAGTCATATCACTTCGAGGGGGCGGTAGTCGAACATCCTCAGATGAGATTATCGTATTTACCCACTATGAAAACCATAAAGGTATTATATAAATAAAAAATATAGAATCTTAGAAACAATATAAATATAATATATATCACATATAAATACAGTTCCATATTAATTTAGACCATAAGAGGTGGTAGGAGATAATTGAACAATCCTCATTTGGTGAGGCGTTAGTTCGCCGTCGATAGAAACAATATGTTCGTTGCTCATTAGACGGAGGTGTTTGTAAGTGTAGTTAGAATAATTCTCATAAAAACAACCTATTATATTGAGTATACTTGTTTTTTTATAAAATAAAGGAATAAAAATATTTTAGGGGGTTGGAGAAGGAAAATAAAACAAAAAAACATAGGAGAAGACATTACCTTTAAATTGGGTATCTCATTTTGGTTTGAACCAAAAAGGATTACTTGAATTGCCTTCTTCATAGGAGAAGAATTATAGGAGGAAGAGAGATATGTAAAGATATTAATTGGGCAGAGGTTGGATGATCCAAGAGGATTGAGAGGTCAGGGGTTTTATAAGGGGGTGGAGGGGCTCTTTAGGAAAGTGTGAAAATATTATTTTATTATATAATGATTTTCGGTTTCTAAACTTCCAAAACTTATTAAAGTAAAATTAAAGATGACTCATGGTAAAAATAAAATAATCCAATAATAATTTTCCTGGTTTTGGATATTATTTTAATAGTTATAATTTTATTTATTTAAATCATTTATTAATGAGGTAAACACTTCATCATTATTATGTCATAAATAATTTAATTTATTTGATGTCTAAAAATTATAAAAAAATACCATGATGTAGGAAATATTTTTAGATTTAAAATTATTATTTATAGTCGAAGGGATAACTTATATAACCCTATTTAAAAATTTATTTACTAAAAGATATTTTTTTATGTCATTTTTTCCTTTACATTAAGTTAATTTAAATAAAGTTTCATTATCACTTCCAAGTGGCCCCATGGGGTCCAAAAATAGACCCTAGGATTCCCATTGTTAGATATGTATAAACCAATTAGATTAGAAAAAATTTTAGGCCAATTTAATATTATTATAATATTATTATTTTTCTCTTAATTACCAGATTTACCTTTTAACCATGGTGAATAAAATATTCAGTGAAGTAAATATTCATAATGACTAAAAATAAAAGTTGATAATTTACACAATTTTGACCTCATGATTCCAAATATAGAATCCATATTTCCAAATTCAAAACACATAATTGTTAGAAATTAATTTAAAATTAAATCCCGCTATCAAAACAAAAAACATGTTTTTAAGAAATAACTATCAAAAGATTGACACTCTTTTATGTCCAATTTCAATGTGAAATTATTTCCAATGACCAAAATTGGATTAAATGATAAAAATATAATATAATTAAAATTTAAAACCCATTAAATAGATAATATAAACATATAAATAAATTATATTAAAATGCCATTTTGAATTAAAATACAGTATTTTCCACTATTTATCAAAAAATGAATTTTATCAGAAAAATACCAAAATTTTAGCCAAAGTGAATTTTGATATCATGATTCTAAATAAGAATTTTATTTGGTCAAATAGAACATATAAAAGTTACCAAAACTATATTTAAAGAGGGTTCATCATTAAAAGGCAGTAAATTGACCTTTTAAAGAATTTAGAGTATTTATGCTTAAAATTAGATTAATTCACATTTTAAGCCTCTAACCTTTATTAGATAAATGTAGAAACATTTAAAAAAAATTATAATCATATTATAGTTAGTTATATTAATTCCATCAATTAAAAGATCAAGGCGTTAACTACCATTTAAAATAATAATGTTAAATTATTATTATTTTAGTTTGACTCAACCTTGTGTGCAACGTAGGATTTCAAATAAACCCGTTATTTCTTATCAGGTATGAAATTGAACATAGAAACCCCTTTAAAGTAAAATTAATATTTTATTCACAAATATTAATAATTATGAAAATGTATTATTCTTTATTCACTTGGGATGTTACATCCTTCCCCACTTTTGGAAATTGCATCCTCACAATTTTTATTCACTTATCAAATAAGTGGTGGTATTTATCCCTCACATCTTTTTCAGATTCCCATGCTGTCTTTTCAAACATATGGGTTTTCCACAAAACCTTTTTTTGGGGATTTTCCTTATTCCGCAAGAGTTTCTCTCTATGGTCAAGAATCTGGACTGGTTGTTCCTCATAAGAAATAATCTCTTCCAACTGAACTACCTCTGGACTTAAAACATGATATAGATATGGCATATACTTTCTCAATACTAAAACATGAAAAAAATTGTGTACATGGTACAAACATGGAGGTAAATTCGCTCTATAAGAAACTGATCCAACTTTCTCCAAGATTTCATAAAGTCCAATGAACCTCAGACTCAACTATCCCTTCTTACCAAAATGCATCACACTTTTCCTTGAAGAAACTTTGATAAAGACATGATCACCTACCTCAAAAGAAAGATCCTTCCTCCAATTATCCACATAACTTTTTCTGCCTTCTCTGAGCTTTTCTCATGTGCTTCTGAATCAACTGAAACTTTTCTGCCATCTCTTCTACCAATTCTGATCCCATCAGCTTCCTTTCACCTATTTCTTCCCAAAAAGCTGGAGTTCGACACTTCTTTCCATATAATACCTCAAATGGATCCATCTGTATACTGGAATAAAAACTATTATTATAAGAAATTCAACCAAAGAAATATGTTGGTCCCAACTTTCCTGGTAATCTAGTGAACAAGCACATAGCATATCCTCCAAGGTCTGAATTGGAAATTCTGACTGCACATCTGATTGAGGATGAAAAGCTGTACTAAAATTTAACTCAGTACCCAACGACTTCTGAAGGCCTTTCCAAAAGTTGTAAGTAAACTAAGGATCACGATCTGATACAATGGAGAGGTGAACACCATGAAACCTAAATATGTCTTTAACATACAATCAGGAAAGCTGATCTAGAGACAAAGTATCTCAAATAAGAAAGAAATGAGAAGATTTTGTCAATCGATCATCAATAACCTAAATTGCATTATTAACTTAAGATGTCTTATGTAATCCCACAATGAAGTCCATGGATATATTTTCCCACTTCCACTATGGCACTGATAAATACTAATGAATCCCTTTCGGTAACTGATGCTCTTTTTTAACCTACTGACAAGTCAAACAACTCACAGTAAAGTTAGCAATATCTCTTTTTCAATCTATCCCACCATTAATACTGCTAAAGATCTTTGTACATCTTAGTACAGTCAAGATGAACTGAAAACATAGAACTATTAACTTCACATAACAACTCATTCTTCAACTATGAATCACAAGGCACACATAATCTCTTTTCAAATCTCAAAATAAAATCATTATCGACGTAAAAATCCGGAATATTACCCTTTTGAAGCAACTATACCTTTTTCTACAACTCATTTTCTTCCTTATACGCTTGATTAGTTCTCTCTGATAGTGATGATTTCACTGACACCTGAAATAAAACAGAATAATTTCTTGCACCAACAACTTCTATACCAAATTTCATCAATTCAAAAACCAAAGTATCTTGTTCCAAATGTAGCATAGTTAATGAAGCATTCCTTTTTTGACTCAAAGCATCATCCACTTTATTTTGTTTTCCCGGATGGTAAAGGATCATGAAATAAAAATCCTTGATTAATTCCATCCATATCCTCTATCTCATGTTCAATTCTTTTTGAGTGAATATATACTTTAAGCTTTTGTGATCAGTATATATTTAACATTTTAGTCTATACAGATGATACCACCAAATTTTTGAAGCAAAAACAACAAAAACTAATTCGAAATCATGTGTAGGGTAATTTAACTCATGAGGTTTCAGCTGATGTGAAGAATAAGCAATTACCTGACCATTCTGCATAAGAAAACAACCAATTCCTTTAAACAAAGCATCACTATAAAAATACTCACCATTTCTAGAAGGTATTTCGAAAACTAAAGAATTCACCAATCTTCTTTTCAATTCCTAAAAACAATCATCACATTATTTTGTCTAAACGAACTTAACACATTTTCGAGTTAACTTAGTTAGTGGGCTTGATAACCGTGCAATATTCTCAAAAAACCTCCGGTAATAACCTATAAAACCAAGAAAAATATGGATATCGGTTATATTTGTGGGTCTTGGCCATTATTCGACAACTTTTGTTTTAGCAGGATCAACAATTATGCCATTTTTTAAAAAAATGTGACCAAGGAAAGAAATTTTTTGCAACCAAAACTCACACTTGCTGAATTCCCCATACAGTTTTTTAAGATTTGCGAGACAACCCCTAAATGACACTCATTCTCCTCTTTAATTTTAGAATAAACCAAAATATCATCAATGTACACAACCACAAACTTATCCAAAAATTCACGGAAAATTATATTCATAAGATCCATGAATACAGCAGGTGCATTGGTTAACCCAAAAGGAATAACTACAAATTCATAATGGCCATGTATAGTATAAAACGCAGACTTCGTAATGTTTGCTTCCTTTACTTTCAACTGATGGTACCCCGACCTCAATTCAATCTTCGAAAAATACTGAGCTCCCTGGAGATAATAAAATAAATCATCTATATAAGGTAATGGATACTTATTCTTAACAATGATGTTATTCAATGCTCTATAATCAATGAAAAGTATAATTGAACCATATTTATTTTTAACAAACAAGATAGGATCACCCCATGGTGATGTAGTTGGTCGAATGAAACCTTAATCTAGTAACTCCTGTAAATGCTTCTTTAACTCTAAAAATTCAATTTGAGCCATTTAATAAGGGGGTTTTGAAATTACCTTAGAATGAGGAACTAAGTCAATAGTAAATTCAACTTCCAGATCAGGTATAATACTAGGAAACTTATCAAAAGAAACATCAAGGTACTCATTTACCACTATAATATCATTAATATGAACAATTCCTCTGTTTTCAAAAATATGTGCAAGGTAACATTCATTTCCATATTTTAATAGTTTCTCAGATTCCTGATATGTTATCAAAAGTAAAGGTTCATTATTGTACACAAATTGAAATTCTTTCTAAAAAAAATTCTTTAACTCTGCAGTAAATCTTAGTATGATAAAGAGAAATCCAATCAATACCGAAAATATTATCAAACTCTACTAGAGGCAAAACTATAAGGTTTGCCGGTAGATTCTTTCCACACAAAATGATAAGAAGGTTCTTATGATTTCTTTTTTGTCTCAACATTTCCCCTGACATTTTTACCATAAGTTTAGTATTTATATCTTGAGATGAAATTCCCAATTTACTAGAAAACTTCTCAGAAATGAAAGAATGTGTAGACCCCGAATCAAACAACACATTGGAATAATGTGAACAAACAAACTCTGTACCTGATACTACTTCATTTTATGGCCCAACATCAGCTTAAGTAGTTGCATAGGATTTCACCACCCCTTTCTACTTATAGTATAGCTAACTTCCCTTAATTGAGTTCTTCGTTGGACACTCATTTGCATAATGAACCATTTCATTGTGCTTAATTTTTTTTATGACTGTAAATCAGATTTTGTCTTACCATTACCATCTCTTTTTTAGTGAAATTACAAGCCTTATGTCCCATTTTACCACATCGGTAACACTTAACAGAATTCAAAGGACATTCCCCAGCATACTTTTTACCACAATTTTCACAAACTATAATCTTAAGTTTCTTACCATCAGATTTTTTTGAAGAGTTCTTCCCTTTCATCTTCTACCTTGACCTCTTATTCTGTTGTTTTTCAAAGAACACCTGATCATCGAAAAACTCCATTTGCACCTTCTACGCACATCAAACAACTTTTTCATAACTTTTGAATTCAAGAGAAGCTAAATCCCATCGATACATTGGATTTAATCCTAATTGAAAATGGTTTATTTTACTTTCAAGATCTTGTATGAAATTTAGAGAAGACCTTTCCAGTCGAGTGAATTTTTCTTCATAAGCATCCACTAAGTCATCCTCCTACCTCAATTCCAGGAATTGTTTTTTACATCCTAAGATGAACCACCTTAGGAAAATATTTCTCAAGAAATATACCTTTGAATTTGTCCCAATAAAGAGCATAAATATCTTCACTATCCCAGATATTTTTCACCATCGACCACCACTGATCAGCTTCACCTTCAAAATGAAAAATAACAAGACTAACATTTTGATGTTTTGAACACCCCATGACATCGAAAATCTTCTCCAGTGATTTAATCCACCTTTCTGTTAGCACACAGGGTCAGATGATCTTCTGAATGATGGGGGATTTTGTCTCATAAAATGATCCACTACTAACATGTTCCTCTATGGTTGATCTGGATCATCTCGTGCATGGATACCACCACCATTTATATCCTGAGTCAACTGTGCCATCAATGTAACAAATTGTTCAGTTCCGATTCCGACCATCTCAGGTTGCTGATTTGGACGGTTTTCTTCCTCCTGATGTCATCCCATCACAACTGCCCTATTTCCTCTATAGAAAACCATTCTGAACACATAAATATCTTAGGTGAAGCAACATGATAATTTGTAAATGTTATATCATTTCAATCATACCATAAATTAATTAATGGACATTAATTTAATAATATTATAACTTCTAAAGTTATCTAAACCAACCTATGATACCAACTATAAGGACACAGCCTTGCAACATTACACAATCTTGAATTAAATGAATAATTAACATTGAGGATATTTTCAGGTTTAGAGTTTTAGAGAGTTAGGCCATAACTATTACATTACATCTCAAAAATTACAAAGTAGACACTTCTACTCAGTTTCCGTTTTTTTTTCATAAAATAAAAACTCTTGAAAAAAAGTTTCTTGTCCAATTCCATGTTTTAGACAACATTACTTTCCCTTAATCCCATCCTTGACCCTATTTATCTTTAAGTCTCGTGAAAAACATTTTGAAACTTGGGATGAGCATAAAAATCTTATTAAGGGTCATTAAACAAAGACAGAAAACATTATTTCATCAATACATACATAACATAAGCTCTTTAACATACCTCATGAAATCATAAGATTTATGAATAACACATTGAAATCAAAAATCATAAAGGTAACTTGTGGCATCCATATCATATATACATTGTAGCTATAACAACTACCTAGGGAGTTGCATTTGGAATACACATCATAGTATATTCCCTAAATATTTTTGGAGAAAAATTCACATTTACATCCGTCACATTACCCAATGAATTGGAGAGCTATCTTGGGCTCACCCACCTTAGGTTTATCACAGAACTAACCATATACGTAAACAATTCCCAAGGACCACAATATAATCATAATACATAACATAATCATAAAGGAAAGATAACATTCCCATATTGTAATCACAATATATATTTTCAAGATATTGAACAAGATATTGAAATAATAAATCCAAAAACCATTTTCAATACCAAAATACATAAAAAAGTATATGGTATTTATTTTTCTTTTAAAAACATTATGACTTGTTAAGGAATCCAAAGATCAAATAATACTTGCGGTGGTAGAAGGGTCGTTGTCACCACGTACGTTAAAAATAAACATTTTTTTTATTCAGTAAAACACCTCATCGAAAAATATTCCCTTTGAATGAACTGAAATTTCAAAGGTTTTTATACATATTATAAAAGAAAGTCATGTATAAAACAATATATGTATCAATGAAAGGATATTGAGATGAAGTACCTTATCTCGTGTCCAAATTAACATGTTATTTCTTTAATATCTTAAATAATATAATAAATTTAATTTCTAAATTCTTAAGAATATTTTTCCAGTTTATTATTCCTTTTATATTACTTTTTACCATGTTATAAACAATATGTAATCATTTATGTTAATAATGGTCATTTTGTCGATATTTGGTACTTGAGTCAAAAATGAACTTCTTATATTTACAAGTTGTTTATGAGGTCAAAAGTCCATTATCTCCAGAATGATATTAATGATTTAGATATCTTATATATATATTATATATCCATTATATATATGTATTTATAATAGTATATAACATTTGGAGATAAGAAATTAAATGCACCATTCATGGAGACGGTAATCCGTACGTACGCATGAATGCTACTTTCATTTATATTCTATATTTTAATGGAATGAAAATGTAATGATACATAAGTATATTATAAATCTAGTATAATATCATATATAATTTCATTAAATATATCTTTTATATGTTCCACGTAAGGCATGAATGAGTCATATCACTTTGAGAGGGCGGTAGTCCGCACATCCTCAAATGAGATTATCGTATTTACCCACTATGGAAACCATAAAGGTATTCCATAAATGAAAAATACAGAAGAATAGAAACCAATATAAATATAATATATATCACATATAATATAGTTCTATCTTAATGTCCACCATAAGAGGTGGTGGGAGATAATTGAACAATCATCATTTTGTGAGGCGTTAGTTCACCATCCACAGAAACAGTATGTTCTTTACCCATTAGACTGAGGTGTGTGTAAGTGTAGTTAGAATAATTCTCAAAACAACAATCTATTATATTTAGGATTCTGGTTTTTTTATAAAAGAGAGGAATAAAAAGATTTTATGGGGTTGGGGAAGGAAAATAAAACAAAATAACTTTGGATAAGACATTACCTTTAAATCAGGTATCTCTTTTTGGTTTGAACCAAAAGGTTTACTTGAATTTTCTTATTCATAGGGGAAGGATTATAAGAGGAATAGGGGGATGTAGGGATCTTAATTGGTCAGAGTTTGGATGATCCAAGGGGCTTGAGATGTGTGAGTAATGGGTTAGGGTTGAGATATTTTTATAAGGGGAGGAATGAATCTTTAGGAAAGTGTCAAAATATTATTTTATTATATAATGATTTTCAGTTTCTAAATGCCCAAAACTTATTAAAGTAGAAGATAATATGACTCATGGTAGAAATAAAATCATAAAATAATAATTGGACAGGTTTTGGGTATTATTTTAATCTTTATAATCTTATTTATTTAAATCATTTATTAATGAGGTAAACACTGCATTATTATTGTGCCACAAATAATTTAATTTATTTGATGTCTAAAAATTATATAAAAATACCATGATGTAGTAAATATTTTTAGATTTAAAATGAATATTTATAGTCGAAGAGATAACTTATATAACCCCATGTAGAAATTCATTTACTAAAAGATATTTGTTTATGTCATTTTTTCCGTTACTTTAAGTTAATTAAAATAAAGTGTCATTATCACTCCCAAGTGGCCCCATGGAGTCCCAAAATCGACCCAAGGGTTACCATGGTCGGATATGTATCAAAAAATTGGATTAGAACACATGTTATGGTAATTTAATATTATTATAATATTTTTTATTACTCTTCATTACCAGATTTACCTTTTAACCATTTTAAATAAAATATTTACTGAAATAAATATTCATAATGTCTAAAAATAAAAGTTACCTATTTATACTATTTGGACCTTTTGATTCAAAATATGGAATCCATTTTTAAATATTCATAACACATAAGTGGAAGAAATTAATTTAAAATTAATTCCCACTATCAAAACAAAAAGCATGTTTTTAAGAAATAACTATCAAAAGATTGACACTTGTTTATGTCCAATTTCAATGTGAAATTACTTCCAATGACTGAAATTGGATTAAATGAAAAAAATATAATCTAATTACACTTTAAAACCAATTAAAAATATAATCTAACCATATAAATAAATTATATTAAATGATAGTTTTGAATTAAAATACAGTATTTTTCACAATTCATCAAAAAATTGAATTTCATTAGAAAAATACCAAAATTTTACCCAAAGTGAATTTTGATGTCCCGATTATAAAGAAGAAATTTATTTGGTCAAATAAAACATATAAAAGTGACCAAAAATATATTTAAATAGAGCTCTCCATTAAAAGGTGGCAAATCGACCTTTTAAGGAATATTAGAGTATTTATGCTTAAAATTAGATTAATTCACATTTTAAGCCTCTAACATTTATTTCGTAAATGTAAAAACTTTTAACAAAAATGTACAATAATATTTTAGTTAGTTATGTTAATTAAATACATTACAATGACTAGTTGTTAACTACCATTTAAAATAATAATATTATATTATTATTTCTTTAGTATGACCTAGCCTTGTGTGCAATATAATATTTCAAAGAAACCCATTGTTGCGTATCAGGTACGCCATCAAACATAGAAACCACTTTAAAGTAAAATTAATATTTAATTCACAAATATTAATAGTTATGAAAATTTATTATTCTTTATTTACTTGGGATGTTACATTATACCCATTAGAATAAAAATTAGATAAAATCTTCTTTAATCTACTAACTTCAGATTTAATTTTTACAACTAAATTATGAAAATCATATGATGAAATAAGAAAAGATTTAAAATATTATTTTGATGAATTTTTAGGAATCTATGATGTATGTTTTGAAATTTTACTATAATATTAAACAATATTAGACTTTACATAATTATATTATTTCATCAACTTAGCATTTTTTATTTTTATGAGAGTCACATATCTAGTTATTGCCTCTAATGATGAAATATATTACTCATCTTCCAATAAAGTAACTTTTTCATGTTGTGACGAAGTTGAACATCATTCATCAACTAAAGAACAAGTAAACCTAGAATATTATGTTAAACTTATAAGGGATTCAACCATTACCTTACCCATAAATAATTTTCACTCTTAGGAATATATGCATAAAATCTAACAATTTTCTGACTATTATCACTATCTTTCAAATAACTAATGAAGGTAGTATCTCTACCAATTGTACTCTATGTGTCTAAAGATTTAAAGCTCTTATTTAATTTTCTTTTATATATTGGATTGTTAGGACTAATATTATTGGATTATTTCATTCATAACAAATAAATTTAGAAGTATATTCATTTTCATGACTTTCCTTCATATCCTTTATACAATAATAATGGTACTTATTCTTCCCAAAAATATTATTCATCATTCTCACAAGTTGAGCTAATTAATTCCCACTATTATCAGAAATACCACAATATGAATGATGTTTACATTCATTGTTTAATTAGTAGTCTTTGAAATATTAGCTTCAGAATTAACTACACTAAGAGTAACATTAATAGAAGTAGATGCAATGGATACTTCATTCATCCCTTTATATTTTTCTACAAATCTCTTTAATAGTTTTTTATATTACATTTAAGTACCAATAAGATCATAAATATTTAACTTTGTAAGGTTCTTAGTGTCATCTATAGCAATTCACTTCTATTACCACTCCATCAAAAGCATATAAACTATTTTCTCCACTAACCAATCATTAAAAGAATCATTATCACTAAGAGATTGAATCCCATTAATAAGTATTATAATCCCTTGATGTATATATAATAAATATTTTCCAAATATAAAAATAAAATACTAATAGTTATCCATTAATATATCTCTTCATGTTTAATGAAATTTAGAAGTTCAAAACATGAGTGATCTATAACTTCTTCCAAGAACCATTATCCATTTCAGATGAATTAATTTGAAAATATATATGTTTGATCATTATATATGAAATGATGACTAGGTGATTAAATAGTATCTTAAAAAATTTTATGAAAAAACAAACCAATTTTATAAAATTTTAGTCTATAGTGAGTGCAGTGTTCTTGAGTTCAGTTTTAAAGGAAATAAAAAATGAAAGAACATAGGATTTGTAGTTGTTTAGATGAAAATGATCCTAGTCCTATCCTTAATATCATATAATCCTTGAGGAGACTATCACCCACTAAGAAAATCAATTTTAGAGGTGTGATAACCTTATTACATACCCTTCCCTTTAAAAAACCTAGAGGCACAACCTAGTCTTGATATAGGAGACCAACTTAGTATGTTATACCTTAATTTTTATTGAGATTCGAAACCATGACTTCATTTTAGGAGGTGGAATAAAAAAAGATAGGCAATACTATATTTTTAAGGGAAAATAATAAACCATAACCTGAAGAAATACAAATGGAAACAAATAATATTACATGAATAAATTTTTTTAATAAATGTAGAAAATGATCAGAATGTAGAAGAAGATTAACCTCTATTATCATTGATCAATTCAAAGGAACAAATGTCAAATATAGAGTCCTTTAGTGATCACAATAAGAGTGTAGAAGTTTCATAAGATCATAAGAATTGAGAGTAGTAAAACCTCAATTATGTATCACAAGTAATATTTATGGATTTATCTACACATGTATATGTTTTTATTCTTTTAATAAATCTCCCAGATCATTAAAACTTTGATCTCTAAGGAGTGTGTACATATCCAATATATGCATGACACTTGTTATTGAATAAAAATATAATAAAATGACTTCCACCTTTATTTGTTAAATCCTTGTTGAAAAAATATAGAATTATAACCAGTATTCATATTTCATTATGAAATATTAAAATAAATCATTTGATTTTTTATGTAAAAAATTGTAATCAATTCATAATTATAAAAAAATTGAAATAAAAAAATAGAATCCTTAGATTATACATATAAATGAAAGTTGTGAAAAACATAACATCAAATGAATTTTAAAATTTCATTTATAAATTTTCCTAAAATAACAATACAATTATTTTTGAAAACACTAAAATTATATTTCAATATAAAATGATAAAATATTTAATCAAAAGTATAATTTTTTAATAACATCAATTGAAATAAGAAATAAAATTTTAACTAACAATGACTTAAAGTTTCTGGTAGTGACTCATGAACCACCACTGAAAATAGAGAGTGGTGGATCATGACCTACTGCTGGAAAAGTCCAATGGTGGAAAAATATATCATGATCTACTATTAAAGTTTTCAAGAAAAAATAAAAGCATCCAATTGAAACAAAACTTATTCCATTCAAGTATGAAATCAAAGGATTCTGAAGAAGAAATAAAAATTTATCTTCCATTGGGTGTCTAATGGTGATTCATGACTTACCATTGCATGAATCCATCATTTTATCATGAAATACCATTGGAAAATTTAAATTATGTCTCTATGAAAATATTTTCCAAACAATAGGATGATAAAAAGACACATAATATAATAAAAATTAAATTAGAAAATAACTTTAAATATAAATAAAACAACGTATACAATAATATTATGATAAAATTAAAACTGAAAGAAATATTATACATAGACTGATTGAAGAAGGAATTGGAAATAAAAACCTCAAATAAGAAAAATAAAACTATGGTAAGAAAGAATGTAAAAAATAACTACTACAAAAAATATAAAAAGAAAAAAAAATAAACTACAATAAATGAGATGAAGGAGAACCTTCTTGAAGAGATTATACCATGGGTTTTCACAAAAAAGAAGAAAAAACTACAAATAGAAAATAAAAATACATAAAGAAGAAAAATTGAGATCATTTAGAGAATATTTATAGCAAGGAAAGCACAACCGTTCGGTAAAAAATAACCCATCATTGATGTCCAATGGTAAGTAACATGATCCACTGTTAAAAACTGGTAGTAGCTCTCTAACCCAAAATTAGGTTCCAATAGCGGCTCATGGCTCACCATTGGTATCCAATGGTGACTCATAACCCACCATTGGTATTTTCTAATGGTGACTCGAATCACCCACCACTGGTATTTTCCAACTGTGACTCATCAAGAAACTAATAGGGAAGAAGATTCAATTAAGAAAAACAAACCGAGGAAGAAGATGAAATGTTTATAGTTTAAAACATGAAAGAAAAGGCATAAAAATATGTTGATACCAAACCATGATAAAACCATAGGCTTTTTTTTTTCAAACCAGTAACATGATTTGAAGATGATAAAAAAAGGAACAAAATACAATGATCTTGAAAGGAAGAGAAGAACCTGTGAAGACGCTTGTGAAATAGAGATGTAAGGATTCCAAGGACTACTGATGAAGAAGATATAAATTCAAATAGAAGAATGTGTGGTAGTTAAAATGTGATCATGGTAGAAAATAAAGATATCAAACAGACGAAGAAAAAAAGATCTGACGACCACACACATATCTGAGTTTTTAACATGGGTGAACAGTAATGCTCAAATAAGTGCCTCACATCAAATTGAATACACATAGGATGATTTGTATATTAAATATCATGTAGTGACTATTGTTTAAAATTAAAACACAACTCGCACACACACACATGGTGGGGGACCCAACCGATAACACACATTCTGCGGGTGCGATCTATAGGCCTTATACAACGACCTATCTACAATCCTCATCCTCTATGCACTAGATTCACCAGCCTCCTGGTAGGACCTCCTTAAGTAGGCCTTCATACGAGGTTGAACTAATGGACCCCCTTTGTGGTTGAGGGATAGATAAGTGCATCCTAGGGATGGACAATTTTTTTACATAAGAAAAAAAATTAAACATAAGTTAATAAATATATAACATGAAGTATAATTAATTTTAAAAAAATAACACTATTAATGGTTACATAAATTTTATTTTACTTTGTAATTAAGAAATTTTTAATTAATTAAAACACTTGAGAATTTAATAATATTATCAAGGAGAGTAATTTATAAAAAGATATAATAGTGAAAAAGTATTAAATCACATTCAAATACTAATAGGATATTAAAATTAATATAATGTAAAAAAGTAATCTAGATATTATAGGTTTTTGGGTATTGCATAATTTCATCACAGGTGAAAGTATATAAATATTTCTTCAGAAATAAATAATTTCTAGTCATTATAAGAAAATTTTCAATTTTTTTGCTGATAAAAGCGTTCTCAACTATTCTATAAAATATTTAAAATATAATACTTTAAATAATGGTTGTATATTAGGATTTAAATTATCTATATATTTGACTATAAGTCTTACTATGACAGAAACTAATTCTATATTTTATTTATTATTTTATAGTGAAATAAAACTGTGACATGTTCTAATAAAATGAAGAGTAGGATTTGATACAAATTGTGGTCACCATAAAATATGACATATAAAACTACAGGGGGTGAATTATAATAAAAAATAGAAATTTTTTTCCTACCAGTAAAAGATTTTAGTTTACCTAAATTTTTGAAATTTTGATATACTAAAAAATAGAGTAATTAAGCATAGTGGAAATAAAGAAATCAGTAAAACTGATATTCAAATAGTAAACATAAGATTATTAATAGTAGTATTAAAATATTGGTCACTATATTATACTCCAATTACTCCTAAAAATGATGTTATGAATAAAGAAACACTCTCTAATCAGAGAGATATTATCTTCAACCTAAAGATACAAGGGATAATTTGACATGACTCTTGGTATCAATATTCCCAGCCCAGAACTTACTCATTAGATTCATCATGAACACTAACTTTCAACAACTTAAATATTTTCTAAAACCACAATCATATATAGATTCATAGCCTCTAAATATTATCTTAAACCTGAATGAAAGAACATTCATCTAAGAATCAAAACCCTATAAATTAATGTTATTATAAAAGAGTACTTATGCACACTAGAATATAATTTATTAGCTTGAAAACAATGATTAAAAGAGAAAATTTTAAGAGGATGATATGAAAATCCTCAAAATCATTCTCTTATCAAAACTCTCAGAAAACAAATACAATTAGAATCTACTAAGATATTGTAAACTTTGATCCCAAGGTTTTAGAGCCTCAGGAAATCTATTATATCATAATATATACTCATCCATAAAGAAACAAAACTATTTAAAGGTGATGCTTCAATATTTAGATTACAATAACTTTGGGGTAAATTATAACTACATCAGAAGTAGAAAATCAATCTTACAATGGATTCAAAAAATAAAATAATCATCTGATGAATTCAATACATTCTACAAATGCTTCCTTTCATCTTGAAATAGTAATCATAGCTTATCAAGCATGATCTTTAGAAATTCACAATTTATGAATCACAAGACATATGCTCATTGAATTTTCATCTTGTATAGTTCATATTTAATTTTATTTTTGTTTTCAGAACAAATTATGTGAAGGATTCGTTAACTAAAAATAAATATTGGCTAACCCCTCCGTTAAAAAGATTAAAATTAATTTTTTTGAGAAGTGTTAAATGCTCAGTCTTAAGATATGTCTTACCTGAAGCATACCTAGGGAAAAGGAGTAGCATAAACATTGTTTCATGAATGGAGTTGAGTGAAATGAGGCCGTGAAAAAGGAGTATTTTAGTAACAATTTAGAAAATATATATAAGAGTATAATGTTCCTAGAATTAAGCTGAGTGAAGGAAGATGTGTGAAGAAAGTCGAGGGACCAATATTTGAGTGAACTTACCTAAGATGTAAGGACCCAAACTTAAACATTACATATTACAGTGAATTTAAAATATAATTCATTTATATTCTCAAATATCTTTTAAGTTTATAATTTTATAGAGTTAATTCATTAAAATAACATAATAAAACAATATATATTCTAATTGGACACTTCTAATAAGTCTATATTTTTTCTAAAATATATTTTTTTATAAAAAACACGATTTCTTTTCATGAAAAAAATTCAAGACTTTTAATATGACTTATTCCATTCCGTCACCCATTCTTAAAACACATTATTTTTTTAAAACATGAGATAAACAAAAAATCCTAGTAAGGGACAAAAAAAGAATAAAACTATTAGTCTAGTGAAAAACATTAAACCCAAATAATGTTTAGCTTTATCTTAAAATTTATTTGAGCTTATGAAATAAATAATTTCTATAGGATAAAAACACACTTTCTGATCATAGAAAACCTTTAAATCCCAAAGTAATAAAATAAAAACCCTTTTTGGTAACTTATCGAATTATATTAATAAAACCCTTTTAAAACCCTTGAAATTAGAATAACCATATGGTCAACATCCAATATAATTATTAAGGGAACATAATAATTACCCAATTCATTTGAGATATATATTGGGGATCACTAATTTTATAATGTTTATTGGGATCACCCATTTTTATGATCTATAATAGGGATCAACCCTTCTTATAACCTTTAACGGTCTCAACCATGAGCTATAATAGGGTTCAATCCATCGTATAAGCTATTCCACGATCAACCATTTTTTATATAATGATAATGTACCATATAATTAATAAATTTTTTATTTCACATTTTTATCATAAAACCCTTTCAAAAACATTTTTGAACACATATAAAAAACCTTGTTGGATATTAAAATTCCCCTTCTCTTTTAAAAATCATTTTTTAAAAAAATGCCAAGAAAAAGGGAAATGATTTTTTATTTAAATAAAACATGAAATATTTTAATGGAATCAAAACTTTAAATAATGATTATGTTGGTTTAAAAATTCATTGTCTCCGTATATGATAAAATGGAACATTAATTTTTTCTATTTGTTAAAACACTTCACATAAAACACATAAAAACATCACTTTTTATTTATTTTACAGAAAGTAAAAATAAGCATAATATTTCCTTTATAAATTGTTTATTTCCATATAAAAAAATCTATAATATTTTATAAAAATTTTTACATGGAAAAAAGTGTTTTAATAGATCTTTAAAAGATTATTTGTTTTAAAAATTTCCCTTAGGTAAAACATTAAAAAAATTCCTTATTTTTTTTTCAAGAAAGTAAATATTAGTAAATAATGAATTATATAATCTATTGAATCATAAATAATAACTTTATTGATATATTTATAATAACATATAATAAAAATATTTATAAAGTAATTCTTGAAAACATTTTAAAATGCAGTTTTAAGTAAAATGGTCCCTTAACTCGAGTATGATCCATCGCATACGTTCTTTATCCGCATAAATAATAAACTTATTTTAATTATTTACTTGATTAAGAACCATTTTAATTTTTATTAATTCATTTATTTCACTTATTACAATTTCATATATAATTACCTAATCAATTAATTTTTCCTGAGATGTTTTGATGACATTTGGCTTATATATACAAAATTACATTGGTAGGTTGAATATGGTCAAAGTGATTATTATTTAAACATATAAATAATAATAATAATAATATAATTATTATTTTTATACATCAATTATACTTTCAAAACCAATCATGAATTCTATTTTTGAAAAATGAACAACGTTACAATTATGGAGATGAGAGGTCGTACATAAGAATGACTATCATTTCCATTTTTCCACGATCATTGTTGAAACAACGTAAGTATTATATTATCATTAAAGAATAATAAAATATAAAAAAATAAAATATTTTTTCTTTAAATAAACATATATACGCCATCCATGTGATGTGGTGATGACAGAGAGAATCACGTCACTTTGTGGAGGTGGTGGTCCACACGTACGCACAGATAACATTATAATTTTTTAGTGTAAGAAATAAAATGATATATTATATTTCAATAATAATTGATATGTCATGAATATCATAAAATTTTCATTTATATCACATATAATCATTGAATTTATCCTTATTACATTCAATGTAACGTGTTAGTGAAAACAAGTCACGTCGCTTCGTGAGGTGGTAGTACGCTATACACACGAGTGACATTATTGTATCCTACACAAAATTGAAATTAAAGAAGTTATATGAGATATAATAATTAATAGAGTATAATCATGTTTGAAATATCATACATATACTTTAAATTCATCATTATAAAAATCATTTAGATGAGATGATGAAAATAAATTACCTCGATTCGCGTGGTGGTAGTACGCCATACACACAAATAATGGTTTTATTTACCATTTCCTAGAAAAGGAGATTTGATTTAGGTTATTTAATTAAAATTATAACATATAAGTATATGGGAGATAATTGTGTGATTATATTAGTACAATTTAAAAATATTTTTATGAGGTTTATGAAGAAATAAAATAAAAATTCTTAGTTAAGCATGACACCTCTTCTTCAGAAAACCACCTTTGGTTATCAAGAAATCCTTATTTGGAGGGAATTATGAAAAAAAATTATTATAGGATGAAGTTAGTGAAGTAATTAAGGTATTTGGGTATTTTTTTAGAAAAATTCTTTGAATGTGTGGATTGGAGAAGATAGGGGGTGACCTTTTATAAGTGGGGGACACGACACACTTATATTTTTTTAAAAGATAAAGTTATACTCATGATTTTAACATTAAAAAAGATCCAAAATGAACCATTATCAATAATAATTTTGATAATGTCTAAATATGGATATAAAATAGTGTTTATATAAGTTTTTAGTTAATTTTAACCCTTATCCTTTTAGTTTAACCCCAGCTAAATCTATTTTTACCTTAACCGTGATGAATTTTTTTACTATTTTTACAATTCATTTTGACTGAAAATTAAGTTGAAATTATTATATAATATAAATTATGATGATTCCAAATATGAAATAAATTCTAATGAATTCAATTCACAAATTTAAAAGAATTTACTTTAGTATAAAACCCACAAACACAGTGCAAAAACAGTTTTCAAGAAGTGTATTTTCCAGGGAAATGATGATTTTATATTTATAATTAGTAATAATTATTATGTGAATTTGAATTAATATTTATAAGTATATATTATATAAATTTAATATAAATCATTAATAATTATAGATTATTTTATTATATAAAATGGAGAAATATTATGCATTTTAAAACATCTTTTAGAAGAAAACTGTTTTTAAACACAAAGATAAGCTTATACTAAAATAAAATATAGAGATTATTAAAATTTTATTAAGTTTATTAAATATAAATAAATAATAATTATGTTAAATAATATTAGAAAAATAATGGGACTTTTAAATTAAATAATTTATTGAAAATAAATGTCATTTTCACAAAAATCAATAATTTTCACTATTAATTAAAAAATCAATATTTTTAAAAATATATGAAAATATAAACCTAAATTAATTTTAATATGGTGATTTAAAAACAGAATTTATTTTATAAAATATTATTTTAATGTTCTAAAAATTATTTGTAATTTTTTCTCATAAAAAGTAATAAAAATAATGTTTGAATTTTTTTTGATGAATAAAATGACTTTAATAAAAATTGAGTAATTACTTAAGAATAATTTATAGAAATATAGAGTGGGAAAGTTATATATATTTCATAATTTATTTAATCCTAGTTATACCACTAATTTTTATGGATAGTTTATAATGATCATAAATTTCTCAGGCTATTTAAGCTTTGTTGTGTGTTGAATACACTATAGAACATAATGTTCTTATTTTAAAATCTCATGTTGTTACATCTAACACAATTTAATAAAACTTATCCTATAAATTTTAAATTTTTCATAGTTATAAAATGTTTTACATTTTAAAATACCTTTTTTGAAATCTAAAATCATAAAAATGTTTAATAAAACATCTCTTGATAAGAGAGATAAGGGAGTACAAAGGTCATCTGGAATAAAACACACACGGTTTCCAAATAGGTAAACATTGGTGGAAATTGAATAATTGTAAATGGAAGAAAAGAGTAATTTAAAAATAATGGTGGATCGTAACATTTATCACTGATCACAAGAAAGTGAATGATCATAATAATGTATACATCCATAAAACCATAAACCAAATAGGTGTGAAAAAGACCACTGTTCCATTAGAAATGAATTTAATAAGATTAAATTTTCATTTTAAATATCCTTTTCATTGGGTTAAATATTTACTTAACATTTAGATTAAGAACCTAAGAAAATATACTTTCTTGTTAAGTTTAATTTCATCCTTTAATAAATTTACACCAAAATATCATCTTTTTATCCAAATGATGAGTATTCAAGATGAATTTTTCATGCTCAGAGAACTAAAATAAACTTTTAAGAGACCATATAACCATAAAAGGATAAAAAGATATTCATATTATCTTTAGGAAATAACCAAAAAGAAAAAAATTAGCATAGGGTAATAAAATTCCCAAAATTAATACACATTCATATAATTAAATACAACATTAATCTCAGTCATAAACAATAACACCCAAAATTTAGCTTAGATAATTCGATAAATAACTATCTTTCAAATTATAAAAAATATTTTTGACTAAGATTGAAACCCAAAAATCAAAAGGGTTCATTCACATAGTCTTATAAGATTGATTTAAAATTTATCTCTAAATAACACTAATCAATTTTAAAATCTCATACAAAAAATGTATGTGCCTTAATCATACCATATCCAAGATATACTAATTATTTTCCTAGATAACTTGAATTACCATAAATCTATATTAAAATATAATCAAACGTTTATTCCATAAATAAAATACCTTAATGTTATATTTAACATAGTTGTATAAGTTTAACAAAATCAAAAAATTCATTCTAAATAACACTAACCAACTAATGAACAAGTAAATTTTCAATCCTATGGTTATCTATTTGATAAAACAGATGATCCCAAAACCAAATTAACAATTATTCATTAAACTTTTTGAGAGAAAAAATGATTTTATACCAACTGAAACATAACCTAGGATAATGGTTGGAACTATATCCTTATCACACTTAAATTTTGGGTTCAATCCCCACGGTCTTGCCCGATGTGAAAGGTTTTCCCTTTTCAAAAACTGTACTAATATAATTCTTATAACATTCTCAGAAATATTGGGAACATCCAAAAAAATAATCTTAATCATCAAAGATCATATAAAACCTAAAGGTTTCAATATCTTTAAACATATTTCCACAAAAAAATAACATTATATCTCAAATAATATTTTCACATGTTAAACATAGGGTAACATATACATTAAACATTAATCAAAACTCAATAATTATCCCCAAAAGTACTCCCATAACATAAAACATGAAAATAGTATTAATGAATTTAAACTTATTATCATAATTAAATATACCATTACATCATAAATATTTAATACCTATATGTGGTCACCTTATTCAATGAACATTATTTCTAATCCATTAACCATGATTTTCAATCTTATTACTTAATAATTTATTCCTAAAAAAACAATATAAATCATGTCCTAAGACTCAAAATTTTCAAAACAAAAGCCAGGATATAATCCATAGTTTTCATATGTCATATACAATTTCCTCATCTTAATCTATAATGGCATGAGGAATTTCTAAGAATTTATCCTTACACTCTTCTTGATTCCATTATTGAGCTTTCTCCCTTTGTCTTCTATTTTCATAATGCACAAAATCTAAAAATTTAAAACATTCAATTGATACCTTGGGAAGAATTTCATTCTAATTCTTGGTGTTAACTTCCTTTTTCATTAGAATATTATTTATCCTTTTCTTTACATTCTCTTAAGACATTTCCTGAGTGCTTTTCCCACATTCTTAACACATAAGTCATTAAATATTTTTTCATTATTGATATTTATCACCTAAACTTCCATGGGAGTCTAATTTTCTCTTGTCTGTTTCATTATAAAAAAATCCTATATCCTTGTTGGAAATCATTACTTGTGGTAGTTGGTTAAGAATAACCATAATTACATTCAATACAAATACCATTATATTCATTTTTTTGTTCATACAACCACCACATTTTCCTTCACATCCATTATTAATTTCTTTCCTACTGGATCCATCCATTTACTAAAAAAATTTAGTTAGAGTATATAAAATAAATTAAAATAAATAATATTACATGGAGGATAAATACTAATATATAATACACAATTCCATCCTCTATTAAACTCTTTCTGTTTATCAAAAATAACCATAATTCTCCATATAATATTAACCCGTGTGGTTATAGATGATTTTTAACTGAAGCTCAAAAAAATATCCCAACCTATTAAATTATCTAAAACTTTTATCTGATACAAACTATAAAGACCCAACATTAAACATTATATATTCTAGTGAATTTAAACTATAATTTACTTTCCTAAATTCCTAAATATATTTTAGTTTTACTCTTTTAGAGAGATAGTTCATCACGATTATATAAAAAACCTATAAATATATTTATATATATAGTGGATACTTCCGATCAATATCCATTTTTCCCAAAATATAACTTTTTAAAATAAAATATAATTTATTTTCATGAAAAATCATTATGATTTTAAAATTTAATTCTTTAATTCCATTACCCATCATTAAACCCTATGAAAAACATATAAAAAAATAGAATGATAACAAAAAGATCAGTATGTGACATAAAAATAAGAAAATCATTAGTACAATCAAAATAATGAAAATCCATGTAATGTTTACCTTTATCTTCAATGTTTAATGAGAGTAAGAAATAAAACATTTCAACATGAAAAACACTAACACTTTCTTCAAAAATGAATTCTTTAAAACTAATAGCAAGAAAATAAAAACTCTTTGAAAACTTATAGCCTTATATTAATAGAACCGTTTAAAAACCCTTGTAATTGGAATAACCATATAGCAAAATTTGAATATAATTATACACAGAACATAATCATTACATAATTAATTAGAGAGATATAATGGGTCTTACCATTTGTATATGATATACTAGGATAACCCATTTTTCATGCCCTAAAACGGGGATCTACTCGTCATAAAAGTTATAATGGGATCACCTGTGAGCTAAAATAGGGATCAAACCATTGTATAATATGTATCGGTCTCACCCATTTTTCATATATAATTATTAATTAAAATATAATGAATAAAAAAATTATTATTTCACCTTTTTATTATAAAACCCTATGAAAAACTCTTTTCCACTCATATATAAAACCTTTTTGAATATTGTAATTTCATTTCCATTCTACAACTCATTTTCAATACCAAAATACCTATAAAAAGGGACAGCTATTTTATTTGAATAGAATATGAAATTTTATAATGGAATAAAAAATTAAAATAATAGATAAAATGATGGGTAAAGTTATGGTCACTATATTCGTTAAAATAGAACATTTGTTTGTAATTTTTTTTTAAAAATTCATATAAAATAATTAAAAATATTCATTTTTAAAACCTTTGAAATAAATTAAAAAGTGACTTAAATTATAATTTATAAATATTTTTTGTCTATATGAAAGCAAATATAAAATAACTATTAAAATTATGGACATCGAAGAAAATCATTTTAAGGGAACTTTAAAAGAGAATTTTTTTAATAATTCCCTTACATAAAACCTTAAAAATATTATCCCTTATTCGAAAAAATTTCATAGTAAAAAATTACATATATAATCCATTAAAACATAAATAATTTTTTTGAAACATTTATATGAACATATAATAGAAATATTTAGAAAATAAATATTTAAAACTGTTTAAAATGAGGTTTTAAGGAAAAGGGTCCCTTACCTCGAGTCCGATTCTTCACATATGGTTTTTATATTCCCAAAGAATAATTTTATTTTAGTTATTTAAATGATTAAGAACAATTTTCATGTTTATTATTCCTTTTATTTCACCTATTAAAATTCAAATATAAATATGTTATCAATTATGTTTATGTCGGATGTTTTGATGATATTTGGCTTATATGTCCAAAATGACTTCGTTAGGTTGACCATGGTCAAAGAATTAATTATTTAAACATATATATAACACCAATCATGAAATAATTTCAATTTTTATACTTCAATTATACATTTAAAACCAATCATGAATATTGGTAATGAAAAATGAACTACATTACAATCATAAAGATGGTAGGGCGTACATACGCATGAGTAACATTTCCATTTTTCAACGATCATTATGAAAAAAATAAGTATTATTTTATATTTACATTATTAAAATAATATAATAAATACCATATCATTTCTTTAAATATACATATATATAAAATCTACGTGATACCGTGATGAAAAAAATAATCACATTACTTCGTGGAGGTGGCAGTCCACACATACGCACAAACAACGTTTTTATTTTTTAGTGTAGGAAATAAAATGATATATATTATATTTTATGAATGATAAATATGTAATTAATATCATAATTACTTAATTTATATCAAATTTATTCATTAAATTTATCTTTATTAACTTCCATGTAAAGCGTTATTGAAAATGAATCACATCACTTCTCGAGGTGGTAGTCCACTGTACACACGAGCAACATTATCATATCCCACAAAGAATGAAAATAATGAATTTAAATGGGATATAATAATTAAAAAAGTATAATTATGTTACAATATAATATATATTATTTAAATAAAATATTATAACAAACTATTAGAGGTGATGATGAAAAAATAATTACATTAGATACTGAGGTGGTAGTCCGCCAAACATATGAATGATGGTTTCATTTCCCATTTGATAGAAAATGAGATGGATTTAGGTTATTAAAATAATATTATAAAATATAAATATATTTTATATAATTTTTATTATTATTTAATCATAATTGATAAATATTTTAAGGATGTTGAAGAAAGAATAAAATAAAAATGCTTGACTAAACATGCTACCTCTTCTTTGGACAACCTCTATAGGTTAGCACCAAAAGCCTTATTAGAATGGGTTTTGATAAAAATAAGTATTATAGGATGTATAGATATAATTAATTAAGTTATTTTGGAAATTATTCATCAAAAAGGGATTTGAAGGTGTGAATAGAAGAGGACATGGTGTGGCCTTTTAAAAGTGGGGGAGGACACACTTGAAAATTTTTAAAAGAAAAAGAGATACCCATGTTTTTCACATGAAAAAAAGATCCAAACTGGACCTTTGTTGATAATTATATGAGATAACGTCCAATACTGTCTATAAAATATAATTTATAAATGTTTTTTTCCATTTAAACCATATTTATTTTTATTTTTAGCCTCTATAAATCCATTTTTACCTTAAACACAGTAAAATATTTTTACTATTTATATTATTCATTATGAGAAAAAATTAATTTGAAATTATTATATAATATAAATTATTATTATTAGAATTATGGAATAAATTTTAAAAAAATTAATTAAAATAATTTCATAATCTAATTTAAAATAAAACCCATAGACACAATGAAAAGTGGGTTTTTAAGAAGTGAATTTTTCAACAAAAAGATAATTTTATATTAACACTATGACTAGTAATATTCATTATGTGAATTTAAATTAATATTTTTATATATATAATATCTAAATTTACTTCAAAATATTTCTCATTCTGGATTATTTTCATTAATTAAAATGGATAAACATTATGCACTTTAAAATAGTTTTCAGAAAAAATCTGTTTTTAAAACAAAAAATAAACTTATATTAAAATCCAATATAAATATGATTAAAATGTAATTAAGTGGATTAAATATAATTAAATATTACTTATTTTACTTAAAATCATATTCAAAACATAATAAAACTTTTCAATTTTTTAATTTATTGAAAAGAAATGAAATTTTTACAAAAAACATTATTTTCACTATTCATTAAAAGATCAATATTATTTGAAAAATCCAAAAATTTCACCCTAAGTTAGTTTTGATTAAAAAAATTAAAAATATATTTAATTTTATAAAATATATTTTCTAAAATTTCTAAAAATTAATTTTAATATTTTATCACAAAAAACAATAACAATTATTTTAAAACAAAACATATTTTTGATGAATAAAAGGACATTACTAAAAATTGAGTAAACATTTAGTAATAATTTATAAAGAAATTTATATTGAGATGAGAATTTATATATATATTTCATAAATTAGTTAATCCTATTAACACCTCTAATTTAATAGTTTGGTTATAATGATCATATATTTCACGGGTTGTTTAAGCACAGAGTTGCATATCAAATATGACATTGAACGTAATGGTATTCTTTTAAGATATCAGGGTGTTACACAAGTGAAATAAGTTTCATGAAAAAAACTTGTTTGAAAAAACTTAAGCTAAGGAATCTAGGTAAAGATACATAGGTGAAGACATTTAAAAGAATTACACTTTGGTGGAGGTACCTGATCAATATTTTCTCAGTAAACTAACTTGATTGAAGTTGTTTTCATGAAGACTAGAGATGAATTTTGTGAATGGAAGTATTTTTGAAAATATTATCGGAGGTTATTATAGAAATTTAGAGTTTCATTTAATCATCATATATTTAAACTAAATATGAAAATCACCATGAACATTCTTATTTATATAGAATCAAAATTTATGTTAATAAATTGAAAAGACATCCATCCAAAATAGTGAGAAAAAGAGGATTTGATAGAAGTTATCTATAGAATAAAATGAATCATTCCTTGAACATACTTTTAAATGTAGTGAGTGTAAAGACCTTGAAATTCCATAGAATTTTTTTAATTATATGGAATTTTTAGAAGACCGTGAAATTTGACACCACGTGATTCTGAGGCCCGACGTGCTCGGAATGATCCGTCGAAAAAGCATTAAGCTTAAAATAGAGTGCATGAGTATTTTTCCTAAAAAAGTGGAATAACTCTTAAAGGGTTTCTTGGATCAGAAATCCAAGGGTACTGTTGTGTTTAGAATGGCGGGTTTACCCTAGGCACGACTTAAACTTAGTCGGTGCAGGACTACGGTGAGAAAACCTGAAAATGGAATAATCGTAAATAAAATTATTAATTAAATTATTTTATTTTTTAAATGATTATAACTCACGAATGATGAATCAGATTAAAAATTAAAGACTACCGCTGAACTCATGAGGGTATGCTTTTCTTTGTAAAATCCCAACTTTGGCTGGCATGGGCCAACATTGGAAGTTAGTTTTTGGCCGCAAATAAAATAATTAAGTAACAATTATTTTATATTTAAATTCTATAACTCCTAAAGGGTAACTCAAATTGGAAATCTGAGAGTAATGTTGAGCTCGTGAGGGCGTTTTTCCCTTACACAGAGTCTAAACTTGACCGACACTGGTCGAGGGTGACTCTTAATAATTTTTTAACTTTTTTTAAAGGTACGTTCACTAAACATGCGAGCATCATTTTCTATCTTTTGAACAGGTACTTAGATTAAAAATATGGGGGCACTGTTGAATCCACTACTTCGGGATTCTCTTATGAGAGGTCTAACTTTGAACATAGTTGGTTGGGTGATAAAGTTAGTTTTTTTTAACTTTTTAAAGAAATAATAAAATAATATTTCAATTGTTGTTTTATTTCTTTTTATTTACTACCACCTTTTGAGTGGTGGTGTTAGGGACCACGAAGATGGTCAGAATTTTAAATATGGGATATTAATTTCCGGTTACACCTTTATTGCGTAACCACCCCTCGTGTAATTAATATGGCCCGATAATTATGTCAATTAAAGAATCTCATTAATTCCTTGGTGCGTTACTCACCCTTTTCCCCCACTATTTAAATGGGGCTCAAGGTAGAGTTTTATCATGGCTTCACTAAGAAAGGAATCTCTGGTGAAGTGACGGAACAACTTCTACCGACAGAGGACAGAAGCTTGGGAGGCGATGATCTAGGATCGATGAATGTCGATGAACTCACACCAATGGGGACACTCCTTTCACCAACGACCACAATACCACTGACAGTTCACAAGGCAGGGTTTGTCTTTTTAATTAAATACATTACCTCAATTCTTCCCCTCGTTCTTGATTTTTTGGGTGGTCGTTGTGGGGGATTTGAACGAGGTTTATCATTATTTTAATATGATGTATAAATTATCCCCACTTTTTATAATTCTAATGAGGAGTTCCATTTTTTTTATTCAGAGTCGGGTTGTTTCAACTTGGCGTAACCTTGAAACCAAGAGGCTCACAATGACAGTGGAATCCCAGGAGAACCGTAGGCTCGCCCAGAATGAAGAATGGACCACAAGAGCTCACTTGATGAACCAAGGAAGATTCTCTAGCACGACAGGGGCGACCGGTGCCAGTGGTGAAGTTGGAAGTCGGTGCTCGTCGGCTATGGAGGAGGGCAGTGCCAATCAGCGCTATGGTGGACCCGAAGGGGCGGCTGACAATTGACCGACCGCGTTGGCGAGGTGGAGCACTATCATGCGCCGTGGTTAATGATCCGCGACATCAAAGATGTTGCAAGAGGGGGGACCCATGCCCTTCAGGTCCCGCGGACCAAGTGGCGGTGCCACATGGCGGTTCTATTTGAAGAGATGAACTACTCTTCTTGAGCCATTTGGGGAGCTGGCGGCCACCTGATTGGTCAGCCGCGCCAGCACGCCGGGGCATGTCGCCCGGCAGCTCTCCCTCAGTCGGTGGTCCAGGCTGGTCCATAGCCAAGCGGGCTGAGCCCGCCACATCCTAGCCCAACTGGGCTGGCCCAGGCCAGTTCAGGACGGGCTGGGTGAGACCCAGACTAGGTCGGACTAGACCCAGACCCCTATTGGGCCTAGTTACGCTTAAGTGACCGTATCTTGTGAACCCGATGTCCATTTGATGATCCGTATATGGTTATGGTATCATTTTAGTGAGACGGTCCTTTTAAAATACTCCAGGAGAGTTTTCAAGAAAGATGGAGTACTGCCGAGTTGGATCGACTCTGAATCCAATGGGGCCCTTGACACTAAAATGCCAATATCTTACAGACCAAACGTCTGGTTGATGCACTGTCTGTTGCGTTGGGACCCTTATGACATGATAGATCATTAGGTTAATTTTTCTTGGGAATTATTTCTTGTTGAAAAATGACTGATGGCTTGAGGACCAGTTTTCTTAGAATCAAGCATACTATGAGTGGAAACCATGTGACTGGCAGTGAGGTGGAGGTTGAAGACAGACCATACATAGGTTAGTACCGAACGATCCTATGTGGATCAGCACCTACCGATCCTGTGTGGATAAGATCCTATGTGGGTCAATGCTCAACGATCCTGTGTGGGTCAACGCATACAGATCATGTGTGGGTCAGATCCAATGTGGGTCAGCGCTCAACGATCCTGTGTGTGTTAGCACATATCGATCCTGTGTGGGTCAGTGGGGGTTAGTACCTATCGACTCCGGGCGGGTTGGATCCTGTGTGGGTCTTGTGGGGGTTAGTACCTACCGATCATGTGTGAGTCAAACTCTTTATGGTCATTAGTAGTACCTCTCGACAGAATAAGATGATCTAGCTACTCGAATATTCATCTGTACTTATGTTCTTTACTTATACTTAGTTTGAGTAGTGTATTTTCTTTTTGTGATTTGTGATTGAGATCATGCTTTGTGGTTTTCCATTGTGGAATTCTGAGAGACCTTAGGGGGTCTCAAGGACCTTACTGTGCATTGTTATACCCACCCCTACATGGGATTCGCTCGCACCTTGTTGTGTCTTGTGCCGATGACGAGCAGCTTGGCTGAGACTTGAGAGAGCCATAACCAGGAAGTACATGGAGGATATTGGATGATGTGGAGATTAGTAGAGACGAGATGTACCTACCCTTCATGTAGGATCCTTGGTAGATGATTCTAGGAGTTGTTTTTTATTTTTGAGTTGTAGTTGTACCATTCAATTAGGCTTGTATTCTGGACCCTCTACTTTCAGTAAACACCTTTACTACTACAGTTTTACTTCGTGGTTTTATCTTGTTGTATTCTTGGTTTGTGTGTTTATACAGGTTTAAAGGAAATGCCTTCCCATTTTAGGGATATTCCTTTTTGGTGCTGGTTTCCAACCCCTGGCCTATGGAAGGCGAGCTTAGGGTAGTCATGGCACAGATCCCGAGGGACTGCTCACGACTAAGAGGTATCAGAGGAGTTGGTTCTACAAAATAACTGGGACTCTGATATTTCTAATGGAGCAATAATGTTATGTTTTTTCTATGTAGTTTTTAGTTCGTGGAGTCCAGTGTTGGTGCGACGACCGATGTATCCATACACTAGGACCCTGAATTCTGATTTCCGGTTCGGTGCATGAAAACACTGATTGCATGTGTTTTAGAAATGTTTTTCTTTTTCTGAGTCTGCTCACCAGGTATAACTTATTGATTGTGGTGCATCTTGATTCTCTTTCGAGATGCATACATACAAAAAACTACACAAGATTCCAATGTGTGAACATGAGTATGGTCCAAAATGTGATGAGGCTTCAGTACAAGGTCTGTTGGATGAGATAGGTACCATTGGGCAGTGTCCTAGCGATACCACTGCCCATTGGTCAGTAGTTACTACCAGCACTACCGGTATAAGAAACATATAGGATCAATTCTTTACATGAGTTTCAGTGATAGATACCCCTCTGGTTTCGAGGCGAGCCCGACTCACAGGCAGATAAAGACTGGCTTAAGGATGTGACTGAGTTTCCATCTATCCAGGGAACCATTAGACCAGATGGTGGTCCTGGCAGTGAGCATTCAATGTGGCTCAGCAGGGCGATGACAGGGTTTAGATTACCCCTATCATATGATGAGGTAAATTTTTCCATGGACAGAGCTTGAGAACCTTTCTCAGAGAAGGGATTTCTTTCCAGAAAAAGCTAAGGGGGTATGTGTTCCAAAGAGCTTTTACAACTTCGTCAGGACGACATGTCGGTACATGAGTATTCATCGAGGCATACCGACCAATATAGGTACTCAATGAATGTGATACGACCCGTTCATCAGGGCTCGAACCTCCGAGAAAGATGTGTTTAGGGACATCCGAGCTAGAAATATTCCTCTTTGCATTCCAACTTATGTTAGGGTTCTAGAGATAACCTTTGTGGTTGGAAATTATTTGGCTGAGAAAATATATCCATTGAATGTTAGTAGTGGGAAATGAGGAAACCGACGTTAGTATTAGAGACTTGGATGTGTAAAACTGTTTTAGGAAGAGAAAGTGATTGGGACAGATGAATCTATAGGGAAGAAGTCATGGAAGAGGATCTTGGAGAGCAGAAAGAGGTGGTATACATTTTGACATGTTACAACCACCACCCCAATGTGGTCCCCACCAGGCTCAGGGATCTGGAGTAAAGGGGAAGAGAGTAGATGTATGCGGTCAAGGATTGTGAACCAAGGGCTCCATGAATTATTCGAGATATGATCTATGTCTACTAATAGATTTCGTATTAAGATACATAGTTACTAATCATTCATTCTTTTCATGAATCTTGTTCAAGACCTAGAGTTTCCAGTTAAACCATTGACTTGACCCTTATTTCTGGAGATAACTTTGAGAGGAGACTTGATAATCACACTTATGTAGACAGTGTGATCTGGCCCTTGATGTGATATTTTTGGTTGGAACCTCTTGGTGGAAGCATCGAGGCCTCACATCGTTAGTTTGGGTATGGACTGGTCATCCACAATTCGTGATCTGATTGACGGTTTTAGGAAAATAGGTTTTGGTATATCTATAACGTTGGAATGAGATTTTACTTGGTTGGACCAAAAGGAAACCCATGCAGCATGGGTTAAAATCATTCATAAGAGAGTTCAACCGATCACTCTTGATTCGACCCACCTTACCCTCATGGCATCAGGACTTTGGAGTTTTCAATTCCCAATATTAGTGGTAGAGTGTGGGAACATCTATTCAAAATATGTTTCCAGAATTACCTTCCTATAGGGAGAGGGACTTCTACATTGTCTTGTTCCCAGTGAAAACACCAATATCTACAACTACTTATTGAGTGGCTCTTGCAGAGCTCCGAGAGCTGAGAGTTGAGAAGGTGGATGTGGTGGAAGATACAATCAACATGAGGTCTAGTTTACAGCAGTTGATTGAGGTGAAAAAGTAGCTAGCCACGTTACAGAAACCCTTTGTGGATAGTAATAGAGTATCTTACCTACAATCTATAAGTTTTACTCCCCCACACCTTTAGGGAGTTCAGGAGGCACAACTTAGGGACGTAGACTGTGAGGCTCAACATGCTGAGATATCCTCAGGACATGCTCCTGAAAGATTTTTTGAAGGTGGGGACCACTTCATCCTTTTTAAAGGACGCACCATGTTACCCGTGACTCTACAAGAGGAGGTGTTGTGGGGGTTCTACCCATCCCATTTAGTGGTAGATCTTGGTGTGGCAAAGGTGTAGTAAGACCTCTGGTGTCAGTACTGGTGACCAGAGATGAAGACTACACCGATCCGGTAGAAGTCTTATGCCAACAGGAGACAGATACCCTTAGAGTTCAAGAAGGGAGACCATGTATTCCTGCGGGTCTCACCCCGACAAGGGTTGAAGATATTCAACTGGGGCGACAAACTATCTCCAAGGTTCATCATACCTTTCCATATTCTCAGAAGAATTGGAAAAGTAGAGCACCGCCTAGCTCTTCCCCCATGGATACACTGGGTGCATAATATTTTCTATGTATCACAGCTGAGGAGATGTGTGCATGATCAATCTCACGTTATCGAATGGGGTGAGCTAGAAATAAATGATGGGGTGACTTTTTTAGAGTTCCTGATGGATATAGAGGTTCGATAGGAGTAGGTCCTTTCTGTGTAGTTGATTCCAACAGTGCGAGTTCATTGGTAGCGTGAGAATCTCCATGAGAGCACATGAGAGAAGGTGGATTAAATTCATGCTTAGTACCCTAATTTGTTTGTTTTATCTTTGTTCCATATTTCTAGGATGTAAATCCCTAAGGTGGGAAGAATGAAAATACCTAGAAATTATGTATACTCTTTTTTAATTATATGGAATTTTTACGAGACCGCAAAATCTAATGAAATGTTATTATGAGGCTTGGAGTTCTCATAATTATCCATCAAAAAAGTGTTAATATTAAAAAATCATGCATGAGTAGTTTTACTAAAAAGGTGGAATAAATCTTAAACCCCATTGGGTTCAGGATGGTGGGTTTACCCTAGGCACGACTTAAGTTTAGTCGGCGCAGGCCTCTTGTGAGAAAACCCAAAAATAGAATAACCGTATATAAAATAATTAAATAAAATTATTTTATTTTTCAAATTCTTATAACTCACGAATGGGGGATCATATTAAAAATTTGAGACCACCTCTAAACTTGTGAGAGTATTATTTCTATAGGAAGATCCTATATTTGGCCGGCGCGGGCAAACAATGGAAGTTAGTTTTTGGTCACAAATAAAATAATTAAGTAACAATTATTTTATTGTTAAATTCCATAACTCCTAAATGGTAAATCAGATTGGAAATCTTAGATTACCACTAAGATCATGAGTACGTTTTTCCCTTACGAAGAGCCTAACCTCAATCGGTGCTAGTCGGGGGTTACTATTAATAATTTTTTATCTTTTTTTAAAGGTACTTTCAATAAACACGCGGGCGGCGTTTTCTATCTTTTGAACCAGTGCTCGGACTAAAAATCCAAGGGCACCATTGAATATGTAGTTCCGAGATTCTATTAAGGGAGGATTAACTTCAACTATAGTTGGTCGGGTGAAAAGGTTAGTTTTTAAATTTTTTTAAGGAAATAATAAAATAACATAGAAATTTTTATTTTTTTTATTTTTTTCCTACCACCTATTGAGCGGTGGTGGTGGGGACCGCTGAAGTGGCAAGACTTTTAAATATGGGATATTAATTATTGTTTAGACCTTGATTTCATTACCTCCCCTTGTGTAATTAATGTGGCATGTTAATTACATCAATTAATGGATCTCATTAATTCCTCAGTGCGTTACTCACCCTTTTCCACCTCTATTAAAATGGGGCTTAGGGTAGCGTTTTGACACAGCTTCACCAAGAAAGGAACCTCTGGCAAAGTGATGTGAAAACTTACACCGACGGAGGATAGAAACTTGGGCGGTGATGATCTGGGATCGACAAACGCTGACGGCCTCACTTCGATGAGGACTCTCCTTCAACCAATGATCGCGATACCTATAATGGTTCACGAGGTAGGGGTTGTCTTTTAATTCAATAAATTACATAAATTATTCCCCTCATTCTTGAATTTTTGGGTGGTCATTGTGGGGGATTTAAATGGGGTTTATAATTATTTTAATGTGATGTATAAATTACCCCCCCTTGTTATAATGATAACACGGAGGGAATGAGCTAAACAAACAAGGCCCAGACCTTCTGCCACTTGTTTTTATTGCATTTTTCAAAGGCGGGTGGTTCCAACATAGCAGAACCTTGAAACCAAGAGGCGCACAGTGAAATCTGTATCTCAAGAGAACCGTAGGCATGCCTGAAAGGAATAATGAACTACTGGAGCTCACCCGTTGGCCCGCAAAAGATTCGCTGGCGCGACACCGACGATTGGTGCCGGCGCTCGCCAACCATGGAGGAGGGTGGCACCGCTCGGTGCCGCGTCGGACCTGAAGGGGTGGCTGGAAACCGGTTGGCTACATTGGTGAGGTGGCGTTCCATCGCACGCCGCGGTGAAAGAGCTGCGACATCAAAGCCATGAAAGGTAGTGGGACCTACGCCCTGTGGGTCCCGTGGACCACGTGGAAGTGCTAGGTGGTACCGCTAGTTGAAGAGCCTCTTGAGCCGTTTGGGGAGATGGTGGCCACCCGGCTGGCGAGACACACCAATGCATTGGGCCACCTCTCCTGGTGAGTTGCGGCAAGCCGCAAGGTCGGGCTAGTCCGTGGTTTAGCGATCAGAGCCCGCAACGACCTAGACTAACCGGGCAGACCTAGGCCAGTTCGGACCTGATCGGGTTGGACTGGACCCGGACACCTCTCGGGCCCATTTACGATTAAGTGACCATATCTTACGAACCAGACCATTGTTTGATGAGTCGTCTATAGTGATAGGATCCTTGGAGTGAGGCAGTCATTTTGAGATACTCCACAAGATTTTTTGAGAAATTTGGAGTATGGATGAGTTGGATAAACTCAAAATCCAACCGGGACCTCAATACTTAAATGCCAATAACTTATAGACCGAGCATCTTGTTGGCTCACCGTCTATTGTGTTGGGACCCTTATGATGTGAAAAATCATCAGGTTACTTCTTCGTGGGACTTCATACAGGTTGAAATATGAGTGATGGCTTGAGGAGCAGTTATCCCAGAATAAAGCATACTATGAGCGGGAATCCAATGGTTGGTAGTGAGGGAGAGGATGGAAATTGACCATAGAGAGGTTAGTACCAAGAAATCCTATGTGGATCAACACCAACCGATCCTTTATGGGTCAGATCCTATGTATTTCAACTCTTAGTGATCCTGTGTGGGTTAGCGCATACCGATCCTATGTGGGTCCGATACTGTGTGGGTCAGCGCTCAACGATCCTGTGTGGGTCAACGCATATTGATCCTGCGTGGGTCAGATCCTGTGTGGGTCAGTAGGGGTTAAGACCTATCGACTTTTGGTGGGTCGGATCTTGTGTGGGTCTTGTGGGGGTTAGTACCTACCAATCTTGTGTGGGTTAGACTCTATATAGTTAGCAGCAGTGCCTCTCGACAGAATAATATGATCTAGTTTCTCGACTAATAATCTATACTTATGTGCTTTACTTATACCTGGTTTGAGCTATGTCTTTTGATTTGTGCTTTGTGATTGTGATCATGCTTTTTAGTATTTCTTTGTGGAATTTTGTGAGACCTTTAGGGGTCTTGGGGTCTCTACTATGTATTGTTATACTCACCCCTACACAGGATTTACCCGCACCTTGTTTTGTCTTATGTAGATGTTGAGGAGCTTTGCTGAGACTAGAGGGAGCCAGGACCAGGCGGTACACGAAGGAGATTGGATGACGTGGAGAGCAGTAGATATGTGCTGTACCTACCCTTAAGGTAGGATCCTCAGTGGATGATTCCAAGAGCTATTTTCTATTTTTCAGTTGTAGTTGTACCTTTCAGTTGTCTTGTATTCCAGCACCTTTACTTTCAGTACACACTTTTACTACTGTAGTTCAACTTCATGGTTGCATCTTGTTGTGTTCTTGGTTTGTGTGTTTTTACAGGTTTAAAAGAAATACCTTCCTGTTTTAGGGATATGCCTTTCCAGTGCTAGTCGCCAACCCCAGACCTATTGAAGGCGGGCTTGGGGTAGTCACAGCACGGACCCTGGGGGATGGTTCAAGATAGTGAGCCTAGAATAGTGTAACCATGGATGAAAATTATATACACTAAATTATAAGATATTTTTCAATTTTGGTACACTAACAAAATGTCATGTGTATGCTCCATAGATTATCCCTTAGCGATGAACCAAGAAAACTATCATCCATTATCTTAATTTTTCCATTTTTATTTATGGTGGATGTTTGATCAAATATGACTATTTCAAGGTTCCTACCAACTTGGAAATAATATCCAATGTAATTAAATAAAGATTTCACATCTTGACCCCTCTCTTAGGGTATTTTAGGTGAAATAATACTTTATTATAACGTAATGTGTTTTTTCGAGTAGAAAGAAATAAGAAAAGTAATTATATTATTACAACTAAAGTAGATCATATCTTAGTAAAGAATTCTTATACCCATATGATTTATATGAAAAAAAATTAGAGGATCTTTCTAATGAAGTGATGATTACAATATATATATTTTTTACTACTGTAAATATGACCTTTCCCAAAGCTTCTATACCAACGGTTTGTCCAAACCGTTGGGAAAGCCCACTTTGAGGCCACCTTTCCCAATGATTTTGGAAAACCATTGGGATAGGTATACCCTTTCCCAACGGTTTGGCCAAACGGTTGGGAAAAGTCCACTTTGTGGCCACCTTTCCCAACGGTCTGCCAAAACCATTGGGAAAGGTCCCCATATATCAACCTTCCACCCAGAATTACACCCAGAATCAAGGATCTATACCAACGGTTATCAAAACCATTGTTAAAGGGATATACCAATGGTTTTGACAACTGTTGGTATAGATCCTTTGATTTTTTATCAGATATTATAACTGAGAACATTATATAAGTCAAACTTTAAAATAATTATGAGAATACATATATATATATTTATGTAATTATGTTCACAAAAGTAATGCTAGGTTAGTGGTTAAGTCGTTCAACGATAAAGTAGGGGTCCTGGGATCAAATCCCAGCGAATGTTTTTTTTGAAATACATATACCAACGGTTCCATAACAGTTGGTATATATTTTCATATTACTTATACCAAAGGTTTCCAAAACCGTTGGTATAGGTCTATACCAATGGTTTTCCCAAAACCGTTGGTATATATCTATCCCAATGGGTTACTTTGAAACAGTTCTCCAAACCGTTGGTATAGGCTATACCAACGTTTTGGAGGCCTATACCAATGGTTCCAAAACATTGGTATAGGTTAGTTTTCCAGTAGTGTTTCAATATCAATATTACAACTATAATTATAAAGGATCTATTATAACACTTACCCACTTAACACATTGAAATCCAACAACACTTTATTAAAGAAAAATTGTAATAAGTGGTTATGAAAGTGGTTCACGCTGGAGGAAATCAATATGTGGAGGATATTTTTATAAAACCACTGGTTGTACTAGTGTATGAGAAACATCAGTTGAGTCTAAGTGTTTATTCACCCACAAAATATTAATGAGGTTTTGAAAATACCATATACCTATAAGAATATAATGTTTATCATGTATTATCATTTATGAAAGGTTTGGTAACATTTAGGTGTATTTGAAATAATGAAAATTGAGAATTGAATATAAAATAAATGTTTCAATAATAGGAAGCATAAAATACTCTCTTTTATTAAGGATAAAATATTGTCTTAAGGGGTAATACTTTGGTATGTAAAGATATGGGGAGATATAATGTATAGAAATTGACTTTAAGGAGTGATAATTATTGGGGTAGTAATGTCATCATATAATTTAAATATTTTCAATGTAAGTATAAAAATAATTATATGAATCAAATTTTCCATACTAAATATAGATTATATATAATTATAGTGATATAAGAGTCTTTTTATTTTATTCAATATATTTTGAAGTTAGGAGAAACTGAAAAATAAACATAGGAATTACTAAGAAATCTAAAAGAAATAATATTGGAACCTAGGTTGATCAAAATAGAGGAAAGATAGAATGTGTTCAAAATTACTAAGTTTTCCATGAATTACACTTATTAGAGAAAATATAACTATGGTGAAGTTTTTAATAAATTTATAGAATTTTTTCGAGGCCTCAGAGTTATTTTTGTGACTAAAGCATAAAAAATTCTAGAATTTTTTTGGTTATGCCTAATTTATTTTGAAAAATATAATTGAATGGTAAATTAAATATTACAGTATAGTGTTTTTTAATATTATATGATTTTTATATGTATGGTTGAGAGAATAATAAAATTTCAATGTCATGGGCTATGACTTGAATTTTATCATTATAATACTAAGATATAACTACAAAGGAGATCGAGCTATTGGTTATGGATTGAGAACTACACTATAATTATATATTTTTTTTTGTAGATTTATAAACTATTACTCAATGTAATTCAATGATGTATATAAAATAATTTTTTTGGAGAAGTGTCTAAGGTTATGATTTATGATCAAGATGATTATTCCATAATCGTGAATTGTAATTTTCTTTAAAACAATGAATTTTATTGTGATGTAATTACTTATATCATAATTTATATATCTATTCAATTTAATATATTTTTATGGATACGATTATCATGATGACAAAAAAAGATACACTATTTTTAAGATATTTATGGTAATTAGAATTCAATATACTATAACAAGGTGCATTATATCATGATTTAATGGATATATAGATATTTTATAGGGATGAATATTTTTAAAAAATAGAATGTATTAATTACTTAATGGTATTTTTAATAGAGTCATTATAGATATTTCTGAGGTCCGAACATGAGATGACTTGTGGTATTACATGTTGAAGATTTTATAGTAAGTAATTGTAGATATATAAAAAGGGGTTATTGAATATTTGTAACATACGTCATAATGTAAATGATAGAAAACATTAATAAAGAATAACTTCTATAAATTTAGAATTATAATTACATTTTTATGTTTAATTATAGAGAACTAAAACAAAAATGATGATTCAGAATCATTTTTGAAGATAAATCTAAATTTATTTTCCATATTGGATTACTGTATTGATATATTTTGGGTCTTTAATTGAAATGAATTTCATGTTTTATTCTATATTAGATTTTCATATTATATTGAAAGAATATATAAGAGGAGTAAGTGTTACTTTTTTATTATTGTGATCCATTTATAAAAATTGTATTCACTTAACAGTGTGTTAGTGAATTTATTATATTATTAGCGTGTAATTGGTGTATGCTCCTTGGATGTGTAACCTTCCCAGGAGCATCATTAAATCCTATAAATGGCTGCCAAACATTTGGAATTTATATTTATCTCACCCCTTTAATTGAATGACAAATTTTTAATATAACATAGAAGTTATAGGTATAACCAATGAGAACAAAAAACCATCATAAAGCTCAAGACATGAAAATTTTAAATTTTCAGATCATTGATTTCAGAATTAAAATTTAAATCAAAGGAAAAAAACTCAATCAAAATCATTATTCTTTTATAGAAATTAGAGATGTAAAATTATTTTAAAATTGTGTTTTTTCTAAAAATATAATCTTATTTACTTTTGGATAGAGTTGAACTAACTATTTTTGATATAGTTATGTTGATAAACATCCAGTGGATAAATTTTAATTAATAATATCTAAAATATATCAATTAATTATGAAGAAAATAATATACTTAACCTAAAATTAATTAATTTCAAAACTCAAGTGAAAAAGAAATTTCAAATTTAATCGCATAAGAAAAATCCCTCTCTACAAATTTTTTCCCTCCCTATTCATCTCTTTTATCAAATAATACATAGATTATGACATAAACAATAGTTAAAATATAAAATTAAATAAAAATAATTCATCCTCATGAAAATTTCAATCAGTCAAAATGAGTGACTATCCTGCTACTGTTAATCTATCGTAAAAATACTCAATCCTTACTGATAGGAAATCAACCCACCTTGAATAATATATATAAGAGAATATATAAAACATGAGAGTAGAAGAAAATATCAAATAAATTGTTCATGATAATCAAGGAAATTAAATTATTGTAAATTCTCGATCCAAGCCTTCTATAAAAATTTTTATATTCTCATAGATCAATATGAAATTGAAAAAGTGCCATTTTTTTTAAATTTTTCCCTAAATTAATTTTTTTTAAAATATATTCTAATTAGGATATCAGGACATAAAACTAGTCATTATTCCCTAGTTCACATGTCACTTAATTTTACTCTATATTTTCTCAACTACCCTCCTTTATCCCCTCATTTGAACTCTATGTTTTCAAATATTATAGTGAAATATATTGATGTTTAATTATAATAGAATGATCTCTTTAATATAGTATTTATATCTGTATAAATCTTGACATAGTCCTATGATATTTTCATTCATTATTCGAAATCCAAATATTTATATCTCCACTCTTATCCCATAAGGATTTTTGTATTATGTTTAAAAGAATGGTGTAACTATACAC
Source organism: Viscum album (assembly GCA_963277665.1). Classification (NCBI taxonomy): domain Eukaryota; kingdom Viridiplantae; phylum Streptophyta; class Magnoliopsida; order Santalales; family Viscaceae; genus Viscum; species Viscum album. Next base: position 386,573,796 of record OY728141.1, on the reverse strand, counting down.
ATTTTTACCGCTCAGTTGTGGCATGATCAACTATAACATCACATAATAGTGCTACAATGTAACGTATCGGCATAACATAACAATTCATCCTTCATTAAATATCCCAAAAGTTCAATCTTCCACGATCAATGCGGTGTGAAAATAATATGTTGTGTCATTATTTTTTTGGAATCAAATATTTTATTTCTTCCTAATTACCTTGATGTATTGTAATATTTTGGGGTGTGAAATTTTCTTGTTAGATTCAATATTTATAAGGCTCTTCTAAATTCCTTAAAAATAAACATTATAACTAAAATTATAAAAAACAAAAATAATTATGATGTATTCAGCCCAATTAACAATGAAAATCATGACAAAAATGTATATATGATTTTAGATTATCAAATTCACCCATACTTGATATTTTTCCTATCCTTAAAAAAATTATCAATATAAAATAAAAACATAAACACACATTAATAGACAAACATTCCATTCATCATTCTCAAGAAAGTAATGTTATAACTAAAACTTTAAAAATTAGAAAAATCATCCAATCAAATGTGCTCAAATTATGGCTCATTTATGGAAGTAATTCATAACTACTATCATTCACCACCAATAATATTCAATATTTTACAATTATTCTAGAATATTAGGATATTCCAAACAAGAAAATTATATCATACATCACTCAGGATCATTTAATTGAAGTTTTTTTCAATATCTAGTATATGTACTATATCAGTAAGCAAGTAAAATATGTAAAAATTTACATATTAAATCAAGAAAAGATTATATAGGTTAATTTTGAATATACTTGTTTTTAGGTTTAATATTAGTAGATAATTGATGTAAAAATTCAAAATAATAGATCAAAACGATGGTCTAACTCATAAGTACAATACATGATATATAATTTAAATTGAAATGAATGAACCTATCTTAAAAATGATTTTATATTATATTAATCAATAAAAATTATTTTTACACCTATTTTTATTTAATAGGATCACTAATCAAATAATGAATTCAATGAATCATTCTCCCTCTTATCATATCATTTTTACCTTTGATGGATAACTAATTACAACGGAATGCGCTCCACACACCTCCCTCATTTTCAAATTTATCGAATGTTGCGGCCCACCCAGCCTGGCCCCCACTGATTTCTACAGAAGTGTTTGATCCTGGTTTTACTTCTTTTTCTGGTGGTAGATCCTACTGAAGCTGATGCAGTGCGATGCCATTCCCATGTCCTCTACTAGACTTCCTCATTCCATCAAGGTGACTGCCTTCTTTCGGGATTCCCTTTGCAGATCAGATCAGCATTCATGTCCTCCATGCTTTCTGATGATCTCAGTGGCGTCGTCACAGGTTTTGAGAGAGGTTAACCGAGTTAGATTATTAGTGTTGATGGATGTTTTTGAGGAGGCCAAATACTACATAATGTGGACTATGGTGGCCCATTTTTGGGCCGCAAAACTACCTCTCGTTATCTTTCAACACTGGGTGTCATCCTGGGGTCTCAAACAGCTGGCGAAAGTCTCGATTATCAATAGGTGCCTGTTTTGTATCGTTCTTGGCTCAAAAGTGGATTTTCTCCATGCCTATTTCACAGTTCCAAGGTCCATGGGTCGTTGGAGCTTCAACCTATCCAGGTGTTCCTTGGATGCTCCCAGAGGTAAGGAAATTTTGATGGTGGTAGTCTCGACCTGCCTTCCAGGTCAACTGTTTCCCTTTCAAAATGAAGGATTCCTCAAGTTGATCATGGATTTTCTAGGGGTCTATTTGTGCTCAAATGATGGCATGAGGAGGGCCTGGTCATCCTCAGAGGCTCTCATTTGTGTTGAACTTTACATCACCCATATTCCTCTGGAGAATCTTGATCTCCAGGTCGAGGAAGACTTCACCTGGTCCAAGGATCTTGTCTACCCAGTGTTTCCCAGGTTTTTCTTGCATTGCCTCTTGTGGGGTCACTCTATTCAAGTATTCCATCGACAACATCTGAAGGGTAGTTGTAAGGTAGTCGGGTAAGTGGATGGTGTTGGTGGTAGGGATCTTCCTCTTCCATTGGATCCATATAAGGAAGTATTGGGGGAGTCACAAGAGGTCCTAGTGGAATCTTATCTTATCATCTTCAAGGTCTCCTCAACGGTCGCTTCGGTTTTCGAGGTTTCAGATAAATCAGAGGAAAATATGGACATAATTTTTTTTCCAAGTAGTTCTTCTCCCATCGAGGTCTTGCCTTCTATCTTATTTCTTGGAAGCCTCTTTTAGTTCTCTTTAGTAGGAAGTCTACTGAGGGTGAAGGAACGAGTGTCTCAGACCCCAAAATTATTGGCTCCGGCCTTTCATGCTAAGGACATCTCCATCAGTGGATCATCATACAATGTGTAGGCCATGGTTGTGTTTTCTTAGGCTTCAAGAGTGTACTCTGGAGGATCTACCTCTCCTTTCGATTCTTGTTCTTAGGTTCCTCTAGAATTTTCTTCCCCATGCGTAGTGGTTAACAGGGATGGGGGGTTCTCTCCCATGCCTAAATACAAGAGTAAGTGAAACATGGTATCGAAGGGAAGTCTATAATATCTTATTTGGGTGGTGTCCTAGGAGTCTAGTGTGCGTACTAGATCAAAGGTCTGGATGCAGTAAGTGTGGAAAATATTCCCACTTTGGAAAGTCTAGTAGATTTGGAGACAATCCCATGGAGCTATGTTTTAAATAAATCCATTGATCATTTTAAATGGTCAGGGGATTGGAACTTGGGTAAAGTCTGATTTCCTAGACATAGAAATAGCCATACACAAAGTTGATGTGGTGGCCATTATTGAATATAAACAGCAACTCTCCAAAATTGGGGAGTTCTCCTGGAAGCTGAAACTGTATGGTTACATGAAGGCTGATTCTATTAATAGGTATATATAGATTTTTTTGGAATAGGTGGTTATTGATAGAATTGATTTAATAAAGGGACCAATTTTTCATTTTCAAAGTAACCTAAGGTACCATTTCCTTATATTCTATTTTTGTTTATGGGAGCTGTGAGTTTCATACTAGCGAGACATTGTAGAGGGAGTTCAGTTCGTTTGACCCCGGCCCTGACCCGTGTTTGGGGGGGGGGGGGGTATTTTAATGTGGTGGCTGATCCGGATAAAAGGAAGTGTAGAGGGTCATTTCCAAGGAAATATGTCTTTTCCTTTTCCACTTTATAGCACAAAAATTTCTCTCAGATATTGGTTTTGTGGACAATAAATTTACGTTGTGTAAAAATCAGTGGGAATGATATCTGTCGTGGGGTAGGTTGGATCATTGCTTTGCTAACATGAAATCCATATTTGCATTTTCCAACACTAAGGTGGAGCATCTGGTTCAGGGAATCTCGTACCACTCCTCTCTCCTTGTCACGATTAATTCTTTACAGGGCCCTTCTAAGAGATATAGGTATAGCCAGTACTGGGTAGATATCCTGGGATATCATGACTTGGTTAGCACTGTCTGCGTTGACCCTGCTCAAGATAACATATGGGTCATCCAATACTGAAAATTACAGAGGCTAAAACTCAAGCTTATCACATGGTCACTGTTCCTTATTCCTACATATGCGATGCTAAATGATGTCATGAAGGAGGTCGAGTGCCTAGAGAGTATCTTGGAAGAGGAATGGGAGGATCGAGTTTATGAAGATATCTCAGAGAATAGAAGAAATATGAAGGACTTAATCCTGAAGCAAGAGAGTCTGGACAGAGAGGGGGCTTGGATAAAATGAATTATATAGGGATACATAAACTCATCTTTCTTCCACGCTTGAATTAAGGAGAGGAAAAGACCGGTCAAGCTGTATATTCTATTGGAGGATGGATCCAACATAGACAACAGAGACACTGTGGGAGGATTTGACAACTCATTATTAAAAGATATTATAGCCGTTACATCTAAGTGTTTCTCCAATGGTTATCCATCAGACTCCCAAAATGTTTTTAGGTGGTTCCTAAAGTGGCGACTGATTAGATCAAAGCTAGCCTGGGGGGATTTCCTGAAGATCTTGAGATTAAGAATAATCTCAACCACTTGAACTCGAATAACAGTGCATGGCCTGATTGGTTCCCTACCTCCTTTCATAGGCACTCCTGGTGTCACACTCTGACTCTTTAAAATTTATTTTATTTTATTATTTTCTGGCCCTGTAAATTTTTTACCAGGGTTCGGGTTGGATCCAGTTTAAAATTTTGAGTACTTATTTAAAATGCATGTTTTGGCCTTGACTATGTCCAGCTCACCATGGTCGATGTCGCGCGACCTCACCTGGGTCATCGTGTGGCCTCAACAGCTTCACCGCATGGCCTGCCCGATGTTCAGGAATGATGAAAAATATGTGATGAATAATAAAATTAGAATACAATGAAAATTGAGGCTGCGTGACCTCGAGCGAGGCATGACACGGGAAAGGCCCGATTTTGAAACCGCGCAACCTCGCCTGGTCCACCGGGTGACCTGTCAGTGTTAAATTAATTAAATAAAATGAATTAATAATAAATAAATAAAATTTAGTGAATAATAAAGAGGAAATTTAAATAAAATAAGATAAATGTAATTAACATAATGAATTGTTTTAATGGTAATAATAATAATAATAATATTTTAGGATATTATTAATTATTATTGAGTCTTATTATTATTATTAATATTAGTGATGAAGATTAAGATATTTTATTTGTTATGTTCACTTTTTTTTTAGTTTATTATTTATATTATTAATATTTTTTATTATCTTTTTATTTTATTTTTTATTTTGTTTGTTTTAATTTTTTATGCTTTAGGGTTTGCGCCTCCTCCCATTACCCTCTTCCCCATCACCCATTTTCCCCTTCAACTGATTGTAGTGCACCCCTACCATGGAATCCCATCGTTCCGCCTTATGTAGGCCTCCCCACTTCCTATTGCAATGACCTTATGGTCTCCCCTAGATCATGATGGACTCCACCTCCCTCCATGCTCGGCGGGTTCCTCCAACCCGACCAGCCCATCGTACTACAGATCTCTTGCCAGCCTCGTCGTGTCGATGCCCTGCCTCCCCTGCTTGGAACCGCTGCCCTCCTACTCAGTCTGATGACCACTGTTTGAACTGCTCCTACCTCTCCTATCCAGCCACCTCCGACGCAGCACCGCTGGAAACCCTTTCTCCCTTACGCCGCGACACAACCCCTGGTTGAACTGCCACCAGCTACGTACCACACCGGATGAACCTCCCTTGTGCCACTGCCTACGATCTCCCTGCTCCCCTACTACCTACACACAACCCTTTGGACATGAACTCTTCCCTTCTGACAAGATCCCGACAAGATTTTTCTAGCGAGACTCGCTTCCGGAACCCCTTGTGTTACTCAGATAGCCCCCCAATATCCCTGCCGTGGGTGTGTTTTATTTAGTTTGGTTGGTTTCTTTCTTTGGGAGATTACCAGGTTAGGTTTTAGGTGCTTTTGGTCTGGTTTTAATATTCTCTTTGATCTGATTCTTGTTTTAAGGTTCATTTCAAATTTTTTGTGGTGCGTTTGGTGAGAATTTGGAGGCGTGCACCAAATTTGCAGAGTTTCTACCCACCGGTAGGTGGTTTCACATCTAATTATTATTTTATGAATTAATATGAAAGCTTAATTTTTTTATCATATTATTTAATTAATAGGTTTAGTGCAGAGTTATTTTTTTTTAAATTTGATTTGCATTGAAATTTGTTAGTAGTTTTTTTATATTATGTGTTTGTTTTATGTTGAGAACTCTGTTAGTGATTTTAAACTGTGTGATTAGCTTATTAATTTGTGTAAGTGGTGCGAACCATATTTTTAACATGGCTTCGTGTGCATTTGAAATGTATAAATTGTTGCTTTAGTGCATGTAAAGCCATGTGGCATTCTTTTACTATTGCTTTATATTTTCTTATGCTTTATTAAATTATGTCACTGGTGTGAAATATGTTTGAAAAATGTTTTAGTTTGTGTCTTATTTTAAAATGGTATTTATGTGTGTAAGTGGTGGTTTATTTAATGATAAGTGAATTTTTAAACTGTGAAAATGGTTTAATTGAGCATATAACATATGGATATTAATTTTTGAAAATATTTTTGGTGTACATATGGTTTTAAAAGAGGGTTTGAGTGTGAAAATTGTGATTTTGTGTGTGTAAGTAACCTGTTTGGTATTTATGCATAAGTGTGACATGTGACATGAACTTTAAACTTGTTTGAGCACAAATCGGGATGCCCGGGTAGCTAGGAGGGTGGACTAGACTAGTGGGCTAGTGAACCGGGGGTGGATTTGGCCTTGTTTTACGTAGTAGGATTGACGACTGAAATACTGACTAAACATATTAATGACTAAGGGTCAAGGTTTTGAAGCCATGTTTTTCTTAGTGTTGTGGTTTCTATGCCATTTTTTCTAAGGGTAATGGTTTCTAAGCCACGCTTCAGCAAGACATGATGATTTATAGACCCTAGTCAGCTAACACTCCCATGGACTCTCCCATATTGGTTCTCATTAGATACATTACGCTCATCAGTGTGACACTTTGTTTATTTTAAAAAGGTGTGTGTGTGTGTGTTTTAATTTAAGTTGTTCCATTTGAAACTATTTTATTTAATAATATTTTCTTTAAAACTGTTCAAGCCTTTACTTATTTTCTTTAATTAAAATTTCAAATTTATTTTTCATTTAATAATTATGTGTGGAACCTTTTTATTGGGTTATGTCCTACTAAGATCTTATCTCACACCCAACATACACCGTTGGGTGTTTTTAGACCTTTTACTTTGTGTATTCTAGGTTGAGGCATCATGCTCAGTGATGTTGGTTGGGGTTGTTTATGGTCTTATCATGTAGGTCGGTGTTTGTGGCTTTTGGGTGTCACACCACTCTTATTGCTTGGATGTTTGAGTTAGAGGATTATTTTATTTTGTTATCACTACTTTTTGGATGTTGGTTGAAGTTGTAAACCTTTAAATTTTATTTTAGTTTAATGACATGTTTGGTTGTCTATTTTTAGTTTTAGTTTATTTATATTATCAGTTTTTTTGTTTTTATTATTTTAGGTAAATCATTCCCATTTTTTAGTTTTGATACCTGGGAACTTGTGTCGGCCCATGGGGATCGGGAACGCCCTTCGAGCCAAGTCGCAGACTGGGTCGGGTGCTAGGTCGGATGGCGACATAACCTAGTTTATGAAAAAATGGTATCAGAGCCAGGTTTTCTCCCTTGGGTCCTGTTATTTTGGGATAGAGTCATGGTAGGATGGAGTTAGGGTTGTCAGGAATCGACGTCCTAGCCACGAGTAAGGTGCCTGACCAGCACACATCGTGGCGGGACTTGAGTTACCAAAGTAAGTTGAGGTTTGTATAAATCTTTGGCCTGTGTGGTTAATATTGTTTAGGGGAAATGAAAAGGGATCAGGGTCATTGGTCCCAGTGATCTCGCAGGGTCTGGCAAGCCATGCGGAGCTGGGGATGCTACCTTAGAATACTATCCGTGGCGGTGGCAGGATTGGCATATGGCCTCCAACCATATGTACCACTCACCTGCTTCCACTAGTCTACACTTTCATCATTTCTCATATCTTAATTTTGGAAATGGTGGAAATATAGTTTAAAAAAATGAAATAGTCTTGGATTTTTTTTTTGAAATGAAGAACTTTGAAAATAAAATTATGTGTGAGGTTAGAAAAGTGTGGGTTTAATGTATTGATTTTGAAAAAAATGGAAATGTATGATTTGGATCCTTGGTGTTCTCATGGGAAACCACATTCGTGGGTATATATGGAAGGTGAAATAGTTAATAGTTTGATCGGGAGAGTGCTTGGATGGAAATGAGGTGGGTGATGATGTGGCATGGGAACATGCACATGTGAGGCGCATGGGACACCATTGGTGTTTGTGAAACCAACCAACTTCATTTATTTTCAGAATGTTTTGTCAAAATAAATTTTTGAGTTTAAATAGCTGGTGATTTTTTGGTGTGTCCTTGTGTTTTGGAAACGTTGGTTATGAAGGCATTTAGTTTTTGGATTCTTTTGAAAAGTTCTCTGGGAAGCCCTTGCAGTAGTCCCCCTACTTGTTTAGTGTTCTCTTGCAATATGTCTTGACCATTGGACTAGTTTTATTGGGTCCATGATTCTCTTTCATGACAAGTGCACACCCCCACAAAGCATTAACATGCAATTGAAGTTCCGCCACGAGAAATTTTCCATTAGCTAGCCCTCCAGTTGATTAAAGTGAGGACTCTCCCTTTTTAGAGATAGTGCTAAGTCTTTCCCTCATCCTTTTTGGTTAAGTGCATCCTCTCAGAATGGGATGACAAATGCTAGGGGATTTGATAGGAGTTTCGGTCTCTTTGATTTGACTAAGTTGTGAGGTATGATGTTTGATGCTATTAATTTTGAAGTTTCCCCAGGAAACGATGAAAAGAATCAAGCGGGGAAGGGTGAAGGTGATTCAGAATTATCAGTGTCGACCGATGTCTTGAAAGGTTTGTAGTTCTACCATCGGCCACAGGGGTCATGTTTGGTGATTCCTCAAAGTGTGAGTCATCTTTTAAGAGCAAGGGTAGATTTTGTAGAATCCTTCGGGAATCCCTGTTTTCATAAGGGTGTGTCCTCATCTTAGGGAGTTCTAATTTTTCTATTCAAAGCGGAGTGTTTGTCGTGCATCATTACTTTTGAAGTTTCTTGGTGAAGGTGAAGAGGCGATGCATGTGTATCATCTAAACCCCAGTCTTAGTAGATGTGCCGAGAGGGAGTATTTGGATGTTGGGGTATGTTGTGTTTATTGGTGTTGTCTCAATTGCGGTTTGGTTGCGTGTGGAACCAAAAAGGAGAATCTCCATTTGGGAGTCTTAAATGCCTAACTGTGAGGCAGGAGATGCTTCGAGCATCAGGGCTCCAGCCATAGGCCTTGGAGTGAAGATAGTAGGTATTCAGAAATCCTTGGAGTGTACGACACCCCAACTTTATTTCTGTCATCAGTGTTGAAATTCAAAGCAGTTTAAATTGTTTCTTATAGCTATTCCTTGCCGAACGACCTGTTTGGGTGCATGAGGTTTCCCATGGCTATGAGAAGGCATGGTCATCTCTCTACCTTAAAGTCATGGGGGTTTCATCCCATCAGATGTAATAACTTTTAGTGGTCCTTATGGGGTTTGGTGGGTAAATCGGTCTCATATTTGAATAGTTCTCACCCAAGAATGTGGAGATGCTAGCTGGTCTTAGGTCATGGATTTGACACCTCGGTGGTTGGGCCCCTCCCTCCCGACCCCTTGTGGTAGGATGTTTGGTCACCGTTGGAAAATTTTCAAAGTTTTTTACCTTCTATCAGTTCTAATGGTGGGGAGACCCATGGTGGGTCATGCACAAATGTATTTAGATTATGTCAGTGTTTTCATTTTTTCATAATGGTGGGGAGTTTATAGGGCCTCCTCATGTCAGTTTTTGTCTTGGGCATCAGTAAGTTCTTAATGGTGGGGATCCCATTCGGGCTTTCCCCTATTAGCCTTTTAGTCCGGTGTCTATAGATAACTTGGTGTTAGGTGATCACAGTGTTCCTTGGACGTGCTTGGACTTGTTTGTTTGTTCTAGTCAAATGGTGTGGTTTTCTCTCATTGGTGCTCGAGGTGTTTTGGTTTGTGAAGTTTGTTTTCATTGGTGCGAGGGTTCCTTTCTTTGATTAATCAACTAGAGGTATTTTATCTCCTTAGGGTGGGTGACACATGTCAGAAATACTTTTTACCAGTTTCTTAAGGTTTTCATTTAATTCACTTTCTCTGAGTATGATGCATTTTCCTCCATTCAATTTCATTTTGTAAGGATCCTTTTTGAACCACAAGGAGGTATCAGTTTTCACTTTGGGGTTCAGTCTTGTTGTGGCTTTCCATGGGCGGAAAGATTTATGGTGGAAAGAATTGTCACACTATGACTCTTTCAAATTTATTTTATTTTATTATTTTTCGGCCATGTAAAATTTTATCCAGTGTTTGGGTTGGATCCGGTTTAAAATTTTGAGTGTTTATTTAAAAACACATGTTTTGGCCTTAACTGCGTCTAGAGCATCGTGGTCGAAGTCACGCAGCCTCGCTTGGGTTGTCGCGTGGCCTCGCCTGTTTCACCGCATGACCTGCCCGATATTCAAGGAAGATGAAAAATATGTGATGAATAATAAAATGATAATATAATGAAAATTGAGACAGCGTGGTCTCGGGAGAGGATGACTTAGGCGAGGACGACTCGGGCAAGGCACAACTTGGGCGAGACACGATTTTGAAACCACGCAGCTTCGGCTGGTCCACCGGGTGACCTGCCAATATTCAATTAAGTAAATAAAATGAATTAATAATAAAGAAATATAATTAAGTGAATAATAAAGTAGAAATAAAAATAAAATAAGAAAAATTTAATTAACTTAAGGAATTATATTAATGGTAATAAAAATAATAATATTTGAGGATATTATTAATTATTATTGAGTATTATTATTATTATTATTAATATTACTGATGATGATTAAGTTATTGGATTTATTATTATTACTTTTGTTTTAGTATATTATTTATATTATTACTATTTTTTATTACCATTTTATTTTATTTTTATTTTGTTTGTTTTTCTCCTTTAGTGTTTGTACCTCCTCCTCTTACACTCTTCCTTATCACACCTTTTCCCCTTTAGCTGACTGCGGAACACCCCACCCTTGGAATCCCATCATTCCACCTTATTCCAGCCTCCCCGATTCCTGTTGAGATGACCTACCGGTCTCCCCTGGGTCACGGAAGACTCCCCCTCCCTCCATGCTCAGCGGGTTCCTCCAGCCCGGCCTGCCCGGCACGCTGTAGCTCCCCAGCCATCCCTGTCGTGTCGATGCCTCACCTCCCCCGCTCGGAACTGCTTCCCTTCTGCTTTATCTGGAAAGCGTTGTCTCGACCGACCCTACCTCTGCCGTCTGGCCACCCTCTACACTACACCCCCCTGAAACCCTTGTTCCCTTGCACCGTGGAACACCCCCGGTTGACCCGCCACCAGCTGCGCACCACCATGGATGAACCTATATTATTCCGCTGCCCTCTGGTCTCCCTGCACTTCTTCTACCCGCATGCAGCCCCTTGGCCATGCCCTCTTTTCTTCTAGAAAAACCCCGACCTAATTTTTCTAGCATGACTCACTTCCGGAACCCCTTGTCTTGCTTAGAAAGCCCCCCAATATCCCTGCCACAGGTGCGTTTTATTTATTTTGGTTGGTTTCTTCCTTTGGGAGATTACCAGGTTAGGGTTTAGGAGGTTTTGGTCTGGTTTTGATGTTCTATTTGGACTGGTTCTTGTTTAATGGTTCATTTCAGCTTTGTTCTGGTGTGTTTGGTGAGCATTTGGAGTCACACACAGAATTTTCAGATTTGTTACACACCGGTAGGTGGTTCCATGTATTATTATCATTTGATGAATTAATTTGAAAGATTAATTTGTTTAGAATATTATTTAATTAATTGGTGTAGTGTGGAGTTGGTTTTTTTATTTTTTATTTTCATTGAAATTGTTTAGTAGATTGTTTATATTTTCCTTGTGTTTTCTGTTGGGAACTCTCTTAGTGGTTTTAAATTGTGCGATTAGATTATTAATTTGTACAAGTGGTGAAATCCATATTTTATACATTTCATCGTATATGATTGAATGTATAAATATTTACTTTAGTGCCTGTAAATCCATATGAAATTCTTTTACTATTGCTTTATATTTTATTATGGTTTATTAAATTATGTCACTAGTGTGAAATGTGCTTGAAAAATGTTTTAGTGTTTCTATTATTTCAAAATGGTATTTTTGTGTGTAAGTGGTGGATTGTTTAATGATAAGTGACTTTTTAAACTGTGTAGATGGTGTAATTGATTATGTAACCTATGCGGATTATGTTTTGAAAATATTTTTGGTGTGCGTATGGTTTTAAAAGAGGATTTGAGTGTGAAAATGTTTATTTTGTGTGTGAAAGTACCCTATTTGGAGATTATTCATAAGTGTGACAAGTGACATGAACTTGAAACTTGTTTTAGCACTAAGCAGGAGACCTCGGTAGCTAAGAGGGTGGACTAGACTAGTGGGCTAGTGATCCAAGGGTGGATTCGGCCCTGTTTCACTTAGCAGTACTGATGACTGCAAAACTGACTAAAAAAATGAATGACCATGGGTCATGGTTTCTAAGCCATGTCATTTTGAGGGTCATGGTTTCTAAGACATGTTTTCTGAGTTTCCTAGTTTCTAAGCCATGCTTCATTGAGACACAAAGATCTAGAGACCCTAGCTAGCTAACACCCACGAGGCCTCTCCCATATTAGTTCTCATTGGATACTTTATGCCCATCAGTGTGACACTTTGGTTATTTTAAAAAGATAAGTGTGTGTGTGTGTTTTAATTTAAGTTATTCCATTTTAATCTCTTTTCCTTGATCATGTTTTCTTTAAAACTGTTCAAGTAGTTACTTATTTTCTTTAATTAAAATAGAAAATGTATTTTTTTAATTAATAATTATACGTGGAACCTTTTTATTTGGTGATTTCCTACTGGGATCTTAGATCACACCCTACATACACCTTTGGGTGTATGAAGACCTTGTTCTTTTTGTATTTTAGGTTGAGGTATCATGCTCAGCTATGGTAGTTCGGGTTGTTGATGGTCTTCACATGAAGGTTGGTGTTTGTGGATTTTGGGTGTCACAACTCTCTTGTTTCTTGGAGGATTGAGTTAGAGTTTTAGTTTCTTTTGATATCTCTACTTTCTGGATGTTGGTTTAATTTGAAATCCTTTAAATTTGATTTTAGTTTAAGGCCCTGTTTGGTAGTCTATTTTCAGTTTTAGTTTATTTATCTTATCTATTGTTTTGTGTTTACTATTTTGGGTAAATAATTCCCATGTGTTAGTTTTGATACCTGGGCAAGTGTGCCAGCCCGTGGGGATCGGGAATGCCCTTCGGGCCATGTCACAGACCAGGTGGGGCACCGGGTCAGATGACGACCTGGCCTGGTTCTTGACACCTGGGATATTGTGAAGCAATACATGATTGCAGCCGTCTAATATTTCTTCCAGGGGTATCTTATCTTGGGTTTCTTGTGCCACTCCCATTTTTCTTCTGCCGAAGTCTAAAAGTCTGTCTTCGATATCGAACTATCGAACAATGAGCATGTTTAACATTCCGTACAAATTCTTGGCTAGTATCATCAACTCTAGGATAGCTATCCATATCCCCAGGTGGGTATTCCAAGAACATCATGATTTTATCAAGGGACCTTTGATACATGAGGAAATTACTCTGGCATAATTGATGATTAGTGATATCGACATCAAAACCCACGAGTCATATTTGTCCATTAATCTCGATATGAATAAGGCATATCATTGGGTTGAGTGGAGCTTCATTAACAAAGTATTGTTAGTTATGGGATTCTCTTCATGATGCATTAATATAAAATTTCACTACTTCAGCTCCTCATGGATTTCTGTCACTTTCAAGGGCAGATATTATGGTTTCTTCAAGTCTACCCATGGCCTAAGGAAGGGGGACCCTATATCGCCAACCCTTTTCATTCCTTTTTAGGACTCCTTGAGTCATATCATCTAGAGGAGCATCAGTGATGGGGTAATCCTTCAGTATCGTCGTTGGATGAAGGATATATCCATCTCTCACCTCGTGTTCTCTGATGAATCAATTTTGTTCTTAAACAAAAAAAGTAGATTAATTCGTAGCCTTAACATAGTGTTGTACAAGTACTATCGATAGAGTGTAAAAATTATCAACAAGTGCAAGATTGAATTCTTTATTTCTAAGAAGTGCTCCTCGGAGAGGGTGGATACTATTAGTAGGTTTCTGGACATGTATAGGGATGAGTTCCTTATGTCTTATCATGGCCCCCTATCTCATACAAGAGGCTCCAGATCAGAGAATTCAGATTTCGATGCTCTTATCTCATGGATCAATGATAGAGTGCTGAACTAGAAGAACAAATTTCTATATTTTGACAGAAGGATTTCTCTTGTTAACAGTTTCTTGGCGGCCTCTCATATCCGTGGTCTTTCATCTATCAAGGTTCCCCAAGGTGTGATCAAATCTGTCGACATGATTCTCACAAACTTTATATGGGATCCATATTTGGAGGGTAGGAGTCATTGGGTTTCTTAAAAAAATATGGTGAAGCCTGTGAGTGAGGGGGGAATCAACGTGCAAAACCTAAAAGATACCCTCTACTGCATGTATGCGAGGCTGGCACGAAGCGTGCTAGAACGTCGTACTCTTGGGGGGATTACCATTCACAGGTACACGCCATGCCTCCAAGATCCTGAGCAGGGCATCATTCATCTATTTGGTCATTTATTGGTCCCATTTTCTCTTTTCTATTATCTTTTCCCCGCTAGATTGTGGGGGAAGGCGAAGTTTCATTTTGGCACCAGTACTGGTGTGGGACAGTGCTCGGGTTCTTTGGGTGTTTGGTCACCGATATCACTTTTAGGGAAGCAATACATTTACCTTAATTCATCGAAGTGGTGATGGATAAGAAACATCTTTATCATTTTCATCTCATAAAGGTAAATTCATAGGATAATTGCGTTTTCACTGTTTCTTCCATGGGCCTCTTCACTTCAAAAATTTCCGCCGCATTGTCTAAGGACTGGTCCATCATGACGAGTGGGATGAGATCATTTGGGTGAAATAAATTCCTACCAAATTCAATTTTCTCACCAAGAGTATGAGAAACAGAGCACTCCCTACTGATGATAATATTTGAAGGTGTGGTATTCAGTTGGAATCCAGGTGTGTGTGCTGTAGTGTTCACAGTGAGGAGTCCATTACACGTTTGTTCTTCAATAGTGAATGGGTCTGTGAGGTGTGAATTATTCTTGGTGAATTCAATGTAGTATTCTCCACTAATGAGGCTAGTATTACCTTTGTTTAAAGATGGTTCCAAGGCACAGGGTTTGGAGGTCTAGAAAGGGTGGCTTGTTCGGTCGTGATGCATGCGGGGTGCCGGTGCTTTCGGCAGGTGTGAAACAAGTCGAGGCTTGAGGGTGTGGCAGTGTCAGCCCAACCTATTATCATATGGGATAATAATTTACTAAATTTAATTGAATAAGGATGTGAGGACCTAGAAGAATGCTCGATATATGAACATATTTAAGGTAAGCGATGGTGAGGTCTCTCTGTCTAGTAGCAGGAGGGGCGGCTCGGTATGCTGGCGGGTGCCTGTGGTGGGATTAAAGATGAAAATGGATGGTTCTTGTGTTCTGGGTAACACAAAAAGAGGTGGAGTAGTTCGGGATATCAATGTCTCAGTTTACTTAGCGTTATTGTCTAGATTTGGTTAGGGGACTTCCCTTCAAGTGGAGGCTATGATGATGCACATTGGTCTTAAGCTATATAGAAAAAAGGGGTTAGTTATTTCTGAAGTTGAAACTGACTCCATGATTGTTCAAAATACCTTTAAATGGTATGAAAATCCATATTGGTCAATTAATTACGTAATCAGGAAATTTAGAAGTATGCTCAATTGTAATACTCATGTGATCCATACCTTGAGGGAGGGGAACAAAGTTGCAGACTACCTGGCCTCACTGGATTTTTCTAGCATGACAGAGGTGTTTCTTCACACTGCAAGCATCATCAAGGAAAATGGGACTGACTTTATTAAGGGGGACACACTCATGATACATTATTTCATGAAACCTTAGTCAGGGTCGATGGCTAGGGGTGGTGAGGGGATGTGGGGTTCTTAGTTCTTTTTATTTGTTTTCCTTTTTTTATTTTCTCAACTATTAATAAAAAAATCATGATAACGATGATATATGGGAACCATAAAAGTATAAAAAATATAAATTTTTAATCTATTTCATATAAAAAATGATAATTATTTTCTATTATAGATTTTTAATTCATCCCAATAAATATCATGAAACAACTCTATCCTATAATAATTTAATTTTATCTTGAAATAATTATTATAGTTGGGTAGGAAAGTTTTTTTATTGTTATTATCCAATAAAACTATCCTTGGTCACTAAATTAATAAAGAAATGATAAATTTATAGGAAGTTATTAATGGTTAAAGGGGAAAAAATTAACCAAAATAGACTCAACAATTTTAATGTGGTTGAAGATCTTCATATTTCAAAAAATAACAACTTGAATGTTTTATTAGGGGTGTATATCTTTAGAATATCTCATGAAAGTGTATACTAGAAAAAATATATCTAAGGGTTTCTAGTACCTCTATAAAATTGTAATTGGATATCAGTTTATCATTTCATGGAATTAATAATAATAATAATAAACACATGTAATGAAAATTTCTAAGAATTATAATCATGAAAAATAATCAAATCAATATTCAGCTTAAAAAACTCACTGAAAATATAATAATTCTAATTTTTATAATTTACACTTATATCTTTTATATTTTTGATCATTATGAATAATGATTCATTACTAAGGTAAGATATATCATTTAAGAGATTATTTATGAATAATCAATGTGGGGAAAAATGTCTAATGGATCCAAAGATACTTTCCTTTACTTGAAGTAAAATTTTTTACATTTGTTTAACCATGATGGTGAGATTCCAAAAAAAATCATGAATTTTAGAAAAAGGATAAATTTAAAATAAAAAAAAAATTGTTTTTAAATTTATTTTTAATTAATATCATCTTAATGTTTTATTTTATTGAATTTATTTAATTAATTTCCCTTTTATTTGATGTATGTTTGGTTCATTTGATTCATGTATTGAAACATTCTACACTTTATAACTTTATAATCAATTTTAAATATCATTATGTCTTAGGAATGATGTTATATTGATAAATATACCATATCCTATATATTTAAGAATGAGCGTATAATTTATGGTGTGAAATAATCTAAAAAATAAATAGATGTATATGAGAGAAAAAAAAATGATTTAAAATAAAAAAAGTGCGACCTAAAGGTATAAAACATTGGAGAATGGGTAGCCTATGAGGTGACCTGAGTATAACATACATAAATATTGCATCATTTTAATTGAATATTAAATAAATTTCACAATAATTTATACCTAAGAACTGTAAATATTTATTTTCCTTGAAGACTAGATATGTAATAAATTTTTTTAATGAAAGATATTAAACATCTACCATAAATATATTCTCTAAAATTATCCTTCTTAGAAATATTTTACTAGGAATCATTCTTTATAACTTGGGGAAATGAAAACATAAGAAAGGGCGGTCTAAGATTCTTGGTAAGGGTAAAAATGATATTTATTAGTCAATTATCATATCTAAAATTAAATTAAGAATAATGGTATGATAAAATAATCACAACTTAATTTTTTTTATATTCAATAAATCATAGATCATAATTCAGGAGTCATGGTATAAAACATTAGTATTTCAAACACATAAGTTATAAGATTGAATAACCATCATTAATCAATCATGATCCATAAGAGCATATCAAAATAATAATAACAAATTATAGGAATTTTGGAATAATCATATGCATAAAAAATCCTTTCATTAGTCATGATTCACTTCCAAGACTATTATAGTGGAAAAACTCCAATGGTGGACTAGGTTCACTCCGCATTCCATCATTTCCTCAATCAGTGTTCACCCCCAAGACTATCATAGTCAATAGAGTACCTTACTGACTGGGCTCACACTATATTCTTGTCCATAATATCTCAATAGATATTTATAATTACCCAATGTAATAAAGGGATTTAACAGACTCACCCACATCATAATAAAAACCATACATATGTTTGTCTCAAGATCATAGAAACATTTATCATTCTATTATAGAATAACCCATTGAAAAGAAATGGTTTTTATAAATATTTCATAAATACATAATCATACGCCATCTAAGGAAATAACATGGATGGTATCATTTGATCATATCCCCATTAAAAGATAATAAAGATCAAAATACGTTGATATAGATGAAAAATAACTTTAAAAGAACATTTTATCCCTTCTTTGAAAATATGAGAAATATATCCTTTTATTATGATAAATTTTTAAATAAAATTTACTAAAATATTGATGAAATGATTTTATTTAAATATAATCATGGGAAATTTTAAAGTTATATTAAAATCAATTAAAAATAATATAGGTTAAAAAATCTATTTGTAAAGTACACAATAAAAAAAGACTCCTTTCATACTTTTGGTAAAAATTAAAAAAGTACCTCATCAAAAAATAACAATATTATTCTTTTTGTAATATTTAAAATAAATTAAAATATTGTTTTAATTAAATTTAACTAATATTTTTTCCTTTAAAATAACATTCTTGAAAATATTTTAGAAAACATATACATGGAAGAAAATGTACTTTGACCAAAGAAGAAATAAGTATGAGTCATTTTAAAAAATATTTCTCTATCACTTTATTTATAAAAGGAAGGGAAAGAAAGGAAAACATGGATACCTCAGAAAAAACTATAGAATAATAAATTTCACACCTGAACTTTTAAATTAATATTATTTTATTATTTTACTAGACTTTGAAACTTTCTATCGTGTTGCAGGCCAAGCCTATTTGAAATTTTTGCATTTTTTTGATGAATGAATGATTTGCCCTTGAAATCTTCTGGTGCATGGGAAGGGCGTGTTCAAAGTTGTACGGCTTTGCTCGGGTCACCGTGGGGCCTACCTCATGTACAAGACAAATAAATAAAATGAGTTAGTTTAATAATTATAATAATGGTGATTATTGTTATTATTATTATAGTTAATAATATTATTAATATCAAGTTTATTATAATTATTGCTAAGTTGTTATGAACAATATTATTATTATTATTAGAGTTTGTTAAAATTATTATTATGTTCATTATTATTTGTTAATATTTTTATTTATTATATATATATATTTTCTTCTATTTTATTTGTTTCTTTTATTATTATTATTATTATTATCATTATTTTTATGTTCATTTTTTCTCTCAAACCCTAACTCCCCCTCACCTTACCGGCTCGCACTACCCCTCCCCCACCTTCCTCCCGCTCGTGCTACCCCCCACCTGAAACCCTTCACGCGACCTCCCCTCCCCGTTCGCGCATAACCCCAACCAAAAACCTTCCCGTCGGTTGCTCTCCCTCTTGTGACATCCCTTCGATGAACCACCACCGGTGCCCCACTCTCCCTCTCTCTCAGACCCATGAAACCCTACCCTCTATCTGAGACATTTTTCTCACGCCGCTACCTCCCGATATCCCTCTCCGGCTCGGGTTTCAACCGGCTTCCCACTGGATTCATGATCTGGTCCTTCAAGGTATGGGTTCTCCCCTCTTATCCATCCATTTCCAATTGATTTTAGGTCACCCTGTCACCCTTCTAAAATTTGTCCGAACCTAATGTGTTTGGGGTTTTCATTTTGATTGAATCTTGTTATTTTGGGTTCGCTCTAGGCTCCTTGCGGTGCAATTGGCGCGTGATCGAAGTTTGCGTCGGAATCTGAAGTTTAGGCACCGAAGGTAAGTGTTTCCACATATAGGTGTTGTTTGATGAACTGGTTTGTTTGTTTAATAAATTTAGGATGTTATTTAATTAATTTGTTGAGTGCAAGTTGTGTTTATTTGGTGAATTATTTTACTTTCTTAAATGAATTTGGTGTTCTGTGGTTGATCTGTTTGGTGCGAAACTAGTTTTAAAGAAGTTTAGTATGCCTTTAATATTTTATAGAAGTTTTGTAGATAATGGAGTGTGTTTTTAAGGAAAACTCATGTTGTGTTATTTGATGTTAATTTATAAATCATGAAGTTGGTTATTTAAAATTTTTTAAGTGATGAAAATGATGTTTGGAAATGTTTTTAGTGTGCATCTGATTTTAAAAAGAAAAGTAATTTGGATGTTTTTGAGGTATGTCCTATGTTTGATTCTTCATGGTTGTTTTATGACTTCTAGAATTGATTTATTTAAGGACATTAAGGCTGTGAATCTAGTTCTGATTGAGGGTTGGGTGCGTTTGCTTTTTCTAGTAGTGTTTTTATACGTTGTGCATGAAACTATTCTGTGGAAAAACCCATGATGAATTGTTTATCAGAGTTTTTCTTTTCAAACTATGCAGTTCGTCTATTAAAGTTTGTCTAGGATGAAGTTGGTGTTTTGGTGTTGCATCTTGGCACGTTTGGTTTTAAAAAGGATGTTTTGAATGTTTTTTTTCGTGCAAACCCTTGATGCGTTATCTTGAAATGTTTTTTAGATTGTTCAAGTATTTAAGTTTTTTTATAAAATTATTTGTGTAGTGCATTGTACCTCGCTATTATGGTTTCAAGTTGCGGGTGTCAAGAACGCCTACTTGTGCATGCATAAGGTAAGAAATATACATATAAATGACTTCTTTGTACATATTACCTCATGGAGCGGGGAATATGTGCATTGCAGCTAGGGGTATTTATATATATGTGTATGAATGTATGTGCATGGAAGCACGCAGAGTTGGTTCGAGTGGTCATCGACAAAAAGCGACATATTTGAGGTAGGTCCCCATTGAACTACTTGTTTTAAAATTTAAGTTACATTTATTTCATGTTGTTTGCACCCTATATATATATATTTGTGTGTGCTAAATATTATTGTGCAACGTAAGATTAATTTAGTATGCAAATTTATAATTCAATTCTTGTGGTTTAAAAATGGTGTCGTATTGTTGTGTTTCAGTCCACCCCTTGTTCGATTAAATATTTTATTAATTTTGATAAATATTTAATAGTATTAGATAATTAATTTTTAAATAATTACTTGATGTAAAAAAAGGGCTGTTTATTTTATACATGACACTCGAAATATTTTCTTAATGAGCAGACACACAATAGTGAAAGAATGCCTGTTTGAATTTAAACGTAATTTATGGAATTTCAATTATAGTTCTGGTTTTAATGATAAATGATTTCTTTTGAAGCATGAACAAGCATTTTGGTTCTTTTTAAAGTGGTGATTGTGAAACATATTTAATGCCCGTTTGGCACTTCATGGAAAACAATGAAAATGTTTTCGATAAAAACCCTCTTAGGATAACTCTTCTTCGTTAGTTTTAATTGATTGTTTGGGAGGACGATCTTAGAGGCTCCCGGGTGCTTGAGTAATTTAAAGGAAAGTGGTTGTCCCATGGAGTGGCTTGGGGTGATTACTATTGTTATTTTTATATATATACATAATATTGGATGCTCGGTTGACATCGGTTGGCTCACCACCTTTCCAAACACTTGAGACATGGGAATCTAGCATATTGAGAGAATATTCTAAGAGTGATTTCTGCCCTAGTAGGTTATGGTACTGACCAGTGGCCCATAGTAGGTAGATATATTGGGTTTATTACTATGGGATTTTCCCTCAGCCTGCCTAAGAAAGGATGGTCGAGCGTATTGGGCGTTTTGATTTCATCATGTGTGACATGTCAACGAGGATGATATCTTATGTATTGGCGTCTTCTGGTTTATTCTCAATATCCTAGGTTCAACCATGTCTATTCGGCCTTTGTTTCTTGTAGTAGTGATTATGATGCTTGTATATATTTCTATATTTCCCTTGTTGTGTACTTACTCTTGTGAATTTTTGTATATTGTTTGGAAAGTGATAAATTGGTTTTGAATTGGTTTCAAGAAATGGTTTTCAAATGAATGTGTTTAATCCTTTTTGTACAGATTTGAAAATGTAAACACCACTTTCCCTTTCTAAAAATCCATTGACACTAATTAAATGAACCCGAATTTAGAAATGGTTAAAGGTAATGGTTCTTACTTTGTTTTTAAGAAAAATATTTAAAAAAACACACTTTTATTAATTGTAGTTCAAACTTGAAATGATGTTTCTTTTATTTTAAAGGTAGTGCATTGGGAATAGATATCGGGCTAGCCTAGTGAGTTTTAATACTCACTCCTATAGTTATTTTCTGTTTTTAGTGTTTGTGTAGGCTACAGATTGAGTGCACTCGGCTTGGGCGATGCCTGATCATTGAGTTGGAGAGTAACCCACGAGGTCGCACGAAGTTAGTTCGGACACCGTGTTTGGTTAGTTTTATTTTTCTTTTATTCCTGTTTAGTCATTTTATTTGGTTTATTTATTCTGAACTACTCTGTATTATTTATTCTTTTGTATTTGTTTATATTGGGTGAAATCTTTCCCAAGTCCTCTGTTGATGCCCTGGTGCTTGTCGCCTGCCCGGGAGGATCGGGAACGCCTCTCGAGCCCTATCGTGGACTGGCTCAGGTGACTGGTTTAGGGTCGACCCGGGTTGGTTTGTGACAAAATGGTATCAGAGGAGGCCCTTGTTATTTGGGGTTTTAGGTAGCTTGGAGATTAGGTGTGTCGGGACTCAAGAGGTAGGTGCAGGAATGACATCATGAACCCTTGCCCAACCCGAGACTTGAGTTTCCAGGGGTAGTATGGGATTTGAGTTTTTCTTCTTCTTGTTCTATGTGGATGAGGGATGATAAGAGAAGTGATCCGGTGTTACGCAACGAGCCTGCATGGAGTAGCGACCCATGTACAACCCAAGTTCACGGTTCAAGATACTTCCTATGGTGGATGCTCGCTCGGAGCATGGTCTGCTAAGCCACGTTACCAAGTTTTCATAGCCACTAGTTTCTTGTTTTTTGAAATTTTTATGTGAGTTATGTTTGAACTTCATTTTGGTTAGTGTGAGTAGATCTCAAAAATGAAAATGGATTTTTGTGAAGGTGTTTTCAAAAAGGAATATGGTTGTTAGATTGGAAAATGGTTTTTCAAATGGAAAATGTTTTGGAATTTTGAAATGTGTTTCTTTAATGATAAGTGACTTTCCCAAATTGTTTTGGAAATTTTTCTTTGTGCTGAATGATATGTTTTAGAAATGAGAAGTGTCTTGAATTGACCCTTGGTATTCCTATGAGTGATCACATACATTGAGGTGCGCATGTGGAAAGTGGAGAAATTGGTGATGTGAGTGGATGGGTTCTTGATCTAGCACATGGATATGTATGTGTGAGACTTCATGGGATACCAATGGTGGATATTTAAGTTGTTTTGTTTACTGAAAAAATGGTTTTCAAAAAGTATTTTTCAAATGTTTAGAAAAGTGAGTGAGAAGTTGTTTAGTGTTCTCTTTTCATGTTTGGTATCATTTTTATGGGTTCTTATTTTTGACATACTGAATTGTGGTTGGAATAGTGATTTTAGTTTGATCTCTCTTTCGTGATTGAGGTGTGGAATTTTGATTTATAATGAGTTTTGATTCGGATTTGTGCCTCTTATTTTTGAGTATGCTCCACAGAAAAGTCTCAGAATTTATTAGTGAGCCTCTTCTAGTTGTTGGTTATAGCCGAACTCTTAGAGGAGTGGTGGAATTAAATTCTTTTCGGTTATTGTCCAGCTTATGTGGTGATCGTGATCTATCAAAGGTAGCGGTCTTGCTTCGTGAAATTGTTGGTGTTTTTAGGTTTTTGGAATCTCCCAAAGCTATGAGATTCCGTGTTGGTTCGGGTCTGTTTGAAGGTGAAACATTGGATTGGTGAAGGAGATAATCCCAGCGTTGTTGGATAATGGGATGTATTAGAAGATGTTTAAAACCACTTTCATCTGATGGTTTATACCTAAGGAGGTGAAATCAAGGAATGTTGTAGAGATAATGAGTGTCCAACAAGGCCAAAAGATGGTAAAGTCTTACGTCGGGCATTTCTAGGGGTTGATTCCCTTTTCTTCAGAGGTAGCGTTATGGAATAAGTTGAAGTTTATCTCATGCGGGGTCTTCGTCCAGGGTTCTAGGACTGATTCTTTTTGGTGTTCGGGAAGGTTCTCCATCCGATGAGGAGAGCGAACTGGAGGAACCTATCTCATACACATCTTCCAGTCAATTTCATCTTCTATTAGTCAGGCCACCATCTTGTTTGGTTCAAGTGTGGCCAGTTTGGGTACTTTAAGTCTCCTTATCGTCATCCTACGAAGTCTTGTCGTCGGTGTGGCCATTTGGGACACTTAGAGAGGTTACGAATGCGACATCGTCAGAAGGGGTCCCGACTGGATGATGTCAGTTCCTGACTACGGGGTAGCAGATGCTTCAAGTCATTAGAGCTCCAACCACAGGTCTCAGAGTGAAGCTTTTCATGGAGTTAGGAATCGTGGGGTGTGGGGCACCTTGGTCTAACTTTTGTCTCTAGTTCTAAAATATGGATGATTTAAATTTCTCTATTCAAGATCCCTCATCTTTGAAGGTTCTGTTTTGATGTAAGTGGCATAAAGGTCTCTTTTTTATCATTGTGGTCTTTGTTATTTGAATACCCCATTTTGGTTGTAAGGAGGCATGGTGATCTCCTTTTCTTGAAATTCTAGTAGTTGTGCCTCCTCAAGTGTGAGCTTTGAAGGTTGTCTCTTTATGGCTGTGAGTCAAGATGGTTGTCTCTATTATGTGACTAGATCCTTTGGTGACTCTTTATTGTTTTATGATGTGCTCTTTTTAGAGACACATGCATCTTGGGCAATAATAAATAGGGGTGTGGTCCACCTTTCGGTTCAGGGTCTTTCGTCAAGGACCCCATGTGGGGGGAGTCTGGTTTATGTGGAGAGTTCATGGGTTTGTTTGTGCTGGGTTTCTTGTATTGTTCTGTGCTAATTGGCTTAACCTGGCCAGTTCTTAAATGGTTGGGAGACCCACTATGAATCTTGTCGTGCCTTCTTCGAGGTATGGTCTGTGTGGAGGTTCCCTCTTGGATAAAGTTAGCAGTTCCAGAGTTAGCCCATGCTAAGAGTCTCAATGTCGGTTGTGCTAGTCGAGTTCTTATGGCGGGGAGAAACCTCCTCATTTCTTGATGGTTCTTCTATTTTTAGTTTCCCTCAGATTTGGTCAGGTGTGACTGATGGAGTGAAAATTCATATCGAGTTTTTGTTTTTGTGGGACTTGTTTTTTTCGAATTCGAGATTGATTCCTCATTTGGATGGGCGACTTTCTGGGGGCATAATGTTTTTGTGGGGTGGAGAATTGTCACACCCAAACTTTTAAATTAATATTATTTTATTATTTTATCAGACTTTGAAAATTTCTATCATCCTATGGGCCAAGCCTGTTTGAATTTTTTTCATTTTGTTGATGAATGAATGATTTTCCCTTGACAGCGTCAGGTGCATGGGCAGGGCGTGTTCAAAGTCGCATGGCTTTGCTCGAGTCACCGTGTATCCTACCTCATATACAAGAAAAATAAATAAAATGAGTTTTAATGAGTTAGTTTAATAATTATAATAATGGTGATTATTTTAATTATTATTATGGTCAATAATATTATTATTATCAAGTTTATTATAATTATTATTAATTTGTTATGAACAATATTATTATTATTATTAGAGTTCATTAAAATTATTATTATGTTCATAATTATTTGTTAATATTTTTATTTATTTTATAAATATATTTTTTATTCTATTTTATTTATTACTTTTATTATTATTATTATTATTATTATTTTTCTTTTTTTCTCTCAAACCCTAACTCCCCTCACCTTACCCACTCGCGTTACTCCCTCCCCCACCTTTCTATCGCTCACGCTACCCCCCACCAGAAACCCTTCACGCGACCTCCCCCCTGTTCGCGCGCAACCCCGACCAGCGACCTTCCCCTTGGCCGCCCTCCCTCCCACTGTGTCCCTCCGACAAACCACCAC
Organism: Viscum album; assembly: GCA_963277665.1. Classification (NCBI taxonomy): domain Eukaryota; kingdom Viridiplantae; phylum Streptophyta; class Magnoliopsida; order Santalales; family Viscaceae; genus Viscum; species Viscum album. The sequence continues at coordinate 386,548,131 of OY728141.1, read as the reverse complement.
AGGCGCCCCACTCACCCTCTCTCTTGGACCCATGCACCCCTCCCCTCTATCCAAGTCGTTTTGCATGCACCACTACCTCCCGAGCTCCCTCTCCGGCTCGGTTTTCAACTGGATTTCCACCGGATTCATGATCCGGTCCTTCAAGGTATGGGTTCTCCCATCTTATCCCTCCATTTCCAGTTGATTTGAGGTCACCACGTCAACCTTCTAAAATTTGGCCGAACCTAATGTGTTTGGGGTTTTCATTTTGATTGACTCTTGTTATTTTGTGTTCTCTCTAAGCTCCATGTGGTGCAATTGGGGCACGATCGAAGTTTGCATCAGAATCTGAATTTCAGACACCAAAGGTAAGTGTTTCCGCACATAGGTGTTGTTTGATGAACTAGTTTGTTTGTTTAATAAATTTAGGATGTTCTTTAATTAATCTTTTGAGTGCGAGTTGTGTTTATTTGGTGAATTATTTTACTTGCTTAAATGGATTTGGTGTTCTGTGGTTGATCCATTTGGTGCGAAACTAGTTTTAAATAAGTTTTGTATCCCTTTGATATTTTAGAGTAGGTTTGTAGATAATGGGGTGTGTTTTTGTGGAAAAATCATGTTGTGTTATTTGATGTTAATTTATAAATCATGAAGTTGGTTATTTAAAATTTTTTAAGTGATGCAAATGATGTTTGGAAAGGTTTTTAGTATGCATTTGATTTTAAAAAGAAAAGAAATTTGGGTGATTTTGAGGTATATCCTATGTTGCATTATTAATGGTTGTTTTATGACTTCTGGAATTGATTTAATTAAGGAAATTAAGGCTGTGAATCTAGTTCTTCTTGAGGGTTTGCTGTGTTTTCTTTTTCTAGTAGTGTTTTTATGCATTGCGCATGCAACTTTTCTATGGAAAAACCCATGCTGAATTTTTATCAGTGTTTTTCTTTTTAAACTATGCAGTTCATCTATTAAAGTGTGTGCAGGCTGTAGTTGGTGTGTTGGTGTTTCATATTGGTGCGTTTGGTTTTAAAACAGATTTTTTGAATGTTTTTCTTTTGGTTCAAACCCTTGATGCGTTATTTTGAAATGTTTTGTAGATTGTTCAAGTGTTTAAGTTGTTTTATTAAATTATTTGTGTAGTGCGTTGGACCTCGCTACGATGGTTTCAAGTTGCGGGTGTCAAGAATGCCTACTTGTTCATGCATAATGTAGGACATATACATATAAATTCTCTTTTTGTACATATTCCCTCATGGCGCAGGGAATATGTGCATTTCAGCTGGGGGTATTTATATATATGTGTACAAATGCATGTGCATGGAAGCGCGCGGAATTGGTTTGAGTGGTCGTCGACAAATAGCGACATATTTAAGGTAGGTCCCCATTCCACAGCTTTTTTTAAAATTTAATTTACATTTATTTCATGATTTTTTCACCATATATATATATATATGTGATAAATATTATTGTTCAACTTAAGATTAATTCATTTAGTATGCAAATTTATAATTCAATTCTTGTGGTGTAAAAATGGTGTCGTTTTATTGTGTTTTCATCCACCCATTTTTCAATTAAATATTTTATTGATTTTAATAAATATTTAATAGTATTATATAATTAATTTTTAAATAATTACTTGATGTAAAAAAACGGCTGTTTATTTTATACACGACACTCGAAGTAGTTTCTTGATGAGCAGATGCACAATAGTGAAAGAATGCCCGTTTGGTTTCTAAACATAATTCACGGAATTTCAATTATAGTTCTGGTTTTAATGATAAATGATTTATTATGAAGAATGAACAAGAATTTTGGTTGTTTTTAAAGTGGTGATTGTGAAACGTATTTAATGCCCATTTGGAACTTCATGGAAAACTATGAAAATGTTTTGATAAAAACCCTCATAGGATAACTCTTCTGCCCTGGTTCTAATTGATTGTCTGGGAGGCCGCGCTTAGAGGCTCCCGGGTGATTGAGTATTTAAAGGAAATAGGTTCTTTAATAGAGTGGATCAGGGTGATGCCTGTTGTGCTTTATATATATATATATAGATATTATTGGATGCTTAGTTGGCATCGGTTGGCTCACCCCCTTTCCAAACACTTGAGACATGGGAATCTGGAATATTGAGAGAATATTCTAAGAATGATTACTGCATAGGTAGGTTATGGTACTGACCAGTGGCCCATAGTAGGTGGATATATTGGGTTTATTACTATGGGATTTTCCATCGGCCTTCCTGAGAAATGATGGTCGAGCGTATTGGGCGTTTTGATTTCATCATGTGTGATATGTCAACAAGGATAATATCTCATGTATTGGTGTCTTCTTGTTTATTCTCGATCTCCTAGATTCACCCATGTCTATTCTGCTTTTGTTTCTTGCAGTAGTTATTATGATGCTTGTATATATTTCGACATTACCCTCATTGTGTAATCAGTCTTGTGAATTTTTTTATATTGTTTTCCTTGGAAAGTGATAAATTGGTTTTGAATTGATTTCTAGAAATGGTTTTCAAATGAAAGTGTTTAATCCTTTTTGTACAGATTTGAAAATGTAAACATCACTTTCCTTTTCTAAAAAGACATTAACACTAATGAAATGAACCCAAATTTAGAAATGGTTAAGGTCAATGGTTCATACCTTGTTTTTAAGTGAAATATTTAGAAAAACATACTTTTATAAATTGTAGTTCAAACTTGAAATGATGTTTCTTTTATTTTAAAGGTAGTGCATTGGAAATAGATATCAGGATAGCCTACTGAGTTTTAATACTCATGCATATAGTTATTTTCTATTTTTAGTGTTTGTTCAGGCTACAGATTGAGTGTGCTCGCCTTGGGCGATGCTTGATCGTCGAGTCGGAGAGTGACCCACGAGGTCGCACAGAGTTAGTTCGGACGTCGTGTTTGGTTAGTTTTATTTTTCTCTTGTTCCTGTTTAGTCATTTTATTGGGTTTCTTTATTCTGTGCTCCTCTTTATTATTTCTACTTCTTTATTCATTTATATTGGGAAAAATTGTCCCTACAGCCTCTGTCAATTCCCTGGAGCTTGTCGCCAGCCCGGGAGGATCGGGAACGCCTCTCGGGCCATGTCGCAGACCGACTTGGGTGACCGGTTCAGGGTCGACCCGGGTTGGTTCGTAACAATAAAATTCTTGGCGTTTAAGATATATAGATCATATAATTCTCTAAAATAATAATTATGTATAAACAATCCTGATTAAAAATTATATTGCAGCATAAACCCTTACCTCAGGTTCAAAATTTTTTCATAGGCACACTTAAGTTCCTATATAATAAATTTAGATTTATTAAAAATTCATAAGAAAATCATATTTATAATTATATTTTAATATATTATTCCCTTATAATTTCCAATTACTTATTAATTAATAATCCTTCATTTAAGTTAATATTTGGGTTAAAATAGATTCGTTTTCAATGTTGGTTTTTGTTTGACGGTTCCAGTGCGTTCACCTTGTTCATGATTTAATCATTTAAAAATATTAATAATATTATAATTATAATATTTATTTATTATATATACTTTTATAACCATTTATATAAGGTGGTGATGAAAAATTTATTACATTACTTCGTGGAGATGATAGTCTTTTCATACACACAAGTGATGTTTTCATTTTCCAGGGAATGGATAGAAAGATGGATATATAATCATATATCCTTCCACAAACATATTAATATCATAATATCGTATATATTCATGAAATATATACATATTACAAGTTTTGTATGGAATATATGAAAAATAAATGACAACATTTTATGGAGGTGGTAGTCCACACGTACGCACGAACGACATTATTATTTTTCCTAGGATGTAACGAAAGAAGTAAATGGATGTAACATTAATATAATTTTTTGTATATTAATTATACTTATTTATTCATTTTCATATGGTTATAAAATAATTATACGAGGTTAAGGATGATGGAAACACGAAATAGATTGGTAAATATAATTACCTCTTCTTTTATAAATATCTTTTTTCTTACACCTTAAGCCTCCAAAGGATAGTATTTGGGGAATAATAGAAGCACTAAGACATGATTAATGAAAGTTATTAAGGTATTTTTGTAGGTATTGAAATATATATATATATATATATATATATATATATAATGGTGTGAAGGAGTGAGGGGAATATGACCTCCATTTATAAGTGAGTTGGGTGGAAAACTAGTAAATACTTACAACATTAAAATATAATAAAATAACATTCAAGTGAAAGTGGTACCAATTGGAAAAATATTAGAATATAATATATGTTAATTAAAAAATATTTTCAAAAAATAAAATTTCGATAAGTTTAATTAATATTTTAATCATTATCTTTTAGTTTAACTCCCTAGTTAACCCTTTTTAACCTTAACTAAAGAATGGATTTTTTTACCAAAGTAACTATTAATTATGACCCAAAATGAATGTGGGATCATCCAAAAATTTGTAAATGAAGATTAAAAAAATGGATTTTTTTAAAAAAAATCAAATCTTATAAGTAGTATAAATTAGTTTTAAAATAAGAGTGGAAAACACAACAAATATTGTTTTTATCAAAATGAATTTTTATGCATAAAATTGAATATAATACATTTACTTAGGTAATAAAACATTATATTATTTTTATATTATTTTCTTGAATATATTATATTCTTATTTCATTAAAATACTTCAAAAATATTGATTTATTATTTTTATTAAGATAAAAACACATTAAAGACATAAAATTTGTTTTTTCCCTAAAAATATCATTTTATATGTTAAAATTATTTTATTTTCATTTCTAATCAATTTATAATCAATGAATTTATTTTATTCATGTGAAAAAATAATTTTTATATGTTTAATTCTCTAAAGTTTTTTTAAAATAATAAATATAGAACAATTTTTTTTAAAACAATTTACTTTTAAGAAGTTTTTTTATGATAAATTATATTTACTAACTAAATTAGAAATTATTTTCAAAAATTATATTTTATTCAAATATTTTTTAATGTGATTCATTTTATAAATTATAATAATAATTCACATATGTTTATGGTTTTTTTCTTTACCAGATATCAAATACATTTATTTATTAAAGAGAAATATATTCTAAAATCTTGGGGTGTTATAGCCTAGGAATTCATAAGAATTACCTCATCATCCCAGTCAGTTATCTCCTCGATCTCCTCTAGTGGTACTGAAGTCACAATTATATTCTCATAATGAGAATTCTATGACCAAAGGTGGAACTACTCTACCCCACTCCATCCTAAATAGAATGCTGTTATTAAGCGGGGGGGGGGGGGATCAACCAGAGTTTTATTTTCATGCTCCATGAAAAATATACTAGTAGTTGTACACTGATAGGAAAATTTAAGAAAAGTTGGATACAAGGTTATCAATATAACCAAGTTAGTGGTGACTATAGAAACTTTAAGGGCTATTAGCTCAATCTCAGAAGTTGACATAACCTATGTGGTTGGTAGCTCAATGGTTGGATATTTCAAAATAGTTGTACCCAAAAGATACAAATTTACAACATTTGTGTTCAGTGCATACTCCTCAATAAACTTGTTTCTAATCTAGTGGGTGTCATAACATAAAACTTACAGTTCAATATAGAGGATACCGGTTATGAAATATACTATATTTCTCCCCCCTTACAATATTCCAAAATATCAAGATGACTATGTGCTACTAGGAGGGATTCAATGGTATCATGAAATGAGGTAGAAAAAAGTAGTTTGGTCTAAGTGGGTGCCTCTAATAGGATTGATTGGTGTTTTGTAATGAAGGTAGTTGATCTAGAAGTCTAAGTAGTCTATAAATGTTCTTTTAATATAAAATTATGCACGGTTTGGTGGGGTGAGTGATTCTCAGATGATGGTGGGTGGGTTAGGGTCGGTGTATGGGATGGGATGAGTATTGGGTCAAATGGTACCTCTAAGTCTATGAAAATATTGGCTGATAATACATTAATATATACCACCACATCCTTGAATGAAAAATAATGTTACAATTGTGGGACAAAAATATCAGTAGATGGGGTAGAAGTAGGTCGGGATCAGGGCAAAGGAGAAGGCCGAGGGTGGGATGTAGTACGAGAGTGACCCTCATTATCTTTATCCTCCCCCTTTGTATAGGTGAACTCCACAAAATAAATATATATTACCCTATTTCTATAAAAGACCCATATTTACTAATATGGGTATGATAATAAGCTAAATCATTCCCAGTGATGTAAATGGTAAGAAGGTTGGAATTCCCCAAGATACTTGGATAGATAAACAATGAAGTTCCATCACATAATAATCCCCTTCTTCTTCCTCAATATCCCAAAATATTGTATATTATTTTTGGAAATAATTAAGTCCAAACACATAAATACTATATGTAAAATAAAAATTCCAAATTGGAATAAACTCCACATCTATCTCCCTATCCAAATAAGAGTAGATAATTTCTTTGCAAATGATATGAAGATGGGGGATCTTTAACTAGGTTATATTTTCATAGGATCATGAATAATAAAAGTTCTGATTTCCAATTCTTCATACATTTGAAATGTAAGTATCTTTATGGTGCCATGGAAAATAGTATATATTTTTATTCAGAAAGTCCTAGATATATATTTGTAGGCCCACACTAAAATCCAAAAGTGATAGGATATAGTGCTGTTTAGCAAGGTAAAACTAGATATCCCCATGATTGTACTTGAAGGTGGTGAATAAATCTATGTTAAGAACATGGTAGGAATCCTCACACACCTTAAGAATATGTTCTATATACATCGCCTATATTTCCTCCATGATTTCACCATCAATATCAATATTTTTTATGGTCTTTATATATAAAATGAGTCTCATGGGTTTCTTCTTCAGAAACAACTTTCTCAATATCTTTCAGTTTAATTTTTTTTCAAATGAAAGTAACGGTGAGTGTGTATTAGGTATTTTTATCACAAAATAATGAATAATGAATTATGGTTTGGGTACGGATCGAGGATTCTCGTGATTATGGAGGTGCTCCAGGATTATGTTTCTTTGAAAATAAAAATTGTAATTTCCAGGATCATTTAACCAGCTACTCCCTTTTGGTGAAGAAATATACTTATTTTATCTAATGGATAAGGTATGTTATTAGTAGGATTAAATGGTTTATTATGGTTGGATTTATATAATTTAGTGAAATATTTCATTAGTTCAGTTAAAAATAGGGGAATGGGTGAAGAGGTTGGGATTGGGGTGATGGGCCTGTTCACAATTGGTATATATATGGTTAGGCATTGATAATAAAAGGGTTCAAAATTATACCTTTCAAATTTTATTGGATTTAGAGAGATTCAAGTGAGATATAGAGACATGATAGGGTGAAAAAAGGGAAATATAAAATAGTGTTTCATAGTGAATCCTATATTTTTCACCTAGAATATATTGGGATTTCACATGATGCAATATAATATCAATGTGTATCTTATGAGTTTCTATGTATAATTTTTTCTTTTAGTAGTTTTATTAACTTAATAATTTCATTGAAATTTTAAATACCTATATTATGATACTATTAAAGAAATTTTGTAATTAGGGTTTGAAAGTTTTTCTCGTTAAACATTAAATTTTATGGAAGAATCTATTTATTTCTCTATAACAATAAGATTTTTTACATGGAGTTATTCAATATGATTAGTGGATCACTAAGAAATTTCACTTCATTATTTGATATGTTAAATAGTCTCATAATCCCTAGGGAGTGGAAATATAGTATAATAAATATCTTGTATTGAATTTTAGACCATACTATGCCCAATGATATGATAAATGCGATATGATTTAAGGTTATAATCTCACTTCTTTACATCCTTAAGCTGACATTGTGTTACAATGTGATGATGAATCTATAAAAATATTTTATCTAGTCATTCTAACATTAATCACAGGATATTCTATGTATTCATTCTATTTTTATTAATAAATTATATACTTTTCCTTGGGTGTATTTCTTATAAGAATGAAAACCCATTAAAAATTTGATATGGCATTGCCTATTGTGGACAATCAGATTTTTTATAATACAACGGTTTTATTTTTCTTTAAATCATTTAATTACATTCCTCGATTATTTCTTGGTGTAATTAGATGGCATGGAATTTTTCTTGATCCAATGGATATTATTCCTAATCAATTATGGAATAATTCACCCTTCAACTCCATGGTCATGTCTTTGAAAATTATTAGGAAAATAATATTATGTTGTAATTGATGACATTTGACCCTAATTTGTGATCCCTAAAAATTAAATTTATTTTCTTTTAGTAAATTAAGTATAAATATTTTTAAAAATATTTCACTACATTTTATTCTTAATAGGAGTAGTTTAGCGGGATTTGGTGGGAATTTTGAAGCATCATATTTTAAGTCACTAAAAATACTTATGCACTATAATTTATAACAATCATTCTAAAATGAAATAAAAATTAAAAGAATAATAGAAAACATACTTTGGTTGACTTATAAAAACTGATTTACTAAATATTTAAAGGTTGATGTAATTAATTTTTAAACAATCAATCCCTAAAGGGTGTAAAAATCTTATATGATAATGCTTAATATAGTGTTTTAGATTTTTTCCATTCACCTTGATTAGGGGTTTTATATACATATTAATCCCCATTACTACATATGGAGTATTTCTCACCACCTTGATGGGTACCAACCATATTGAATTTCAATTCCTTACAAATAAACAGAAATGTGAGTTAAAGTAAAATATATTATAACCCAGGTTTATCTACATTCACCAAATGGGTCATTGAAAAGAGTTTTTTTCCTCCTGGTAAAGGCGGAATTACCATATTCTTATCTCATGATCTCTTAAAAATCATCTATCTCTAATATCAAATTATTCCCATCATTATTGTCTCTCTAATTCATATATTTAAAATCCATAAAAGAGTTGTTGTAATACTTTACTAGAAGGTGGAATAGTATCCCTTACACTAATTGGAATTGTGACGTACCTAAGTGTGTCTTGTATAATGTTATATAGTTCTAAAAAGAATTATAAAGTTTCTTTAAAAAATATTTCTTATATGCATTTAATATCATCTCTAAAATTTGTTTTATCTTATTGATCAATATTTCTACCTTTTAACTTCATTGAAGGTAGTTCATAGTGATTTTATCATAGTGAAATCCTTGTGCCTCATGTACTCCCTTAAAAAATTGTTATCAAAGTCTGTTCCCTGATCACTGATCAATATTTTGTGAACTCTAAACCTTGAAATGATATTCATCTTCCAAACTTCTATGTCCACATTTACTAATTTAGAATTGGTGGATTATACTTCAACCCATTTATAAATATAAACAATTAATTCTAAGATGTATGTGTGAGAAAAATTAATTGGTAAAGGAACCGATGAACTATATCTCCCAAATATCAATTGACTAACCTCTACGATCAACTACTTTAATCTTTCATCCCTTTTACCAATTATTATATTTTTTTGGTTTAAATAAAAATATTCCATAGAAAATATAGCAACATGATTTAATTTTTTCTAAAATAATCCATTTTTATGTATCTTATACACTTTTCATTCAGACCATGGTGTCTACCCATTGGTGAGGAGTGACAAAATTTTATCATGCTTTCCACATCAGTAGTGGGAACACATATGTTAATCAACCCATAACTACAGGTCCTAAATATTATAGTATTATCCAAATTTTTTTTAACATTAGTGAAGAACTTTTCCTAATTTTAGTATATGAATTTTGGGTATAATTTATTTTTCGTCAAATAATTATAGACATTAGAAAACTATGTCTGTGCTATTATCTTTACTGTAGAACTTTTTTTATCGTAAAAGTATTTTTATAAATAAACGTGTTAATATTTACATATGTATGTAAATTATATATTTAATATATGATTTGAAACTAATTACACATAACCTTTTTATAATTAATTTGAATTTCAAATTCCTTGAGTAAAAATATTCACCTAATCAAGAGAGTATTTTCATCATTCTTGTTAAAAAAGTTTTATAAAATTGCATGATTTGTGTATATAACCACATTAAAGAGTGAAATATAGGGTCTAAACTTTTTAATAGAAAATACCACCAGAATTAGTTCCTTATATATTGTGGTGTAACTTTAATTCATCTCTATAAGGTTTCTACTTTCACAGTAGATTTACTGAAGAAATATTTCTATCATTTTTCAAATTATAACCCCAAAACATTATCACTTCCAATAGTTGTTCCCAAATAAAGGTTACCATGATTTTGAACATTATTAAACATTTATTTATCTCTTGAAATGATTCATTAAAAAATATTATTTAATGATAATGTAACATTATTTTCTAAGTGATAAGTGTGAGGAAGAATAATTTAGGAAAATTATATATAAAACCTCTTGTAAAAATAGGCATGTCCCAGAAATATTCACATATATCAACCATAATGGTATCAAGAAACTATCTAACTACTTTTATCTTTCTAGGATTAACCTCTATTCAATCCCATTTTTTACCATGAAATGAAACTTATCCTAGTTCTATACAAGGAATTTATCCCCACATCATTCCAAAACTAATTCAATATTCTTGTAAAATCAATCAAAATATCTTCCATAAATAAAGTAATTTTATATAAAAATATCTAAAAAATTCATTAAAAAATCCTTGAAAGATGTTTTTAATTCATCATTGAAATAGTTCAAGGGAATTACATATTAAAAAAAATCATCGATAAACAATAGTTCTATATGGGGAGATGATGTTAAGTCTTGAAACTCCTAATTGAAACTTATCCTTTAAAAGTTACACATTAGAATTAATTATAGTACTATTTAATTAAAATTAACCAAAATTAATGATATGTATGTAATTGGGACGAAAAGGAACCCCATCACACACCATAAATATCACACACACAACATAATAGAAATTTACAAAATAAAATTGAAGAAAGAAAAAAAAATTAAAGAACAACCCAAGTATTTGGGGTGGTTCTAATGAATCCTTACTCCATGGGAGAAAAATGGAATTATTTATTAAGTAATTCAAAATATGATTACCATAATCAAAATCCCTAGTAAAAATGACTAGCTATGAGGAATATATAGGTGTGTTCCAAAGTAGCCATCCATTCAACCAGTTTCACAGCCTTATGATCTTCATGGGGAGTATGCCATTTAAATAGAATATTTATGAGAATCTATTCACATTATTAAATGAATATAATGGATTAAATCCTCCTTATAATGAATAATACGAATTTAAAAATTTGTTTCATTAGATTAATATCATATTTTTAATCAACTTAATATTATATATCCTCTAAACCTTCATGATAATATATACATTGATTTAACCCACTCCAAGATTATGGTGAAAAATTATAATTATGTTGTTTGCTTATGATTATTCTATCTGTGGACTTCTAGACCATAGTTTCACGCCTTTTTCATCTAGTTTTTAAATTTTAATTCTTGATTCACTACTTCTATAAGGTCCAACAATTAATTGAGAAATCATTTTCATACATATGAACTTAACAATCCACCCCTAAAAAATTATTTCCAGGAATCACCACCATGTACATTATAGGAATCCAAAAATATATTCTAATCTCAATCTTCCTTTGTATCTACATGGTTCCCTCAATAAGTTTCTAGTTATCCCATAGTAACTTAGGTGAAACACCACCCTACTATATCTAAGTCTCTAACCATTTTCATTATATCCATGAAATTACAAACTCCATCCAACTTCTATAGTTCCACGACTTTTTCCTCCATCAAATTATGAATGAAGTGATACTTATAATGAATATAATTTATTCTAGTATGAAATATAAAAGTTTTGGATAATTGAATTTCAATTATTGAATAATAGAACAAATTCCCAACGTCATGACTTCTTCCAAGATCCTCCAATATCCCCTTTATCAAAATCTACTCCTTACTAACTTCTATTAGTTCAATATAATCTACCTCCATTTTTTAAAGTGAAAGTGTCAATTGAAATTGGAAATCCAACTTGTAATTATGCCTCTATAAGTAAACACATTTATAATGGTTATCCTTCAAGTATATACATATACCCCAAAGTTTAAATATAAAAACACCTTCAATGGTCAATCCATTCAAAAAAAGGACAAAAATTTAGTTTCTATGAGATACTAATGGATCTAGTTAACCACTTCCTTGTGTCCTCTTTTGTGATTATTGAGGAACATACTAAAAAATCCCTTGAATGTGTAATGTTTACCCATATACAAAATATATCATACATCAAGATTTTTATTGCAAATGAAATTGGAACTATTTTTATGTACTCAACCACTTCTTCTATTCTAGGAGACATCCCCTTGAATAGTTTAAAATTTCAAGCCAAGAGTGTGGTAATTAGTTTCAACCTAATCATTCTATTTTGTACCACCGACTTCAAGATATTCTTAAACTATGTTAGGAAAAATGTTTTAGAATTAAAATAATTTGTATTACACAACCCCAAAATCCATTTTTATAATCATATCCTTCATCTAAAATATTTTTAGCAATTAATCCTTTATCAGTTCAAGATGATCCTTCATTGGATTTGCAAAGATCATGCTGTCAACATAAAAAATAAGGATGTTAAAGATCCAATCATTGAAGACCTTATGGCCATATAAATGATCTACATTGATTTAGTTGAACTAACATTCCACTATAAATGTGATTAACTTATTTTTATAATGAATTAGTTCTTGATTAAAACCATAGTGGATCCACTTTAGCTCACATGGAAGTTATATATTTTTTTATCCACAAAACCCTTTTGATGCTCCATGTAAATCTCATCATCCAAGTATCCATAAGAAAATATGTTTTTAACATCTAAATTCCATATATATATATATAATAATTACATTTAAACCAATATAGGTACCATCCAAATACTTATATTATTAACAAATTGAGAAACCATCTCAGAAAAATCTATACAGTTCATTTGTTGAAATACCATTACGATATGAATTTACTTATATCCGTACTACCTTAAAATCCCTAATTAAACTAATAAAAACACTTGTTATGAAGTAATATACTCCTATAAGGTTGTTTTATTATCTACCATTTCATTAAAACCAATCAGGGTTTCATTTCATCCCTCATTATTAACTCATAACGACTCAAGTCACTCAAACAAGAAACCTCTTTCAGACTTTCAGATCTTACACCTTATATTAAAAGAAAATAGTGCATGTCACTTTAATAAATCTTAAATTGGTGTTTAATATAGGTAAATATATGTAAATAATTATAATCCTTTATTTCATCCAAAACCTTTACATTTATAACACCACCTTTTAGATCTCTCCCATGAGATTCTATAGTCCCTGATCCTTTTGGTACTTCCGGTGTAATACACCTAGTTTTTATGATTCTTTTTAGAATAAATTAAATTTATTTTTTATAATGAGTTAAAAAAACTATATGTTAATATTATTCTACATGAAAAACTAGGTTATCTTGCACTACATATGATATTGGGTTAGCTTGCATTACGCATGATACTAGGTTTTAACAAAACCATGATATTTTATTAATATTATACAAACATGACTGTTATAAAATATCCATTTAAATTATATATATGAATATTAATAAATATTTTTTAAATATATTGTATAATATTTTTAAATAAATAAAACATATTGATAAAAAATACTTAATTTTTAGTAAAGTCTTTATGTGTTTCAAAAATACTATTTTTTCAAAAAATACGTTTTATTTATTTTTGTGAACAATAATAAAATTATATTTTGACACTTTTAGAAAACTAATTTTATAATATAAACATTATTTTTTAAATTATAAATTCAAAATTAGATTAGGATGAATTTTTAGTATATTTCAGAAAAGTTTCATTTTTTGATAAATAGTGAAAAATATTGAATTTTAATTAGAAACTGCCTTTTCATTTAATTTATTTATAAATTTAACATATATATAAAATTAAGTTCAAATTAAAATTCGTTCAATTATAAATCCATTAATCCAATTTAGGTTATTATAATTAATTTTATATTTAATTTAGATATTTATAATTTATAAAATTTTGACCATTTTTTCTTTAAAAACCCGTTTTCTCGTCGCGTCTGTGGGATTAATTTTAAATTTAAATTTTCTAATTCCTTTATTTTAATTTGAAAAAATGGATTCCATATTTTTAATCATAGTAATTTATATTACCGAATAGGTTCATATTAATTTTTGACAGAAATGAATATTGAGTGAAGTAATAATTAATTACCACGGTTAAAGTAAAAACTAGTTTTTCAGAGGGTTGAAATAAAAATATTAGGGTACAAATGACATATAACATTCCCTAAAAAATATTTTATGGACATATTTTTACCATTAAACATCTATGTTTTTATAATTTACCATTTTTTACACTTATGAGATATGAAAAACATGGGAGCACTCAATTCTTTTCAAAAATACCAAATGTGACCTCCCCCACACTTATAAAAGGACACCCTATATTATATCTTATTCACACCATAAAACCCATTTGGTTTATTCAATATCTTTTCAAATCACTTCCCAACTTCCCTAACTTTATATTAGAATCCTTATTTTGGATAGAAATACATCCTAAGAATGCTTCTGGTGAAAACCTAAAAAGGATGCCCAAAGAAGAGGTAACATTCATCAATGAGAATTTTGGTTTTATTTATTTATTAATATAATTAAAGTATTAACTATAACATTATTATATAATAGCCTTAGAATATTACATATAATGAGAAGTTTTTTTATTAATTTCATGACTTACAACCATCTCCACATCCATTACGGTGGACTAAAACCATACGAACTGATGTTATTATTTTTTCCATTACCTCCTCTAAAATTTGTACATAATGAAGGATTTATAATTTATATATTATATTTTTTGTAGTATTATGATTATTTAATTTTTATATCACACTTAACTTCATGATTTTTATTTTAGGGAATATGATAACAACGCTCGTGTGTACGGCGGTCTACCGCCTCATGTAGCGATATGATTCATACATTCTTTTTGTGGAATGTATAAAAGATGGGTTTAATAAAAATATGTGATATATATAACATAAAAATGGTTTTATAATGATAATATATATCATTTAATTTTATTTCCTTCAACCCTATAAGAAAATGGAAACAATATTCATGCATACATACAACCGACCGTCTCCATGAACGATGTTTTTCTTCTTCTATAAATAAATTTTATGAATTAATATAAATACATAAGTACCAAATATATATGATATTTATATCATGGTTTAAATTATGGATATTATTAAACCATGATTAAATTAATAGGACCAAGAAATAATGAATCAAAACATATATGAAAAACAAAGTGGTTATTACCTGAAATATAAATTTAACATGAAATCATTAATAAAGAGGCAATAAAATATAACCAGAAAATATTATATATTATGATATATATGAATATTTTAATTTAATATATGTATAATAAAATTATATTTTTTTATAAAATAGGTTTTAATGAGTATGAAAAAATTAAGGACATAAGGTAAGAGATTTTTTATCTCAATTTTCCTTCCTTGTGGCATATGTTATGTTATACACCTATGTTCCTTTACGGTGTGTGTATAAAACCCCTTAGATATGTAATATAATGAATTTATTTATACTCATGATGTTTGAAATTATTATTTAACTTTATCCTTTCATAGGTCATATGATTCAAGGTTATCAAATTTATAAGGTTTTTACGTTACAATATCATTATTAATTGAGATTGTTTATGATTAAGTCTCTAATGTTGAAATATCTTGATATAACTATTAATAATTCACATTAAGTTTATTATTATATGGTTATTTGTGATATCTTCAAGTAATATTATAATTTTTACACTCTTTAATACTTAAAATTATTCATAAAATATTTTTAGGAAAATTTGACAATATTTCTGTATTCGGTCAGAAATCCATTATCTTCCAAAAGTATGTTCTATATTTTTTTCCAATTTTTTTTATTTTTCTAAAAATTATTTATTCAATAAATTTTTACCCTTTTTTTAATTTTTAATTCCTTTTTAAAGGAATCATAATTTATTTATCCAAATAATACCCATTTAGATTTTACCAAAAATGTGAAATAAATATTCATTTTAACATGTATGACATAAATAGAAATTTTCAACATCCTAAAAGATCATTTCTTAAAATATTAATTTATATATTTATATGGTTATTTTCAAAGAAAAATATTTTAATTTTTTTTATATTTTAAAATGTTTTTTTCATCGCGGAAATGATGGTTTCTTTATTAAATGTCTTAAATTATATTTGAAAATAATTTTCCAACTAAGATGAAATCCCTTGATGTTAATTTTTCGTTAATAGGGATATGATCTGAGGATATAATTCATATTATTTATATGAATGTTTTGTATTTATTATGGAATGATGCTTATGAAACCAGTTTCTCATCTATGGGTTATACCATGAGTAAATGCTTATGAAACCCACTTCTTTTCACAGGTTATACTATGATGAAGTGATTATGAAACCTGTCTCTTTTCCATAGGTTATGATATGATGAAATGTTTTTTATACCTATTTAATTTAAGGGTTTATTTTATAAATGTTCACGATATTTTTTCACAAATAAATATGTTTTTCATTATGATATGGGCGGGACCTATATCTCCCTCTACTATATTGGGAAAAAATTTATATCTCATGTGATAGAATGGACTAGAATGAGGATTGGACATGCTTTAGTAAGGTAATTTTTCCACTATGATAGCCTTGTGAGTGAACCTTTAATAATATGATGGTTTGGGGAGTAAAACCATTCCAATATTATAGTCTTGGAAGTGATCCTTGACTTATGTATCTCTCTTTTTTAACCTTACCGAGTATCTAAGGTCACCCTTTATTATGTTTCCTTTCACCATGTTATGAAGAAATGTATTGTGTATGATATGTCTAATAAGGGTCCTTATTATAAAGAACATAGTGGGAGATGACATATCTCAATTATAGACAAGTGTTTATGTTTCCAAGGTTCCAAAGGAACTAAACTATTACATTCCTCTATCATGTGTTGTGTAATGTAATGGATATACATAAAAAATAATGTAATATATATTTATATATATATGATAATCTTGGGTCTCTATTGTTGGTATTATAGGATAGGTTTAGTCAAACTTTGAAAACTAGGATAATAAAACCTCAGTGATATACCCAAGGAAATTTATAAGGATAAGTATAAGAATGATTCAATGTGTTGGAAAATTTCCTAGAATTTTGGTAAATGATAGAGCTAGAAGTTTCTAAGATGCTACATCCCTATATGGATACTACATGTGGATGTGGATCTGAGATATAGGTACATAGGGATAAATTTTTTGAAAAGGGAACATTGATCTAGAATTAATCATCACATGATGCATGATAATGAGTATTACTACACACCGGGTTTGACACTCCTAAGGGATATGATTTGAAAATCCAAAAACTCTTCATAAACCATAATGAATGAATTAAATAGAAGATGACTATTAATGACCTACAATAAACCTAAGGTTACATTGATTAATGAATAAGGTGTCATGATTTAGGTATTATATAAGAAATTTTTATTGATTATGTGGTTCCCCACTATGGTTATTATTTCTTACAATATGTTTTTTGGTTTCAGTCAATGAAAAGTACCTGAAGGAACCATGTTAATGAAAAGTGATATAGAAAATGAAATGACTAACCTATTGAGAATCAAAATTTTATGGGAGATAGAATGAAAAATATCATTGATATGCTCACATAAATTTATCATTCTTTGAATCATGCTCTACTTCTAAAAAAACAAAGGATTTAACACCATTTTTTTGAGTGCTTCAAGAGGAATTGTCTACCTTCCATCAATAGAACTGTTGATTGATTTGTTTCTGAGTAATGCATCAGTTACACGAAAAATATATTTTCCATTATCCAGTGTTTTTAATATGAATAATCCATATTGGTTGTCTTGTATTTGGAAGGTGAAGTGGATCAATAGTGGAATCTTATCAAGAATATATTGCAATAGGATTAAATTTACTCCATGGATTGGGTTGAATTCAAGAAATTATTTTTGAATAAGTACATTCCTCATATTATTCTTACGAAGATGAAGGATTTTCTTGAGCTAAAGAAAAATAATTATGAATCCATTGGTACCTTTGAGGAATATTTTAAAATACTTTCTAGGTACACTCCTAGTATTATCATGTAACACCCCGAGATTTTATGAAAAATATTATTTTAATTTCATTAATGTCTTGTGTTGTATTTTACACCAAGATTACCTTGCGCTATACGCAACACCGTATTAGCTTGCAGTATACGCAACACTATTCTTGGACCGTGTTACACACAATTTTGATAATAGTTATTCTACGCAACATTGAGTATATATATATATATATATATATATATATATATATTCAATGTATAAATGAAATATGGTTGGATTCTGTTATACGAAACAACGAAGGATTCTTTCACAACACGCAACCCTGACTTGGCTTGCATTACACGCAATCGCGACCTTCCTCGATAGCGTGTGTTGTACGCAATACCGGGTTTTAATAAACAATGAAATATTATTATAATATTGTCATGAACTAGCCGTTATGAATAGTATTAACTAAATTTTTAATTTTATAACATTATTATTCATTTTACACATTTTCTAGAACATGGTATAAGAGCAAAATAAATTTTTTGGGTAAAATAAGTATGTTTTCAAAAAATGCAGTTTTTCCGCCTTTTGATGGCGCACCCACTTTAAATATAGTTTTTGACATGTTTATAAGTTCAATTTGACAAAATAAAATTCTTCTTTGTAATCAAGAAATAAAAATTTACTTTGGATAAATTTTTCATATTATTCTGGTAACTTTCACATTTTAATGAATAGTAAAAACACGCTATATTTTAATTAAAAACAACTTTTTTCATCGTAATATCTTATGTGGTTAAATTATAATATTTAATGGTTTTAAAGTATAAATAGAATATATTTTTACCATTTAATATAATGTATGTCATTAGCATTGATTTCACCTTGAATTCGTAGGTTAAATCAATTCAATCTTTTGCAATGTTTTAAACAAAAACCCGTTTTTATTCGACAACGAGATTAATTTTAATTTAATTTCTGCAACTTCTCTGTATTGAATTCTAAAAAATAGATTCCATATTTGGAATAATTGGGTCCAAATTATGTTAATAGGCTACTTTTTATTTTTGGGAATTATGAATAGTAACTACGGTAAATTTTATTTACCATAGTTAAAGGTAAATCGGGTAATTAAAAGTAAATATAATATTATAAAATTACCCTAACACATGCCAAAATTCTATTTGATGGCTAAAATTAAACCCATATCAACTAAGGGTCGGATTAGATTCATTTTATGGACTTTTGACCATGAAAATAATTTAATTATTATTAAAACCAAAGAAAGTGACAACATGTCACTTTCTTAAATCTTATAAGTATAATAATTTTAACATAGTGATAAACATCATAAAACTTCGAACATGAATATTCTACAGAAATATAACAAAATTATCTACATCATGAGAATTTATCTAGAATTTTTTTTTGATTAAATAATTATCATTAATTGTGACACAATAGTAATGCAGAAATTATTTATCTAGTGAAAAATTAAGAATATAGTTTTTATTAAACTAATAGTGACCATAAAAGGCACAAAACCCTGACCAAAACTTATTGGTCATGTAAATTTAAACTATAATAATCCAATGGTCGAATATTTGACCATTTGGAGTCTTATACAAGAAATTATGACACTTATATTATTTTATTTTAAATGATGCCAAAGTTGTCACCTTCATAATTTAATAAATATAACAATTTAAATATTGTAATTTTAAGATGCTAAATTCGAGTAAAAGTATTATTGTGAAAGGTAATATATTTATCTTCATCATAGAATTTTATTTTAAATTTTTATGCAAAAAATAAGTATATTAAATAATTATACAAAAATGATGTAGTAATTATTTTATTAAGAGATAAACCAAATAAATGTTCTTAAAAATAATAAAATAAATATTATATGAACTATTTAATGTGATCCACTAATTTTATAGATACATATGACCCTTTATTAATATATTAAAGCTTTTATTTTGAACATATCTTCTATATTTAGTTTATTTAAATTCAAATAAATGAATAGTGTCAAAATTGACACTATTGTTATTTTATAAAAATAATATATTATAAAATTGTTTAAAAATCACAAAAATATTTAAAAATTATAAATTTAAATTTATATGTTCTATAATGGTATAAATTAAACAATTAAGGAAAATTCACAACAAATAAGTAATTATTTGTTATAATTTAAAATTTAGATTTTTATTACCACAAATAAACTTAAATAGATTAAATAAGGATAAATCAAAATGATAAGGTTTAAAATAAGATCCAAACATGTCTAAATTTGATTGGTTGATGATATTACAACCCTATCTCATCTAAGCTTCGAATATGAGTCATTTTTGGAAGTTTTTAAGTGGGGTTAGATTTATTATAAATTAATTTTTTTAAGAATTCCAAAGGTGCCCCTCTCCTCCCTTATAAAAGGGCACCTCCTCCCTCTCCTCCTCACACAAATTTGAGCCTTCAAGATCGGCCAAACCCTGCCAAATTATCTTCTAAACTTCCCTAGAAACATCCTAGAGGTTATGGTATTCTTTAAAGACCAATATTAGTGCCCTAAGAGGAGGTTTCAAAGAGGCGTATCGAAGAAGAGGTAATTTCTTCTCCCGATTCTTTCAAGCTTCTTTCTTCTTCAACTTATTCTTCTTTAGTTGTTTCATTATAAAGTAATAACATCAGTATCACTAATATACTTATTTTTTATTATAAATATGAAACAACCCCATTTCACCTTCTATCCATCCTACGGAAAACAAAATCACCGCGCGTGCGTACGTATGGAATACCGTCTCCACGCCGTGGTGTAATTTGTTTTTCTACCAACACCTTACATGGATGGGTATTATGGTGTAAATAATAACTATACATAGTTATTATAACATCATAATGATTCTGATATATTGTATCATCCACTCCAATTCAATTCAATAATCATGAAAATGATATCATCGCTCGTGCGTACGTACGGACTACTGTCTCCACGACGCGATGAGATTCATTCTCCACTTTAACCATTAATGAATGATTATAAAGTACATATAATAAGTAATCATGAAATATATGACATAATAATGATACTGGATTTATGTGTATGTCATCTACTTAATTCCATTCAACTCAATAAGGAAACGAAAACAGCGTTCATGCGTACGTACGGCCTACCGTCTCCATGAACGGTGTATTTCTTTCCATTTACTGATTTATTATATATATGTATATTCTGAATATATATTATATATAAATAATGTTTTATATTCTGTAATTAAGTAATCATGATCTACGTAATCATATGAATAATTACAAGTCAAAACACGGACGACAAATGAAACGATTTTACCCAAAACGCCCTTTAACATGGAATTTACAAAAGAATGGGTAAAATAAAGTCATAAGTGAACCATATATGATATAAAAACAATTAGTATGATTCTAGAATAAGTCAATGACATTATTTAAATCATTATACAGGAGGTTCGGACACTTACGAAGCAAATCGGACCTAAGGTAAGGGAAATATCACAATCTCATTTTTATCCGAGATTGTTTATACTTTAGTATTTACTGGGGTGTATTTTATCATCAACATCCATGTTTCCTGAATATGTAATATTATTTCCATCCACCTACAATTGTTTAAATCCAATTTTACCCTTCAGTGAGTTTTTAGTAAAGAATATGAAAGGAGTCTTTTGTCGTTTTTCGTACGAGGTATTTTTTGACTTTTCCGACAAAAGTACAAAGAATGTTTTTTTTAACTTATACGGCATGAATGGATTTTTAAAACATTATTTCCAAGAAGATTCCTTTACAAGTTTTCGAGTTTATTTTTAATCAACTTCTCTTAGTTTAAAATTGTATGACATGTTAAGAAAGGGAAAAAATGTTTTTGAAGAAGAAAGGATATTTTCCTCAAGAATGGAGTTCAAGTGTTTTATCAAAATTATTTTCCATATAAGATAATAAAGGGTTTTGTTTCTATCCCTATTATTACATTTACTTGATTATGTTGTGATGGAATTATATTTATGAATTCCTTTATCTTATATGAATTGTTTTATGATGTCACGATGTTTAAGATTCCCATTTTTATTACATGGCTTATGCAATGATGTATGATTTATGATTTTGTGGAACACATAAGAATGATATCATTATGAGATGGGTGGGACCTATATCTCCTTACAATGCATTGGGTAAAGATTTTATATCTCATGAGATAGACATGGCTGGAACGGTAGGTTATACCGGTTCAGTGAAACAGGACTGAAACGAGGGTGACTCAGTTCAGAAATGGACTTTGTCCACTAAGATAGTCTTGGCAATGAGTCTTGACTAACAAGAAATGATTCACTATGATTATGTGTGAATGCCACAAAGTTTCATGTTTTAAGTTATGATTATTGTGATTACATTTCACTGCCATGATTTACCCCATGTTATGAAATTATGATCTCTTTTGCAGGTTAAGATTTCCAAAAGTTATGTGCTTATGTATATGATGTGATTGATATTTCTTTTGTTTACCCTTACTGAGAATTTTAGATCACCCTTTTATGTTTTCTTTTCCCCAGGATATAAAGAAAGGTTTCAGGTAAAAAAAGGAAGATCTTTATGGGAGATTTCGAAGATCTTTCACCACGATTAGAAGATTATATTCCGAGTTTCCAAAGACACTAAACTATTACGGTCCTTGTGTGTGTGTTTTTTTATGTACTAAGTATTCCGCAAATGTAATGTAATGTCAATGTACGTCAGGCTTCGGGCCTCTACATATCATCCAACCTAAATGTAAAGTTGATCATTTTTTTCAATAGATTAAATCAAGTCTCTTATGTGTGTTAGCCATTACTGACTTCAGTAGCTATGGAGAGATTTTCTATGTGCTATTAAGGTGTAAATGGAGGTTTGAGCTAAATATAAATCTAATGGTTTTAATAATAAAAGAAATATGGAGTAAAAAGAAAAATATAAAAAACCAAGAGAGAAGAAGATTAGATTTCCTTTATTCTCAAAGTGTGGGAATAAGAATGGAAGAAACTGACTAAATGGGACTAGTAAATATTTTAAGTGTGAGGGATGATCATTGGTAAAATTATTTCTAAAGTGATGACAAGAAGTTAACTAACGATGTGAATTAGTAGAGAGTTTTATATAATGAACCACCTACACTCTTGTGTTTCTAATGTAAGGAATATGGGAACTATGCTCACTAGTGTCAAAATATAAAGGCTAATGATGAATATTGATATAAGAAACCACTTAAGATGAGGGGAAAGGGGAAATCTCATGTGACCACAATTTTTGATGAGGGGTGAGATAATGACGTGGTGAAATGTACACATACCATCCACTCTAGAACTGAGAATGTATTATTTTAGTATAGATATACCATTTTATTCACATCTGAAGAATTTTCTCAGGGTATCAATATTCAACCCAAATTATTGGATGTGAAATTATCATTTAAAAACCCTAATGGTATGATTATTTAATCTCAAGTGTATAATTCCTCTCTGGTTGATGTTTGCGGGAATGTGGTTCCTGAAAATCTTATCATTATTCCTCCAGTTGAATTTGATGTTGACTTAGTCATGGATTTAATTTTTCTAAATAAATAACACATCAATTTTCATGTAAGGGAATTTACATTTGATATCCCAAAACAACCCATGATCATCTATCAATGTGATGAAAAGTACTAACTTCTGATGGATATCACATTTATGGTTTGGGTCTTTATTCAATTACAGAAGTGGTGTTTATCTAAAATTGATAGAGAGAAACTTTTCATTTGTGATATGACTATTGTGTAGGAATTTTTTAATTTATTTCAGGAAGAATTTAGTCTTCCCCCATAATGTGAAGTTGTGTTCTCAATATAACTCATACTTATCACCATACCAATTTCAAAGACCCCCTACAGAATGGACCTGATTGAGTTGAAATAATTGCCGAACTGGCTCTAGGAAATCCTTTATAAGGGATTAATTTAGCCAAGTGTGTCAGCTTTAGATATAAATATTCTTTTTGTTAAAAAGAAACTTGGATAAATGTGACTCCTAATTGATTATTGGGTGTTGAACAAGATAAAAATTAAGAACATGTATCCTCTACCTAGTATTTATGACTTGTTTAATTAGCTGCACAGAGCTCAATACTTTTCCAAAATTGAAATTAATTTTGGATATCATTTGTTGAGGGTTAAGAATAAGGATATTCCCAATATATAATTACAAACAAGGTATGGAAAATATGGATATATAGTGATTAATTTTAGTCTTACCAATTCCCTTCTTATCTTTATGGATTTAATGAATAGAGACTTTATAGATTACCTTGATATATTTATTGTCATATTTATAGATGATATTATTATCTATTCAAAAATAATTTAAGTGAATGAAGATCACTTTAGAATTTCAATAAACACCCTAATGAATGAGGAACTATATGAAAAATTTACAATGTTTGAATTTTGGTTGTAAAAGGATTTATTTTTGCGTCATATAATCTCAAGAAGGTATATCAATAGATCCATCGAAGATGGAGGATATTGAATATTGTCTTAGAAATAACATGGTGACTGAGATACATAGTTTTATTGGTCTAGATGTATGTTATTGATGGTTTATGGGGAATTTATCATGACTATGTAATCATCTGAAAAAGTTAACTCAAAAGGGATCCAAGTTCCTATGGATAGATTAATGTGATGAAACTTTTAAGGAACTAAAGGGAATATAAGTTTGGGCCCCTATTCTTACATTAACCTATATTAAAGAAGGGTTTTTGATCTATAGTAATGAATCTAAAAGGGTATTGAGATGTTTTATTCTGTAGAATGACATGGTTATAGATTATTTCTCATGATAATTATATATTCTTGAGAAAAATTACCCAACTCATTATTTGGAGTTTGCTATGGTAAAATTTTCATTAAATATGTGGAGGCATTATATTTATGGGGAAAAGTGTGATATATATATTAATAATAAATGTTTAATGTATATATTTATATAAGAGACTAATATTAACTAAATAAGATTGTTATATTTGATTAAACATTAAGACTACCTAAAATATTACCACCTGGGAAAAGAGAACAAGGTGGCAGATGCTTTGAGTTGAAAGGATCATGATAACTTATCCATCAATAGGATAAAAAAATCCAATATTTATGGATTTAAAAAGGATGGTTTTGTAAATTCTAAAGGAAGGGGTAAAATCTTATCTTTCTCAATTGAATGTTCAACCATGAATCCAAGTGATGTTTAAAGAGGCCCATAAGAAATACGTTGAGCTAAAAAAGAAAGTTATAAATTTCCCTGAGTTTAACCTTGATCACAATAGAATGATAAGGTTTAGGAACTATGTTTGTATTCCATCCATACAAGTCCAAAAGAAAAAAAAACTTAGATTAATCTCATAGGTATTCATTCTATATTTATTTTAGAATTAAGAAGATGTATATAGATTTGAAATAATACTTCTGGTGGGACCGAATGAAGAGAGATATCATATTTTTTGTATCTTAGTGTTTGTTATGTCACCAAGTTAAGGTTAAAATAAAAAATTCCAAGTGGATGTTGCATCCATTACGCAAAGAGAATGGAAATAGAAAAACATCACCATAGATTATGTTTTTGGAATCCCCATAACATCTAAATGGTATAATTATATATGGGTTATAATCAATTTCCTTACTAAGTTAGAATACTTCATTACTATCATATAACACTTCTCTCTGAATAACCTTTCCAAGATGTACATTAAGTAAGGGGTAAGGATTCATGGAGTACCGCATTCCATTGTGTCTGATTGGTATCCAAGGTTTACCTCAAGGTTTTGGGAATGTATTCAGTAATCTCTTAATAATAATGTGAGTTTCATCACTATGTATCATCCTCGGATAGATGGTTAATATAAATGAAAAATTCAGACCATAGAGAATATGTTGTGATGTTTTTGTCTGGATTTAAAATGTCTTTGGAATAAATACATTACTCTAGTTGACTTTTCTTACAATAATGTATTTCACTAAAAAATTCATATGGATCCTTATAAAGTCTCCTATGGGAAGAAATATATAGTGCTAATGTGTTGAGATGAATTCGGATAAATAAATCTATTGGGACCCAAAATAACTGAAGAAATGATCGAGAAGGTTAGGGCCATTCAGAAACTCATCAACATAGCTCAGAGTTGAAAGAAAAGTTAAGCTGAAAATCACTAATGTGATCTATAATTTTATGTTTGTGATAAGGTGTTTCTAATAATTTTTCCATAGAGGAAAGATATGAGATTTAGGAAGAAAGGGAAACCAATCCCTTGGTATATAAGACCCTTTGAAAATATCGATTACATCAAGACCATATCATATCGATTGGTGCTTTTAAAAAACCTATCTCAATTACATGATGTGTTCCGTGTATCTCTCTTGAGAAAGTAAAAACCTAAACCTTCACATGTACAAAACTCAGAAGTCATATCAATAGAGCAAGATCTTTCTTATGAGGAACAACCGTTAGAGATTCTAGCTGATATAGAGAATGTTATAAAAAATAATACCACTCACCTAGTCAATGTTTTTTTGATAAATGACAATTTTTAGAAATATATGTGGGAACCTAAAGAAATTATGAGCCAAAAGTATCATCATTTTTTTTATATCAGGGTGATGAATTTTGAGGGTGAAATTCTATTCAAGGGGGTAGAATTTAACACCCTAATTTTTTTTAAAATTTTATAATAAATAAAATTCATTTAATAGCATAATTTATATGAAAAACCAAGTTAAAATTTCACGACATGAAACCCTTGGTTAGATTGTGCTACACACAATTTTGGGTTATCTTGTGTTACACAAGATATTAGGTTTTAACATAACCACGATATATTATTAATATTATTCAAATGGGCTCATTATAAACTTGGTGTTAAATTTAGAGATATGAATATTAATAAATATTTTTCAAATATTATGTATAATGGTTTTATATAAATAAAACATATTTATATAAATACTTATTTTTCAGTAAAGTATTTATTTACTTCAAAAATACCATTTTCTCAATTTTTTGATTTCCTTTTGTGAAAAAATAAACTTAATTTAGAAAAATTTAGAAAATAAATTTTATAAAAAAAACATCATTTTTGAAATCATAATTTCTAAATTATTTTGGGGTGAAATTTTGGATTTTTATGAAAAGTTTAATTTTTTGATTAATAGTAAAAAATACTAAATTTTAATTAGAAACTGCCTTTTTGTTTAATTTATTTATAAATTTAAATTATATTTTTAATCATTTTTAAAGTAAAATTAGTTCTATTATAAATATATCAATCAAATTTGTGTCATTTTAATCAATTTAATATTGGATTTATATATAAAAACATTGTAAACCTTTGAACATTTTCTCTTAAAAAATCTATTTTATCGTCGTGTCTGCGAGATTAATTTTAAATTAAAATTTTCCACTTAT
Organism: Viscum album; assembly: GCA_963277665.1. NCBI lineage: Eukaryota > Viridiplantae > Streptophyta > Magnoliopsida > Santalales > Viscaceae > Viscum > Viscum album. Next base: position 386,520,377 of record OY728141.1, on the reverse strand, counting down.
GTAATTTGAAATTTAAAAAATGGATTAAATATTTTTAATCATAAAAATTTATATTATATAAAAAGGTCAAATTAATTTTTTACCAAAATAAATTGTGAATGATGTAAAAATTAATTATTGCAGTTAAGGTAAAAATAGGGTTTCGGGAGGGTTACACTAAAACTATAAGGGTAAAAATTACTATAAGCTAGTATAAAAACTATTTTATAAAAATAGTTTGACCATAAAACATATAAGTTTCTATAATGTCCCATATTGGACCGTTTTTACATATACAAAATGTGGGAGATCTCAATTCTTTTTAAAAATACCAAATGTGTCCTCCCCCCACTTATAAAAGGGCACCCACTATCCTCACTTATTTACACTTTAAAACCCTTTTAGTTCATCCAATAATTACCAAAATAACTTCCCAAATTCCCTAACCTCATACTACAAGCCTTATTTTTGATATAAAGACATCCTAGGAATGATTTTAGTGTAAACCAAATGAGGATACCCGAAGAAGAGGTAACGTTTAACAACACACATTTTTATTTTATTTCTTCCTACACCTACATAAATTATTATTATAACATGATGTAATAATATCCTAATTATATTAAATATATTTATATTTTTTTTATGTTAAGGTAATTTCCTACAACCATCTCCACTTCCATCAAATGGGTTACAAAATCATCATTCATTTGTACATCATACTACCACATCACGAACTGATGTCATTATTTTTTCAATTACCAACTATCATGGATGGATATAATTTTTTATTTATTATTTATATATGATATTTATGATATTATTAAATTTTTTTAATTATTATGTAACACATAACTCTATACTCTCTATTTTGGGGGCATACGATAACGCTGCTCGTGTATACGGCGGACTCTCACCTCACAAAGTGATTTGATTCGTAGATGCTTTACATGGAAGGTAATAAAGATTATTCAATGAAAATATTTAATATATATTAAATAAAAAATATTTTTAATGAAAATATATCATTTTCATTTATTTCTCTCTATCTGACAACAAAATGGAAACAACATTCATGCATACGTATGACCGACCTTCTCCATGAACATTGTATTTCAATTTATATCAATAAATTTTATGGAATAATATAAAGAAAAATTTATTAAATTTATATGATATATATATCTTTTTTAACATTCTGGTGATAATGAAATTTCTATCAAGGTAAGAAGACCAAAAATTAACAAATCAAAACATATATGAAAAAGAAGTTATTTCCCAAAACCTGACCTTAACATGGAATTATTTATAAATAGGTAACAAAATATCATAATTAAATAATATATGGTATGATATAAAAAATTTTATGGTTATATAATATGTTTATAGTAAAATTATTTCTATTATACATTAGGTTTGAACATCTATTATGGAAATTAAGATTTATGTTAAGGTATTTTTGTCTCAATTTTCCTTCTTTGAGATATATGTTTTGTTATGCACTTATATTTTTTTACAAGGTGTGTATGGAACCCCTTGATTTAATATCATAAATTTATTTATCCTCATGATATTTTAAATTTTAATTTTATTTTATCCTTTTATTGTGATTATGAATCAAGGTTACCAAAGGGGTATGGGATTTATGTTACAATCTCATAATTTATCAGGATTATTTATGATTAAGTATCCAATGTTTAAATATCATGATATAACTCCCCAAAATTCTCAATAATTTTATAATACTATAGTAATTCATGATATCTGAAATTAATAGTACAATTTTTCCACTCTTAGTTATCTAAAATAATTGAGATTTTTTTTTAAAAATCCCACATTATTTGTCTCTTCAATCAGAAATCTGTTTTCTTACAAAATAATTTTTCTAATTCGTTTTCAAAAATGTTTTTCATTATTTAAATTATTTATCAAAGTCAATTTTACCCATGTTTTAATTTTTATAATTTCTTAAAGAGAATATTCATGTAATTTTCCAAACAATCCATGTTTGGATTTTACCAAAAGTGTGAAAGGAATCATTGTTTTATTGTGTACGACATGAACATAATTTTGCAACATCATGACCAATGATTTTTCAGAATATTAATTTTTATGTTTCGAAGGTAATTTTCGAAGAAAAATATTTCAAAAAGTTTTTATATTTTAAAAAGTGTTTTTTGATATAGGAAATTATATTTTACTCAATAAATTTTTTAAATGATATTCCAAAATCATTTTCCATCTAAGATGAAATCTGTTGATTTTACCTATGCCTTAATAGGGATATGATCAAAGGAAACCATTAATATTATTTATATGAATGGTTTATGTTTATGATGTCATGATATTTATGAAACTCATTTCTCTTCCACAGGTTATACCATGATGAAATAATTATGAGACCCACTTCTTTATCATGTTATGCTATAATGAAATGAATATGAATCTAGTATCTTTTCCAAAAGTTATGATGTTAGGTCCACTAAGTCGAATACCCTAAGAGGGGGTGAATCAGGGTATGGTAGATTAAAACTTTATACCATTTGGATCTTGTATCAATGTTAGAAAAAACTCAATTCTCTCTTCCTCCCATATAAATATATGAACATATATGAAATCATGCACATGACACAACAATTTTTACTTGGTTCACCCTCACTGGGCTATGTCCAAGGAGCATACAACGACAATGCGTCGATATATCAAATTCACTAAGGCTCACTGCCAATAATGAATACAATGTTCGGGAAAGAACTTATATGCCTAAGATCACTGAATTTACATGGTTTAGGGCATTCTCACTGCATTCCCAAGGGTCACTCTATATGCCTCTTTCTCTGGCTCACTGCTGGTAGAAATGGTCACCATCTTTCTCTTCTTTTTCTCACTGATCTTGGAAAAGAATCCACTCACAGTTTAACAACTTGTACGTCAAACATAGTTTATGTACATATAAGTCCATTCATTTGCATGAATTCATACATCCGCAACTATAGGTAGATGCTCTGTTAAAGTTCATTTTTCACCCGCAGATGAAGTCCACCTTCCCAGGTACTGTTAGGTACAGGAAAATACATTCGCACAATGATTTAAATACTTTTAAAGATTCCATGAGAAAACCGTGAACCAATTTCCTCTTTTATGTACTGAGTACAGGGATTGGTACATGAACCACATGCTCTGCGTACCACTGCCTCTTCCATGAACCTCCCTTCATTTGTATATTGTCTCTACCTTCACAATTGCATACCATTATTGCGTACTGACTCCACAAACTACCTATGTGAAACCCCTCCAATCCAAGAACTATTATCTATTCTTGGATTTCCTTCACTTCCATGTACCAGAGTTCCTCCTCCTCACACTGGACTACCTTTTCGGATTAAGAATCCTCACAAACACCTTTAACGCAAACCACTTTTTCCTTCGCAAACTTCCTTCAGCGTTTTCCAAAAATCCTGGAGTAAAATAATTTCTCTAATGATGTTCAATATCCATAGTAATCAGTGGGATTAACATTTCTTATATAGGAAAAGATATCCTCTTAATCCACTAAATCAGGATTTACCAAATCTTCAGTTCAATCCTCCGCCGTGTACTAATTCTTCAGCCACCGCGAACTGAAATCCATCTACGAACCATTTTACTACGCACTCCGCGTAACACCTTTTCTCCTACGCAGTCAACCTCCTCTGCGGACACCAAACCATCTGCGTACCACACCACCATCCATCATGGACCATTTTCGGTTTCGTGAACCACATCCACGTACCGTTCTTGCTTCCATGTTCATGGATACATACCCTTCCTAGACACGGTATACAATCCATGTCCTGGGATCCTCATTACTCTTCATGTTCTGATTTCATTCACCGTTATTCTCACAAATTCATTATTTTTAAGTACTAAAATTTGGAAAACAATGGGAAATTGTGACACCTTAAAAACCTGTCTTCAGAAAACACCAACCATACTCACTTGTCGTTATCTGAATTTGTCAACAAACACAACCACACCCAAAAAATACAGAGAGGATGCATTGAGGGGGGTTTTCCCAACAATATCCCCCTTTGGGTTTGTTAACAACACTTTTTAAAACAATTCTCTGTAATTTCATATCTTGTTAAATCTCCTTCATACATCAACCACCACCCAGCTCATGTGATAAATAGAGTGATCAAGGATTTACTTAGAACATAATCTAAGCCCACATGAGAAATGTTCGATATGAGAAACAAGAGTATGATGAAAATTTCATCAATGAATCACTATATTTATGACACCAATTTTTGATACCTAAGTGATACCAATTGCTGAGTGATGGAAGTCTCATGACACCATTCCAACACCACTCTTCTACTTTTATCATGAACCTCAACCGTCGTGACATCTAATAATTTATCAATCACTTCTATCATTGTCTTATTTAATGCCCCCCCAATCTTATAGCTCTTCAAACATCACTCTTCCAAACAACTTCAACTCTGCTTAAACTCCCCCTATATCACTACACCACTTAATAGCTTCTCCTCGTGTCTTTTCTTTCCCCAGAAATAGTCACACATTTCCCCCCTTTTCCAATGAACCCAAAGGGAACTTCAGGGTTTTCTACAATAGTGAAAAGAACACATATCATCATATTAGGGAAAGACACATCATACATTGGGAAGAGGGGGACCCACATCCACACTTTTTCAAGTACGTGAAGTCGAGTGAACTCCCAGATCTAGTTGATGCCTTTAAATTCATCTTTGGGTAACACCTTTGTCAGAATGTTTGCAACCTGTTGTTCTGTAAGTACATACTCTAACTTCACAAGACCTTGCTCCACATTCTACAAAATAAAATGATATTTGATTTCAATGTGATTTTTTCTTGAGTGGTGGACAGAATTTTTGATAAGATTTATAGAACTTGAATTTTCACAATGGATTCCGATCAGAGATTTCACTTCAATTCCCATATCTTCATGTTTTGACTTCTTCTATAATAACTATGTTCAGGCTTGAGTATCCACATTGTATTTGGCTTCTGCAGTGCTTAAATAAATGCAATCTTGTTTCTTGATTAACTAAGAAATACACAAACTTCCAAGATAAAAGGCACATCCTTAGGTTGATTTTTTATTAGTTGATGAACCAGAACAATCCGTATATGTATATCCCAATAACTCTGGTTGATATTTGTCCTTATATATTAGGCCAAATTCCATTGTTCCCTTTATATACCAAAGAATTATTTTTACTACTATCAAATGCTTCTTCTTATTATTTCTTTGATACCTTGCTGTTTGGGTTGTAGAAAATACGATATCAGGCCTTGTTGCTGTTAGGTACAACAGACTTCCATTGATTTGCCTATATTTCGTGATATTAACTGCCTTGCCTTCATCATACCATGAAAGTTTCAACTAGTTAGCAACTGGAGACTTCATCTATTTGGAATTGTCCATTCAAAATCTTATCAAAACATCCTTGGAATATTTTTATTGAGAAGTAAATGTGCTATTACTTCCTTGCATCACCTGTAAGCCAGTGAAAAATGTCAGCTCACTGATCATTGACATTTCGAAATCTATTTTCATGTATTCAGAAAACTGTCTACATTGGGCTTTATCTGATCCATCAAATATTATATCATCATCATAAACCAACACCATCATACTTTGAATATTGTTATTGTTGAAATATAAATTGTAATCAACACCCCCACACTGAAAACTGAGCTTATTTAGAAACTTATCAAGCCTTGAATACCATGTTCTTGGTTCTTTCTTCAATCCATATAAATCCTTCTTCAGTCAATAGACTCTGTTCTCATCTTCATGAATGATAAAACCATTAGGCTTCTCATTGTAGACTTCTTCTTCTAGAACACCATTTAGAAATATTGACTTGAAATCCATCTAGAAAACTTTAAACTTTCATTACATAGATATGTCCAAGAATAATCTAATTGTCTCCATCCTTACAATAGGTTCAAGTGTTTCATAGACATCTATACCCTCTATTTGGGAATACCCTTTGCGCACAAGTCATTCTTTGTTTTGAATTAAAACACCGTCTTCATTCATTTTGTTGCGAAATACCCATTTTGTCTTTGTGACATTCTTGTCTTCTGGTCTCCAGACAATTTCCCATATTTGATTCTTCTCAATTTGGTCAAGATCTTGAATCATTTTCTAAACCCAATTCTCATCCCCAACTACTTCATCATTTCATTTAGTCTCCACATGTGATAATTATGATGCTTGCTATAGAGACTTCATCCTTTTTGTCTTCATTGGTGATGTCTGATCACCAACTATGTTATTCCTATCAATTTCAGCTATTCATACTGGTCTTTTAGAAGACACTGATTTATTCACATCATCTGAGTCTTATTATGAATCAATCTATGGAGCTAGATTATCTCATGATCTTCTCATCTATTCATTGCTATCTTCCTGATTATGATTATGTATTTTCTGAAGATTCTGTTCATTTTATACAGTAGTCACATCATGAATTTCAACTATCTTTCCCAACTGCTTATTGAAGAACTTATATGATTTTCTTTTCTTTGAGTATCCAGGAAATATCCCTTCACCCCCATGGGATTAAAATTTCCTATGTTTCTCATTATTGAGAATGAAACATTTACTTCTTAATATTCAAATGTTCTTTAATAACAGCTTATTTCCATACCATAACTCATATGAAGTCTTCTCTTCTTTTGTACAAAGTAATGCTCTATTTGAAGTCTATACTACTGTCATCACTACTTCTTTCCAAAATTTCTCTGGAAGGTCTTTATCAATGAGCATTGTTCTGGCCATGTTGTTGAAAATCCAATTTCTTATCTCAACTAATCCATTCTTTTGTAGAGTTCTTACTACGAAAACATGATTCCTTATCCAATATTTTTCAAGATAATCCACCACTTGGCTATTTGTGAACTCTGTTCTATTATCTATTTGAATTTTTTGGATTTTCTGACCAACCATCTTTTCACATTCCCGTCAATATCTTGTAATTAAACTGAACACTTTATATTTGTGAGTGATTATAGAAACCCATGACATTGTTCTATAGTGATCAATGAATAGAACATAATATCTCATCCCATCAACATACCTTGGGGAAATTTTCCCACAAACATCAATATGCACCAGATAAAGAAATTTTATTGACTTTTTCTCCTTTTTCTTATTTGTATTTCGAATGATCTTCCCCTATTGGAAGGCATCACACGTATGAGTACAATCACATGATAATCTAGGGAGATTTCAAGCTACATCATATTTTACTAGATTTTACAAGGAAACTTGGATAATGTTCCTATGATGCTTATGCCATTACTTGTTTTCTCCATCCTTGAACAGAAATAACATATCTTCTTCTCCACTTAAAAGGTAGATATTCCCTTTTGTATGCTTTCCTTGAAACAAAACAACACCATCATTTTCCTTTATGATACACAATTTCTTGGAAAAACTTATAGCATGTATTGAGTCAGATAATTTTCTAACACTAAGCAAGTTGTGACTAAGCCCCTCAATAACCAAGACATTTTCTTGTCTCATGTATTTTACCCCAAACATGGATTTTCTTAAACCAATAATTTTTAAGCCCTCATCATTACCAAATCATACAATACCTTCTTTGTCATACCTAATTCCGGTTACTACATTATTATTTACCGTTATATGGGAAGTGCATCCACTGTCAATTATCTATATCCCTATGCGATCTGATGCCATAAACATAATTTTTGTAACCACAGACTGCTCGACCCTTCTCTTTTTGACCTAATCCTTTGAATTTATAACCTAAATGGAATGGTAATCTTGATATCTCTCAGTATATTATGGGTCAAATTTTAACTTCAAATATACGAATCGATTTTAAATTTTCATCTCACTTAAAGATACTTTTGGTTTCTTCTTAGGAACAAATTCAGTTTTCCTCAGCACATTACTTTGCATTGTATATGTGAAATATATTGGGATATATCCAAGACCTTTACACCTGAAACAATGACCGTCAAATGATGACCTATAATTTTTAACTCTCTACGACCACCTCTGTTGGTCTTGTTCTATTTGATATCTATTTTCTATGGAACATAGATTTTGAGAGTGTCCCATATTACCACAATAATAGAATCTTATATGAGGTACATTTCTGTGTGGTAATGATGAACCATTAGTTGTTCCTTGGGTTATCTAAATATTTTGATTCTTCTTCATTCCCAAATATATCTTCAATATTGGAGTGGGTTATTATTGTCTGTCTTGAACCATAACTACTTCCTGTTTTAGATCAAGCCCCTTTTGTTTGGATGAACAATTTCGCTCAAATATCATCTTATTTGTTTCCTGTTTTATCTTATTTCCTGATGTCGTACTAAGAGTTAGTAGTTTCTACTGATCTTTAATTTTTCATCGCAGACTTACAATGTCTGCTTCAAGATGATCAACACGTTTGATTTTATATTTTCTGGTTTTAGTTAAACTATTAATTTTAATTTTCAGTTCTTCAATTTTGTGTTTGTACTCAACCACCTTTTTAGATATTTTTGGAATTTAAGACATCAGATTTTTAATTTCTCCATTCATATCAGAATTATCTTCTTCTTTTTGTTTTATAAAGAGTTTGGCATCACAAACAACTTTGTTAGCTTTCATTTTTTTATCTCTCAAAGTATCTATCTCTTCAAGGGAATCTTCTAATTCATCATGAAGATCAACTCCTCCTTCAATTTCTACTTCTTTATTGTCACTTTATTCTATTGTTAAAAAATTTCTAGAAACTTCCACCAAAGAATATACTTTATGATCCATGCAGTCCTCTATCTCTTCAATCTCAAATTATTTTGAACTTTCATCCTCTCTAGAAAGCAGATTCTTATTTTTGAAGAACTTTCTCCTAGTACTTCTACTCCCTTTCTCATTTGATGAATATATATTTTGAGTAATTTAAACATTTTATTCATTTTCATCATCAAAATTCTAAAGTCACTTTGTTGCAAAATGCCCAATATTTTTGCATGGAAATGATGAAAATGGAAGTTTACCTTTGAACTTTCCTTTTTCTCTTTATAGATTAGAGGATAGAAATGACATGACATCATCCATATTGTCTTCCTTTGGACTATCTTCAATGGATAGAATCTTCATGGCCTTGAACAACACATCCTTTGAATTCCCCTTTTCAACTGCATCGTTGTCATTGTTTCACATTTCATATTCTACAATGGTACTGTACAGGTTATCTAGTGTCATCTCTTTTTAATATTTATCTTGCAACACAAAAATTTCAGATTGAACAATGGTGGAAGTTTCCTCAAATTTTTTTTCACAATATTTATATCTTCAATGAATTCCCCAAGACTTTACATGTCTTCCACAATAATATTTATCGTATTAAAGAATGCATCAACAGTCTCATTGGGATTCATTATGATATTTTCATACTTGTTCCATAGAATCAACAACTTTGCTTCTCGGACTTTTGTGACGCCCTTATAAATGTTTAACAATTTTCCCACATTGCATGTGAGGTTTTACAAGACATCACCACCATGTAAATTGAATTTGATAGGTCTCACCTTAAAACATTGATCCATTTCGAATCAGTATCCAATTCCCTTATTTCAGCTTCTGATAAAGAACCACTGTTAATGTCAGTTGATATTCTAGGCATAGATTCTGTGAAGACATATATCCCAACTGATTAGAAGTAGTGATGCATTCAATTCTTCTATAGTTGTAAATTATTTCAATCGATTATTGAAATTCCTTTATGATTGAACACCACCATTTCTTCTTCTGAGAGAGAACCACTGAATTCCATCCTTTTCACTGATACCAATTGTTAGGTCTACTAGGTCAAATACCCTGAGAGGGGGGTCAATCAGGGTATGGAAGATTAAATTTTTTTTCCATTTGGATCTTGTTTTGTTGTTAGAAAAAACATAATACTCTCTTCCTTCCATATAAATATATGAACAGATATGAAATCATGCACATGACACAACAATATTAACTTGGTTCACCCTCACTGGGCTACATCTAAGGAGCATACAATGATAATGTGTTGATGTACCAAATTCACTAAACCTCACTACCAATAATTAGTACAATGTTCAGGATAGAACTTCTATGCCTAGTCTCACTACCTTTACAAGGTTTAGGGTCTTCTCCCTGAATTCCCAACAGTCACTCCTTATGCCTCTTTCTCTGGCTCACTGCTTGTGTAAAGGGTCACCATCTTCCTCTACCTTGACTCACTGCTCTTGGAAAGGAATCCACTCACAATTTATTTACTTGTAGGTCAAACACAGTTTATAGACACGTAGGTTCCTTCATTTTCATGAATTCTTGCATCCTCAACGATAGGTAGATTCTCTGTTGAAGTTCCTTTTTTACCTGTAGATGAAGCCCTTCTTCCCGAGTACTTTTAGGTACTGGAAACTACTTTTGAAAATAGATTTGAAGCCTTTTCAAGGTTCTTTTAAAAAACCTTGAACCACTTTTTTCTCCTACATACTGAGTACCAGGATTGGTATGAGAACCACCTACTTCACATACCACTGCCTCTTCCATGAAAATACCTTCATCTGCGGACTGTCACTGCCTTTGCGATCATGTACCGCTATTACGTACCGACTCTGAGAACCTCCTATGAAAAAACCCATCCTATCTGTGAACTATTCTCTATTCACTGGCTGCCTTCTCTTCCATGTAATGGAGTTCCTCCTCTGCATATCTGACTAACTTTGCAGGTTATGAATCCTCGCAAACAACTTTAGTGAAAACCACTTTCGCCATCGCGAACTTCCTTCGGCCTTTTCTGAAATCCAATAGAAAAATATTTTCTCTAATGAAGTTCAATATTGACAGTAATCAGTGGGATTATCATTTCTTATATAGAAAAATATATCCTCGTAATCCTCTAAATCAAGATTTACCAAATCTTTAATTTAATCCTCCACCGCGTACTGATTTTTCATCCACCGCGAACTGCAAACCATATGTGAACCATTTTCCTACGCACTTCGTGTACCGCACCTCCATCCACCATGAACCATTTTTAGTTTTTCGAACTACATCCACATACCGTTCCTTCCACCATGTTCACGGACGCATACCCTTCCCAGACATGGTACACGATCTATGTCTTGGGATCCCCATTCCTCTTCATTTTATTATTTTGTTCACCGTTATTCACACAAATTCTTGATTTTGAGGTCCTAAAATTTAGCAAAAACTGGGAAACTGCGACACTTTAAAGACCTGTCTTTGGATAAAACCAACTATACTCACTTTTTGTTATCTAGATTTGTCAACAAAACACATCCACTCTAAAAACATAACAAGAGGGTGCATTGAGGGATTTTTCTCAGAATATGATATGATGAAATGTTTATGACGCCCATTTAATTTGATGGGTTATAATATGATGATTTTTTATGGTCTCATGGAACACATAAATATTTTTTTTCATTATGATATGGGTGGGACCTATATCCCCATCCAATTAATTGGGTAAAGTTTTATATCTCATGAGATATAAAAGAATCAAACTAGGGGTTAACTTGGTTTAGTAAGGGACTTTTTCCACTTTGATGGTATTGGGAGTGAACTTTGACTACTATAAAGGATTGGGGAGTGAACCCATTTTAATATGATATCCCGGATAGGGATCCTTGACTAATATGAAAATTATTATCTATGCTTATGTGAATGCCAAAACATCCATGTCTTATACTAATGTTATGCTCTCATGAATCATGTTATTTTATTACCTTAAGATTCATGTCTTATAAATTTACAATATTTATTCCATGACTAATGTTTATGATATTTGATGTGCAGGGTATGGTTTTTAAAAGTTATTATGATGTTCTTATACCCTTATTGTAACATCCCAACCTAGGAGACACTAAATTATCAGTAATTATGCCATGTCATTTCATACAATTCCAAGTGTAAAGAAAAACACGAAAACAAAGACATGATGATGAAGCCCCAAAATGGATCCCAACATCAGGTCTACTCCTCTAATCAAAACATTTCATCAATCCCTAAATCAACCCTCAAATATTGGGCCTCTTCCCTTCCCCTAACATACAACCATCAGGTCTGCTCGGTTACCCAATGGGGGCCTGAGTAGGGTGTGATTAAAACTCATTAGGTTACCACCAATGTCTATAACAAATATCCAATCTATTAAAGTGTATGATGAAGTACATATAATAAATAAAAAAACAAACTAAAATAGTTTACATTATTTAACATTTATTAGATCAATTAGTTTAATCCATAATTTCTTATTTTACCTATTTTACATAAAAATTTCTTCATCCTATGCTGGTCATTTGAGACATGTGTTAAGGGGAATTATGTCAAAAAATATGGTGGCTTAGTCTATGAATACAACCAGGATTAACAATTCCATGTCTTAAAATTACAACCACATTATGGAATGTCATTTCCAGACCCTTTTGTTTAGGAGCATTAGTCCATTCTATCATGAACCCCTACCCACAAAATGCACCCCTACTGGGCTAGAAATGTGATAATGGAGATAGTGATACCCGATTCCCACCTTCAGTATGCCCTGGGTTGGCGACTTGCACCGAGGGTATAAAAATTACACAGATGGAAGGCATTACCCTCTAAGAGAACATATGAAAAAGAGAGATATAAGACCGACACCAAAAAAATACAAATCATACTAAAATATAAAAAGAAACCCAAGTACACATATGTAATGTCATGAAAAGACTACTCCATCTAAAAATGGAAAATTGCAAGTACCAGAAAGAAGTAAAACAACAATGACCATGAAGTCCGAACAACTCCTGCAACCCCAGGATAGTAGTAACCAGCATTATATCTTACCTTATTCCGGTGACCTAAAAAATAGTTATATATACATAGGGTGAGTATAATAGTATATTCAGTATGATCCTCCCCGGATCCTCTCATTCATATGTAAAAAGTGAATACTAAAGAATAGTAAACAAAAAGTGAAACTAACTCACCACCAAAAAATGCATTCTATGTTCCCAGCCTCACCATGGCTACTCTCACCAAATATCATGTACAAGATTATATAATATAATAAATAATATCAAGGTTACCCTTCTACCACTTCCCCACTTGTTTTCATCTTTTCCCCAACGTTGCACGTCTTAAGGATCTCTCTCCAAAAAGGCTTTCCTGTAGACACTTGGGAGAAGAACCACCACTTCAAAATCGTGCAAAAAAAATACTACATCCATGTAGCCAAAGAAACTGGGTAGTTTATGGGATCCACCACAGCTCTCATAATATGTATCATACGTAGGGCATTATACCTCAAGCATTACAGCCCATACACCGTGTAAGGATCCTCAAGACATCACAACCTATACACGTTATACCTATAGTAGACCATAGAAAACTATATCAAGAATATATCTGTGTGAATAACCACATTCCATTATATCCCTCTACACATATATGTGGGGAAAAAGAACCGCCATTCCTACTAGAAAAAGTAACTACCAAGAGAAGTGAGTGGGGCCATAGGGGGTAGTCATCCATCCATCCTCCCCACAGAATGTTGGGGAAAACACCCCTGGGGCTCAGAATCCCTAGGGTTTCAGTTTCCTTAACCGATAGGGTGGAGTAACATATAGAAACAAAAAAATTACAGAATATAATACAACTCAAAACCACACAATGGGAAAAACCTAGTCTTAGACTCAACTGCAACTAATGAATCTCAGACTCCTGGCTACTACTGCTAAGAATAGATATCCTATAAGCATATAACCATTTAAAGAGAGATATTAAGTTACTTATCTATTTTCATCAGTTTCACTTTACGTAATTAATTATTTATCCATTAATTAACTGTTATTAATTCCAAATTATATTTCATTATCATGACACCAATTTCCTAGCCCTCCAGGCATAACTAAACTAACTTCACAACTTCTCATAAATATTACCGCATCATTGCATCCCACCAAGCTCAAACCCCATGGGTTAACATCCTTTATTAAATTTTTTATTTACAAAATTATTACTTTTCCACAATTCCAGGCATTCTATAAAATCAAAACTAAGCTACCAAAAAATGGACTCAATATGGTGAGTAGATGGAACACCTATCTAGCCTTTTCCGCATCTAATAGAAGCATAGACCCATCCATACCCGAGAATCTAAATATGAAAATCATGTGTCATACCCCAAACGTCTTCGCCTCTTTTGGAAGTATGGTATGTAAGAACAACTACCTTAATCAATGGAGAAAGTAAAGAATATAAATAACCAACAAGATTCAACAAGCATCCGACATTCAAAACTGACCTGTTTCATCATCTTCTATGTCCTCCCTGACACCCACAAGCATAAACCAATGCATCTCACCACTCTAGGAATAAAATACTACCTAAAACCCTGGGCCTCCTTTCCCCACATTCCACAATAGCCTCCTAGTCTCAACCATCCCAAGCTCACACCACAAAACTAGAAGTTAGAAAACAATCAACAAGTAACTTGGCTCTCAGCCCCAAGAAAGGAATCTATCCCTCACATAGAACGATCACTCATGACTCCAAGCATAAGGATCTTAGGCTTTTCAAGAAATAGGGTAAATTAGAACCCTACATAAAATTATCTTTTATAAAAAACAAGTTATTTTATACATCTTGAATTATCCGGTTCATTTAAACATGAATAACTGCATCAATCCTCTTATCAAGAATTTACCACAGCAACAACCAGATTCAAAAACACGCCTATTTATCTTTATCTAATTAATTTACAATTAATCCCAACTTTACATTATTTACCAATTTCCATAAAAAATGATATGATTAACAAAATAATTATAGATATCACACTATCTCGGAAAAACAAGTGGCAACAACATACAATCGATACAAATTTATTTATCCAGTTCAAATATTTATTATGTCAATTCTATTGGGATCCAGTGGGATAAAAAATGATAACTCTATAGTTACACGTAAAATAATTTAGATTCCACGAATCCATGACTTCAAAATGTTTCCAAAATTCTTTGAACGAGAACAACCAACCCAACAGATCATGATCACCCCTCCTGGAAGACTGTATCCATCCAAGGACGCATATACACCACTATACCAACCAAAAACCAAGATAACTTCATTAGAAACATGGATATTAGATTCCATAACATGGAAAATAGGAACAGAATGAGAGAAACCCAAAATAATGGTGCTAGATCATACCTTATATCGAAGACATATTAACACTTCCTGGTTGCACAAAAATAGGGGGTGCACATGACAGAGGATGAAACTCCAGGGAAAGAACGATCTAAGGATAAAACACAATGCACAACTCATATGGTAAGGAAGGAATGTTTCGATCATCTCGCATTATGGAACAATATGAAAGAACAAAGGAGTAAGATATCTTTCCCTTTAGATGATTTAACAGAGCAATAGTTTAAGATATGTTGGATTTTCCATTAAGATTGGATCTATCAAAGATCATGAATTTTAACTAAGTAAAGGCTTCCTGACTATTAGGAAAAATTAATATAGGAGTTATGGTCTTTGAATTGGCCTTAAATCCCTTAAACCAAGGACTTGAATTAATTTTAATTCAAAGGAATAATCAAACAGATGAAACTGTAGGAAATCTAGAAAAATCTAGAAATTTGAAAAGGGAAATGACACAGTTCTAGAAACACTATTCATGACACTATATTGGTGCAACCGTTTCTGTGCCACCATTTCTATCCCACCATTTCATTAAAATGTTAGGAAATTTGGAAAAAGGAAGTGACACCATTTCATGAAACCATTTCATGAAATAGTTTGTAAATTCATAAAAATAAATAGCACTGTTTTGTGGAACCATTTCATGAAATAGTTTGGATGGTTGGAAAAGGAAAGTGACACTATTTTGTGACACCATTTCATGAATCTGTTAGGAAATTTGGAAAAGGAAGTGGCACTGTTTCGTGACACTGTTTCATGAAACAGATTGGAAATTTGGAAAAGTGTGGGGGATAAGTCACATTGACCTCCCAGAATAGCTCAAACACCAGATTTCATCAAGGAAATGAACCAAAGAGGTTTGGTACATTACTTTAGATACCTATCAAAACATTCTCGTCCTCGAAAATCCAAAACCAACCCAGATTGGAAAAAGAAAAAGAGGTCTGAATAACCACCATTTGAGATACCTCTAAAGGTTATTTCCACCATAGGACCTCATCCACTTAAAAAAAGAACATGAAAACCACACGACAACCACAAACGTCTCCTAAAAACTATCTCAGGGGAGATACCTATCAAAAGAGATCAAGCCACTATATGAAAAAAAATCCCTATCATAAACAAGAAAGGTCTACAACCAAAAAAGAACATCATTATAGGAGAGAGGCTAATCATTAAACAACATAGGGTAATGAGAATGTATTTGTGACTCATGTTTCCATGTACTCTCTTCCATGCCACATTGAAACCACATTACACGAACCAAGGGAATATCACACCCACGTAACACCTTCTCTTTACGGCCCTGGATCTCTACAGGCCTCACCTAGAAAGTCACATCATCGTCAACATCAATCTCAACCCAATCAATTAAGTGAGTCTCGTCATGAAGATAACGACATATCAATGGCACATAAATATCTTTGTGTATCCAGATCATCTGTGGGGGAATTTCTACTCGATACGCCATGGCTCCAACACGATCCAACACCTCAAAAGGCCCAAAAAACAAGACTGAAAGATTAATCCCACGACCAAACCTTCACTGCCCATGATGAAAAGTCACCTTCAGAAAAATGTGATCCCCAAGATCAAACTCCAGAGGTCTCCTCCTATGATTAACATAGGAATTATAATGATCTTGTGTTGTCTTCATCCTCTCACGAATAACCTGAACCATCTCTACTGTATTATGTACCGGTTCCCGCTAGAGAATTGCTGAGTCTTTGACCCCAGTCTAGCAGCATGAATAACATCAAGGTCAGTCATATAAGGATTTAAATGGTGCCATAATGATGGTGGAGTGAAAAATATTATTGTAAGAAAACTCTAGTAAGGGTAAGTTTCTCATCCATGAACCTCCAAAATCATGGGAATAAGAGTGAGACATGTATTCAAGAGTCTAGGTGGTCATCTCTGTCTGGCCATCCATTTTTGGATGAAAAGTAGTGTTAAGGCATAGCTAAAACTGAAATCATTTTGGAGACCTCTCCACCCCTGAAGGTAAAATGCGGGTCTCGATCAGAAATGATCATCCTTGGGACTCCATGGAGTCTCAACACCTCCTCTAGATACTACCTCAACAAAACCTCCCCTGAGATCGACTCCTTGATCCCTATGAAGTGGGAAGATTTCTTCAAGAGATCCACTACCAATTATATGGCATCATAGCCTCCCTGAGATCAAGGTAAACTAGTAACAAAGTCCATTGAAATTTCCTCCCAATTCCACAAAGGAAAATTCAACAGCTGGAGAAAACAAATGGGAACATGGTGATCAACCTACACATTCTAAAAGAGTAAACATTGAGATAAAAAATCTTCAACCACATGCTTCAACCTAGGCCACCAAAATTGAATCCTCAATGCATTGTACATTTTCTTCATGCTAGGATATACCGCTATGGGAAAACCACAGAACTCCCTGAGAACCATCTCACACGTCTCCAAATGAATGAAAATCCTCCCCTGAAACAACAATCGATTCTATTCATCTTTAAACCAACCATAAGGGGATTCACTACAAAAAATGCGGTCCTCTCTGCTCTCAGTGAGATCTGGTGGTGAGTCTTCTTGTGGTGGCACTTTGTGGTCTCGGTTGGCTTGATGTTCCATTACTGGCCTCTCCTCACTCGATGCCTTCTCACTGGATAGGGTTTCTAAGGCGGCGCAATTCCTGTCCGCACTCAATTTTCCAGATCTAGCATCCAGAGGTCTCTGTCTCTTCTCCGAGGTGTGCGGTGGGTGATTTTCCATGGTTTTCACATGTGTTATGGGTGGCGGCAATGAGATCTGGGCGGCCGGGCTTTCATCTGATGGTTTGTTTTTTTATTTTGCATCGATTTTTCTTCTCATTTATCTGGTTTGGGTTATACTATTTCTATTGCTGAGTTCGCACATTGATTTTGGTTTGTTCTTTGCTGAATCTATAATATGCGTTTCCTGGTAATCCGGATTTCCGCAAGGATTGATATTTCATTGAAGGTTTTCAAAATTTCATGGGTTGGCAGTTTGATTTTTTTTGTTTTTGTTTTATTATGAATTGTTTTTTTATTGGATTTCAGATGGAAGGAGGATGTTGGCGTTATTCTGGAAGTGATTGGATTTGAGTGATTGGATTTGGTCTTGGTAGGCCACAGTTCTTAAGGATTCTGCAATCATGGTGTTGATGACAGATGTTGATTTTGATTTGGTTTTAAGGTGTTGATTTGGTCGATTATTCTATGCATTTTGAAGGTTTTTTGGTTTCATTTTGTGTGTTCTTCCATCTTGTCATATGAGACAGGGCATCCAGTTCATTTTCAAGGCATTGTTCCAGAAGATGTTTAGAGCAGGGAGAATTCTCCTTATCATCACTATCTGTAATTGGATGTTGAGAGGGTATGGCGCTTGCCATCGGTACCGGGACCGTGCATCCTTGCATGGGACAGCTAGCCGAGCAGCGATGGGAAGGTGGACACTGATCGTATTGTTTTTGTTGCTTGGGTGGAGCTTTTTCTTACTTTTTAATTGGATTGTATTTGGTCTTGATGATCTTGACCATGGAGACATGGTTATGTCTTATGTCTTTGATGTCATTTTGGTTTCTCACTTTTTCCTCAAAAGTGTTTTTGAAATAAAAATTTAATTTTTCAGTCATGCCAAATTCCCTCATATTCAGATGCAATGTTTAAATCTCTTCCTTCACTCTCCAAGGATCACCAGATTCACACACTACATCACTACACGACTTCCTACTAAATGCATTAGCTACAATTTCACTTTACTAGGTGAATATAAAATTTTAATTTTGTAACCCTATATGAAACCCACCCACTGATGCTTCTACAAGTTCAAGTCATATTGAGAGAAAACATACCTTAAGCTCTTATGATCGATGAAAACTACAAAGTGCTCTACAATGACATAATGTATCCACAAATTCAGAGTGAACACCACTTCCACCAACTCGAGATCATGGGTGTCATACTTACATTCATGGGGATGAAACATCCAATACCCATAAGAAACAACCAATCTCTGTTGGATCAAAACATAGCCTAACCCAAGAAACGAAGCATCACCAAAAGCGTCAAACTAAACTCCCTCTACTAACAAAAAAAGAACTGGAGAACTGACCAATTTATCCTTCAGATACTCAAATAATTCTTGAAACTGATCATTCCACATGAATGCCTGATCCTTCCAGGTCAAAGCTATCAGAGGATTCATAACCCAAGATAAATCAACCGTGAACCTCCTATAATAGGTCATGAGACTAAGGAAACTTTGCATCTCCACCACTATCTTGGGGGGCTTCCTAAGACAAAACTACTTATATCTTCAATGGATCCACAACAACTACTTGCTGGGACAAAAAATTCTCAATGAAATGGACTTCTTGAGCCCAAGAACTGCACTTTGACAACTTTCAAAACCGCTGTTGTCGATGAAGAACTCCCAAAATGGCATGACAATGCTCTACATGATCCTAATCAGATGCAGAGTACATGATAATGTAATAAATGAAAACAACCACAAACTTATCTAGGAACTCTTAGAACATAGAATTCATCAACCCCATGAATACAATTGGAGCATTCATCATACCAAACAACATCACCAGGAACTCTTAATTCCCATAATGAAAACAAAAAGCAGTCTTCGAGACATCCTTATCCTTAATGATACCCGGACCATAATTTGATCTTCAATAACCAACTTGAACCATTCATCTGGTTTAGAAAATCATCAATATGTTGAAGAGGAAATTAGTTATTCACTATCACTTTGTTGAAGTGATGATAATTGACACAGAACTACAAACTTCCATCGGGTCTTCTTTATGAAAAGAACCGGTACCCTCCATGGAGACACACTCAGCCAAAAAAAAACCACACTAAAACAGACCATCGAGTCATATAAACAGATCTCGCAACATGGAAGGCATCATCCTATACAGAGACTAGATATAGGGTACACACCTGGATACAGCTCAATCCCAAACATGATTTTCTGCTGGGGGGGGGTTATGTTACAACCTTTTTTGGAAATACATCAGGGTATTCTTCCATGACCCCAGGAAATTCAATATAATGAACCTCTGAAAAACTCAACATTTTCTCATTCATCAAGGCTGAAAAAGAAGGAACACACCTCTAACACATCCGAGGGTCTCGCTTGCCAACAAACACTGCTAGCTCTCCACCAGTATGGAAGAACACCAACTACCTCTGGAAGCAATGCAAAACAGAAAAAACTGAATAAAAACAATCCATACTGAGTATGAAATCATATAGTTGTATTCGTAACATTGGAAATCTCCCCAAGAGCAGTGCTGCCCCAACACTAGCTTGCAGTCTCTACATACATCTAACAAGTTAGCTTGACCTCCAACTAGAATAGTCAACACCAAGGGCACTGTAATCCTCTATACCTCAAGTCCCAAAACATGGACAAGGGCAGGTGATATGAAGGAGTGATTAGATCCAGAGTAAAATAAGGCATACAACCAAGTAGAAAACAAACAAAGGGTACTTCGAATGATGTATGGATCACATGGAGTTGACAACAATAAAGCATGAAGCTGACCATAACCTTCTCCATGGCCTTTCTGACCCAAATGATAACCTCCACCATGGACACACTCTTCTCTTTGAGGATGAAGAGAATACTGTGGATGTCCTCTTACTTCCCCATCTACTCTTTACCAGTCCTAATATAGTGCAACCTGTAACTGATTCCCTGGATAGAACTGCCTCAACGAAGGAACCTAGAGTAGAACACCTGGTGCACAATGACCATTCTGAAAGATCACTAACTCTCACTGCTAATGACCTCAGCCACCAAAATAAAAACAAGTTCTTGATCCCTTGGCATTGTCCTGAGAGACACCATCCCCAGAGAAACAAGATAATGAGGGATGTGACCAACCCCTGCCAAACAAAATCTATTCTTACCTGAAAACCAAAAAACTGGGAACCCTGAACCAAAACATTGCTTTGTGAGGAATCCCGATGACTCTCCTCTCCTGAAGATCCCGTTATATATATCATTATCTCGATGACCTCTTCCCTCTTAATCACCTCAAGAGATGTCTTCAGCATAAAGAGGTTACCTATAGCTAGATCTATGAATTCAAATCCTCCTTGAAATATCGTGCCATGGACTCCCCATATGGAAACAAGTAAGAGGCATATCGTAAAAGTTTCCTAAAATGAATTCCAAACTCTCACACACTCCATCTCCCCTATGAAAGGGTAAGTAGCTTCTATTGACTAGATGCCTTCGTGATCGAAGTAAGAAAATAGACTCTGAAATTTTCTTAGAAATCCTCCCATGATATCGCTGACTCCTTGCGATCTCCATGGAACAAGAATCACCACTGCATTGCTACCCACATATTATCGTCACAACCAATGATATCCAGTGCTCCTTTTGAGCATGGATTGAGTTGAAATCTATCTCAACCTCCTCCAACCAATCTTCCATGAATAAATATGAAACAGATCCCTCATACTTCTATAGAATCTGTCACTAAAACTCTCATAGTTTCCGCCTCTATGTGTCGTTGTTGTTTGCCTCCACTCTACGACGATCTGTTAGCACAACCTAATGGACATCTTCTATGAAAACCTAATGAGGACGTCGAACTGGAGCCATACCTAAAAAATATAAAATAGTTAGAGCTCCTGAACCTGGAATATGGAAGACTCAACATTAATTAATTATTTTATTTTATTCATTTTAGGTTAACCTATCTGATGATATACCCATTCAAATACAAGAGCAAAGAAGAATGATGTATGATCCATTCCCAAGTCTCTACCTTACAACAAGTATTACCGCATTTAGTAGC
The DNA here is from genome assembly GCA_963277665.1 of Viscum album. NCBI lineage: Eukaryota > Viridiplantae > Streptophyta > Magnoliopsida > Santalales > Viscaceae > Viscum > Viscum album. Next base: position 386,498,308 of record OY728141.1, on the reverse strand, counting down.
CATTGTAAACATAGAGGTCCATGATTCAGACCATAGGGGTCCCTAAATACCATTGTCTCAACCAGTCTCTAGTGTGTACCACACTTACTAAACATGAATAACTCAATTTCCCTAAAAACCCATGAAACCTCACCCGTGCCTAACTCTAAACTCTATCCTATCCTTAAACTAGACCTCTGATACCACTCTTTCATGACCACTCCCCACAAAGTGTACCCCTCTTGGGCCAACAATGTGAGAAGGAAGATAGTGACACCTGAATCCTATATCTAGCAGGCCCCAGGTTGGTGACTAGAACCAAGGGTCTAATAATCAAAGAGATGGGAGGCATAACCCTCTAAGAGAACACATGCAAAAGAGAGAGATAAAACCTATACCAACCAACTCCAAATCATAATTAAATTTAAAAAGAAAACCAAGTACACATATGTAATGTCATAAAAATACTGCTGCAACTAAAAAGGAAAACTGCAAGTACCAAAAGGAAGTAAAACAATAGTGACCACAAAGCCTGGACATCTCCTACAACCACAGTCTAGTAGTAACCAGCCTGATCTCTAACCTACTCCAAGTAACCTGAAAAAAATTCGTTTTATATACATAGGGTGAGTATAAATTTATTCTCAGTAGGATCCTCCCTGGAGCCTCTCATGCAAAAGTAACAAAATCATGATAAAGCAAAGTGAACAACAAGTGAAACAAATTTTCCACCTAAACAGGTACACTATGTTCCCAAATTTACCATGGATAATCTCACCAAGTATCACATACAAGAGTATATAATATAATAAATAATATCATGGGTATCCCACTATCACTTCCCTATAGGTTTCCCGCTTCACCCCAACAACGCATGATCTAAGATACTCTATCCAAAAAAGGCTTTCCGGTAGATTCCTGGTGAAATCACCAAAACATGAACCTAATGCAACAAACTACTATGTTCATGTAACCAAAGTAACCATGTAGTTTCCAGGAGCCACCACAACTCATATAACATGTATCATACATCAGGAATTATACCTCAAGCCATTACCACCCATACAATGAGTAAGGATCCTCAAGCCATCACAACCTATATGCATTACACCTATAGTAGTCCATAGAAAACTATATCAAAAATATATTTGTGTGAATAACCACAATCTATTACAACCCTCTACACACATATATGGGGAAAACTAACCACCATGCTTACCAGAATAGTAACTACAAATAGAAGACAATGAGGACAAAGGGGGTGGCCAACCATCCATCCTCCCACCGAAAGGCTAGGGAAAACACTAATAAGGATCAAAATCCCCAGGGTGTCAGTTTTATTTATCGATAGGGTGAAGTAGAATATAGAAACTCAAAAAATATAGAATATAATATAGATACCAACCACATTCTGGAAAAAACCTATTCTTAGACCCAACTTCAGCTAACGTCTCTTAGACTCCCAGATTACACTGCTAAGATTAAATATTCTATAAGCATATAACGATTTAAAGAGAGATATTAAGCTACTTATACCTTTTTATCAATTTCTATTTATGTAATTAATTATTTAACCATTAATTACCCATTAATAATTTTACATTAAATTTCATTAGCATCACACCATGTTCCATGACCTCCGAGCATTACCAAACCAAGTCCACAACTTCTCAGAAATATTACCTCAACAGTACATCCCAAAAAGCTCCAACCCAATGGGTTAACATAATTTATTTAATACTTTATTAAAAGAATTATTAATTTTCAATAATTACATGCATTCTATAAAATCAAAAATAAGCTACCAAACAAAAGGGTCTCAACATAGTGGGTAGATGGACTACCTGTAGAGATTTTTCCACATATAGTAGAATCATAGACCCATCCATCCTTGAGAAGATAAACATGGAAATCACTTTCCATAACTCAAATGTCTTCACCTTTTTTAGAAGGAGGGTAAGCAAGACCAACTACCTTAAGCAGTGAGGAAAGTAAACAAGATAAACAACCAACCAGATTCAACAAGCATCCAACATTCCTAGCCAACCCTTTTCATCATCTCCTGTGTCCTCCCCGACACCCACATGCATAATTCAATTCATCTTTCCACTCTAGGAATCAACTGCTGCCCCAACCCCTAGGCCTAACTTCACCACATACCACAATTTCCTCATAGGCTCAACAGTCCAGGGCTCACCCCACAACATAAGCAGCATGAAAGTAGTCAATAAGAAACTTAGCTCTTAGCCTCAAGCAAGGCATCTAGACTTCACACACAATGAGAAATCACAGATACAAGAATAATGTTCTTGGCCTTTACAAGAAAGAGGGTAACTCAGAACCCTTTTAAACATTATCTTTTATCAAAAAACCAGTTATTAATCTATCTTGAATTATTCGGTTCATTTAGACATGTATAACTGCATCCATTTGATTATCAACAATTTACCACAACAACAAATTGATTCAAAAACACGCCTCTTTATCTTTATCCAATTAATTTACAATTAATACCAGCTTTAATTTCTTTACCAATTTCCATCAAGAATGACATTCTAAACAAAGAAAGCATAGATATCACACTATCTAACAAAAATAATATGCAGAAACATATGATCAATACCAATTTATTTTTCAAATTCAAATATTAATTATGTTAATTACATTATGATTCAACTGGATAAAAAATGATAACTCTACAGTTACATATAAAATATTTGATAATCCATGAATCCCCTACTTCAAAATGTTTCAGATTTTATTTTCATGAGAATAACCAAAACAATATATCACGACCATCTCTCCTGGAAGACTACATCCACCTGAGGATATAGAGACACCACCACACTAGCTGACACATAAGATAACACCATTAGTGACATGGAGATCACATGCTATAACATGGAAAGGAGGAAAAAAGGAGATAAACCTAGAAGAATAGTGGTAAAATATACCTTATATTGAAGACGGATTTACACTTCCTGATTACACCAATATAGGGGTTGCACATGCAGCAGGAAGAAACTCTAGGGAAGACATGATCCAAAGTTACAACAGTACACACGACTCCTATAGTAAGGAAGGAAAGGTTCGAACATATTTCACCATGGAAAAATAAGGAATAACAAGGGAGGAAGATATCTTGACCCTTTAGAAGATTTAATGGAGAAGTGGTTTATGATACGCTGGATTTTCCATTAAGATCGAATATTTCAATGTTCACACATTTTGACCAAGTAAAGGCTTTATGACTATTAGGAAAAATTATTATAGGAGTAATGGGATTTGAATTGGCCTTAAATCCCTTAAAATGAGGCCTTAAATGAGTTTTACGTCAAATGAAACTTCATATGGGTGAAATTTTAGGAAATCTAGAAAAATCTAAAAATTCGAAAAAGGGAATGAAATAGTTCTCGAAACACTATTCAAGAAAATGTTTCAGTGCCACTGTTTCTATGCCACCATTTTGGTGCCATAATTTTGGTGCAACCATTTCAGTTCCACTATTTCAGTGCCACCATTTTTGTGCCACGTTTTTTGTGCCACCTTTTCTGTGCTACCGTTTCATGAAACAGTTTGGAAATATGTAAAAATAAAGTGATACCATTCTGTGACACCATTTCAAGAAATATTTTGGAAATTTAGAAAAGGAAGTGGAACTAGTTTGTGACATCATTTCATGAAACAATTTATAAATTTGGAAAAGGAAGTGAAACCATTTGATGACACCATTTCGTGAAACAGTTTGGAAATTTTTCAATAGAAGTGGCATCGTTTCATGACACCATTTCATAAAAAGTTTGGAAATTTGGAAATGTGTGGGGGATAAGACACCTTGACCTCCTATAATAGCTCAAACAGTATATTTCAGTAAAGGAATGGACCAGAGAGGTATGTTCCATTACACATTCCCTAAAAAACTACTATGCATATGGGATACTAGAGAATCAATCCAACATTCCACTAACTATTTTTAACATTCACATAGGCTCACCATAATCAACTATTTTATTATAGAAAAACAACAAGGGCTCACTATTTTCATTTAATCACATTTCCATGATTCTTTATAATCATCATGTTCTTAATTACAAACACAATCTCATTTTAACATTTTAACACATTACAAATATTAATTATCATTTACAAGAATTTGACCATGAGGCAAAGCCCCATTAACCAATTATCACATCCATCCATTTTCACACCATCATTTAATTAACTATCTGAGTCAAACAAAACATCTTGTATTTCTATGTTAGAGGGTTAATCACATTTACAACTGGTTTAAAATAAAAAACCCCTGAATTTATTATTCAACATCATAATATTTCATTTTCTAGGGAGTATTCCACTACATGGGTGTCCATAGGCCTGATCTACTCATCCCCATTAGATCCTATAGGGATCACGAGGTATCCAAAACATCATTTAGTTACCCAATATACATTTTAGTATCATGGGAAAACAAAAACACAACACAAATTCATCAATATACCAATGAAATAAACATAACTAACATAAAAATTATGGGATATAACTTGTATAACACCAACCTCATGTTCATTGAGGTATTCTCTCTAAACCTTATTCGTTGATTTAAACTAAAAAAACCATAAAATACCCAATTAGAAATCTATTGTAAGAAAGGTTTTAGGGATTCAGATGGATATAAACTACTACACAAGGCTTTTTCTAATAAATTTAATAAAGAGGGGTGCAAGACCCACCTAGATCATCAATTCTAACCCAACGATGCTCTATACAGCTAATAACCAAGGTGTGTGACCCTTTTTACTGTACGGTGAAATGGGAGAAAAATTTGGTGAGAGTTCATAAATCCTGAGGGGTAAATTGTAAAATTAACATCTTTAATGAGGTACGTAGTTTGGCTATACGGTTGGCCAAACCATGTGACAACTGTGCACCACCCTCTTTCTAAGAGGGGCCTGAGCTGTACGGTCTCTTGGGAGCCCACATGGTTTGACAAAATATGTGGTGAACATGTGAAATGGATCAATACAAGCTCACATGGTTTTGAGATTTCCCCTTTTGTGGGATTTCAACCATGCATCCTCACCCTTCAAGATTCATGGTTAAGGTGCACAGTTAGTACCAATCATGTATCATCTGTGCACCCTACCTATTGTAGCCTATTTTGTTCTATTTTTATTTCCCAAACTCACATAACACCCCTAAGAACCCCCATATTCTTGGGAAAAAATACTTTAACCAAAATCAAATTTTTTCAATCAAAAATTAAATGGAGCGTACCTCATTATAAATTCATGATTTTATAACCCCTCCCCCATATAAAAAACCTTCCTCAAGACACACTCCTTAGAATCACTAAGTATACAAGGTAAAATGTTCAGGACAATGGGACCTATATGTCTGAATCCCTCTCCAAATCATCCTCTTGAATGTTACTATTTTCCACAATACTCAATCCAATAGGATGATCTTACCCCTCAAGATTTTCTCATTGAAATCCATAATGAAAACGGGATGATCCCTAATCGAGGGATCAATATCAGGCTTAACATCATCAACTGTGATTACATGAGATGGGTTGTGATGATACTACCAAAGCTATGACACATGAAAAACATCATTCATGCTACCATACCACTATGTAAAAACTAATCCCTACACCAACAGTCCGATCCTTTCCACAATATCAAATTTCTAAAAAAACATGGGTTCTAACTTTCCAAATTTCCAAATTTGATGGTGACCCCACCTTGGAGTCACTTGGAGGAACACTAAAAAACCTATTAAAAATATACACGTCAATGTTAATGATCAAAATATGAATTTTTTCTACTCTAATCTACATCTATAAACTTCCAAATCAATTTAATCTACTCTGAAATATCTTGCACAAAACTCATCCCCAACAACAATGATTCCCCAACTTCCATCCAACAAAATAGTGATCTAAAAATCCTATCATAGATTTGCTCATAAGATTCCATTTGAACAGTCTCATGATAACTTTTGTTTTAGGATAACTCCATGAGTTCCAAGTGCTTCTCCCAATACCCATCAAAATCCAGGGAACATTCCCTCAATACGTCCTCTATCACCTTTATAGTATGATATGATTCCCCATCTATCTAAGGGTAGAAAGCCTTACCCAGAAGCACTCGGGTACCATGAAACTTCTAAAATACTTTCCTAAATTATTAAGTGACATAAGGATCATGATCTAAAACAATACTATGAGGTACCCCATGAAAATTCACTATCTTCCGAACATACATGTCATGCAACTGGTCAATAGTAAAAGTATCTCAAATTCTAAAGAAGTGTGGAGCCTTTTTCAACTGATCCAAAATTAAACATATTATATCATTATTATATGGATTTTTTGAATGAATACCATGAAGTCTATGTTGACATCATCCCACTACCATTATAGAGTGAACAATTAATATAGAATACCACTCGACTACTGATGACTGACCTTCACTTGCTGAGAGGTGTAGCACCATGTCACAAAACATACAACACCTTTTTTTATACCTGGACACCAATATTGTCTATGAATATCACAAGAAAATTTAGTTAAACCAAGATACACCAGCAACTTCAAGGCATGAAACTCACAAATAAGATCCTATCGTACACACATAGGCACAAAAACACGACCACAAACATACATGATCTCCTAATTATTGACAGTGCAGTCAAAAGGTGACTCCCCACCTTCTTGGATTTACCTCAAGTAAAAAAAAATAAAAATTATCATACCAACTCTTCTTGACCCAACCTAGAAGGTTGGACTCGACTGGTAAGTATTAAAGGGTCATTTATCCCTGGCCCTCCAGAACCTCTATATGTATCTAAGTAATCAAATACATCATTTTCCAATCAGAACTATAATATTGGACTACCCGAGTATGTGTATTTTATATTAGAGAGTCTATAACACCATTACCTTTTTCTATAATATAATCCAACTAAAAATCTAAATATTCCATATTATTAACTCATTTTGTTGCTGGAGATTCAAATATCATTGAGAAAATATGTACTTTAGGATTTTATTATGACAACCCTGCTATTTATTACACATCAATTCATGATTTATTACATATTATTACAATTAAATAACCCAAAATATTGATAATTATAGAATCTTTAGAAAGTAGGTACATTACATAAAAACTTAAAACCAGAAATATACCATCTTTATTGAAAAATTCCTTATCATACTATTACTTAAAACTATATTGGATAACCTAGGGACATGCATATAAAATGTGTTAGCTATAAATCCCAATAAGGGAATAATAATGGTATAAAATGTATACAAAATTAATATTATACAATAGGAATATCAATGGGGTAAAAAGGAGTGAGAATCATAAACATGAACATTGAAGCATGATTTAACGTGATAACATAAATTAAATATGTGGAATGTGAAAAAAACTTAAAATAATACATCATAAACATATTCTAAGGATAAATTTTAAGAAATAATGATGAAAATATTACCATTATGTATTAGGTTCACTCCGTAATCCCTTTCATGATGTCTCATGATACTATAACATTACCCAATTCGTTGGAGCAGTATATAATTTCGAGCACATCCATCATTTTCATTTCATTCCCATGTTTAAGTGTTCCACATAAATCATACAACATGGATTCATTTATCATCATATTTTATCACACAATTAAGGAGTGTGGAATTAATACAAGTAACCAATAAGTACGTATAAGTTTATAAAGGTGAATAGCCTTGATAGAAAATGAGGACAAATGTTCACTACACAATTATTTGGCATGGAAAATCACGGTAAACTTTCAGTAGCATAATGAGGGCGTATGAAAGTTCATGGGAGGTATTTATGAGAGTTAATGGGGTATATAATAATTTATAATAAAATTTTAAATAATGGGGATATGGAAGAATATATCCCAACATTAGGAAATTAAGATAAAATATTTAAGATAAAAAAGATACTTGAATAAAGAGGAGAAGTAGAGAATCCCTTACCTTGAGAGTGTTACTCCAAATGATTTGGAGGTGATTATTGAGAGTTTCTGTGAACCTTGGTAAGACTCTTTATATGGTATGGAAGAGTAATTACATGATACATGGATTTTGAGTTAAGATAAATGGGAGCTTGGGTGTGTTTATTTAGGAAATGATAGGATGGTTATTTACTATTTCCCACACTTTGGTTTTGGAATATATACAATAAAATAATAAAAACCACAAAACGTCCCATGGTTTATACCAAATAAGGGTGTTTTTATTTATTTTATATGTCTAGGGACCTAAATTATAAAAATTATTCCATTTCTAATGTGGAAGTGTGTCAGACTCTTAGAGAATAAATATTAAAATCGTGAAATATATCATAGGTTTTTAAGGATTAAAAAAATATTTATAAAATTAATAAAATAAAAAAAATAAAATTATTTTTTTGGATACCATTTTTATTATTTATTACATAAATTTTGGATCATTATGATGTCATAATACACAACATATATTTCTACTATTTTTAATTTGTAATTGAAAATTCTACTATCTCGTAAAATTATGAAAAATTCACCATTAAATAATTTTGACATTTTGATGCCAAAAATAATATTCATTTTATCAATTTTTTTTTATAAATATGTATATTTTTCCTTTTAATATAATAATATTCATTTATAGAAAAATTCTTGGTTTTTTGAAAATTACCGTTTTCAACCATTATAAAAATTACTTTTGACTACATCAAAAATAATTTAAAAAGTAACAATAATAAAATGAAAATATATTCATTATTATATATAATATACATATTCATATCATTATTTTCTTGATACATATCCCTTTAATACACTAGAAAATTCCCTAAGAGTAATGTGCATGATGGTGAGACTTTCATGGGTGGTTCAACATACTTTGTTTGGGATGTGATCTCAATGAGCTTAAAAATCTCCCATAAATGGTTTTTATCATGATTATGTTATTGGATATCATATTAGGATTGGTTAAGAGAAAGTTATAGTGATTCTATCTCCCTCAAAATATCTGATAAATAGACTTCATTGGGTATGATCCTACTGGTTGAGTCCATCACTTCCTTTCTCTGTGTCAATTGGATTTGATAAAGCCCTATATTTATTATAATCATATGTTCACTATTCAACTACTATAATATAAATAGTAATGATACTTAATGGTATATTTAAATTTTATAGAATATAATAAAACTAAATATGTTCATGTGTTTTCTATAACCACAACACGTAATAAGAAATTTAATTAAATTACAAGGTAGAATTTTATTTATAAAATTTTGGGTCGTTACAATATTCCCCCCGTCAAAAATTTCATGATTGAAATTTTCATTTTACACAATAAAACAGATGATGTTAATTATGTTCCATCACCTCCTCTATTTCCAACAATACTTCTTCAAAATTGTTGATTCTCTACAACACTTTGACAAGTTGTATTGTCTAATTTCGTATATCTTTGTCTCTAAGATCTATAATCTTTATTGACTTCTCCTCATATGATAGATCATTCACCAATGGTACCATCTCTAGATTTAGTACACATGAGTGGTATGTCATGTACTTCCTCAAGAGGGATACATAGAATACATCATGTACTTGAGATAGGTTATGTTGGAGTGCTAGTCGATGGGCCACCTCTCCAAAGCTATTAAGGATCTCAAAGGGGGTGATGTATCATGGATGTAGATTTACTTTATTCCCAAATATCATGAATTTATTACATTTATATATAAAAAGGTATAATATTTCACCAACATCAAACACTAGGTCTCATTGATTATTTTCATTATAGTTCTTATGTCAACTCTAAGTAGGCTTGATGTGCTGCTGAATGGTATTAACCTTTTCCACCATTTCCTTGACCATTTAAGGACCTATCAGTTTTATTTCTCTAACCACATACAAATGTGTATGAGTTATTCACCTCTTCCTATAAAGGGCATCATAGGGAGCCATTTGGATTCTTGAGTAGAAACTATTATTGTATGAGAAATCGACCAAAGGAAGACATTGATCCTTCCTCTTTAAAAGTCAATTGAGAATTCTCTCAACATGTCCTTAAGTTTTTGGACAATCCTATTAGATTTTTCATCACTTTGAGGGTGATAATCTGGTTTGAAGTTTAAATATGTATTTAGAGAATTTTAGAGACTCTTCCAAAAATTAATGTTAAATATTGGATCTCAATCATATAAAATCGACAGTTGTGTTACATGTAGTCTCGCCACTTCTCTAACGTATATCCTGGAAAGTTGAACGAGTGAGTTGTCCTATCAAATTGCAATGAAGTGAGTAGTCTTTATAATATGATCCAACAAAACCAACATATCATTATTTCTTTTTAATGTCTCTAGAAGACCAGTGACAAAGTCCATGGTGACGTTTTCTTATTTCTATATAGGTATGGGCAATGGTTGAATCATACCCTTGTATTTTTTCCTCACTTCCTTCATTTGATGACATACAAGACATCTTGATATATATTTCATGATCTCCTTCTTCATATTGTGCCACTAATAGTGATCTCATTGGTATTGACACATCTTTGTGATTCTTTCATTGATGGATAATGTAACGCCCCAACCCCAGTTACCTAGAGTCGGTGCATTATTACATAACATTGTCATGATCACAAGAAAGATGAAATCTCAAAAGACCGATTGGTTTAGTAGCCTTGGAAACACTAGATATATTCATAATGTTTTACATTACACCATAAAGTGAAAAACTAATACAACAACATATTTTCTTTATAGACCACACTCATATCCCCACATACTATCCCTGCAGGTCATTCATAAATTACATCTTCACATCCTGGAAAAAATAAAACATTGAAAGGGGTGACCTCAAATTCCCAGTAAGGATAACAATATAGTGGAAACTTTCATAAATAAGAATAAATATTTAAGGAAAAGTATAGCTTAAAACAAAAGCCTTTTAAACTTGAACTTCAACATAGTATGGCAAAGATAAAATGACATAATTCCATTTACTCATTCACATGGATATTCTACTAATCTAATAATCACATGAAATATCAATAACCACTTTCATAATGATGGAATGCATAATGCCAGACTATCATAACCACATAGCCAAGGCCTCGTGCCAAGAATACAAATAAGATTTTTCCAAGGCCTTGTGCCAAGACACTAGTTTGTCTCATGAGACCTACCGATGCATCGAGGAGCTATAGCGGGCTCCACCCATCACATATTAAGTCCAATGCATTCCCATATGAAAAGGTTTAAACATAACATAAAAATTCGTATTAAAACTAGCATACGAAATGTTAATAATTTTACCATAAAATATGAATGGTATAAAAATAGCACATCCACAGTCAAACATATCACAAAACCTTAAATACAGTATAGAAGTTTTGTATCATAATAAATCAACTTCAAATAAGCGTAAAATCCATCAAAGGATGTTGACATAGATGAAATCAAAACTCTTTTTAGAGAAATATCTCTTTCTATTTTGAAATAATTTAAGAGTCATATATTTATAAAATAAAATATTTTATTTGAAAATATTCTTATAAGCTTGTAAGGGAAGTTTCAATGATTTTATAACGGTAGAAAATAACTTCACCCGCTGTATAAGTTAAAAAAACAATCTTACCTTAATTCTGTCGAAAAGGTTAAAAAGCACCTTGTTTGGAAAACGACGGAATGATTCCTTTATAAAACTCTTATAAAAAGTAAAACAAGGGTATAAATGACTTTAACCCATATTCTTTTAAATAGTAAAAATGTTTTGAAATACATTTTTAAGAAACTGGGATGTGGATGATAAAGAGATCCCAGTAGATTATTACGTATAAACAACCTCGGATAATGAAGAGATTGCGAAATAAACCCTTAACTTGTACTTTTCCTTGGTTGGGGAAGGTTAAACTCCTGTATAATGGTGAAATAATTGTTATTAAATTATACAATAATCATATACATTAATATTATTTCATATATGATCTTTTAACATTGATTTTTTAATAATATCTTAGTATTATCGTTGTTTTGGGTGTTCACTTACTCATTTTCTTTTATATGTTTTGTTACATAATCCATGTTTGTAATGGATAGGTTGTATATTAATCATATCCAGAATGATATCAAGTCCTTAGATACTATTATTAATAATCAAATGAGAATTATACTTGAATGGATACGATGGAGAATGAATCTCATCGCGTTCGTGGAGACGGTAGTCCGTACGTACGTACGAGTGACAATATCATTCATTTGATATTAAAATAATATATAAATGGATGATATATAATATATACAGAATCATTAACATGTTATATTTATTATTTACACGAGTTACACATCATTATTATACCCATCCAAAAAATAATATATTGAATAACAATTACATCACGACGTGGAGACGGTAAGCCGTACGTACGCACGTATGGTGACATGTTATTCAAAGGGTAGATAGAATAATGAATATGGTTGTACCATATTTATAATAACATCACGATATATATATGATACTGGAGTTATTATTTTATAATGGTAATAACAAAGGAAGAAGAAGTGGAAGAAGAAAGGAACTTGGAAAAGGGTGGTGAAATCATTACCTCTTCTTCGGGTTCTTCCTTTTGATTTGATCAAAAGGGCTCCTTAGGTTGGATTTCTGATCAAACTAAGGACTATAGGTTGTATTGAGGGAAGTTGGGAGAGTATTTGGGCAGAGTTTGGCCGAACCAAAAGGATTTGAAGGTGTGAATAAATGAGAAGGAGGAGTGCCCTTTTATAAGAGGGGTGAGGGGCACCTTTGGAAAAGTTAGAAATATTAATTTATAATAAATTCATATTCGGTTTATAATGGCTCAGAAGTTGATTATTTAAAATTTAAGGTGGGGATGGGTCTAAAACCACTTAACCAATAGAATTTAGACAGGTTTGGGTTACTATATTAACCTTATCTTTAAGTATTAACTCTAAGTTAATTAGTTTCACTTTTACAATGTCTCTTTGTATTTTTATATTATATGATTAATAAACTTACCATATACATCAAAAAAACCCCCAAGTGGTCCATTAATGATAAAAATATCATGATATAAGTCTCTTTGACGAACCTTAGATTTTTAGGAATTTAATATAAATTAATAATATAATATTTGTTTTAAAAACTCTTTTATGTCAATTTTGACACTATTCAATAGTTGATTTTTGTGAAACTCATAAAAGAATTATTACTTCGAAAAAAGTTAATTAAATAAATAATAATATGTCATATTATCATAGAAAATTATTGTAATTCATTAAAAGTCTCAAATTATATTTATTTGGGTATTTATAATATCAATTATTTTAAATTTTCACTATTATGGTAATTACTGCATCATCATTGTGTCATAAATAAATTAAATTATGTAATCTCTAAAAATTATAAATAAAATATAATTATGTATTAAATATTTTTAGATTTCTAATGAATATTTATAGTCGAAAATCCAACATATATAACCCTATTTAAAAATTGTTTTCCTAAAAGATATATGCTTGTGTCATTTTTGTATTCATTTGAACTTAATTAAAATAAAGTGTCCCTATCACCTACAAGTGGCTCTATGGGGTCCCAAAATCGACCCAAAGATGCCTATGGTCGAACATGTACCAAAATATTTGTCTAGGACACGTTTTAGGGTAATTTAGTATTATTATAATATTATTTTGTAACCCTTATTTACCGGATTTACCCTTAACCATGGTAAATAAAATATTTACCGAAGTAATTACACAAAATTTCTAAAAATAAAAGTTACCTATTTAGACAATTTGAACATCCTGATTCCAAATAGGGAATCCATTTTCCAAATTCAAAACACAGAAGTGTCAGAAATTAATTTAAAATTAATTCCCATTGTTAAAACAAAAAGCGTGTTTTTAAGAGATAATAACTATCAAAAGATTGACACTTGTTTATGTTCGGTTTAATTGTAAAATTATGTCCAATGACCAACATTATATTAAATGGTAAAAATATATTCTAAATATACTTTAAAACCACTCAAATTAATAACTTATCACTATTAATTATTTTGATTAAAAAATTTGTTTTTAATTAAAATTTAGTAATTTTCACTATTCATCAAAATATTAAAGTTATCCGAAAAGTACCAAAATTTCAACTTAGGCTAAATTCGATATTCCGAATCCAAAAATGAAGTCCATTTTAAAAAATAAAATATATATAATTTCAAAAAGTAGGTATTACTATTCATAACGGCTAGTTTGATTGGTTATGATGTGTTAGAACTCAGTGTTGCGTACAACACACGCTATCACATTATTCAAAGAGAAGCGTACCGTGGAAGCTTGGGGTGTTACATTCTCCTCTCCTTCAAATAATTTTGTCCTCAAAATTTCTAGAATATTATCGCATGAAAAGACTCGGGTGGTTATTCATAATAAGTTCCTCGGGTTCCCACGTTTCCTCTTCCATCTTATGGTTTCTCCACAAAACTTTTACCAGACGCGTCGTTCGATTTTTCAGTACTTGTTCTCTCGTATCAAGAATCCTGACGGGCTCTTCACAATAAGACAGATCGGGTTCTAGTTCTAACTCCTCATAGGTGAGTACATGCGTTGGGTCAGGCATGTATTTCCTCAACAGAGATACGTGGAACACATCGTGAACTTTGGAGAGACTTGGCGGCATTGCCAATCGGTAAGCTACAACCCCAATTCGTTCTAGAATTTCGAAAGGTCCGATGTACCTGGGACTCAATTTACCTTTCTTACCAAGACGTATGACTCCCTTCCATGGATATACCTTCAGGAAAACATGATCACCTACTTGAAATTCCAAATCCTTCCTTCGATTATTGGTATAGCTCCTCTGCCTACTTTGAGCTGCTTTGATGTGACTTTGGATTACCTTCACCTTTTCCATTGTTTCCTCCACCAGTTCTGGGCCTACAAGTTTTCTTTCACCAATGTCATCCCAACAGGTTGGTGTACGACATCTCTTTCCGTATAACGCTTCATATGGTGCCATCAGAATACTCGAATGGAAGCTATTGTTATAGGAAAATTCTACCATAGGTAAATATTGATCCCACATACCCTGAAAGTCAAGTGAGAAAGATCTCAACATGTCTTCTAAGGTTTGAATAGTTCTTTCTGATTGTCAATCTGTCTGAGGGTGGTAAGCAGTGCTCAAATGACATTCAGTATCCAGGGATTTCTGAAGAATTTTCTAGAATCTTGAAGTAAAATGGGGATCACGATCTGAAACAATTGATTGGGGTACTCCATGAAGTCTCACAACTTCATTAATATATTGTCTTGCTAGACGTTCCAGGGGTAGATCTTCTCTTATAGCAAGAAAATGTGCTGACTTGGTAAGATGATCAACAATAAACCATATTGTATCGTTCCTTCTAGGAGTCTTTGGTATCCCTATAACAAAGTCCATCGTAATATTGTCCCATTTCCACTCCGGTATGGGAAGAGGTTGCATGACTCCTCCAGGATGTTGCCTTCCAGCTTTCACTTGTTGACAAACCATAAATCTTGACAAAAAATCAGCAATCTCCCTCTTCATGTTGTCCCACCAAAAATGTTCCTTCAAATCTCTATACATTTTGGTGCTCCCAGGGTGTATAGAGAAACTGGAACTATGAGAATCATCTAGCAATTCCCTTTTTAGATCAGGTATATCGAGAACACAAAGCCTCTTCCCGAATTTCAAAATTACATTTTCATACAAAAAATCTCTCAATATCTCATCATTCACAGCTTTAATATTCTTTTGAAATTCTCTATCATTAGTCTGAGAACTCTTAATCCTTTCTTGTAAAGATGGTTTGGCAACCATTTGAAAAAGCATTGATGTTTCAACTTCCCTTGTTATTCCCATGTCCATCTTCACTAGATCCATCAAAATTGGATCCCTTTCAATTCTCATCACATTCAAAACTCCATGGTCTTTTATGCTCAAATCATCTTCCACCTTGTTTGCTTTCCTCGGGTGGTAGTGTATCGTACAATCATAATCCTTGAGTAATTCAAGCCATCTCCTTTGCCTCATGTTGAGTTATTTTTGTGAGAAAATATACTTCAAACTCTTGTGATCAGGATAAATCTCACATTTTTCACCATAGAGGTAGTACATCCATATCTTCAAAGCAAAGATCACAGCTTCTAACTCAAGATCATGGGTAGGATAGTTTTTTTCATGAATTTTCAACTGTCATGATGCATAGGAAATAACCCTATCATTCTGCATAAGGACACAACCAATTCCTTTCTTCAATACATCACTATAAATAACGAACCCATCATTCCCCGATGGTAGAGTCAATATAGGATAATTGACTCATCTTCTCTTCAGTTCTTCAAAACATTCTTCACACTCTTTTTTCCAAACAAATTTAACCCTTTTATATGTGAGATTCATTAATTGGTTAGCCAATCGGGAAAAATTATGGACTAAACATTGTTAATAACCTGCTAAACCAATAAAACTATGTAGCTCAGTTATACTCGTAGGTGCTGGACATTCTTATATTGCCTTGGTCTTAGAAGGATCAACAGAGATTCCATCTTTAGAGACAATATGGCCAAGAAAAGAAATCTCCTGAAGCCAGAATTCACACTTGCTAAACTTCCCATATAATTCATGTCTTCTTAGAGTCTTCAGTATAATACGCAAGTGATTTTCATTATCTTCGTAGCTTTTGGATTATACCAAGATATCATCAATAAATACCACCACAAATTCATCGAGATACTCCTTGAAAACTCTATTCATCAGATCCATGAATACAGAGGGTGCATTAGTCCATCTAAAAGGCATTACTATAAACTCGTAATGCCCGTACCTGGTTCGAAATGATGTCTTCGGAATGTCTTCCTTCTTCACACACAATTGATGGTATCCAGATCGAAGGTGAATCTTTGAAAAGTATTGAGCTCCATGCAGTTGGTCAAATAAATAATCAATGCGAGGTAGGGGATACTTGTTCTTTATTGTTATAGCATTGATCTCCCTGTAGTCGATACATAACCTCATAGATCCATCTTTCTTTTTAACAAAAAGAATAGGGGCTCCCCATAGAGAAAGACTAGGGTGAATAAATCATTTATTACTCAATTCCTCTAGTTTTTTCTTTAGTTCGACTAATTCTACAGTGGTCATTCTATAAGGGGTCATCGATATAGGCCTTGATCCAGGAATTAAATCAATGGAAAACTCAACTTCTCATTCTGGAGGATGTCCAGGTAAATCTTCTGGAAATACATCTACATATTCTTTCACAACAGGTACATCCTCTATTAGAACATTCCTTTCCTCACCCATATTTATTTCATTCTCTTCCTCCCCAATAATTGAATTTAGTTGAGCTACTGGGGGTGGATCAAGATAAGAATTAGGCGGTGATGATTAAGCTCTAAAGATAAGGTGTTCCTTATCATCATCATCAAGAATCGTAACCTCTTTCTTCTTACAATAAATCTTCACATCATAGTCCGAAATCCAGTCCATACCGAGGATTATATCAAACACAATCATAGGTACGACGATGAGATCAGCAGATAAAGAACATTTATGTGCTCTAATGGGGACTGATTCACAAAACTTTGTTGCAATGATTCTCCCCTTAGGAGTTTTAACTGATAACTCCCGTGTTAAATCAAATTGGAAATATCTAATTTTTTTAGAAAACTGGGATGATATGAAACAATGTGATGATCCAGAATCAAATAATGCATTTTCTAAACTTGAGGAAACCATTAAATTACCTGCCACCACGTCTTTCAGAGCTTCTACCTCAGCAGTAGTGATAGCATAAGCTTGGCCTTGATCCCTTGGCCTTTTCTGAGGTAAGTTCTCTTGACGCTTAGGACATTCATTTTCATAATGCCCCATCTCCCTGCAATTCTAGCACTAAACATTGGTATCTTCCTTCTTCCCCTTACAATCACGAGCTTGGTGGCCTTTTTCACCACACTTGTAACAGACTCCCATTCCCTTCAAGCAAGTAACAGGGTGTTTCTTCCCACATTTACCACAAGATGGATATTCAAACTTTCCCTTATTCCCCTTATTTACATTCCCATATTGATCAGTAGGTATCTTCTTCCCTTGATTTTCTTTAAAGTCATAAGACTTAGAGAATTCCTTTTCGGTCTTGATAGCACATGATACAATGTCTTCGTACGATGAAAAGGATTGTGAGACTAATTCTCGACGGAGAAATGGTTTTAACCCATCAAAGAAACGATCAATATTATTTATTGGGTTACATATATAATCTCCAGCATACCTTGCTAACCTTATAAAGTTAGCCTCATACTTTGTGACATTCTCATCCTCCTTCTGTCTCAGACTCAGAAATTGCCTTTCCATATCTGCTCGATGGTCGCGAGGAAAGTACTTTTCTAAAAACAGATCTTTGAACTCCCTCCACTCCATATTTGATACTTCATCATCTTCCTTCGTGTTTTGAATCAATGACCACCATTGATCAGCATCTCCAGTGAGGCGGTAAACTGCCAGGATAACTTTTTCCCTTTCACTACTCCCCAAATCCTGAAATATTTTCTCTAGGGAATTTATCCATTGCTCAGTTACTAATGGATTTTTACTCCCATTGAATGTTGGTGGTTGCTGCCTCATGAATCGATCTAACATTGATCCTCCATGCTGCGGATCAGGGTGCTCCATACAGGTAAGGTTATTATTCATAACCTGAGTGAGTTGTCCCAGTATGGTGATTAGCTGATCGGCACCAATTTCATCACCATCTCCACTATAATTATCTTGAGCAGGAGGGAAATCCCTACATGGAGTGCATGCATTGATACGGTTTCCATTTCTTCCACTAGGTGCCATTTCTAAACAATCGCATAAACTAGATCAGTTTATGAATCAAAACACATAATCCCATACTTATAAAACACTTAACATAAATTGAACTATTTATGGATATAATCCATAATCATAAAAATGTTTTCTTTGAGGAAGTATATACTCATAAACCCTTCATAATGATTCGGAAAGAAAATGAGAGTTATCCCAAGCATATCCCCTGGGAGTGTCGTAACCAAGAGTGCAGCAAGGCCCGTTGTCATGCACCAGTTCCCGTTCGAGTCTAGATCAAAGCAGTGTTTTTGGGTTTTACCCCTAGGTACATCTGTGCCAGAGCCACCTCTACCTGCTCGTATCCAAACAGGGATGTATTGCTCGGAAAACTCACAAAATCTCTACAATACCAAAATTCTAGGAAGTTCTTCTATACTAATCCTCAAAGTTCATCTTAGGTCTACGTGCTCTAATCAAAGTTTATCTAAATCTAGCTTCCAAGGTTTGTACTAAACTTCCTCTGATACCAACTGTAACGCCCCAACCCCAGTTACCTAGATTTGGTGCATTATTATATAACATTGTCATGATCAAAAGAAAGATCAAATCTCGAAAGACCGATTGGTTTAGTAGCCTTGGAAACACTAGATATATTCATAAAGTTTTACATTACACCATAAAGTGAAAAACTACTACAAAAACATATTTTCTTCATATACCACACTCATATCCCCATATACTATCCCTGCAGGTCATTCCTAAATTACATCTTCACATCCTGGAAAAAATAAAACATTGAAAGGGGTGACCTCAAATGCCCAGTAAGGATAACAATATAGCGGAAACTTTCATAAATAAGAATAAACATTTAAGGTAATGTATAACTTAAAACAAAAGCCTTTTAAAATTGAACTTCAACATAGTATGGCAAAGATAAAATGAAATAATTCCATTTAATCATTCACATGGATATTCTACTAATTGAATAATCACATGCAATATCAATAACCACTTTCATAACGATGGAATGCATAATGCCAGACTATCATAACCACATAGCCAGGGCCTTGTGCCAAGACTACAAATAAGATTTTTCCAAGGCCTTGTGCCAAAACACTAGTTTGTCTCATGAGACCTACCGATGCACCAAGGAGCTATAGCGGGCTCCACCCGTCACATATTAAGTCCAATGCATTCCCATATGAAAAGGTTTAAACATAACATAAACATTCGTATTAAAACTAGCATACGAAATGTTAATAATTTTACCATAAACTATGAATGGTATAAAAATAGCACATCTAGAGTCAAACATATCACAAAACCTTCAATACAGTATAGAATTATTGTATCATAATAAATCAACTTCAAATAAGCGTAAAATCCATCAAAGGATATTGACATAGATGAAATCAAAACTCTTTTTAGAGAAATATCTCTTTCTATTTTTAAATCATTTAAGAGTCATATATTTATAAAATAAAACATTTTCTTTGAAAATAATCTTATAATCTTGTAAGGGAAGCTTCGACGATTTTATAACGGAGGAAAATAACCGCACCCTCCGTATAAGTTAAAAAAACATTCTTACCTTAATTCTGTCGAAAAGGTTAAAAAGCACCTTGTTTGGAAAATGACAGAAAGATTCCTTTATAAAACTTTTATAAAAAGTAAAAAAAGGGTATAAATTACTTTAACCCATATTATTTTAAATAGTAAAAATATTTTGAAATAATTTTTTAAGAAACATGGATGTGGATGATAAAGAGATCCCAGTAGATTATTACGTATAAACAACCTCGGATAATGAAGAGATTGCGAAATAAACCCTTACCTTGTACTTTTACTTGGTTAGGGTAGGTTAAACTCCTATATAATAGTGAAATAATTGTTATTAAGTTATACAAGAATCATATACATTAATATGATATCATATATGATCTTTTAACATTGATTTGTTAATAATATATTAGTATTATCGATGTTTCGGGTGTTAACTTACTCGTTTTCTTTTATATGTTTTGTTATGTATGACATGTTTGTAATGGATAGGTTGTATCTTAATCATATCCAGAATGATATCAAGTCTTTATATACTATTATTAATCATCAAATGAGAATTATACTTGAATGTGTAACACCCCGAGCTTCCACGATACGCTTCTCATTCAATAATGCAATAGCTTTCATTGTACGCAACTTCGAGTTCTAAAACACCGCGACTAATAAAAGTAGCCGTTATGAATAGTAATAACCACCTTTTAAAATTATAGAAATTTTATATTTCAAAATGGACTTCATTTTTGTATTCCTAATATCGAAATTAGCCTATGTTGAATTTTTGGTATTTTTCTGAGAACTTCTAATTTTTTATGAATAGTGAAAAATACTTAAAACACCTTTTTTAATCAAAATAATTTATAGTGATAAGTTATACTATATAGTGGTTTTAAAGTATAATTGGAATATATTTTTACCATTTTATCCAATGGTGGTCATTAGAATTAATTTAACATTGAAAATGGACATAAACAATTGCCAATCTTTTGATATAAATTGTTTCTTAAAAACACGCTATTTGTCGTAACAACGGGAATTAATTGTAAAATTAATTAATGCAACTTATACGTCTAGAATTTTGTAAAATAGACATCATTTTTGAATTCGGAATATCAATTATAGCTTAGGGTGAAATTTTGGCCTTATTCTGAAAAACTTCAATTTTTGATGAATAGTGAAACCACTAAGTGGTTGTTAAATAACTGATTTTTCGTTTAAATGAAATATTACCACTTCTGTGATTTGATTTTCAAAAATCCGACATACATGGTTGTCATTAAGAAGTAAAATGTGGTTCAATGGGATAAAAATAATTTTTTGGTGAATAGTAACTTATTAAGTTCTTAATCGTGATTAGTGGTAATTAGGGTAGTTTAAGGTATAAATAATACTTTAATAATATTAAATGACCTAGACACATGTCCCAACCTCATTGGTTGTGTCATGGCCGACCAAGACAAGCCATGGCCTAACTTGGGGACCCCATGGATCCACTTTTGTAGGGAAATGACATAAATTAGTTTTTATTTAATGTTAAAGTGAAAATGACACTAACATAAATTGTTCTACTAAAACAATTTTTAATTGGGGTTATACAAGTCCAAATTTTGATTATAAATAGTCATTGGAAAGCTAAAAAGATTTCCTACATCATAGTATTTGTTTTATAATTTTTAGACATTAAATAAATTAAAGTATTTATGACATAATAATGATGCAGCGATGACATCATTATTTGACGATTTAAATAAAATGAGAAGATAATGCAAAATCAGAGGCTTACACTTGTCCAAAGCCTATTGGATGAAGATATTTCGAAACCTTATCACCTTAGCCTCGAATTATATAGATGTGGGACCTTTAGAATCCGAAAAGCATTTTGAAATAATGTAACATTTCATTACTTTCCAAAAGTGCCCCTCCTCTCCACTTATAAAAGGCCCCCACCTCTCCCACCTTATTCACACCTTCAAGCCATTTGGCTCGGCCAACCTCTGCCCAAATACTCTCCCAACATCCCTACCTTACTCCTAGAAGCCTCACTTTGGGCAGAACTCTTCCCAAGGAAGCCTTTAGCTCAAATCAAAAAGAGTTACCCGATTTTGAGGTAATGTCTTTTATAATGTTGCTTTGTTTTATTTTTCTTCTCCAACCACCTAAATTCTTTTTATTTATTTCTTTTGTAACAACACCAGTATCCTCAATATACTAGGATGTTGTTATAAGAAGGATTCGAGCTACACTTACACACACCTACATCTAATGGTTAAAGAACATACGGTTTCCGTGGATGGCGAAATTCTGCCTCACGAAGCGATGATTGTTCAACACTCATATAACACCTTCAAAGGTGGCCATTAAGATGTCACTATTTCTATATATGATATATAATATGTTTTTGTTTTACTTATGCTTCTGTATTTCTCATTTATGGCATACTTTATTATTTCCATTATGGGTAAAACGCGATAATTTCATTTTAGGAAGTGCGGACTACCGCCCCCTCAAAGTGATTTGAATCGTAAATGCCATATGTGGGATGTATAAAGGATGGAGTAAATGGTATTATACACTATATTATACTGGAATTATATTATACATTTATATCATTATGATTTAGTTCCATTAAATATGAAATTGAAATGAAAGTAGCGTTCATGCGTACGTACGGCTTACCGTCTCCATGAACGGTGCATTTCATTTCTTACCTCTAAATGTTACGTAATATTATAAATGAATGTATATACTGGATATATAAGACATATATGACATCTAAATTATGAATATAATTCTGGATATAATGGATATTTCACCACATTAACAACTTGTAATCATAAGAAGTTTATTTTTGACTCAAGTACCAAAGATCGACAAAACGACCGTTATTAACTTAAATAATTACATAATGATCATATCATTGTAATAAGTGATATAATAAGGATAATGAAATTGAGAATGGTTCTTAATAAGGAATATATTAACTCTATTTTATTATTCAGGAGGTTAAAGAACGGTTGAGTCAAGTCGGACACAAGGTAAGGGAATTTCTTAACCCAACTTCCATTCTTTGGGTTAATCTCCTACTTTCAAATTATGTCATGATATTATTATGTCCTATTTTGTATTTTTACTTTATTTATGTGTACCTATAGTGAATACACATAATAGATCTATTTTATTTTTAAAAAATGATCTTTTTAAGGACTTCGTCTCAATCTCCTTTCATTGAGGCATATTTTGTTTTATACACAAATTTCATTTATACGGTGTATAAACCCCTTTGACTTTTACGTTTATTCAAAAGGAATATTTTTATACGAAGAATTTTGCTAAACGACAAAAGGGAATGTTTTTCTTTCCGTACTTATGCGGCGACAATGACTTCTCCGCTGCCGTGACCATTATTAGAGTTTCGGCTTCCTCTACAAGCCGTCATTTTTTTTAATGAAAAATAAATACAAAGTTTTAACTTTCTTTTATTTTGGTATTAAAAATGGTTTTGAAAGCGTTTTTATCATATCAAAGTGTTGTATTGATATCTTGTGATTGAAATGTGGAAATGTTATGTTTCCTTTATGCATGTTTTATGTGATACGATTATGTTATGGTTTATGATATGTTTAAACCTATTCATATGAGGAATGCATTGGACTTAATAAGTGACGGGTGGAGCCCGCTATAGCTCCTCGATGCATCGGCAGGTCTCATGAGACAAACCAGTGTCTTGGCACAAGGCCTTGACAAAATATTATTTGTGGTCTTGGCACGAGGCCTTGACTACGTGGTTAAGATAGTCTGGCATTATGCATTCCATCATTATGAAAGTGGTTATTGATATTTCATGTGATTATTCGACCAGTAGAATATCCATGTGAAGAAGAGAATGGCATTATCTCATTTTACTTTTGCCATATTATGTTGAAGTTCATGTTTAAAAGGCTTTTGTTTTAGTTATACATTGCCTTAAATGTTAATGTTTATTTATGAAAGCTTCCGCATTATTGTTATCCTTACTGAGCATCTGAGCTCACCCCTTTCAATGTTTTAATATTTTCCAGGATGTGAAGAAGTATTTTATGAATGACCTGCAGGGATAGTCAGAAGAGGATATGAGTGTGGACTATGGAGACTTTGTTATTGTAGTTTTTCACTTTTTGATGTAATGAAAGACTTATGAATGTATCTAGTGTTTCCAAGGCTACTAAACTAATCGGTCTTTCGAGACTTGATCTTTTGTGATCATGCCAATGTTACGAAGTAATGCACCGACTCTGGGTAGCTGGGGTCGGGGCGTTACAGTTGGTATCAGAGGCAGTTTAGTACTAACCTTGGAAGCTAGATGTAGATAAACTCTGATTAGAACGCATAGCCCAAAGATAGGCTTCGAGGATTAGTATAGAAGAACTTCCTAGAATTTTGGTATTATAGAGATGATATGAGTTTTCCGAGCAATACATCCCTGTCTGGATACGAGCAGGTAGAGGCGGCTCTGGCACAGATGTACCTAGGGGTAAAACCCGAAAACACCGCTTTGAGCTAGACTCGAACGGGAACTGGAGCACGACAACGGGCCTTGCTGCACTCTTGGTTACGACACTCCCGGGGGATACGCTTAGGATAATTCTCATTTTCTTTACAAACCACTATGAACGGTTATGAGTATATACTTCCTCAAATAAAACCTTTTTATGATTATGGATTATATCCATAAATAGTTCAATTTATGTTAAGTATTTTACAAGTATGGAATTATGTATTTTGATTCATAAACTAATCTAGTTTATGCCATTGTTTAGAAATGGCGCCTAGTAGAAGGAATGTAAACTGTATCAATGCACGAACTCCGTGTAGGGATTGCCCTCCTGCTCAAGATAATTATTGTGGACCTGAAGATACAACTGGTGCTGATCAACTTATTACCATACTGGGAAAACTCACGCAGGTTATGAATAACAACCTTACTCGTATGGAGCACCCTGATCCGCAACGTGGAGGATCAATGCTAGACCGTTTCATGAGGCAACAACCGCCAACCTTCAATGGGAGTACAAATCCTACAGTAGCTGAGCAATGGATAAATTCCTTAGAGAAAATATTCCATGCCTTGGGGAGTAGTGAAAGGGAGAAGGTTGTCATGGCAGTTTACCGCCTCACTGGAGATGCCGATCAATGGTGGTCACTAATTCAAAACACAAAGGAAGATGATGAATTAACAAACATGGAATGGCAGGAGTTCAAAGAACTGTTCTTAGAAAAATACTTACCTCGAGACCATCGAGCGGATATGGAAAGGCAATTTTTGAGTCTGAGACAAAAGGAGGATGAGAATGTCGAAAAGTATGAGGCTAACTTTACAAGGTTAGCGAGGCATGCTGCAGATTATATACGTAACCCAAGAAGTAAGATTGATCGTTTCTTTGATGGGTTAAAACCATTTCTCCGTCGAGCTCTAGTGTCACAATCTTTCTCAACATACGAAGATATAGTCTCATGTGCTATCAAGACAGAAAAGGAATTCTCTAAGTCTTATGACAACAAAGTAAAGCAAGAGAAGAAGAGAACGGTGGAACAAGAGACAGATAAAGGGAAAAAGGGAAAGAAGGATTTTCCATTATGTGATAATTGTGGGAAGAATCACCCTGGTACTTGCCTAAAAGGAATGGGAGTCTGTTATAAATGTGGAGAAAAAGGTCACCAGGCACGTGATTGCAAGGGAAAGAAAGAGGCTGTCAAAGTTGAATGCTACAATTGTAGAGAAATGGGTCATTACGCAAATGAATGTCCTAAGCGTCAAGGAATCTTACCTCAGAAAAGGCCAAGGGATCAAGGACAATCTTATGCTATTACTACAGTTGAAGCAGAATAACTAATGTATTGATGCTTTCGGACTCATGGATTATATTCTGGTTATTAGAATAATGTGATCTATATAAGGATTGTACTGCAGTACTTGTTGGTTTCAGTATGGTTTTAATATGATGAAGGTAATTATATTTTTAGTATGTGACAATAAGAGAAACTTTACTTTGATGGGGAATCTGATAAATTGATTTTGGAATTAAGAGACCTTTTAGAGAAAGTCTGGACAGAGGTATTTTGGATAACTATAAGGGTTGGAGTGGATTAAGTTGATTTTTGGATAGTATGGTTTAAGGTTAAAAAAAATTATGAAGATTATTTTTGGAGTATTATAATACTATAGTTTTAGGAAAAGGACAACCTGTAGGGTGGGGCATAAACCGTCGCGTCGGACAAAGCTGTAGGAATCGAACCCACAGTCAAAGTGCGACAGGCCTTTATTTCCTACCACTAGCCTACAGGAAGTCCCTGGTTATTACAATATAATTTTACTAATCTAAATGGTATGTGTTAACATTTTGAACCTTATACAATTAGGATAAATAGAATATTTTTGAGTTCTGTTACCATTTGGAGTAAAAGTTGGGTTTGTGGTAAAAATTTATTAACAAATGAAAGTATACATAACAAGTATGTATATTCCCTTACGTTCTTAGTAAATCTCATAAATAAATTCCTCAACATTATAAAAGGTAACTTAAAACAAAAATGTTGTCGGTTAACTTTTCCAACTGGGGATTCAATGACCGTTTAACCAATCACAAGTTTGTGATTTTCTTATGGTTAAACTTTCTCCTAATCCTGTTTTCTATAACTCTCCATCAGACCTTGATGGTTTGTTTTTCTTCCATATCCATATTTTCATAGAATCCTAGAATGGGCTATATCGGGTGACCTTTGTACTTATCCTGCTTTCTTTTAATGTTATATATTTATTAACCTTATTTACGATGTGGGTTTTCCACAAAGGTATTTTCTATTTTCAACCTTTTATTATCAAAGAAAAATTTCAAATTGCGAGGACGCAATTTATTGAAGGAGGGTAGAATGTAACACCCCGAGCTTCCACGATACGCTTCTCATTCAATAATGCAATAGCTTTCATTGTACGCAACTTCGAGTTCTAAAACACCGCGACTAATAAAAGTAGCCGTTATGAATAGTAATAACCACCTTTTAAAATTATAGAAATTTTATATTTCAAAATGGACTTCATTTTTGTATTCCTAATATCGAAATTAGCCTATGTTGAATTTTTGGTATTTTTCTGAGAACTTCTAATTTTTTATGAATAGTGAAAAATACTTAAAACACCTTTTTTAATCAAAATAATTTATAGTGATAAGTTATACTATATAGTGGTTTTAAAGTATAATTGGAATATATTTTTACCATTTTATCCAATGGTGGTCATTAGAATTAATTTAACATTGAAAATGGACATAAACAATTGCCAATCTTTTGATATAAATTGTTTCTTAAAAACACGCTATTTGTCGTAACAGCGGGAATTAATTGTAAAATTAATTAATGCAACTTATACGTCTGGAATTTTGTAAAATAGACATCATTTTTGAATTCGGAATATCAATTATAGCTTAGGGTGAAATTTTGGCCTTATTCTGAAAAACTTCAATTTTTGATGAATAGTGAAACCACTAAGTGGTTGTTAAATAACTGATTTTTCGTTTAAATGAAATATTACCACTTCTGTGATTTGATTTTCAAAAATCCGACATACATGGTTGTCATTAAGAAGTAAAATGTGGTTCAATGGGATAAAAATAATTTTTTGGTGAATAGTAACTTATTAAGTTCTTAATCGCGATTAGTGGTAATTAGGGTAGTTTAAGGTATAAATAATACTTTAATAATATTAAATGACCTAGACACATGTCCCAACCTCATTGGTTGTGTCATGGCCGACCAAGACAAGCCATGGCCTAACTTGGGGACCCCATGGATCCACTTTTGTAGGGAAATGACATAAATTAGTTTTTATTTAATGTTAAAGTGAAAATGACACTAACATAAATTGTTCTACTAAAACAATTTTTAATTGGGGTTATACAAGTCCAAATTTTGATTATAAATAGTCATTGGAAAGCTAAAAAGATTTCCTACATCATAGTATTTGTTTTATAATTTTTAGACATTAAATAAATTAAAGTATTTATGACATAATAATGATGCAGCGATGACATCATTATTTGACGATTTAAATAAAATGAGAAGATAATGCAAAATCCGAGGCTTACACTTGTCCAAAGCCTATTGGATGAAGATATTTCGAAACCTTATCACCTTAGCCTCGAATTATATAGATGTGGGACCTTTAGAATCCGAAAAGCATTTTGAAATAATGTAACATTTCATTACTTTCCAAAAGTGCCCCTCCTCTCCACTTATAAAAGGCCCCCACCTCTCCCACCTTATTCACACCTTCAAGCCATTTGGCTCGGCCAACCTCTGCCCAAATACTCTCCCAACATCCCTCCCTTACTCCTAGAAGCCTCACTTTGGGCAGAACTCTTCCCAAGGAAGCCTTTAGCTCAAATCAAAAAGAGTTACCCGATTTTGAGGTAATGTCTTTTATAATGTTGCTTTGTTTTATTTTTCTTCTCCAACCCCCTAAATTCTTTTTATTTATTTCTTTTGTAACAACACCAGTATCCTCAATATACTAGGATGTTGTTATAAGAAGGATTCGAGCTACACTTACACACACCTACATCTAATGGTTAAAGAACATACGGTTTCCGTGGATGGCGAAATTCTGCCTCACGAAGCGATGATTGTTCAACACTCATATAACACCTTCAAAGGTGGCCATTAAGATGTCACTATTTCTATATATGATATATAATATGTTTTTGTTTTACTTATGCTTCTGTATTTCTCATTTATGGCATACTTTATTATTTCCATTATGGGTAAAACGCGATAATTTCATTTTAGGAAGTGCGGACTACCGCCCCCTCAAAGTGATTTGAATCGTAAATGCCATATGTGGGATGTATAAAGGATGGAGTAAATGGTATTATACACTATATTATACTGGAATTATATTATACATTTATATCATTATGATTTAGTTCCATTAAATATGAAATTGAAATGAAAGTAGCGTTCATGCGTACGTACGGCTTACCGTCTCCATGAACGGTGCATTTCATTTCTTACCTCTAAATGTTACGTAATATTATAAATGAATGTATATACTGGATATATAAGACATATATGACATCTAAATTATGAATATAATTCTGGATATAATGGATATTTCACCACATTAACAACTTGTAATCATAAGAAGTTTATTTTTGACTCAAGTACCAAAGATCGACAAAACGACCGTTATTAACTTAAATAATTACATAATGATCATATCATTGTAATAAGTGATATAATAAGGATAATGAAATTGAGAATGGTTCTTAATAAGGAATATATTAACTCTAGTTTATTATTCAGGAGGTTAAAGAACGGTTGAGTCAAGTCGGACACAAGGTAAGGGAATTTCTTAACCCAACTTCCATTCTTTGGGTTAATCTCCTACTTTCAAATTATGTCATGATATTATTATGTCCTATTTTGTATTTTTACTTTATTTATGTGTACCTATAGTGAATACACATAATAGATCTATTTTATTTTTAAAAAATGATCTTTTTAAGGACTTCGTCTCAATCTCCTTTCATTGAGGCATATTTTGTTTTATACACAAATTTCATTTATACGGTGTATAAACCCCTTTGACTTTTACGTTTATTCAAAAGGAATATTTTTATACGAAGAATTTTGCTAAACGACAAAAGGGAATGTTTTTCTTTCCGTACTTATGTGGCGACAATGACTTCTCCGCTGCCGTGACCATTATTAGAGTTTCGGCTTCCTCTACAAGCCGTCATTTTTTTTAATGAAAAATAAATACAAAGTTTTAACTTTCTTTTATTTTGGTATTAAAAATGGGTTTGAAAGCGTTTTTATCATATCAAAGTGTTGTATTGATATCTTGTGATTGAAATGTGGAAATGTTATGTTTCCTTTATGCATGTTTTATGTGATACGATTATGTTATGGTTTATGATATGTTTAAACCTATTCATATGAGGAATGCATTGGACTTAATAAGTGACGGGTGGAGCCCGCTATAGCTCCTCGATGCATCGGCAGGTCTCATGAGACAAACCAGTGTCTTGGCACAAGGCCTTGACAAAATATTATTTGTGGTCTTGGCACGAGGCCTTGACTACGTGGTTAAGATAGTCTGGC
Source organism: Viscum album (assembly GCA_963277665.1). Classification (NCBI taxonomy): domain Eukaryota; kingdom Viridiplantae; phylum Streptophyta; class Magnoliopsida; order Santalales; family Viscaceae; genus Viscum; species Viscum album. Next base: position 386,467,759 of record OY728141.1, on the reverse strand, counting down.
ATTATGCATTCCATCATTATGAAAGTGGTTATTGATATTTCATGTGATTATTCGACCAGTAGAATATCCATGTGAAGAAGAGAATGGCATTATCTCATTTTACTTTTGCCATATTATGTTGAAGTTCATGTTTAAAAGGCTTTTGTTTTAGTTATACATTGCCTTAAATGTTAATGTTTATTTATGAAAGCTTCCGCATTATTGTTATCCTTACTGAGCATCTGAGCTCACCCCTTTCAATGTTTTAATATTTTCCAGGATGTGAAGAAGTATTTTATGAATGACCTGCAGGGATAGTCAGAAGAGGATATGAGTGTGGACTATGGAGACTTTGTTATTGTAGTTTTTCACTTTTTGATGTAATGAAAGACTTATGAATGTATCTAGTGTTTCCAAGGCTACTAAACTAATCGGTCTTTCGAGACTTGATCTTTTGTGATCATGCCAATGTTACGAAGTAATGCACCGACTCTGGGTAGCTGGGGTCGGGGCGTTACAGAATGGATACGATGGAGAATGAATCTCATCGCGTTCATGGAGACGGTAGCCCGTACGTACGCACGAGCGACAATACCATTCATTTGATATTAAAATAATATATAAATGGATGTTATATCATATATACAAAATAATTAACATGTTATATTTATTATTTACATGAGTTACACATCATTATTATACCCATCCAAATAATAATATATTGAATAACAATTACACCACGACGTGGAGACGGTAAGCCATATGTACGCACGTATGGTAACATGTTATTCAAAGGGTGGATAGAATACTGAATATGGTTGTACCATATTTATAATAACATCACAGTATATATATGATACTGGAGTTATTAATTTATAATGGTAATAACAAAGGAATAAGAAGTGGAAGAAGAAAGGAACTTGGAAAAGGGTGGTGAAATCATTACCTTTTCTTCGGGTTCTTCCTTTTGATTTGATCAAAAGGGCTGCTTTGGTTGGCTTTATGATCAAAATAATTCCTCTAGGTTGTATTGAGGGAAGTTGGGATAGTATTTGGGTAGAGTTTGGCCAAACCAAAAGGCTTTGAAGGTGTGACGAAATGAGAAGGAGGAGTGCCCATTTATAAGAGGGGTGAGGGGAACCTTTGGAAAAGCTAGAAATATTAATTTATAATAAATTCATATTCGGTTTATAATGGCTACAAAGTTGATTATTTAAATTTTAAGGTGAGTATGGGTCGAAAACCACTTAACCAATAGAATTTAGACAGGTTTGGGTTACTATATTAACCTTATCTTTAAGTATTAACTCTAAGTTAATTAGTTTCACTTTTACAATGTCTCTTTGTATTTTTATATTATATGGTTAATAAACTTACCATATACATCCAAGAGACCACCAAGTGGTCCATTAATGATACAAATATCATGATATAAGTCTCTTTCCCGAACCTTAGATTTTTAGGAATTTAATATCAATTAATAATATAATATTTATTTTAAAAACTCTTTTATGTCAATTTTGACACTATTCAATAGTTGATTTTTGTGAAACTCGTAACAGAATTATTACTTCAAAAAAAGTTAATTAAATAAATCAAAATATATTATATTATCCTAGAAAATTATTTTAATTCATTAAAAGTCTCAAATTATATTTATTTGGGTATTTATAATATCAATTATTTTAAATTTTCACTATTATGGTAATTACTGCATCATCATTGTGTCATAAATAAATTAAATTATGTAATATCTAAAAATTATAAATAAACTATCATTATGTATGAAATATTTTTATATTTCTAATAAATATTTATAGTCAAAAATCCAACATATATAACCCTATGTAAAAATTGTTTTTCTAAATGATATATGCTTGTGCCATTTTTTTATTCATTTTAACTTAATTAAAATAGTGTCCCTATCACCTACAAGTGGCTCCATGGGGTCCCAAAATCGACCCAAAGATGACTATGGTCGAACATGTATCAACAAATAGGTCTAGGATACGTTTTAGGGTAATTTAGTATTATTATAATATTATATTTTTACCCTTATTTACCGGATTTACCCTTAACCATGGTAAATAAAATATTTACCGAAGTAATTATTCAAAATGTCTAAAAATAAAATTTACCTATTTACACAATTTGAACATCCTGATTCCAAATATGGAATCCATTTTTCCAAATTCAAAACACAGAAGTGGAAGAAATTAATTTAAAATTAATTCCCGTTGTTAAAACAAAAAGCGTGTTTTTAAGAGATAATAACTATCAAAAGATTGACACTTGTTTATGTCCGGTTTAATTGTAAAATTATGTCCAATGACCAAAATTATATTAAATGGTAAAAATATATTCTAAATATTCTTTAAAAACACTCAAATTCATAATTTATCACTATTAATTATTTTGATTAAAAAAGTTGTTTTTAATTAAAATTTAGTAATTTTCACAATTCATCAAAATATTATAGTTATCCGAAAAGTACCAAAATTTCACCTTAGGCTAAATTTGATATTCAGAATCCAAAAATGAAGTCCATTTTAAAAAATAAAATATATATAATTTCAAAAAGTAGGTATTACTATTCATAACGACTAGTTTGATTGGTTATGGCGTGTTAGAACTCGGTGTTGCGTAAAACACATGCTATCACATTATTCAAAGAGAAGCGTACCGTGGAAGCTTGGGGTGTTACAGATAAAGTCCAAATATGTGTATCATTCAATATCTCTTTCTTTAACTCATTATTTTATGGTACACAAATTCATGACCCAAATCTCAAAATAAATTTTTCATTAACATTGAAATACGATTATTTCATTTTTCTTATAGATTCAATTCTATTTTGAATTCCCACATCATATATTGATAATCATTTATGTTTTTCAAAAGAGATGGATAAGCAATAATTTGTGAAAGGATTTATGATATTACTTCCTTTATGATTCCCATGTCCATACTCTTCAAGTTTAAGAAGATTGGATCCTTATAAATTCTCATCAATGATAAAATTTCTTAATTATTTATACTTTGAGAATCTAATACATTATTTTCTTTTCCAGGATTGTAGTGGATTGAGCAGTAATAGTCTTTCATCATCTCTGACCATCATTAATGGTGCATTTTTAGATCTTTTAATGTGAATATATACTTTAGGATCTTGTGATCTGTAAATATTTCACACTTCTCCCCAAATAGAAAATACTTCTAAATTTAAATTTGAAGATCACTACAGCCAATTATAGATCATGTGTTGGGTAGTTTTATTTATAAACATTAAATTTCCTGGAATCATAGTTGTTTTTTCATCTCCTAAAGTTTTGAAATAACCATTCTATATGGATTCTTGTATAATGTTAATTCCCTAGGTATAAGATCGATTGAAAATTTAACTTCTTGGCTCGGAGGAAGACCCTACAATTCCTTAGGAAACACATCAGTGAATTACCTCAAGATGTTCATATCTCCGAGGATGATATTTTTCTTAGACTCAATCGTTTGAGCTAGATACACCTATTCATAGGGAAATAATGTTCATGATTTAGATGATTGTTCTACAGAACATTCATCATTCTCTTTTCACTTGTACAAAATTAGCGGTCAATTCACGATATAGAGTGTGATTTCTTTCTCACAGAAATTTATGTTGGCTCTATGTAGGGAAATCCAATACATACTAATAATTGAATAAAATTACACAAAAGGTAGTATCAAAAGGTTCACTGGGAATTTTATCTAACAAAATTTTGAAAGGGAGGAGTTATATACTTGGGATGCAATAATTGCCCCATTTCCCATTTTCACCGAAAGCACTACTTTTATGCTTTGTGTTGGTGTTTTAATAATTATAATAAACTTTCCTGATATGGAGGAATGTGTAGTTCCCAAATAATAAATTATGTTCACTATTTTTGAATGAATAACTACAATACCATTCACCACTTGGTCTTCGGGATCCACCTCAGCAGTAATGATGGAAAAATATCTCCCTTGATGCCTTAGAGGTTGTTGGTTGTCTATGAAAACCCTTGTCTTAGTGCATTGGTTTGAAAAGTTCCTAAGTTCCTTTCAGGTGAAGCAATGAAAAATTCAATGAGGTTTGAATGGATTATTACTTTCCTCTATCACATTAGTCAGTTTCTCTTTTTGGTAATCTCTAGTTTGGTGTCTTCATTCCCAAACCAAAATCATTTCATCACCCCCTTAAAAAATTTACTAGGTGATTCTTTCTATAACTTTAGAAATAGGGATGGTGAAATTTCATAGCACTATTATATTTTTCCATTGGACTACTATAATTAAACTATAATTTCCACTTTTTATCCCCATGATACCGTTGAGATTCCCAAATCTCAATTTCATATTTTTGAGATCATCAAACAATTTCATCATAGCTATCAAAGTCTCATATCACAAGGAATTTTTGTGCACTAGGTTTTAGACCACAAAAGAAATGATAATGCTTGAATTTGTGGGTAATGAAAAATATGGAGGCATATATTTCAAGTATTGTGAGGTTTTATTTATACTCCCTAATAGATTTTTTTCTTTTTTTCAATATAAAGGAAATCCCTTTCCATTTCAAGTCAGAAGGTGTGAGTAAAATATTTATCAATTTTTTTTCTTTAATTACTTCCACCCCATAAATTTTATCTCTTTATAAAGATTCATATTTTTGATCAATATACACTACTGATCAGCTTCTCCCTTCATGCGATAAATAGCTAGGATAACCTTCTCTTGTTCAAATCATTGAAGGGTGGAGAAGATTTTCTCAATGGAGAGGATCTATTGTTTCATGATTAAAGGATCAGATAATCCATTGAAATTCAGAGAAATTTATTACATAAAGGTATCAATTCTGTATTTTTCATTATTATGGGGATTTGGGTGGTCCTATTGATCTAGGTTTTTATTTAGAACCATAGTCAGCTGAGAGAGTATCACCATAAAGTTCATGATTTCTTCTCCCATCGAGTTGGGTATCTTTTTGGGGAAGTCATCACATTTCCATTCACATTTGTTTTTTACTTGATTCCACCTATTTATTCCCATTGGATAGAATAAATGGAAAATTGGGATTTATTATTTTTAAACAATTAAATAAATAAATAGATATCCAATGAAATTAAATAGACAACTTATAAATTACATGTATTTATTTAACTTATGAATTTATAGGCTTTAATATATGTTATCCATGTTCTATTTTATAACATATATTATTATGATAATTTACCCCCTAATTATGGTTCATAATGACATTATGAATTTACCAAAGGATTTCCCATGGGGTTTCGAAACCATTTGTCTAGCAAGGCCTGTTGTCCTGCACCATTTCCCGGTCGAGCCTAGCTCAACACAATGTTTTGAGATTTTACCCCTATATACATATTTTCCAGAGCCACATCCACTTGTAGTATTAATACATGGATGCATTTTATTTATAAAGAACTTAATATATAATTTTAAATTTTTATGGGTGTTTTATTATACTTTGTGTTATCCATAAGTCTTTCCCTAGAGTTTTCTAATCATAATCTAAAAAATAACTAAACATTTCTTTTGATGTCAACTATAACAACCCTTCTTTTCATTACATAGTAATTTCTCATTAATTTCATAATATTTCACATAAAAAAGCCCATAATATTTAGAATTATATTTTAATTTGGATTAGGTGCATTACATAATAAATTAAAATAGGAAATTAATCATCTTTATTTAAGAATTATTTAACATGATTGTACTTAAAACTAAATGGGATAACCTGGGGACATACATAAGAAAGGGGTGAGATATAAATCATAGTAAGGGAATAAAAATGTTATAACATGAATAAATAAATATATGTTTGACAATATGCAAATTAATGGGGAATAAAAAGAGATAAAATCATAAACATGAATAATGAATCATGATATAACATGACAAAATAAAGGCAACATGGGAAATGTGGCAAAAACATAAAACCCTACATCATAAAAATAGGTCAATGATAAATATCAAGAAATAATGGTGGAAAAAATAACATGATGGATTATGTTTACTCCCTAATCCCATGCGTGACATATAATGAAACTAAAATGTTACCAAATGCATTGGAGAACTATATAATTTTCGGTGCACCACTCACATTCATGTCATTCTCATTCTTAAGTGTTCCAATTAATTCATAAAACATGGATTCATTAATCATAATATTTTATTTCATGATAAATGATTGTGAATTACATATATCTAAGTCCCTAATATATAAGTATATGTTCATAAATTTGAACACCCTTGATAAGAAATGGGTATGTGTATTCACTACACAAATGTTTGGCATGACAAATCACAGTGAAATTTTGACATTATAATGGTGGCGTTTGAATATTCATAGGAGGGATTGATGAGAGTGAAATGGGTATATCATAAGTTATACATAAAATGGATAGTATGGGGGAAATAAAACATATTACAATATCTAAAAATGAATATAAAATACATAAGATAAAGAATATTATTTAATATATAGGAGAAGGAGATGACCCCTTACCTTGAGAGCGTGACTCCAAATTCTTGGGAAGAGATTCTTAAGAGATTGGGGGATATATGAGAGGACACTAGATATGGTAGTTAAGATTAAGAAAATGATCTAACTATTTTGGGAGAAGAGAAATAGGATATTGTGTGGTTTTATATATGAAATTAGAGGGGAGTTCTTTATTATTTCCCACACTTAGGTTTTGGACTCTATATAATAAAATAACAAAATCAAAAAACTTAACATGGTTTTTTCATATGGTTTATTAAAAAGTGGGTTTGTTTTAATTATTTTATAATTAAAATAACCTAAATTATTAAAATAATACCCTTGATGATTAGGAAATGAATCATACTCTTAAAGAAATGATATTAAAATTAGAAAATATATTATTGACTTTTAAGGATTCAAAAAGAATATATAAAATTAATCAAATAAAATAAATAAATTATTTTAATGTTAATACATATATATTTTCGTTTATACCCTTTATTTTATTTATTACATCACTTTTGGGTAATTATGATGTCATAATACACATCATATAATTATATGGTATTTAATTTTTACCCAAAAATTCGACTGTCTTAGAAAATTATGAAAAACTAACATTTTTATAATTTTTATGTTATAATGAAAAAATAATATTAAATTTATAAAAATAATTTTCTAAATATGTGTATTTTCACTTTTAAAATAAAAATTGACATTAATTGAAAAATGATGGTTTTTTTATAATAACCGTTTTCAAACCCTTAAAAAAATTACATTTCACTTCATAAACATTATATGATCATCTATATTTAATAAAAGTTATTTAATAATAATATTTCAATAAACTATTATTTAATTAAAAAATCCATTAATTCAACAAAATAAATCCCTTAATTGAATTTAAATATTACCCAAAAAATATAATTTGTGTTTTATTGTATCAAAATAAAAATCATTTATAATGTAATAATAATAAAATGAAAATATACTCATCATTAAAAAAATATACATATTCATATTATTATGTTCGTTATACATATCCATTTAATACACCAGAAAACACCCCAAGAGTAAGGTGTGCAATAGTGAGTCTTTTGTGGGGTGGTTCGACATAAATGTTTTGGACTGTGATCTTGATGTGATAGTACCTATCCCATAAATATATTTATCATGATTAATTTGTTGTATGTCAACTTTGGATTCATCAAGGGAAAATACCAGTTATACTTTCTCCCTCCGATGCTCTGATTGACTGGCTTTATAAGGTACAGTTCTACTTGTTGTGGCCATCACTTCCTTTGTCTCTGTTAATTGGATTTGTTAAAACCCTATATTTATAATAATCATATGATCACTATTAAATGACTATATTATTAATGGTAATGATACTAAATGTTCTTTTAAATATTATAGGATATAATAAAACCAAATAAGTGCATGTGTTTTCTATAACCATAATAAATAGTAAACCATTTAATTAAATTTCAATGGGGGGTTTTATTTATAAAATTTCCAGTCATTATATTTTTGGTTAGTATATATGATAAATATGAAACCCAATAGGTAGTTTTACTAATAATTTAAATCATAGACCACCATAGCCATCTCTATGTCATTTTTAAGGACATTTAGTTCATGTGTCCTCAACTATTGGGACCCATATGCCATGAAACAATCTTCCAGCAACAACGCTACTCCAAGACTGACCTCTGACATATAAAAATATATGTCCTCTTTACCCAAATTAGGTAGGGTAAAAATTGGTATAGTATTTAAATGATTCTTCAACTTTTGGAAGGAATTTTTAGACACTCCAGACCATTCTAACAAGAAACCCTTCTTGGTTAATCTCAAAAGAGGTGTTGAGAAGTGAAAGAATTCCCTGATGAACCTTCAGTAATACCCTAGAAATCCTAGAAATATTTTGTTTAAAAAAAATCTTAGGATTCTCCAAAGATAAAAAATCATGCACCTTTTCTAGTTACATTTACACACCATCATTGGAGATGTTGTCACCCATGAACTGAACCTTGTCGATTCAGAAAAATACTTTTAGATAGATTGACATAGAGACAATTCTATCTTAGTGTACTCAAGATGGCATTGATATATTTTTCATGATTTTAATGAGTCTGGGAGTACACCATGATTTTATCTACAATTACAACCATAACTTGATCTAGATACTTGAGTATGATTTGGTTCATTAAGGCTATAAACAGAACAAAAGTGTTATTAAACCCAAAGGGAACATAAATAAACTCCCACAACACATACCTAATTTGGAAAGAAGTCCAAGATATATCAGAATATCTCACCTTAAAATGATGATAACCTAAACTCAAAACAATTTTAGAGAAAATAAAAAAACTTATGAGCTAGTAAAAAAGGTCATAGATATGTGGAATAGGATATCAGTTCTTAACTTTTATCCAATTAAAATTTTTATAATCATTACAAAAAAAATGTCCTACAAAACTTATTAGAAAACAAATATGAAGATCACCAAGGTGAATTACTTGGAAGTAGAAATATTTTATTATCTAATTAATCTAACTATTTATTGAGTTCCTAATGTTCTATTGGTTCATTTTTATATGGTATAATAGAAACCGGATGAACTCCAAGCATGCCACAAACTAGCCCAGGTCAACCTTGAACTGGTCACCCAAGTCTGTTTGTGGCATGGCCTGATGGGTATTCCCGATCCCACTAAGATGGAAACTAGTGTCGGGAATCAAAGTGTACATGAGGGAATGATTTAATCCCATAAGATAAAACAAGGACCAGATGGAAATAAAACTAACATCAGGAAAAAAATAAACTGCACATACCTCCTTGTGACCTTCTAGGTCACCAGCCAACTCAGAACCAAGCCTTCTCCAACACTGAGCAGCTGGACCAGGAATCTGAGAAAGAAATTGATCCTGTAACTAAAAATATATGATATTCATGAGCAATGAAATTCTTAGTTGGCATGCCAAATATAACCATTTAATAAAAGATTTCCTTTTCCAAAATAAACCAATTACATAAGTTTGAAAAATAATTACAAAAGTATGGGTTATATTTTAAATAAAAAAACATCATTTTTCCAATTTTTAAAATCCTACTCATTCTACAAATCATTTCCAAAACCAATCCCCCATTTATAACCAAAAGTCAAGAAGAAGAAATTACAAGGATGTGATAAAAAAGAAATAAATATACATTACAACCTGGAAATAATCTAATGGGTATAACATAAAATTAACATGAAATACAATAAATACCATGACCGATCCAAAACATCCCTAGTAGACCCATGGACATACTTGGTTTGGAACCACCTACTGACTTATAGTGAAGCCCCTAAGTCAATAACCAAATAGCATCCCTAACCTGACCTCACAAGTGGCCCATCCCTCTTGGTATATCTACAATATCAGGGACTACTAACCCATCTAATCGGGTCTATAAATCAATCGTCACTCGATCATCTAAAATATTACCAGCAACCCATGATGGTTGTAATACTGTGTAAGTAGGAGGCCCTTGAATGCATGACTCACCTTACCTACCATCACCGCACTTTCCTACCCCAAACACAAAAAAACTATACAATATCCCATAAAGAGATATCACCCTATATAGGTGCCCCATAAATGTTTATGTACATACTTATATCACATATTCACATCACATCATCGAAAGTTCCAATCAGGATGCTATGACATAGAACCATTTAAAACATTTCACAAAACAACAAGGTTGCCAAACGAGAACACAATTTCTAAAAAAAAATCCTTTTAGAGAGTCATACAAAATATTACACTAGAGTTGGAAGGTCTATATGGGCCTTTAACCTTCACATCTCCAAAATACATTTAACAAGAACATTTTCAATTACCATTTTTAGAAAAAAAGAAACTAATAGAACTCACCAAACATGCCTTTATTCTTTACAACTTTCTATCATTTACCAATAACACTTTAAAACCATACCCAGAATAACAAAAAATACCACTTTTATATAAAAATGTCCAAACAGGCCTTTACACCAAGGATTTTTAAATAGGCATCCAAGTGACTATTTAAGCCATGTTAAAACACACAAATCATTTGAAAGTTCCAAATGGTCCTTTGAATTACATATAATATAATTCTCTTTAATAAACTCCAAGAATCCTTAGATTCCAATCACACACCCGAGTATCTTTCAAGGAGAACTGGGCCAAACCATGAAGGATATGTACCATTCTTTGAAAACTTAAGAAACACAAAATTTATAAAAATAACCACTCACATTCTTTAAACAGACCACAAAAAAATATTCCAACCAAATACACACCTGAAATCTTCTTTTGAAATAAAAAACACACCAAGGGCCTTCCAAAATAATTTTCTCAACTCCCACACAATTTAATAAACCACCTGTAGACTTTATGAAAAGAAATAAAAGGTCTCAACAATTTTACAAAAAATCTTCAAGGAGAAGTTACCATACAAATCACCTTATTTCTATCTTTTAATTGATAAACTAAAATTTAATCAACAACTTTAAAAAACACCATCACATAGGAATGACTTAAAAAATAATTCTAATAAATTTCACCAATAAGAATAAACTATCCAAAAACTAGTAGTAATCATAATTAAGGTGTGAAACCTATTTATAAATAAATTGAAATAAATAATGTCCTAATGGAATTCTTCAGAAAGAAAAAAGGTGAATTCACATGCACATATTCAAAGAACTATTTCAATTTTTTTTAACAATTTCAAAAAATATAAAAAAACACTACAATGAGTTAACTATCGTGATTATAGGAATGTGAATAACATTTAAAAACTAATTTTAAACACAGAAGTGCTATGGTTGTGTGAGAAAGCAAATAAATTTGGAAAATTCCGACGAAAACAAGTGAAAACATGAAAAAACCTCAGCGGAAGAAAGATTAGCACCCTACAAACCAACCACACACCTTAATTAATGATAAAAATGTGCGAATTACTAGCTATGGAATTATGGTTGGTTTAATTTGGAAAAACAAAAAAAAGAAAGAAATACACTGAAGGAGGGAATACCCTGTGCCATAGAAGAAGCGAAGGAGCTGCACACGAGGGTTTCAGGTTTGCTGAAGGCATGCCAGGTTGGGAAACACGAGCATGGAGGGAGAGGTCACTGATGGTGGAGATGAAGATGGAGTAAAGGGGCGCGGCCAGAGCACCATTGAGGTCTAGATTAGTGAGGATGGTTGCGCAAGAACCAGGGAGCGAGGGCAGTTTGGGCCACCCCGCAGGAGGGAGAGGGAAAAGGACGGGCTGCCGGGGATGCACCAGAGTAAGGGTGGAGGGAGGTGAGGGGAGTTTGGCCTGCACTACTGGATGGGATTGGGTGCTCAAAGATCCTGGAGAAGAAAGGGGAGGCGACTTCCTCATGGGAGAAGGAGGGGGGGGGGGGTTGCGACCCCTAGGGTATTCTCTATATATGTTTATAATAATAATAATAATAATAATAATAATAATAATAATAATAATAATAATTATTATTATTATAAGAACTATAATAATAATAAACTTGTCTATTTCATTTTAAAACATGATAATATTAATAAAAATTTAATAAATATTATATTAATAAAAATTTTAGTGATAATAATATTATTAATTTTTTTAATAATAATAATTTTATTATTTTCTACATATTATTGTTATTATTATTATGTTTTAAATATTTGGATCATTTTATACTCACAAAATTTTTATTATTTTAAGAAGTGGGCAACAACAGGGGAACCCGGGCCAACCGCACGGTTACCGTCACTCATTCGGTGCCTGTCCACCGGTCCAAAACCTACCAAAATTATTAAACATAAAAAAAATCAAACTGGGACCCAAACCCAACTTTGACCAAATGATGCGAGACCATGATAATAATAAAATAAAAGAACACCCGAGGTTGGGTTGTGATAAGGCATTAGCCCAATCGTGTACTTAATCTCTCTCTTAGGAGCCATTCTTAAGAAGTAATTGGAAAATAAATCCCACAACTGATCCACTATAGGATAAAATACAACTCACTCTACTCACCCTCATCAAGCACAAGAAATTCCACTTGGGATATGAGATTACATAACTACCGATGAACCAGACCTATATGGTTTTCATGGATATCCCATTCACCAAGATGACCATAAGTGTCACCATCAAGGGTTGTGAACATTAAAATTTGGAAATAAACGCCGACATGGTCTCGATAAAAAACCCACCAATACATTCCCAATATCAAATAAAAACGACACATGTTGATCATAAACAAGCCCCAAAGGAAGTGGTACCCACCAACCTCGAGAACACACTGCTTACATTCCTAGAAATATTTTGAGCATACTCTCAATGGTGTGCCAATCGAAATAATCCAAAATAAATTTTACACCCCTAGAACCAAAACATTTACAAAATGAGAATATATAAAAGTGTTCAAATCCCCTATATCAAATTTATCACTAAAAAACATGGAATCTACTGGAATCATACCTCGAATAGTTGATGGACCAACATCTCCCCCATTAGGTGCATGCTGAACTCCATGAATCTCACCCACCCGTATACCTTTGGATCTATTATGAGTTCTTGGTGTTTTACTAACTTTATAGTATGAATTATCTTTTCTTGAAATTCCACATCCCCCTTCCCAACCAGAACAACCAGTGTAAATATAGCTGCCTGACTAATATGGAGTTGCTAATTCACTACCAAAACTATGTATTGGCCTATATCCTCCACCAATACCCACCTGTTATGGGTTCTTGAAAAAGATCTATATATGAACCATCATTCAAAATTTTACATATTCAACTAGAGTCCATGGATACTAACCTCACATGTGGACTAACCTACCACACTGATAGTAGATGACCAAGGTACCTCCTGGGGAGATAGTTCCTATTCCCTGACTACTATGTCCACCACTAATCAGGTGGAATCTCTCACAAAGTTTCTTTCTACAATAATAAAAAGTACCACTAGGTTTCCTAGTAGTACTAATATTTTTTCACCATACGCTTCATTCAAGTTCACTTCAAAAATGAGATCCTGATCCCCCACCTCAACATACCTCTTCAAGCAGAAGATATTTACATAGGACTTGATATCACATATAATTTCATCCTGAAATTACCTATCCATATTCACCTGATATCCTTCCAACCTCAAATAATAATTATACAGATATATGAAGCAGCTAGCATAATCCATTACCATCATACTTCCCTAAGTCAACCACATAAACTCTTCATCCTTCCTATGCCTGAAGGTCTCATGTTAATAGTGTCCCCATGAATTATCTTGGAAATCATTCCAAGAAATTACCTTAATCTACTCATCCTAGAACTATATATGTAATGACCCGGACCCGGCCAGCCACCCGAACAGTGCTGAATGGGTCGGGTGTCACTACCTTAGGCACACCTCCCTGAACGCCAAAGGTTGCCGACTAGCAGCGAGGGTATATCAGGTATAGTGGGGAGGCTATAACCTCTCGGAGTAATAAAAATGGTACTGGTCTGAGTATAATACTAAAATATGCAGTGGAAATAAATGACTCAGTAGACTCGAACCAGACCCGCAGAGCGGAAGCATAACCAATATTAATAAACAATGGAAGCAATATAGAACACAACAATAGCGGAAAGTAAACATAACAACATTCTGATAACATGTAACTAATACTGAATAGTAAAACATGCATACTAAGTAGGTCATACACAACTGAATGTAAAAAGGGCGCCAACGGCTAACCAAAAGTAGCTACAAATATCAAGCATGCCAATACAGAAAAGAAACAAAACAAAGTAAACCCCAGCTAGGCATGACCTCAAGGTCAATACCATCTCCATGCAACTACTAACGTAGCCTAGCTCCTGAAGCTGGCCTCTTTCCTGCATGTAAATCCATAAAGTCTGCACGCGTCCTGAAGGGCCCGTGTAGGGAGTGAGACAAATCTCAGTAGGATACCACCCAACGGTACGTACCAAATATATGTGTTTAAGCAGTTTTTCATTTCTCAGAAAAGCAGTAAACAGTACAATGCACAAATAAACACAAACTCCACTGGTGCTCAATAGCCACCATGTAGCATCACCTGCTTTGGCCAACGCCGGAATCTTTGTCGTGTAACCCGGCACCACGTGCCACCTGACACCTCGTGTCTCAAGTACCGACGTCCCGAAGGCACACCCAAGATAGTATCCTGGCACCATGTGCCTCATGAAATCTCGTGTCTCAAGTACCGACATCCCGAAGGCACGCCCAAAAATAGTAACCCGACACCGTGTGCCTCCTGAGACCTCGTTTTTCAAGCTATCCCGTGAAGGATCCTCACATGCCACGTGGCTTTCTACGGCAAGCACCCCCAACCAAAATAACTACCTGTAACTATGAGGGCCTCTACCCACACAAGTGGTCAAAACCACCGCATCACGGAGTATCTCTGTGTGCACACTACTCAAGTATTAGGAGAGAGGTAATCACCAAAATAGTCCTAAGCCACCAACACGTATGACACCTCGTGTCCCTGCGACCATTTCGCTCAAGTCTGATGGAATCGCCATCCTAGTATCCCAAGCCATGCCCAACCTGACAGTCATACTACCTTAAGATGACATCCATGATGCCCAAAATCGTGTTCAAAACCACCCAAAGTAACCCGGGGAAAGCCCCAACCTATGATCAGCATCACTCAAGCATAACTAGGCCAAGCCCAACACAACCCAAAAGGTCTTGTAGATGAAATCTATCAATTGCATATATAACATTTTTAAACAGAAAACATAAACTGACAAAACAAACTAAACAGTTGAATTGCACTCTACCAGTTGCTGTCCCATACCAGCACTAAGGTTTTAAATGCCTCCAACAATTTATATCAAACATCAATAAATTAAACTAACAGTTTATAACATTAACATATCAGTTAAAACAATTTTGGAGTTCCCCATCCAAAATTCCCCGACAAGCAACGACCCCACACCCGACCCTGCTTATGCAAACTGGTAACCGGGCCTAACCAAAAGCATCCCAGAGGTCCCATAAGCAATAAAATATGAAAAATCAGATAAAACAGGTCCCGCTCAAAATACCTAAAACCACGCCGAAGGCCGCGTTACCCAAACAACCACGAAAACACAAAAAGAAGTATGCACCACCTACCTGAGACTCACATGATGCTACTCCTCTGGTAACTCCCGCTAATTCGGTCTAAAACGCGGTAATCTACAAAATATTCAATAACGTTCAAACACCTATAACTCATTCTAGAATGAAAATTAGACAAAACAGTCAAAGAGGAATTGAGGCCTTACCGAGGGGGTTCCAACGCATCCAACTGAGATCAGATCTGACTTCAGACAAAGAACTGAGAAGCAATTGAAGGTTCAGACTATTTTGGGGGAGGACGTTCTGTCCAGAACCTCAAAACGAGGCTACTAAAAGTTTTAAGCGAAAAAAAGAAAGCACACAGAATGTACTTTAGGACTAAATGCCGTGTGTGTTCATTTAACTATTAATAAGAGGACAAGATTCCACCGACTTACTTTCCAAACCTTCCGACACGAGTACACGGCATGTACCTAGGGGTACACGGTGTGTACTTGATTCCTCTTACTTTCCTCACCGACGTACTCACATGCCATGTGTTTCTCTTATATAAGGCTAGAATACATGGCGTGTCCAAAGGGAACACGGAGTGCCCCTGGTTCTACCCAGCCGACAGGCCTACACGCCATGTATGGCCTCACATGGTCAGGGGTATACATGGTGTGTTCAAAACTACACGCCGTGTAGTAAGAAACTACTACACGGTCATCACACGACATGTACTCGGCGAGCACACGACCGTTCACTCACCTACTCATACACGGCGTGTTCTTAAAGTACACGGCGTGTAGTCTCGAAATTTCCAGAAACTTCCCATTTTCTCCAGTTTCCTCAGAAACCAATCAAAAATTCAAAAAGGGTTGGGATTTTGACCCGTTCCAAAAACCCGGGTTCTTATAAACTCCCCACCCTAACGTAGCTCGTCCCTGAGCTACCAAACGAAACCAGGAGATGGCACCGAACACGCCCATCCCGGTTAAACAACTCGGACTACCCCGGTCTCAAGGTTCTGGCTAAATTCCTCAGGGGGATCCCCACCTTAGGAATTTCCCACTCAGTCTCAACCAACAAAGCTCAAATAAACCATGGTTTACTAACCTGTTTTCCGGACGCATAGTCCTCCCATGATGCATCGTCACCCCTGCACCCCATTGGTGCTTCTGTGTCGCTTCCGACACCCAATGTATCCCGCACCGCGTCAGTGTCCGCATCCACGAGGTCCTGGTGCCTAGCACCTCAAGTAACCCGCATCCTCGATGCCCCTATGCCCACTGAACTACAAGTAACCCACATCCATGATGCCCCGATGCCCATGGAACCTCAAGTAACCCACATCCACGATGCCCTGATGCTACGCATCTCATACATATATGTATATATATATATCACGCACCCGATATGGTGCCAATCCCACTGAATAGCATGTAGTCAGCCCACAAAGATCCTGTGCACCACGTGCAATAAAAACAAGCATACCTCTACAGGTCATTCCAAAAAGGAAACACGGAGATCACGGCCACACCGCGGTGTACCTCTAACTGTTGTCAGCTCACCGGCCTGCTCAGCCTCTGGCAGCTCCACAACGTGCACCTGGCCTGAAACACAGCTGCCTAACGCCTGAAATCCCTGCGATGCTTCTCCAGTCACCAGCCACTGACCCCTCAACTGGGTCCCACCATCTCTATCACGACCTTTGTGCATAGCTAAACCTTGACTACCCTCTCCGGGTACCGAACCCGAACCAACTCCAGACACTACAGTCTATCCTAGTCCCTGCCTACTGGCTATCTGAGAAGGTTTCCTGCCAAACCTATCCAGATTCCCATCCTATCCACATGCCCGACACTCCTTTGGAGGCCTATCGCACTGCGCCCGAACATGTCCCGGCTGTCCTAACTGAAAGAAAATCACCGAAGAACTCCCACAAGGCGGTCTATTTGAATCCCTGGACTGATGCCCTGCTAGAACTCGTCCCATCCTAATTTCCTGCTATCCGAGCCATCACCTGAAGCTGTCATCTTCCCCAAGTGAGATTTCTCCCTCTCATTTCCCTAAGTTTTGAGCGCATGATTCACTGCTTCTGAGAAAGATACCAGCCTGAAGTTGTTCACCTGGACCCGAATGGCGTGTCGTAAGCCGTCCTCGAAGTGCCTCACCCTAGCTGCGTCATCGCTCACCATACCAAGTAAAAATCAAGACAATTCTGTAAAAGTAGCTGCATAGTACATAACGAACATACCTTGCTTCTAAAGACTCAACAACTCCCGATCTCTCTCGTCCCTCAGTTTCTTTGGATAGAAGTGCTCAAAGAACATGTCCTCAAAGTACTTCTAAGACAGTATCTCGTTCCTACGATCCTGAACCTGTACATCCTACCAACTCTTCACCAGTTCTCTTAGCATGTACGTCACCAGCTTGACCCTCTACCCTAGAGGCATCTCAAGCTGCTTGAAGATCATTTGCATACTATTTATCCAGTTCTCAGCCACCTACGAGCCACCCTCACCCTGAAAAAGCGGCGGGTGCTGCGACTGGAACTCTCAAGTTAGATACTCTATAGAAGGCTCTATACCCTACGTGCCTCCATCAATCCCCTGTGGGACACATACCAGGCTAGCTCGGAGCTGCTCGTCAAGCCACGACCTGAACGATGCCAAACCCGGTTTTTGTCCTGCCTACACTGGATCCTGGACCTGATCCTATCCCTGAGCCTATACCTGCAGCTCACGCTCTGCCTGCACCAGATTCTAAACCTGATCATACAACACTGTATCATCTCCTGCCTGACGCTCCATCGAGTCGTGAAGGAGTAACCCAATGAATACCATAAATGGTCAGGCAACCCATATATATATTACAATATATTCTACACAGATAAGGAAAGCAGTAAAAGGCAGTGCATAACAACTACCCTTACTCCCCCTCACCGCAACCCATGCCCCACAGCATCCCGGCCTCATGGCCTCCTTACCTGCCCTCAACAGAGCCAAGTATCAAAATTACATCGGGCCATGCCCGTCTTGACAACTCACGTTGCCTGAAAATGACGACCGAGTCGCCCAATCCTGACAGTTACGCTGCCTCAGTCATAGTACCTACCTTCTCTCATAAGAGTCAGACTCAAATATTCTGCCACATGAAATTTTTAAAAAAATATAAGGCATGGTATAAACATTTCCCAACTAGAAATTCTATCAGGAATATCACCAATTCACATTTAAATTCATATAAAGTATGGAAATTGATCTTTTTTTTTTCACATGGTATTATCACTTCACAAAGCATACGTGCAATTATGAATTTGAAATACCCTAAAAATGTTCCTATCAAAAGACAATCAACTGAGCCTCGACATACCGTCCAGGGTCCAATTCTCCCTTACCATACAGGGTCAAGGGTCACATATCACAATCAAGAACATCACACATCAAGTGAGCCACTGAGGTGGAAATCATATAAACTGTAATCAGAGGAAAAAGAAGACAACAATTCCCACCCATGGAAACTTGGTCCATCCCTCATACCTGGGGCTACAGGCACCCAAGCACACGCTAGAAACCCAGTTCCAGTAACAAAAAGGTATATCTAGTCTACCATATCCCAAATAGTAAAACCAGCAGAAAGAAACGAGAAGACTCAAACTCATTAGTATCCAGTAAAACGATGATACTAAATCCCTGTCAAGAACTCCTCTGATACCACTTTGTAATGACCAGGAACCAGCCAACCACCCGAACAATGCCGAAAGGGTCTGGTGTCACTTCCTTAGACGCACCTCCCCGAACGCAAAAGGCTGCCGACTAGCAGTGAGGGTCTGTCAGGTATAGTGGGGAGGCTATATCCTATCGGAGGAATAAAAATTGTACTGGTCCAAGTATAATACTAAAATATACAGTGGAAATAAATAACTCAGAAGACTCGAACCAGACCCACAGAGCAGAAGCATAACCAATATCAATAAACAGCAGAAGTAATATAGAACACAACAGAAGTGGAAATTAAACAGAATAACATCCTGATAACATGTAACTAATACTAAACAGTAAAACATGCATACTAATCAGGTCATAAAAAACTAAATGTAAAAAGGGCACCAATGGCTAACAAACAGTAGCTACAACTAGCAAGCATGCCGATATAGAAAAGAAACAAAACAAAGTAAACCCCAGCTAGGCATGACCTCAAGGTCCATACCATCTCCATGCAATGACTAACGCAGCCCAGCTCCTGATGCTGGCCTCTTTCCTGCACGTAAATTCATAAAGTCTGCACGCATCCTGAAGGGCCCGTGCAGGGTGTGAGACAAATCTCAGCAGGATACCAGCCCCCAGTGCATACCAAATATATGTGTTTAATCAGTTATACATTTCTCAGAAAAGAAGTAAACAATACAATGCAAAAATAAACACAAACTCCACTGGTGCTCAACAGCCACCATGGAGCGTCACCGGCTTCGGCCAACCCCAGAATATCTGTCATGTAACCCGGCACCACGTGCCACCTGACACCTTGTGTCTCAAGTACCGACATCCTGAAGGCACACCCAAGATATTATCCCGGCACCATGTGCCTCCTGACACCTCGTGTCTTAAGTACCGATGTCCCGAAGGCACGCCCAAAAATAGTAACCCGACACCGTGTGCCTCCTGACACCTCATGTCTCAAGCTATCCCCTGGAGGCTCCTCACCTCCCACGTGGCTTTCTATGGAAAGAACCCCCAACCAAAATACCTAACCGAAACTACATGGGCCTCTACCCACACGAGTGGTCAAAACCACCCCATCATAGAGTATCTTTGTGTGCACACTACTCAAGTCCCGGGTGAGCGGTAATCACCAAAATAGTCCTAAGCCACCAACATGTCTGACACCTCGTGTCCCTGCGACCATGTCGCTCAAGTACGATGGAATTTCCATTCTAGTATCCCAGGCCATGCCCAACTTGACAGTCGTACTGCCTCAAGCCAACGTCCATGACGCCCAAACCCATGGTCAAAACCACCCAAAAAAACCCGGTAAAAGCCCCAACCTGTGATCAGCATCACTCAAGCATAACCGGGCCAAGCCCAACACAACCCAAAAGGGTCCAACAGATGAAATCTAGAAATTCCATATATAACATTTTTAAACCGAAAACATAAACTGGAAAAACAAACTAAACAGTTGAATTGCACTCTACCAGGTGTTGTCCCATACCAGTACTGAGGTCTTAAATGCCTCCAACAATTTATATCAAAAATCAATATATTAAACTAACAGTTTATAACATTAACATATATGTTAAAACCATTTTGGCATTCCCCAACCAAAATTCCCCGACGAGAAATGACCCCTCACCCGGCCCTGCTCACGCAAACCGGTAATCGGGCATACCCAAAAGCATCCCAGAGGTCCCATAATCAATACAGTATGAAAAAGCAGATAAAACGGGTCCCTCTAAAAATACCCGAAAACACGATGAAGGCCACGTTACCCAAACAACCATGAAAACACAAAAAGAAGTATGCACCACCTACCCGAGACTTTCACGATGCTACTCCTCCGGTAACACCCGCCAATTCAGTCTAAAACGCGGTAAATCTATAAAATATTCAATACCGTTCAAATGCCTATAACTTATTCCAGAACGAAAATCAGACAAAATAGTCAAAGAGGAATCAAGGCCTTACCGAGGGGGTTCCAACGCATCCAACCAAGATCGGATCTGACTTCAGATGAAGAACCGAGAAGCAATTGATGGTTCGTCCGATTTGGGGGAGGAGGTTCTGTCCAGAACCTCAAAATGAGGCCACTTCCTATTTTAAGAAAAAAAAAAGAAAGTACACGACATGTAATTTAGGGATACACACTGTGTATAGTTCATTTAACTATTCATAAGATGGCCGGATTCTTCCGACTTACTTTCCGAACCTGCCTACATGAGTACACGGTGTTTACTTGGTTCCTCTTCCTTTCCTTGCCAACGTACTCACATGCCATGTGTTTACCTTATACACAGCTAGAATACATGGAGTGTCCAAAGGGAACACGGCATGCCCCTGGTTCTACCCGACCAACATGCCTACACGCCATGTATGGCCTCACACGGTCGGGGGTATACACGACGTGTTCAAAACTACACACCGTGTAGTAAGAAACTACTACACAGTCATCACACGACCTGATTTCTACAGTAGAAGAATTCACGAGTTTCTTCTTTCAAACATTCTACAAATAAGTGCTTTGTAATAAGATCAGATCATTTATCTTTCACCATGTATGGATATTTGGATTCAGTAGTTTGAGAGGGTATGATATTGCCATCTGTACCAGGCCCGTGCATTGTTGCACATGATAACTTGCTGAGAAGTCATGCAATGGTGCAGGCTTTCCATAATGATGTTGACATTGGGGAGGGGTATTTCTCAGTAGTCATTTTTTAGGATGATTTCATACCTTTTGACATTTGGGTTTTGTTTACATCTCTATGTCTTTGATGTTTATGAGGTTTTCCCCCTTTACCCTTAAATGGGGTATTATCCAAAAAATTGATAAAACATTTAGGCCTTCGGGCCATTCAGTCATAGGGTATTAGGTTAGAAAACATGGAGCCTTAGTACATGAATTTTACTAGGATTTATAATTCCATGTCCAACCATCCCAACAATGATATGGAACACCATTTCCATGCAGTTGGATTCCAGAGCATCAGTCCATTCCTTGAAAAACTACTATGCATTGGGGAAACTAACACATCATTCTAGTCGGCCAACAAAAGTATAGAACTAGTCCAACATCCCACCAACCATTTATCATATTCACATAGGCTCATCATCTCTAACCAATTTATTATAGAAAAAAGGCAATGGTGAACTATTTAAATTTAATCATGTTTCCATGATTCTAAACAATCTTCATTTTATAAATTCCTAAAACAGACCCATTTTACCATGTTAAGAAATTATGAACATTTATTCCCCTTTAATATCCAGTTAATGATAAGGCCAAGACCCATTAAAAAATTATCACATTCATCTATTTACCCACCATCATTTACTTAACTCTTTATGTAAAGAAAAACATCTCATCTTGTTATGTTACTCTTTTTATCACATTTAAAATTTGTTTAATATCATACACACCTCAGTTTATCAATAAACATTTCTATTTTCCTTGTTCATAGGAGTGGTCCACACCATGGGTGTCTATAGGCCCACTCTACTCATCCCCATCAGATCTCATGTGGATCATGAGGTATCCAACACATCATTTACTTACCCAATTAATCATTTCCTACAACGGTAAAAAATTAACACAACCAAAAAACCTCAAAATCATGACTAAATATACAAAATCAGAACCAAGAATATGGGATATAACTTATATACCACATACCTAAAGTTCATATATGGACACTCGCTCAACATTATCCCATGATTCAAACTCAAATAACATTGAAATACCCAACTTAGAATCTTCTAAAAAACATGGTTTTAGGGATTTAGATGGGGAAGAACAATTATACATAGTGTTTTACAGATAATCTGAGAAATTGGTGTGTTTGAATCACCCATATCATTAATTTGTACCCAACTATTCTCCAAATGTCCCGGAATTCAGGGAAAATCATCCCATGTAATTTTGGGAGGAAAAAGTATGTAATCCCTATTGTAGTAGGGTGAAATGGGAGGAAAATCAGGTGAGAGTTCATAAAGGCTAGGGAGGAAAATTAGTAATTCCCCCTATTTAATTAGGTTCATGGTTTGGCCACATGGTCGGAAAAACTATGTGCCAACCATGCACCACCATCAGTCTAAGAGGGGCATGGGTCATATGGTCTCCTAGGAGACCACACAGTTTAAAAAACCATGTAGTGGCCATGCAAAGTGGATATTTCCTACTTTGAAGGGTTTTCATGATCTACATTTCATGGGTTTTCAACTTTTCATACTCCTCTACACACTATGAAGATAAAGCACACAGTTTTTAATAACCATGAAACAACCATTTTTCTGACCCAATGTAGCCTCTTTTCTTCCATTTTCAGGTCCCGAATACCCAGGACATCTTTGATAATCCAAATATTCTTAGGAAAAAATATATTAACCAAAAAAAAAACATTTCAATAAAAACATAGACAAGTAATACCTCATTAGAAGTTTGGTATCATATAATTATTTTCATCTTATGCTTATGTGCATCCCTAGTTTACCCTTACATAGTATCAAATATCACCCTTTCTTATATTTATTTTCCCCAAGTTATGATGAAATTTATTACATATGATAGGTATGGGAAAAGTTATATTTATGAATAATGTAGTGGTATATGATGTATCTCACTTATGGGCCAGGGTTTATGTATCCAAGCTTACAAATCACTAAACTATTACATTCCCTAAAATTGTTTTGTGTAATGTAATGAATATACACAAAAAATGACACAATATATATGTATGATAATCCTAGATTTCAATATATATCCATGGTAACACCATCAGAACATAACTTCATTCTAAATTTTTTTTATGGGTTGTCTAGTGTTTCTAAAACTGTGATACTTTCTGAAATTTTTGGAACATATATAACATCTGGACTACTATTTAAATGAAATTCATCTAGTGATATCTCTTTGAACCCATCCACAACTTCCTATTGGTTCTGATCTTTCCACAAGATTTTTTATTAGATGATAAAATTTCATATTCAAACAATATTTTATACATTGTTATCCTAGATACAAAATTTAAATCCTACATCACCATATCATATAAGAAAACACACTCAAGACTTAACATCTAACTCATACATTTATTTGGAATCAATTTTGATGTAGGTGAGTGAAACAAATACATTGAAATAAAATTTCAATATTCATTCTAGAGTAATGTGATTTTGTAAATTATTATCTCAATGGATATGATGAACTTTTATTCACCAAGTAGGCTAAAGAATTTATGACCTACACCAAAAAATCCTTAGAGAAACATGTGTGTATCCTCATGATCTTTTCTTCCTCCACTAGAGTCCCATCGACCTTATATTATACTCCCTTTTGTTTCATATTTCTTTATATAGTCTTCTCCAATGATATGATTTTCTACTAGTAGAACCATCATATTTACATGCTTCCATGTTAGCTACCATTTTCTGATCTTAATCAATTCATTTTACTTCTTGTATCATTTTACACCTTGGATCTTTATTAAACCAAGGATCCAAAAACTTCAGAAAATTTTTCTTGAGAAATAACACCCATACTTACAGTGTTTTTCCCCATGATGATGACATATTATAGCGAACCTTGATGATAATAGACTAGAGACGACCCACATATTTTTGTATCAACTAGCTTTAATTTTTGATCCTTGGGTTTCTTTACATACATTTAGAATAAAATCTTATGTTTCTTCAAAGGGATACAATCTTTACGTTATCCATAATTCACACTTGTGATCATAAATGTTTCTTTATGAGCATATAATTTCAATCCATTCTCACTTAAGTGACCAATACATGCATACCACCACTTTTTCAAAGTTGTTTATTTGGTATACATTGCTCTTTGTAAAAATTTAATTAGGTATAATGTTTTATATTTCACTCCTTTATCCACCACCAAGAAATCATGTGTAACATTACACACTCCATCCAAAAAAATAGTGCATAAACAAACACCATCCAAATTTACTTACAAAATCTAATTCTTAAATAACCTATTTATGTGA
Source organism: Viscum album (assembly GCA_963277665.1). NCBI lineage: Eukaryota > Viridiplantae > Streptophyta > Magnoliopsida > Santalales > Viscaceae > Viscum > Viscum album. Next base: position 386,442,404 of record OY728141.1, on the reverse strand, counting down.
CACAATCATTAAAATTCTAACAAGCTTCTATTTTGTATCAAGATGAAAACAACACCATTTACTATTATATATATAATTTTATCTCCCAAAAGATGTAACATACCAAATCCTCTTGAAGTGTATTTTATTTTACTAATTATTGTAGATATTGAGTGAAATGAATATTCAGAGTCATCAATCAATAAAAAAAGTGTATAAATAACACTCAACAATATACCACTCATATATTTTGAAATGATATTTTCAATCTCACTCCTGGAAGAATATCTTCATGAATTAACTATTTTCTCACTAAAGTAATTATTAACATAGCATTTCTTCCAATAATTCCAATATTTGAGACCACCATTATCTGAACTACATTAGCTTTTACTTCTTCTTACTTTTCATTTTTATGAGTTATACATGTAGTAAAACATCCCCTTACTTCCACACTATAGATATTTATTGTAAAATATTATATCTCTATTTTCGAGTCTTCTCAATCATAATTTTAACCAAAACATTTTGATAACTATGTTTATCTCACCAATTGAGTTTCTTACAATAGCAACCATCACATCCCATTATTTTAAGAGTGATGACAACAATAATGACCACTTTGGATCCCTAACTTTTACCTTTACTGATTCCCACTAACACTAGTTCTTATTTAATTCATTGATATGATAATAATCTAGATTTCTCTCTAAATTTATCATAGTGAATAACTTATATAATAGAAATACTTTGTTCATAGTAGTTGGATTCCCATATATATTGGAATTATTATTCAAAAGCATCATGGATATTATAGGAATTTTTTTGGACAAGTGACTTTGGGATTATCCCAAGTGCTTTATTACCTAGCCTTTCATATTCATAATTCCCCATAAATTCTATTTTGTTTCTAGTAAATAAAAGATAATGATCCTTATACAATAAAAAATACGTTGTCTGTATCTTTTAGAATCCAGAATCCATCCCATTGAATTTCATCAATTGGACCTTATAATCACCCAAACCTATTTCTGATTATATTAATAAACTCACACTAAATCCAAAACACATGACATGGATCAATAAATATGTACAGAAATTATCATACATGAATAATTATGTCTATAAATACTAAATCATATAAAACCCACATTCATGATATTTTAAGAACTATGAATTCACAGATCACTATCCATTATTCAAAATGATAATATAATCACATAAAATTTTTTTAATGAAAAAAAACAATAATTTACAAATAAAATAACTACACAATTATGTTTAATTATTTGAGTGAATTATTACTCCATAATGGGAACACTAAAATTAGTAATTAATTAATAAAAAAAACATGATTACAATAATGAAAATTTGTAGTCAAAATGAACAGTGAAAAAATATATAGAGGCATGATCTATAGTTGCCATCTGGCCAACCAATTTCACTATTTTCCCAAAATTATAGAGGGTATTACATTTGGATATGATATTTATGGGAACCCATTAACTTTATCCAAGGAATACACTAATATAACTCTTACTTCCTAGGAAATTAGAGTTTTTTTAATTCTATAAGTCATATTTATCTTATGTGGATCATCATATTAATCTTATTCCTCCTTTGAAACTTCATGATAATTTATGTATAGCCTTCACCCCATTGTGGATTATTTTTCTGAATACCAGTTATATTTATCTACCTATGATTGTTCTTATTCCAATCTTATAAACCACATTCATTCCACTTAACCACCGTCTTCTAGTTTTAGGGTTGGAATTTTAGATTTACACATTCTAGAAGTTTTAATACATATCTATAAAATGGTTTTAACATAGATGGACCTAATATAAGAAACTATTTTTTCCTTGATCATTTAATTACAATTTAATTTTTTAGGGCTAGAGTATCCATTAAGAATGAAATAATTCTTGCTTATAAATTTATTTTATATTATATGATCAATTAAATGGATTATAACGTGATCCTTCCACATTTAATCATTTATCTTCTTATAATCAAAATTTTCAATGCATCCCATCAATGTTTATAGGGATACTAATTCTTTATCTTTCTTCTAAATGGTCATCCATTATTTATTTTGTTAATCATTGAGTAGGATCACCCATTAATTATTGGGGTTTGGGTTGATGATCCCTATGTCGATGACTATTAATACCTCTTTATTTACTACTTTCTTTGTGTAACGTGTCTACCTTATTTATTATTTAATTTCTAGATTTTATCATTACATCATTAATAAATCGTGAGTGTTAAGGGTATTGATGATAAATTTGATATGAATTATGATCAAATAAATTACCTTCTTCCTTTAATTTAACACATCAAACAATATGTGTTCTTATTTATTTAAAAATTAAATACTCACAATAACTATTTGGTTTTATCGATATTGTGTTAATGAGAATATCAAATTCTAGAGGATTCAAATTATCCTAGGCCTCGTTAGCTTCATAATTGAGAAGTCAATATTATTGAAAAATTACCTTGAATGGTATTCCACTGCAATAATATATTTCTTTAGTTTTGGTGCATTATCATTTTCCTCCTCTACTATATCCAATTCCAAATAATTAAGATCCATCATAGTTTTTATTATAATAATTGCATATTTTTCAATATGTAATATTCTTCAACAGATATGGTTTTATGTAGATATTCTAGATAATCTCCATGATTTAATTATTTAATTATGTTAAATGTGACTTGATCATATATAATATATAAAATCACATATCCTATATTATCATCAATAATGACATTTACCATAGATGGTAAATGTCAACAAAGATTGATCATAACCACCCTTTTTTCTCCAACTTTTGGATAATAATTTCAAAATGAAAGATAAATTCCCCACCTTTAGAAATTTTCCCTTTAGGATTATAATCAATAACTTGATAGATCCATATTCTAGTTGAAGTGTAACTCTCTTATGATTAGAATTACTTATCCCAATTTTTTTGATAATGTTCAATGATATGAGATTGATATTTTCCCTAAAATCACTTTGTGATTCTATAAAGTTTCATGATATTATGTCAAATGGAATAAATAATCTATACACATTATAAATTTTGGGGTGGATATTTATCCAAAAAATAAGTATAATATTCTTCAATTAAATATATCACTCCCATTTCCTCTATTATTTTCCTATTATATATGAGTTTTTTTGATAAACTAAGATATAATATCATTTTAAAATTTTCCTTAATTAATGGGTTATTTATTTTCAACTGAATGAACATATCTAATAACTTTTTGAATTATGATTCAACCTTACCATTATATAATCTTTAGAAAGGGAAGGTGTGGCCGATAAGGTTTCAAATTAGGTGTCCTTGAAGCGTCCTTAGTAGTCTTTATTGATTTTGTTTCATCTTACTTACTAAATTATTTTAATGACTCATTTTATAATATTTCTTCCATAATATATTTTTCATTTTTAGCCTCAATATCTTTAGTGGTTTTCTTATCCTGTATATCCTTTATACTAATCATTTTATAGGAGACAATTCTCTCCATAGTACATCATTGTACTCTGCGGTTTCTTTGTATTATTTTGGGATACATATTCTAAGTTATGTTCAATTTTACATAGGAAATATTTGTTATTTTTAGCAATGTTTAATTATTCAATATATTTTTCCAAAATTCTTTTTGACTTCGGTAATTTTTTATTGTATTATGTCACTAATTTTGCATAAAAGGGATAAGAATCTTATAATTTATTATAAAATTGATGATAGTGAACCTAAATTTTTTAATTATTTTTATATATTGTGTCTTGGTATTGTTTCCCAATATACCCCTTAGGAAAAAACCAATGGAACATGGGAAAAATTATTATATTTCTTAAATATTTATTATTTCCAATGCTATTTTTAGACCAATGGACTAAATTATTTAGGAAAATTATTCTGAACATATGGTGTGAGTATGTTATACCCCCAAAAGATTACTTTAACCATTTAATTATCATTTTCACATGGTTTAAAATCTCAAAAGAGGTGTGAAACTTCACACATATAAGATGAAATAGTATATTTTTTATTATGTGGTGCATTTTTACTTTGAATGGATAATAATATGTCTAATATTTTAAACATTATTTCCCCTTGAGATTTTAGCTTGGTGTTTTCTTACACTTACTAAATACCACTTCTCAAAGTGTCTCTTTATCATTTCAATTGAAATATTTTTCTTAAAAATTAATCAAATATTTATTATTAAATTTCTAATGTATTTTTCTTAAGGTATTCTCTAGATACTGCATTAATAATGACTCAATAATTATGTTTTAAAAGAAATTGTTTTTCCATTTTATCCAAAGGTTTTTACCATGATGTGTGCACATACAACGAATCCCCACAATGTATTCAGATTTCTTATAATTTGATTATTCATCCCATTATGTGAAGTTGTGGAAGGAATTATATAGTTTCTCTATTTTAAAGGGTATATTTTTCCCCTTCTAATTTCATTGTAAACTCATCCCACGTGGTGATCAAACTAGATTGTATTCCTTTAAACAAATACTTTGAATTTTCCTTCACTATAATAGGTGTGGCTACAAATCATAAATTTTATTGAACACCATATTATTATTAATGGTATTTAAAATATTCAAAAAATTATAAATACCCCAATATTTTTACGAGATATATTTTTTAATTTGATTGATGTCTTGTTTTGTATGCTACCGCAAGATAAGATTGCGCTATACACAACACTGACTTAACTTCTGGTATACACAACAATATGCATGGATTTTGTTACCCACAATTTCATGTTTTTTTGATAGAATTAATTTCACAAAATATTGATTTTACATTAAACAATAAATATTATTATGTTAAATTATAACATAGTCCTTATAATGGCGAGTAGGAACAATATTAACTTTCTTCTGAAAAAACCATTTAAATGAAAATAAGTGAGATTATAAAGTAAAACAATCAACCTTTTTGGATTTTTATTAAAGTAATAGATATGAAATAAATTCAATATAATGCATAAAATTTATCTAATATGTTTTATAGACATTATATAATAACAAATTCATTTTTTAGACAAAATAAGTATTTTTCAAAAAATACAGTTTTCCTCCTTTTGATGGAGCATCAAATTTAAATAATGTTTATGAAAATTTTATATATTCTATTTAACATAATAAACTAATTATTTGGAATAAGTAAATTAAAATTTAGTTTGGATAATTTTTTGGTATTTTTCTGGTAATTTTCATATTTCAATGAATAGAGATAAATACTGCATTTTAATTCAGAACAATTTTATCATATAATTTATTTATATTGTTATATTATCCTTTTAATAGGTTTTAAAGTATAATTATGTTATGGTTTTTATAATTTAATCCAATTTTGTTCATTGGATGTAATTTCACATTGAATTTTGATATTAACAAATGTTAATCTTTTGATAGTTTTGACATTAAAAAACAGGTTTTCTCGTTCCCTCAATGAGATTAATTTTAATTTTATTAGTGCATCTTTTGTGTTATAAATTTTTAAAAATGGATTACATATTTTTAATCAATGGTTAAAATTTTTATTAATATGTTATTTTTATTTTTTTGTATATTTTAAATAGTTATTACACTATTTTTTATTTAACACGGTTAAAGGTAAATCAGGTAATTTAGGCAACAAATTAACATGATAACGAAAATAAAATTACCCTAACTCTACCAAAATCCTATTTAATGAATAAACATAGACCCTCAAAACCTAAGGATCACAATTGACCCATTTAATGGACTTTTTTATATAAAAATGATATAAATATAATTAAAATCAAATAAAATGAGATTTAACTAAAAGAATGTCACCCTATTATTTCTTATAAGTGTAATAATTTTAATATAGTGATAAAAATGATAAAACTTAGATAATAAATAGTATAGAAAAATATAAGGAAATTATATAAATCATGGTAATTTATTTATAATTTTCAGAGACTAAAAAACTACCTAAAAGGCTTATACATTGATGATTGAGAAACTATTTAATTGATGAAAAATCAATAAACTATTTTTTATTAAAATTATAATAACCATTAAAAGAAACAAAACATTATTAAATATTATTGGTCGAATATATCTCGACCATAATAAAACAATGGACGAGTTAATTACTATTTGGACCTTTATTGAAGATACTATGATACTTATATTATTTTATTTAAAGCGATGTTAAACTTGTCACATTCATGTTTTAATAAGTATAACATTTTTAATGAAGGATTTTCTAGAAAATACACTGAACTAAAATTATTATACTGAAATATTGTAGATTTGTCTTCATCATAGTAATTGTTTTTTAATTTTTACTCAAAAATAATTATATTAAATAATTACACAAAACTGAGGTAGTAATTATTTTATTTTTGGAAATATCAAATTAACTTTACTAAATATACTAAAATAAATATTATTTTGGAAAATTCATATATTAAAAAATATTTATAGAATAAATTCAACCATTATATATATAATAGAATATTTTTTGAGGTTAACATATTTCCTTGATATTTATAAAAATACATTAAATGAATAGTGTAAAAATGAAACAATTGATATTTTGTCAAAATTATGTTTTATTAAATTATTTAAAAATCCTAAAATATTTTAAAAAATATAAAATAATTATGGTTTACTATAAAAGTTTCTATATTGTTCATTTATTGTGTAATTGACATCAAATAAGTAAAAATTATACTATTTTAATATTGAGCAATTGGTTATCGTAGTTAAAATTAAAAGAGAATAATTAAGGATAAAATGAAATGATGAGGTTTAAAATGAAATTAAAAAATGTATAAAAATTATTTTCTATTGATAATACTACCCTAAATCATCTTATATTATATATAATGACATTTTTTGGGTTTTTTGGATATTTTTTGAGTTTATTATAAATTAATATTTTTGGAGTTTCCAAGAGTGCTGCTCAGACCAATTATAAAAGGGAACCTCCTCCCTCACCACTTCACTTCACATTGATCCTTAATGTTCGGCCATGCATTGAAATTTTATATTAGAAACTTTTATAGTTACATTCTAGAGGTTTTTTTATTCTCAAAAGACCAACTCTAGTACTTTTAAGTGGAGGTCTAGAGGGAGCACATCGTAGAAGAGGAAATCTCATATATCAATTATTTTAAACTTCTTTCTCATTCTAATTCCACTTATTAAGCTATTTAATTATAAATTAATAAAGACAGTATCAATTATATACTGATATTTTATTATTATTACAAAAAAACATATTATACCATTTATCTATCCTATGAAAAATGAAATCACCATGCGTACGTACATACGACTTATCATATCAACGCTTTAGTGTAATATGTTTTTTCACTACCACCTATATTGTATGAGTATAACGATAGAAATAATAACTATATATGATTATTATAACATGATATTGATTCTGAAATATTATAAACCATCCACATCAATACCATTCAACAATTTTGGGAATGATATTGTCGCTCGTGCGTATGTTTGACCAACCATCTCCAAAATGCGATGAAATTTATTCTACATTATATTCATTAAATAATAATTATATAAATGAGTTAAATTATTTAATATGATATATATTATACTAATATAATTTTTAAATGATATAACTATAACCTAATAAGAGGAACAATAACTTATCTGACAAATCATGCGTAAGAAAATAAATAAGTTAATACCTGATGGATGAGTAATAAAGTTACTATGAAATAGATGATAATATGATCATATATGGTATCATAAATACAACTATTATTCTGTAATAATCAATGAAAATATTTAAATCATTATATAGGAGGTTTAAATACATACAAAGGATATCAAACCTAAGGTAGGGGATTATTTTTTCCTCACTTTTACTTCTATGATACATATGCCTTATACACCACCTATTTATTTTATATGGTGTTTATGATGCCCATTAATATTTATATGATCATTATTATGAAGGTTATTATATGAACATACGAATATATGTTTCATTATTTTATGATAAATATAAATCGACTGATTATAAATTTTTAAGGGATAATTTTGTAATTGAATTATTATCCAAGATCATTTTTACACAAGTATTTATTGGAGGTTATTTATTATCCACATCCATGTTTCCTAAATATGTATTCCAAAACATTATTTATATCCTTATACATTTTGTTTAAATTCAATTTCACAATTTTTGAATTTTTATTAAATGATATAAAATGAATCTTTTTTCATTTTCGGAACGAGGTAATTTTTTACTTTCCAACAAAATTATGAGAAGAATGTTCTATTTTAACTTATAATACATGAACATATTTTTATGATTTCATAATTTCTTATTTTCATAAAGATTACTTTACATGATTTAAATTTTATTTTCAAATAAATTTTCTTTTAAATTGCATGGAATTTTGATAAAACAATTTTTTTTATAAGAATAAATCATATTTTCTTAAGAATTAATTTTAAGTGTTTTATCAAAATTATTTTCCATCTAAGATGTAATTATTTAAATTGGGTTATGTTTCTATCCCTATGATTACTAAGATTTTATTGTGTTTCTGATGTAATTTTATTTATGAAATCCATTTTTTATATAGATTGATATGGAATGATGTTTAAGAAACTCCTTCTATTCCATGGGTTGTTCTATGATGTATGATTTGTATTTTTATGGCACATGTAAGAAGTATTTCATTATGAGATGGTTGAGACATATATCTACCACCAATTAATTGGGTAAAGATTTATATCTAATGAGATAGATAGTACTAGTATGGAAAGTAAATCGGGTACAATAATGTAGGACTGGAACAGTTAGTAAACCTGGTTCAGTAATACAATGCTGGAATGAGGAGTGAACTTGGTTCATTAATGGACGTTTTCCACTATTATAGTCTTAACAATGAGCCTTCGATAATATGAAAATTATTTTATATACTTATTTGTTTTCCACAATTCCATGTTTTATGAAAATGTTATTTTATCATGGTTATTGTTCCTTTATGATTTATTCCATATGAGCTGCCAAGATTTATTTCATGACTCAAAATTTAGATATTTGTTATTCATAGTATGATTTTAAAATTTTCTGTTCATATTTTTTACATTCTTATGTTTATGTTTTGTGATATTTTCCATTATTTCCCTTACTCAGTATCTGAGCTCAACCCTTTTTATGTTTCTTTTCCCTAGGTCATGAAGAAGGGTATTAAGTAAGATATATCAAAAGGGGTTTAGTTATGAAGGAATACATGGGAGATAATGTAGATGTCTTATGAATCAATTGTTTATATTTCCCAGTTTCTAGATACACTAAGCCTATAGAATTTTTTAATGAAATTGTTATATTTTTTAATAAATATTCTTTAATTTGGAAGAAGTATTTATGTATGTTATGCTTTGGATTATATAGTTGGTATCAGAGGAAAGGTACAGTTAGGCTTTGGAAACTATGATGTAAAAACTTTAGTGATATCCATAGAGATATTTCTAAGAATATTTCTTGGGATGTACCAAGTATAAGTCTATGTATAGGTTACAATACTAGTGTTTTTGTGATAATCATGAATAAACTAGAATTAAAACTAAGATATCATATATTGAAATATTATAAGTAATTTAACATACTTATGTGTTTTTAATCTCTGATATAAATTTATCACACATTTTTCTCTGGTATTAACTAATATATCGAACTAGATAGAACATATTTAACCTTTAATATTTCAGATATATAAAGTATAGTAAATAGGAAAAATTATTTTCTATGTACAAATCTCATAAAAAGAATCATTAAGGTGGTAGGAGTATTGGTTATACTGCTAAAGATAAAGATATCGTAAACGATATGTGAAAGGTATGAGATGTTATAGCATTAGTTTTTACTATAAACCTAAGAAGTATGATTAAATTAATGTTGAGGAACCTTAATATATGATTTATATTTTGTGAATGACAATATGGATCTAGAGTAATGGTTTAATAATAAAGTTGGATGGTTGGGATGTATATAGTTTTGAATTCAAAGGTTATGTCATTTTAATCATGAAATATATGAGGGTTTTTGGTATAAGTATTTCATTAAGTATTGTAAATGATATATTAAATATTTCTAAGGACCTAAAGAAGTGATTCAAGGAAAATGTGATATACTTGGAGAACACATGATTAAGGGAAAGATTACCGTTAATATTCCCCTTATGTTTAAATAATTATGTTGAGATATGTTGGATATATAAATGTAAATTGGATGATGATAGTTTCTTGGGTACCAATTAAGGGTATGTTTTTAAGAGTTTTATTCTATCATAGATGAATTACATATTTTTTTGTACATAAGAAATATATCCAATATGGTTTGGAATAAGGAAACATACATGTTTTCAAAATAGATATATGGTAATTCTGGTTATTACCACGACTCAAGAGAATAAATTATGAATGATATCACATGTTTGGAATGTGAATAAAAAGAGATAACTTATGATACATGTGTAATAAATGTTTAGAATAGTTAGTGCACCTCTTTATGAATTTTTGGATTTTTAGTTTTCGGAATGATTGTAAGGTTATCCATTTATTGATAGTATAAGTTAAAATATGGATGAAGTTATTATTATCTCACTATAGGTGGGCTTATTCATATTCAATAACTTCTGCAAACCTTTTTGTTGTAATAATGATATATGGAATGACTTATCTTTATATTTATGGATCACATGATCTTCTAATGCTTCAGGAGTGAGAAATTCAACATCATTTCTTTGAATACGAACAGAAGGGGTAAATTGTTCAAGGAATGACCAATGGTGAGGTTGTACTAAAACATGTATGTATATATTATCATGAAATTGTTTAACATTAGTAAATATGGATCATGATATAAAATGGTGTCTTATTATCATTATTTTTATGATATCAATAACCTCTTTCCGGCTTCTTAAGTTTTTAGTTTTTTGATTGTTAACCTTCACTGGATCACCAAATTTCTTGTGATTATTGATCTTTGTAAATATTTATTATTATTTATGGTTTTACTCAATGAAAAATCTTTACCAATGTTATCCTAAATTGCAACCTAGTTATGATTTAATTTTAGTAACTATTATTTTATAACTATTCCTTTTTAAAAGGAATTTATTGTCCTTGTTTTTAAGATGTAGGTTTCTATGAAATAAAATTTCATGTATTAAATCTTTTAAAAACCCATAAGAATTTATAGGGAAAGATTAATTTATTGGGTGTAGAATTTAACACCCTAATATTTTTATGAGACGGATTTTTTAAATTTCTTTGATGTCTTGTGTTTTAAACTTCAACAAGATAAGCTTGCGCTATATGGAACAATGACTTAGCTCCTGGTATACGAAACACTATAATTGGATCATGTTACACACAATTTAAATATATTTTAATATAATTCATTTCATTCAAGATAGTGTTTAAGTGAAAAAATAAATATTATTATGTTACCTTATAACATAGTCATTATAATGGTAGGTATTAACAATATTAAATTTCTTCTGAAAAAATATTTATATAAAAATAAGGGAGTTTATAAAGTAATAAAATCACTCCTGATGGATTTTTATTATTTTAATAGATATTTAATATATTCAATATAATTTTTATAATTCATATTATATATTTTCTATACATTATATAAGAACAAATTTAATTTTTCAGATAATTTTTTTTTCAAAAAATACAATTTTCCGCCTTTTGATGGCATACCAATTTTAAATCTAGTTTTTAAACATTTATATATAATACTTAACAAAATAAAATTCTTATTTCTAATCATAAAATAAGAATTTAATTTGGATAAATATTTGTATTTATTTGATAACTTTCATATTTTAATGAATAATAAAAAACACGGCATTTTAATTTAAAATTGTTTTTTCATCTAATTTATTTATATTGTTATATTATCATCTTTATGGGTTTTAAATAATAATTTGATTATGTTTTTATAATTTAATCCATTTTTGTTCACTGGAAGAAATTTCCCATTAAAATTTGATATAAACACATGTTAATCTTTTGATTGTTTTTACTTAAAAAAACCTGTTTCTCATTCCCTCAGCAAGATTAATTTTAATTTAATTAATAAATCTTATATGTTTGAAATTTTAAAAAATGGATTCCATATTTGGAATAATTGGGTCAAAAATAATTTTTTTGGTTACATTATTTTTTGGCTATTACAAATAGTATCTATGGTAATTTTTATTTAACATGTTTAAAGGTAAATCAGGTAATTTAGGGAATAAATTAATATGATAAGGACAATATAATTACCATAACACTTGAAAAAATACATTTTGATGAGTAAAAATCAATACTTAACAACTAAGGATCATAATTGACTCATTTAATAGACATTTTCCAAGAAAATGATATAAATATTATTGAAACAAAAGGAAGAGACAAAAAAGTGACAAAATGTCACCCTCTTATTTATTATAAGTATAATAATTTTAATATAATAATAATAATGATAAATATTTGATAATAAATTGTATACATAAATATAAGGAAATTATAAATATCGTGGTAATTGTTTTTGTAATTTTTAGAGATTAAATATTTACTTTAAAGGCTTATAGAATAATGATTCAGAAATTATTTAATTGATGAGAAATCAATAAGATAATTTTTATTAAAATGATAATAACCATTAAAAGACACAAACACTTAACCAAATATAATTGGTCGGGTATATATATACAATAATCATCCAAGGGTCTAGTTTTTTACCATTTGGATCCATATATAAGAGATTACGATACTTATATTATTTTATATAAAGTGATGTAAAACTTGTCACATTCGTGTTTTAATAAGTATAACATTTTTAATGAAGGATTTTATAAAAGATATATTATACTAAAAGTATTATATTTAAAGAATTATATTTATTTTCATCATAGTATTTTATTTTTAAATTTTAAACAACAAATAATTATATTAAATAATTACACAATACTATTGTAGTAATAATTTTATTAATAGAAATATCAAATTAATGTTAATAAATATACTAAAATAAATACAATTTTGGATAACTAATATATCCAAAAAAAATTTCTATATGACCATGAACCATTACATATATAATAGAATATTTTTTTTGTTAACAACTTATCTTGATTTTTTTAAAAATCCATTAAAGGAATAGTGTCAAAATGACACTATTGATATTTTGTCAAAATAATGTTTTATTAAATTTAAAAACAATAAAATATTTTCAAAAATATAAGATAATTATGGTTTAAAATGTTATATATGATTCATTTATGTTATAATTAAAATAAAATAATTAAAAATTATTCTATTTTAAGATGGAACAATTTGTTACATTAGTAAAACTTAAAAAAGAAAAATTAACAGTAAAATGAAATAATAAGGTTTAAAATGAAATAAAAACATGTATAATTTTTTTATGATATTAAAACCATATCTCATCTAATATTTTAAATTAGTAATTTTTTTATATTTTTGTATTTTTTTGAGTTTATTATAAATTAATATTTTAGGAGTTTCAAAAAGTGCCCTTCACCTCAATTATAAAATTGCACCTCCTCCCTCACCTCTTAATTTAACATTAAGCCTTAAAGTCTGTCCATCATATAACCTTTTCCATTCTAAACTTTCCCAGGTTATGTTATATAGGTTCTGGTCTTATCAAAAGACCAACTATAGTACCTTTAAGAGATGGTCTAGAGGCAACACGTCGAAGAACAGGTAATCTCATCTACCGATTCTTTCAAAACTCTTTCTTATTATACTTGCACTTGATGATTTGTTTCATTATAAAGTAATAAATCCTATAAAGACCCGTAAAATTCAAGGAAATTTTTTTCTTAATTTTTTTTGGTATTTTACAAGAACGCAGTTTCTGACGGAACTTGATTCCGATGCCCGGTGTGCCTGGATTTTCTATCTGAAGTTTAGCTCGGGTACGTTCAGTGAACGAACGAGAGGGAATTTCTAACTCTTGAACCGGTGCTCGGAATCAAATTCCGAGGGCACCGATGGAATCGCAACGCCAGTATTTTCTTAGGAACACCTTTTCTGGAGTTGCGTGTACATGAGAGTAGTTGTTAAATTCTTGTGGAAGGTAAAATAAAATTAAGCATCAATTTTATTTTTCTCTAAGTGGTTTAAATCTTTGGGTGGAAGTTGGGGGAGACCACCCAACTTCCATTTGGAGGTTATGAGGGTGGTGGGGACCACACGAACCCTACCTCTTCACCTTCCCTAACCTTCCATAACCCTCCATTTAGTTTGAGAACTTGAGTTAATTAATTGTGTGGATTAAATTCAACTTTTGAATTTAAAACATAAGTTGTTTTAATAAAATAAGTGAGTTACTTATTTTATTTTGGGTTTGAGGCTTGTTGCTTGAGAGCTTTGGGAGAAAATCTAAGGGATCTTGAATAACTTCATCTTCTTCATTGAAGAACGCAAAGAATGCGAAGAATGCCAGATTCCTTGGAGGTCGAAGTCTCCTTCCGCGACGTCTCCCTCCGTGACAGTTATCTCCGCGACGAATCCTCACCCAACTTGTTTGACAAGGTAGGGGTTTATGCGTTTTTATTTCTTGATTACTTCGGTTGTTTTCTTCATCATCTATCCTCGTTCTTTGGAACCACTTGATATCATTTAACGGGAGGGGGGACGGACCGCACAAACATGGCCGACCCTCCTCCCTTTTTATTATTTGTGGTTGCGGTTCGAAGGGAAGTCACGCGGTGTCATTGCACCGCGCGGGGACGAGCGACAAAGATGCGCGGCGTCGTCGTGCCGTGCATTTGAAAGATGAACCAAGCCGCGACGCTGTCGTGCCGAGACAGAAAAACCTGAATACACCGCGGCCGGAGCAGGGCCGTGGCAGAGGGGCGCGGTGCTGTCGCGCCGCGCCGGACGAACCAAGGCCACAGCCGGTTCCGGGCCGCTGCGGAGCAGGGAGACCGGCGGCTGGTTCCGGGCCATCAGCGTCGGAGCAGGGGGGACCGGCCGTCGCCAGACCCGTGGTGGCAGAAACCGGCTGGCTAGAGCGGGTCGGCCGGTCAAGGAGAAGCCGAGGGTTACAAACCCCCGACGTCCAGCTCAAGCGGCCCCCCATTATAGGGGTCGTGGTTACAAAAGACAGGGGGCATGCACCCCCCCTCAAATGGCTCGGCCGTTTGGCCGAGCTCCTGGCCAGTGCGCCCAGCGCGGTCCGCCGGGCCGGGCCAGGCCGCTCCCAAGCAGGACGGACGGCGACCCGGTTCGGGTCGACCCGATTCGGGCCAACCCTGGGGGTATCGGGCCGGGTCGGACCGGGCCCAAACCCCTCAATACCAAACCTCTTCTGGTCGGTCGCCCATAACTTGAGCTACAAGCCTCCGATCGATGCACCGTCTATTGCGATGCGATCCTTGGATCGAGATGGTCGTTTCGGTATATCGCACTCAAGGTTTCGGAATACATTGGGTTCGGCCGAGTTGGTTCATACACGAAACCAACCGGGCCCTCGGAGCGGAAACACTCATAACTTGAGCTCCGGACGTCCGATTGACGTGTCATCGACTTTGTTGTTTCCTCTTAGTGAGACAGATCTTTTGGATTAATCCACCCATGTTTTGGACACAGGTGGAGTACGGTCGGGTTGGTTTTGACTTAAAAACCAACTGGGCCCCTCAGACGAAAAATCCAATAACTTTCAGACCGGGCGTCCGATTGACGCGCCGTTTGTGATGCTGAGTTCCTGTTGACGATACAAAACTTTTGGATACATCAACTCTAGACTTTTTGTCAGTTGATGTATCAGCCTCTCGGCTCGTGGAGCGGACCCTCCCGAATGAGCTTACTGTGTGCGGGAACCCTAGAGCTGGCTGCGTGTGCGACTGTGACGACAACGACAACTGTACAGAGATCCTCAGTGGATTCGTCGACGACGACTACAGCACTGAGCGATCCTACGAGGATCAGTGCTACCGATCCTGTGTGGGTCTGAACCTGTGTGGGTCAGCGCTCAGCTGTTCTGTGTGAGCCAGCACCTACAGATCCTGTGTGGGTCTTTGCGGGGGTTAGTTACCTATCGATCCTGTGTGGGTCTTTGTGGGGGTTAATTACCTATCTATCCTTTGTGGGTCATTGCGGGGGTTAGTACCTAGCGATCCTTTGTGGGTCTGACGACTTAGATTAATCAGTGGCTACATCTGATCATCTCTATCATCATACTAAGAAGTATACCTGTGTGAGCTGAAATCCTATTCTGCTTTCCTATGTGGATTGTGTTGTGCTATCCTGTGTGGATTTATGTTTTGCTTTCCTATGTGGACTGGGTTGTACTTGGGCTCGGAATTTGGAGTGTACTGAAATTGATGACTTAGGTATATGTATGGGCATATACCTAAGCAGTTTCAGATGTTACTTCGTGATTGTATCTTCCCTTTGTGGATTATCCTTTGTGGATTCTGGGAGACCTTCAGGGGTCTCGGGGTCCCTACTGAGTAGCTTATACCCACCCCTGCATGGGCTATGCCCGCACTACGTTGTGTTGGTTGCAGACGACAGACAGCGCTGATCGTGGTTGAGACTTGCGGAGCAGGAAGATACCTGGAGGTGGACCACTGGGCGGGACGTACTCAGAGCGAACGGTTAGACCCAAGGAGCTGTGGAGTCTATCTGTACTCACCCTTCAGGTGGGACTTCCAGTGGGAAGCTCGATGTTGCGGATTTACTTTCAGTTGTTGTTTTCCCTTTTGAGTTGTACTTTACTTTCAGTTTTGGGTTTGTATTCTGACCCATTTACTTTTCCGCACTTACTGTTGTACCCATATTTGCTTAGTGTTTAATTCTTCTTCTTGCTTGATCTATGGTGTTTGTTTACTTTACAAAGGAAATGCATTCCCTTTTTAGCGGGATTTATGCCTTGGTTCTAGTCGCCATCCCCTGGCCTATGGAAGGCGGGATTGGGGTAGTCACGACACGGGCCCCGTGGACAGGTCGTGACAAATTGGTATCAGAGGAGTTCAGTTCTATCACAGAACTCAGGACTCTGATCTTTTTCAATGTGAAGCAATAGTGTTAAGAATATTGGGTGTGGTTATCAGTCCAGGGAGTATAGTGTTGGTGCGGCGGCCGACGTATCCGTACACCAGGACCCTGAATTCTGATTTCTGACTTAATGCATGAAAACATTGATTGCATGTGTGTTTCATGTTTTCTTTGTGATTACTTTATGTCAGCTCACCAGGTATACTGTTTGGCCGTGGCACACCTGTTTCTTTTCAGGATGGCCCCACTATGGCATCCAGCTAGGGTTCCGAGAGTTGTGCGTGATGACAGCCCACCGAGCGACGAGGCCTCGGTACAGGGCCCTTTGACAGCAGAGGAACCAGTGGTACCTCTACCCACCGAGCCACCGATGTTACCAGCCCCCGCCACTGACGATGCAGATCGCCTTAGTGGACTACACGAGTTTCAGTGCCAGCGACCGCCCAGGTTCCGCGGGGAGACGGACCCCCAGGCTGCCAAGGATTGGATGGAGGAAGTTGTATGAGTTTTCAGGTTAGTGAGGACACCAACAGACCTCATGGTGATCCTCACAGCGAGCCTCCTGCACGCGGAAGCAGACAGATGGTGGAGCTTGATGCTCCGGGTGCGCGACGAGGCATTTCTCCTCTGGACAAACTTTGAGAGCCTCTTCCGCTCGGAGTTCATCCAAGCCAACCTCTGTGTAGTGCGAATCTAGGAGCTTCTTCAGTTGTGGCAGGGCAGCTTGACGGTCGCCCAGTACTCTGCGAGATTTACCAATCTCTCGCGCTACTCGACAGACATGGTACGGGACCCATTCTTCCGGGCCCGGACCTTTGAGCAGGGATTGAGGCATGAGATCAGGGAATCACTTATCTCCCTCAGAATTCCAACCCAGGCAGGAGTACTAGAGCGATACCTTTTGATCCAGAGCTTTCTTGCTGAGCCTTCATCAGCGCCGAGACCCACCGCATGGCAGCATGTAGCAGAGTCTTCTGTAGCAGGTAGTCGACGGATGACTCATGGGTCCAGGCAGACCAGACCCTCAGGCAGAAAACCTTAGGAAACTGGCTCAGTAGTGCGGGGCACTCAGCGCGGAGCCAGTCTTTCGAGAGGCAGAGAGTGCTACGCATGCGGCGGGCAGGGCCACATGGCTCGTGACTGCCCAACCCGCCGTGCTGAGGAGCAGCATACGGTTGAGGGACCACCCAGGTAGAGGCAGAGGGTCGACTGTGGCGGTCCACAGGGAGCAGGCGGACGAGGCAGAAGAGCTGGCCGAGCAGCAGGTGGTGGGCGATGCTTTGAGGCCCTACCACCACCACCACTAGGAGGTCCACCCCGACCACAGGGAGCTAGTGGGCAGAGACAGGCACAACTCCAGGCAGTGGAGGCCTATGACCACAGAGTGCCTGAGATGATTCGAGGTACTATCTGTGTCTATTCCACCCTTGCTGTAGTTCTTATATACACAGGAGTGAGTCATTGTTTCATAGCCTCTTCCTTTGTTCGGAGCTCGGAGATTCCGACAGAGCCGTCGGCTCGATCCTTACGGCTAGAGACTTCTACGGGAGCAGACTCGACGATTACGCACTGGTGCCGGCAGTGTGATCTTACTCTAGGATGCAAGAGCTTCGACTGGGATCTTCTTGTAGCAGCGTCGAGGCCTTATGATGTCATCTTGGGAATGGATTGGTTATCTAAAGTCCATGCACAAATTGACTGTATTAGGCTCAAGGTGCGATGTGTACGCACCGACGGGAGCAGGTTCACCTTCATCGGCGAGAAGGGAGCCTTCACAGCATAGGATGGACTCTCGCAGAGGAGAGGACATCCCATCACTAATCAGTTGGCTAGCCTCATCCTAGGAGTAGTTTACGTGCGGAGTCCTGGTTTTCCTACAGTGGTGGATCAGTATGCGGACGTCTTTCCCAACGACATTCCAGGGCTACCTCCTCGCAGAGAGGTAGACTTTTATATTGACCTGTACCACGGGACAACCCCGATATTGACTCCAGCGTATCGGATGGCCCCCGTTGGGCTTCGAGATCTACGAGTATAGTTGGAGGACTTGCAGGGAAAGGGATTCATCCGACCCAGTGTTTCACCATGGGCTTCCCCGATTTTGTTCGCCAAGAAGGCGGATGGGAGCTTGCGACTTTGTTTAAACTATCATCGCTTGAACTAGGTGGAAGTCAGA
The DNA here is from genome assembly GCA_963277665.1 of Viscum album. Lineage (NCBI taxonomy): Eukaryota > Viridiplantae > Streptophyta > Magnoliopsida > Santalales > Viscaceae > Viscum > Viscum album. Next base: position 386,423,139 of record OY728141.1, on the reverse strand, counting down.
AACAAGTATCTGCTACTGAGGATTGATGAACTCTTCGATCAGCTAAAGGGATCATGGTGGTTCTCAAAGATAGACCTCAGGCCAGGCTATCATCAGATCAGAGTTCGGGATGAGGATGTGCAGAAGATGACCTTCAGGTGTCGGTATGGCCACTATGAGTTCTTGGTTATGCCATTTGGCGTAACTAATTCTCCAGTAGTGTTCATGGCCCTCATGAACACGATATTTCAGCCATACCTCGATCGATTTGTCGTGGTCTTCATCGATGACATTTTGATTTACTCGACCACTGAGGAGGAGCACGCCTTCCAATTGTGGGTTGTAATAGACACACTCCGAGAGCACCAGCTTTATGGTAAGCTCTCGAAGTGTCAGTTATGGATACGTGAGGTCCACTTCTTGGGGCATGTCATCTCTGAGGCGGGATTTGCAGTGGATCCTGCGAAAATCAAGGCAGTGCTAGCTTGGGAGCCACCCAAGAGTGTGATTGAGGTGCGGAGCTTCTTGGGTCTAGCTGGATACTTTCGGAGATTTGTGCCAGACTTCTCCAGAGTTGTGGCACCACTCTCAGCTTTGATGAAGAAGGGGAAACCCTTTGTGTGGTCAGACAAATGTCAGCAGAGCTTCCTGGAGATGAGATAGAATTTGACCAGCGCACCTATCTTGAGGTTGCTGGAGGAGGGAGTAGGGTACGTAGTCTACTGCGATGCATCAGGGACCAGACTTGGATGTGTCCTGATGTAGGAGTGGGCAGTTATCGCCTATGGATCACGTCAGTTGAGGTCACATGAGCAGAACTACGCTACCCATGGCCTGGAGTTAGCAGCAGTGGTCTTCGCTCTGAAGATGTGGCAACACTATCTGATGGGCGAGCGTTTTATAGTTTATTCTGACCATCAGAGTCTTAGATACATATTCTCTCAGAAGGACCTGAATCTGAGACAGTGGCGATGTCTTGAGTTCCTCCATGACTATGACTTTGAGATAGTCTATACTCCTGGGAAGGAGAACATGGTAGTCGATGCTCTCAGAAGGAGGACATGCATTCAACTACTTGGGGAGGCGACAGAGCAGCTAGCCGCTTTACGGATATCCTTTGTGGATAGAGATGGATCAGATTTCCTTCAGTCACTCACAGTCACTCCTCCACTACTACAGCGGGTCAGAGAGGCACAACATGTGGACGCCAACTGTGAGACACGACGTGCACAGATATCTTTAGGACAGGCACCAGATGGTTTCTCCTTAGGAGGAGATCACGACGTCCTTTTCAGTGGACGTACCTTGGTCCCAGTTTCTTTACAGGAGGAGGTGCTGAGAGAGTTTCACACTTCTACTTTGGTGGTACATCCTTGAGTGGCGAAGATGTACCAGGATCTCAGACGATAGCACTGGTGGCTGGGCTTGAAGAAGGCTGTGGCAGAGTTTGTTTCTCGATGCCTCACCTGCCAGCAGGTGAAGGCAGAGCATCAGGTACCAGCAGGCTTGGTACAGCCTTTGGAGGTCCTGGAGTGGAAGTGGGACGACATATCTATGGACTTTGTGACTGTACTTCCACGCATTTCCAGAGGTCACCACTCCATTTGGGTGATTGTCGACCGACTCACCAAGTCGGATCACTTCTTACCTATCAAAGAGTAGGGCTCAGTGGAGAGCTTGTGACGTCTCTATGTTCAGGAGATTATGCGGATCCATGGAGTGCCATCATCTATCGTCTCTGATTGAGATGCTCACTTTACTTCCCGGCTTTGTAAGGGGTTGTAGGAGGCGTTCGGGACGCAGCTACGTTTGAGCACCGCCTTTCACCCTCAGACGGATGGTTAGACAGAGAGGACCATTCAGACTCTCGAGGACATGCTCCGTGCATGTGTCCTCGACTTTGGTTGTAGCTGAGAGGACCACCTACCCTTGGTGGAGTTCGTGTACAACAATAGCTACCACTCCACCATCGGGATGAAACCATACGAGGCGTTGTACGACCGACCTTGCAGATCACCGCTATGCTGGACAGACCCTGGGGAGTCAGCACTTGTGGGACCGGAGATGGTCCAGGACATGATGGAGAAGGTCCAGGTCATCCAAGAGCAGATGAGGATAGCTCAGAGCTCGAAGAAGTCTTATGCTGATAGGAGGCGGAGTCCACTGGAGTTCGAGGATGGCGACTATGTCTTCTTGTGTGTCTCACCTTGACATGGATTACAGAGATTTGGCCGAGGTGGAAAGATGTCTCCATGCTTCATCGGACCGTTCCAAGTCCTCATAAGGATTGGTGAGGTGGCTTATCGCCTGGATCTACCACCTCAGTTGCACCGGGTGCACGATGTCTTCCACGTATATCAGCTGAGGAGATACGTGCACGACCCGAAGCATATCATTGACCATGGGGAGATGGATATTGATGAAGGGGTGACTTTTACGGAGGTCCCAGAGGAGATCAAGGATCGACAGGAGTGGGTCCTACATGGACGGTCGATTCCTCTAGTGCGCCTCAGAAGGCAGCACGAGAATCTCCAGGAGAGCACTTGGGAGCGGGAGGCTCAGATGCATGCTCAGTACCTACTTTTGTTTCCCTAGTTTTCGATGTATCTTTACGGGGACGTAAAGCCCTGAGGTGGGAGTAATGTAAAGACCCATAAAATTCAAGGAATTTTTTTTCTTAATTTTCTTTGGGATTTTACAAGAACGCAGTTTCTGACGGCACTTGATTCCGAGGCCCGGTGTGCCCGGAATTTCTATCCGAAGTTTAGCTCGGGTACGTTCAGTGAACTAACGAGGGGGAATTTCTAACTCTTGAACCGGTGATTGGAATCGAATTTCGAGGGCACCGATGGAATTGCAGCGCCGGTATTTACTTAGGATCACCTTTTCCAGAGTTGCATTTACACGAGAGAAGTTGTTAAATCTTTGTGGAAGGTAAAATAAAATTAAGCATCAATTTTATTTTTCTCTAAGTTGTTTAAAGCTTTGGGTGGAAGTTGGGGGAAACCACCCAACTTCCATTTGGAGGTTATGAGGGTGGTGGGGCCCACACGAAACCTACCTCTTCACCTTCCCTGACCTTCCATAACCCTTTATTTAATTTGATAACTTGAGTTAATTAATTTTGTGGATTAAATTCAACTTTTGAATTTCAAACTGAATTTGTGTAAATAAAATAAGTGAGGTACTTATTTTATTTTGGGTTGGAGGCTTGTTGCATGAGAGATTTGGAAGAAAAGCTAAGGGAGTCTTGAAGATCTTCATATTCTTCATCAAAGAACGTGAAGAACTCGAAGAACGCCAGATTCCTCTGAGGTCGACGTCTCCTTCCGTGATGTCTCCTTCCGCGACGTCTCCCTCCGTGACGGTTATCTCTGCGACGAATCCTCACCCAACTTGTTCGAAGAGGTAGGGGTTTATGCATTTTTATTTCGTGATTACTTCCATTGTTTTCTTCATCATCTATCCTTGTTCTTTGGAACCACTTGATATCATTTAACGGTAGGGGGTCCGGACCTCACAAACACGGCCGACCCTCCACCCTTTTTATTATTTGTGGTTGCGGTTCGAAGGGAAGTGACGCGGTGCCGTCGCACCGTGCGGGGACGAGCGACAACGATGCGCGGCGCCATCGCGCCGCGCATTTGAAAGATTAACCAAGCCGTGGCGCCATCGCGTCGCGCCAGAAAAACCCGAAGACACCGCGGCCGGAGCGGGGCCGCGGCGGAGCAGGGAGACCGACGGCCGGTTCTGTGCCGCCGACATCGGAGCAGGGGGGACCGGCCATCGCCGGTCCCGTGGCGGCAGAAGCCGGCTGGCCAGAGCGGGCCGGATGGTCAAGGAGAAGCTGGGGGTTACAAACCCCCGATGGACAGCTCAAGCGGCCCCCCATTATGGGGGCCGCGGTTACAAAAGACAGGGTGCAGGCGCCCCCCCTCAAACGGCTCAGCCGTTTCGCCGAGCTCCTGGCCAGCGTGCCCAGGCCGGGCCGGGCTGCGCCAAGGACGGGCCGGGCCGCGCCGACCAATCTGGGCCGCGCCCAAGTAGGCCGGACCCGTACCCGGTTCGGGTCGACCCAGTTCGGGCCGAACCTGGGGGTATCAGGCCGGGTCGGACCGGGCCTGAACCCCTCAATACCGAACCTCTTCCGGTCGGTCGACCATAACTTGAGCTACGGGCCTCCGATCGATGCACCGTCAGTTGCGATGCGATTGTTGGATCGAGACAGTCATTTAGGTATATAGTACAGAAGGTTTCAGAATACTTTTGGTACGGACGAGTTGGTTCGTACACGAAACCAACCGGGCCCTCGGAGCGGAAACGCTCATAACTTGAGCTCCAGACATCCGATTAACGTGCCGTCGACTTTGTTGTTTCCTCTTAGTGAGATGGATCTTTTGGATTACTCCGCCCGAGGTTTGGATGCAGGTGGAGTACAGTTGGGTTTGTTTTGACTTAAAAACCAACCGGGCCCCTAGGACGAAAAAGCCAATAACTTCCAGACTGGCCCTCCGATTGATGCGCCGTCTGTGACACTGAGTTCCTGTTGACGATACATAGATTTTGGATACATCAACTCCGGAATTTGTGTTAGTTGATGTATCAGCCTCTCAGCTCGTGGAACGGACCCTCCCGAACGAGCTTGCTGTGTGCAGGTACCCTAGAGCTAGCTGCGTTTGCGACTATGACGACGACGATGACTATACAGAGATCCTCAGTGGATTCAACGATGACGAATACAACACTCAGAGATCCTACGAGGATCAGTGCTACCGATCATGTGTGGGTCCGATCCTATGTGGGTCAGCGCTCAACGATTCTGTGTGAGCCAGCGCCTACAGATCCTGTGTGGGTCCGATCCTGTGTGGGTCTTTGCGGGGGTTAGTTACCTATCGATCCTGTGTGGGTCTTTACGGGGGTTAACTACTTATCGATACTTTGTGGGTCATTGCGGGGGTTAGTACCTATCGATCCTTTGTGGGTCAGATGGCTTAGATGAATTAGTGGCTACATCTGATCATCTCTATCATCATACGAAGAAGTATACCTGTGTGAGCTGAAATCCTGTTTTGCTTTCCTATGTGGATTGTGCTGTGCTATCCTGTGTGGATTTACGTTTTTCTTTCCTATGTGGACTGGGTTGTACTTGGGCTCGGAAGTTGGAGCGTACTGGAATTGATGACTTAGGTATATGTATGGGCATATACTTAAGCAGTGTCAGATGTTACTTCGTGATTGTATCTTTCCTTTGTGGATTATCCTTTGTGGATTCTGGGAGACTTTCAGGGGTCTCGGGGTCCCTACTGAGTAGCTTATACTCACCCATGCACGAGCTATGCCCACACTACATTGTGTTGGTTGCAGACGACGGACATCGCTGATCGTGGTTGAGACTTGCGGAGCAGGACGATACCTGGAGGTGGACTACTGGGCTGGACGTACTCAGAGTGAACGGTTAGACTCGAGGAGCTGTGGAGGCTATCTGTACTCACCCTTCAGGTGGGACTTCCAGTGGGCGGCTCGATGTTGCGTCTTTACTTTCAGTTACCATTTTTCCTTTCGATTTGTACTTTAATTTCAGTGTTGGGTTTGTATTCTGGACCATTTACTTTTCCGTACTTACTGTTGTACCCATCTTTGCTTAGTGTTTACTTCTTCTGCTTGCTTGCTCTTTGGTGTTTGTTTACTTTACAAAGGCAATTCCTTCCCTTTTTAGCGGGATTTACGCCTTGGTGCTAGTCGCCAGCCCCTGGCCTATGGAAGGCGGGCTTGGGGTAGTCACGGCACGGGCCCCGAGGATGGGTCGTGACAAATCCAATATAAATTATATAATTATATATTATTATTGTTATTAAATGGACATATTCCACCATCTATTAATCCAAAAAAAATTATATCACCAAGCATGCGTACATACGACTTACCGTCTCCATGCCGTGGTGTAATCTGTTTTTCACTACCACTTTACGTGGACAGGTATAATGATAGAAATAATAACCATATATTATTATCATATCATGATATTTATTCTTAAATACTATACCCCATCCACTAAAATTCACTTCACCAATTATGGGAATGATATCATTGTTCGTGCATACGTACGACCTACCCTCTCCATAACAAGATGTGATTAATTCTACATGATATTCATTAAATCCTAATTATATAAATGAATAAATGAATAAATATGATATATATTATACTAATATTTTTTTGAAATAATATAACTGTAACCTAAAAAGATGAACAATAACATATCTGACAAAACATGCATAAGAAAATAAAGAAGTTAATACCTTATGGACAAGTAATAATGGTACTAACAAACAAATAATAATATGATCATATATGTTGTCATAAAAATAACTGAGATTTTATAATAATTCAATAAAAATATTTAAATCATTTTACTAGAGGTTGAGATACATATAAAGAATATCGGATCTACGGTAAGAGATTATTTTTTCTCACTTTTATTTTTGTGGGACATATGCCTTATACAACTTCTATTTCTTTTTTGTGGTTTTAATATTGACCATGAATATTTAAATGATACTTATAATGATGTTTATGATATTTGAATATTCATATATATTTTTTTATTTTATGGTTTATATAGATCGATTTATTATAAATTTGTAAGGGATAATTTTTCTATCTCATTAATATCCGATATCATTAATACATATGTATTTATTGGGGTATATTTATCATCCACATATATATTCATAAATATATGTTCCAATATATTATTTATATCAATCTATAATTTTTTAGCTTCAATTTTACCCATTGATAAATTTTTATTAAGTGGTATTAGAGGAATATTTTTTTGACTTCAGTACAAGGTAGTTTCTGACTTTCCAGTAAATGTTTGAGAAAAATGTTTCTTTTAACTTATAAAACATTATTTTTTTACAGTTTCATAAAAAATTATTTCCATAAATATTCATTTACATGGTATCAAAGTTATTTTCAAAAAAAAAATTCTTATAAAATTGCACGACATTTTGAGAAATAAAATGTTTTATAAGAAGAAAGGATATTTTTTCTAGAGTTAATTTGAAGTATTTTTTCCAAATTATTTTCTGTCTAAGATGAAATTATTTAAAATGGTTTGTGTTATTAACCCTATTATTACTATGGTTTTGTGTGTGTTTGTGATGGAATTATATTTTGAAATCCATTAGTTTTATATGGATTATGATGGAATGATGTTAAGAAACCCCTTTTATTCCTAAGGTTATACTATGATGAATGATTTATATTTTTTTTGGCACATTTAAGAATGATTTCATTATTATATGGGTGGAATATATATATCCATAAAATTAATTGGGTAAATATTTATATATCATTAGATAGAAAGAATTGGAATGGAATATAAATCTTGTTCAGTAAAGCAGGGCTAAGATGGTAAGTAAACCCTATTCAGTAATACAAGGTAGGAATGAAGAGTGAACTCAGTTCAGTAATGGAATTTATTGGCTATGATGGTCTTGGAAATGAGCCTTGGCTAATATAGATATGATTTTCTATGATTATGTTTTTTCTAAAATTCATTGTTTTATTCCAATTGTATTTTATCGTGGTTCATGTTTCTTTATGATTTATTCCATACGAACTGCAAATATTTATTTCAAGGATCAATATTTTGATATTTGTTATACATGGTATGATTTTCAAAATTTATGTTCATGTTTTTACATTCTAATGATTATGTTTTGTTTTATATTTTCCATTAGTAACCTTACTGAGCATCTAAGCTCACCCCTTTTTATATTTCTTTTCCCTAGGTCGTGAAGAAGTTAATTATGTAAGATATGTCAAAAATGGTCTGGTTATGAAGGAATAAGTGGGATATAATGTATATGTCTTATGAAACAATTGTGTATGATTCTTAGTTTCTAAAGACACTATATCTATACGGTTCCATCATGAATTTTTTATATTTTGTAATGAATATTATTTCATATTGATGTAATATTTATGTACGTCAAACTTGGATCGCTATAAGTACATTAACTCTACATGATAATAAATTATTTAATGTTTTGTAAGATTTATAATAATAATTATGTTACATCAAATTAATTTTCATGGATCATTGTGTTGAGAAAATGTTGTTTTCAACAACACACTATTTTATTATTATTAGGGGGAGATTGTTGAGTATAATACTCTATCTTTTTATGATGATTTTGATGCTCAAAAATACTCTTGTTTGTTATTCTAATGATTTTACCTTGAGTATATTTCAGGAAATTAATATTCTTAATTTCTATATTTTGGAATAATATTAAAGAGTTTAATCAACGTGGAATATTAGAAAAAGTGTTCAGAAATTTTATTAGCATATTCTGGAAACACTGTTCATGCTCTACGTGTTCAGAAATCGTTTTAGCATATTAGCATGTTCTGGAAATAGTGTTCATACCATATGTTGTTGAGCGTAGCATAAGGATAAAAATCTGTGTTTACTTTATTGGAAAAGTATAGTTAATCAACCATATGTTATCAAAAAGTTATGGTAAAGGAACCCTGCTTTTAGAAGAAACCTTAAGTTTTTGTTATCAGAAATGTATGGAAGAAGAACCAAATGTATGTATGAAACATTAAGTATGTTTCTCAAAATTATGGTTCATCAACATTACTTTTTTGAACAGCCTTACATTTTCATCAACTTTACTTTTGTGTAAAACCTTATGTTTTTATCAAAAAGTATGCATCGTGTACCTTACGTTCTGGAGATTAGAAAATTAAGGATTGTCAAACATACATTTATGATCAACCTTAAATTTTAATAATGGATCATCAAACTTAGGTTTTTTACATTATGTTTTGAGTGAGTGATTTAAATTTTGACTTTATCGAGCAATGGTCTTTATGAGGATTATCAGGCTGATTTCAAGCGATATTAAAATCAAAATTTTAAAGAACGTCCTTGACTGAATCAAAGTAGTTTATTTATGATTCAAAGGATCAATTTAAGAGAATATTTTCATGGTGAATATTATGGGGATTTATGACTGCTATGTTATTCAAACATTTGAATATCGCGATTCTAAAGGTGAAATTTGTGGATCTAAATTTGAAAGAAAAACTGTTATTTTTTTATTCTATATACCTGTGATATTTTGTATTACATACAAGAGAAAAATCATCGCAAAAAGGATCAGAATTATAAGCTATCAATTTTTTTCACGACTAGAATTTTTTACAGAGACATATGAGTCACACAGATCTGCTGCTACTAAGATCTATTAGACTCTGTTTTTCTGAAGAAGCAGAATAGAGTAATAGTTTATTATTCTAAATCTAAGATCCATCATGATTTTATGATAGTTGGAGTTTCTGGATTTATTTCTATATCAATTTCAACCTGATCAACTCCGAATTTCACTTTCCGAAAGAACATATTTTATGAAGACCATGATAAATATACTATCAGTTTCATGCAGCAGCAACTGTGAAGAACATATGGAAAGTATTTTACAAAAAATACTACATTTATTTTTAGTAATTGAATTCTCATACTAAGATGTGTATTCAGTTCTGTGTATGGATCATAATGCCTTATTTTAGTATTAACTTGTAAAGGTGTCAACTGCCTTCACTCAGTTCTGGACAGTTTGTTGATAAGAGGACAAAATAGTGAAAATAACCAAGATCATGGAGTAGAGAGTCGTTGGAGTGGGCTAGGGGAATTCTGTCCCCTAAACAACTATACATCCATGAATTTTTAAATCTATTTATTTTCCACTACATAAATTTTCTGATGACATTAATGGACAGATTTGGAAATCATCAAGATTCGAGAATAATTTATAAAAGACACAACTCGCCCCCTTCTAGTTCATATTTGGTATCACCCAATCCAACAATTGGTATCAAAGGTTCTTTCTTTTGTCAATTTTATAACAAGATAAAAGTTTTATAGAATTATACTCAAAGCATAATGACTAATACACAGGAGGGTATGTAAATGGTTTGAGCCCCGTACTTAAATGATGAAAATTATGGATGCTGGAAATCAAGGATTATCATTTACTTAAAGATCCTTGGATACATAGTCTACTAAATTTTTTTATCTCCCTATGTGATTCCAGAGAAACCTAAAACATGGAGTGCTAATACAGAAGCAGAGTATGACATCAACTCGAAATCTATGAATGATATCATCTATGGTATTGGACCAGATGAATTAAACATAGTATCCTAGTGCCCAACAACTTATAAAATGTGGCAGACAATTGTAATTTCATATGAAGGAACTGAAAATTTCTTCCAAACGAGGCATGACATACCTAAATTGAAATTCAATACATTCCTAATATTATAAATAGAAAGAATCACCAAGATTAATGGAAGGCTTACAGAAATTGTTAACAATATCTCTACCTTGGGAGATCCTATCAAACAAGAAGATCAAGACCTGAAAGTACTGAGAGTACTTCCACCTAGATGGAATGGAATTTTCACAACTATTAGGAAATCATCACCAGTAAAATATCTTACTAGGATATAATTAATTGTAACCATGATGATATATGAATCTCAGATGGAATATTAAACAAATGAGCATAAATTCTTGATTGAAAGAGAAAATACTACTTTGAATGTAACATCCCAAAAGAAGATTAGAAAGACGAAGAATGGAATCAAAGTAAAATCAGAGAGTTTTGATTCATCTAATTTAGATGTGGAAATAGATTATATATCCAAGAAAATTTAGTAAATTCTATATAAAGAATAAAGTATTCAGAAAATAATTAAAAAACTGAAAAAGAACCAAAGGAAGTCAGATGCTATGAATGAAAAAAGTTAGGTCACGTAAGACCTGACTATCCTCAATTAAAAGGAGAAAAGAAAAAGAAATTTTTCAAAAACAATGATTATGTGAAGAAATACAAAAGAACAATGAAAGCTACTTAGAGTGTTTCTAAAGACTCTAGCAGCTAATCAAAGTATGCCTTAGAAAATGAAGAATCGAGTCTAATAGAAAATATGTCCTTTATGGTAGAAGATGATGAGGTACAATCTTATTACTCATCTGATTCTGATTCTACTTCTAGTTTCTCAAATGATAAACTTGCAGCCTACTTCAATATGCTATAAGAAAAATATGATTCCTTATTTAAGAAACATAAATCCTTGAAAAATATTCACACTGTTGTTTTAGGAGAAAGAGACACTATGCTAAAACAACATCAAGAGTTAATAGAAAAATATAACTCATCAAACACAAACTATATAGATAATGAAACAAAAAGAAAAAAAACTACAAACAGAAGTGGAAACATAAAAAATTGAAACTCTTTTTAAAAAAAAAGGAGAAACTACACTAAATGAAATTATTGGAAATAATGTGATTAAAAAGTAATGATATGGAATAAACAATAATGGTGAGAAACGCAAACTGTATAAGAACTATTTTATTCCAATTATAAAAGGTATAATTTGAAACTATTGTGGAAAAAAGGTCACATATCTAAAAACTGTTATTTGAGGCAACCTCAAATAAGTAGGATTAAAAAAGCCTTTTTTATAGAAGTTTATATAATTCTATTGATTATAGAAAACAATGAATGTCTGGATTCCTAGGTCTTTTATAGATAACACTACCGGACCCAACAGAATATGGGCACCAAAACAAACTTTTGTTTGAATGTATTTGCAGGAAGCATGTCATAGAAGCTGAACTAAAATATGGTATATGTACAGTGGCTACTCCAGGAATATGAGTGGAAACTTATCAAACTTTAGAACACTAACTCAAAAGGATGGTGGATTAGTCACATTTGGTGATAATGCCAAAGTTAAAATTATTGGCATTGGAACTGTTGGAGATTTAGAAGCTATATCAATCAATAAAGTACTTTATGTACAAGGATTAAAACAAAAAATTATATGTATCTCTCAACTCCATGATTACAGTTATTTTTTTTGATTTTTTAATCAATTGTTGTTCTATTTTTAAAGATAAATTTTTTAAATTTAGAGAACCAAAAAATGATAATGTTTATACCCTATACTTATATTCCTTGTGTAAACAAAAATTTAACTTCTTAACTATTATGTTAAATGAATCATGGAACTGGAATAGAAGACTTGTAAATTGAAATATATATAATTTACATAAGTTATCTAAGAAAAAAAATAGTTTTTGATTTTCCTAGTCTCAAATTTTAAACTGAAAGATTTTGTGATGCATGTCAACTTGGAAAGCAGCACAAATCATCCTTCAAATATGTTAACAAAATTACTAAATCTAAACCTCTAGAACTTGTCCATGTGTAATTTTTTAGACCTTCATGAATATAAGGTTTGGTTGGTAAATTTTATGTATATGTCTTAGTTGATGACTATTCTATATTTACTTGGATTTTCTTTCTAAAACATAAAAATAAAACTTTTACAATATTCGAAAGTTTTTTCAAAGCTGTTTAAAATAAAAAAGGTTTTAAAATAATTTCATTAAGAAGTGGTAATGATGGAGAATTTGAGAATCCAGAATTTTATTCCTTCTTCCCAAATATGGGTATTAAACACACCTTCTCTGTATGATGAACACCTCAACAAAATTAAATTGTTGGAAGAAGAAATAGAACTATTAAGGAAATGGATATGACTATGCTAAATGAATACAGTATTCCTACCTTTTTCTAGGAAGAAGCTATAAGCACATCCTATTATATAATGAATATTGTTTTAATCAGATCAGTTTTTAAAAAGACACACTATGAATTGTAGAATAACATAAAACCTAAAGTAAATTACTTTTAATGTTTTTTGATGCAAGGTTTACACCTTAAACACAAAGGAAAATATTTGTTTGTTTGATCCAACATATGATGAAGGAATTTTCTTAGGATATTCTGCAACTTCCAAATCATATAGAATTTTTAATAAAAAGTCAAGGATTGTTAAAGAATCAGTTCATGTGAGATTTGATGAATCTGATCCCTTTGAGAAAAGGAAAGGGAAAATTGATGAATTTGACTCTAACGAGAACATGAGAATTGAGATCTTGAAAGATGATTTTGAAAAAGATATAAATAATATTTAGTCCATTTCAGAAGAATATGTCACTAATGAACCTAATAGTTATTTACCTAGGCAGTCTAGAACCCTAAAGAATCACCCTTTAGAAATTATAATAGGAGGTTTATACACAAGAATAAAAATAAGAAGGAATATAGGAAATATTGTTGGGTTTTCTTCTTTTTGATCCCAATTAGAACTTAAGAAATTATAAGATTCCTTAGTTGATGAAATTTAGATAATAACAATGCAAGAAGAACTAAAAATGTTCAAGAGAAATGAAGTTTAGAATTTATTTGAATGACCACAGAACTGTCCAGTTATAGGAACTATGTGGGCATTTAGAAATAAACAAGATGATCATGGAATAATATCTTGAAATAAAGAAATACTAGTAGCTAAAGGATACAATCAGGAAGAAGGTATAGATTATGATGAAACATTTTCCCCTTTAGTAAGATTATAAGCCATTAGAATCCTTCTGGCCTATGCATCTTATATGAACATGAAATTGTTTCAGATGGATGTTAAGTATGTATTTTTGAATGGTTATTTAATGGAGAAATTTTTTGTTGAGCAACCTTTTGGTTTTCAAAATTCACAAAAAACAGATCCTATTTTTAAATTTACTAAATCTATTTATGGACTTAAATAAGAACCTAGATATTGGTATGCATTATAAAGTTCTTTTCTTTTGAAAAATTGATTTTACTGTTGGAATGGAAGATCCAACATTATTTAAGAAAGCTGTAAACTCTAATATTTTATTGGTTAAATTTTTTGTTTATAATGTAATTTTTGGTTCAATAAACCCAAAAAATTGTCAAAAGTTTACAAATTTAATGCAAAATGAATTTAAAATGAGTATGATGTGAGAATTATATTTATTTCTAGGACATAAAATCTATCAAAAATATTTTGGAAATGTTTTGAAACAAAGAAAATACATTACTGATTTACTGAGAAAATTTGGACTTGAAATTAGTAAGACATATAAAATTAATATGTGTACTAATATAAAAATTTATTTGGATGAAACTGGAAAATCAGTTGAAAAAAAGTTACATAGAGGTATGATTGGGAGTTTATTTTATCTTAATTCTAGCAGGACAGATATAACATACGTAGTATGTCTTTGTGAAAGATTTCAATCTAATCCCAAAGAACCTCACTTAAGAGCTGTCAAAAGAATTTTTAGATATTTAAAAGGAGATATTTATCAATATCTTCTCAATCCAAAAAATTATAATTTTAATTTAAATTCATATTAACATACTGAATTTGGATGTTGTAGATTTGATAGAATAATCACCTCAGGGACTTGTCAATGTTTTTGTAGAATCTTTAGTGTCATGGTCTAGTAAGAAACAACACCTAGTTGCCTTGTGAAAGCCGAGGCAGAATATATGTCTGTAAGCAGTTGTTGTGCACGCATTTTGCATATGAAAAATAATTTTGTGGAATTTGGACTATGTTTTAATAAAAAACATATTTTATGTTATAATACAAGCGTAATAAATATTTCCAAACATCATATTAATCATTATAGGACTAAGCATATTGATATAAAACATCATTTTCAAAGAGACTATGTTCTTAAAAAGGATATATTCATAGAATTTGTATGTACTGAAATTCAATTAGCTAATATTTTTACTAATCCACTTCCCACTGAAAGGTTTGATTTTAATAAGGGGATCTATGTTTATTTAATTTTAAATGAAATTTTATTTAATTTTACGCAATTATATTAATTATTATTTTATTTTAATCATCATTATTTTAAATAATTTAATTATTTATACTATTTTTTATGTGTACATTTTATTTTATATAATTTAATGATTATTATGTACGTAAATGACATAGGAATCAAGGCTGTCAGAGTTGTTTCAAATTCTGAACCTGCTCATTTCTCTCAAAACCATTCGAAACCGAAAAATCTTTACCGCTCTTTTCTATCCAAACATGAACCATTGAAAACCTAGATCTTCAAACCTTCAAAAATCTGTGACAGAAATGGACAAGACAAAGTGAATCAAGGAAGGAGAAACCCATAGCACCAAACATCAATGCTCGATAGGGAGGAAAATCCTACAAGGTAAACTGATTAACTTGTAATGGCTGTACCAAAATGATCTGTTTCTGAGGCAAGATCTCCCTTTCAGAATTTAGAACAGACGTTCAGTGATGAAAACAAAGAATTTTTATATGAGGTAGAACTGCGTTATTTATTCAAATCTGTTCAATTTAGTCTCGAAAAAGAAGAAGATACAGTAATATCATAAATTGAAGATCAATATTTTTCTATCTCTACTGTGGAAATCACTAAGATATTAAGCTTCCCTCATGAGGGGGTTAATAATTTTTACCTAAAGAATATTGGTGATAATGTACATAAGTCGGAGGACTTTATGTCAAATATTTTTGGTTCTAAGAATGTAAGAAAAATGTCTATCAAGTATTTAGAACTAGATTTGAAATTCTTGTAATGTTTTTGAAAATAGAGATTCCACCAAGAATGTCTCATATGGAAGAAAATTTATTTACAGACATGTATTTGATGTTTTTACTTCTAAGTGACATCAAGCTGAATTTCCATAGATATATGGTAAGATATATGAATTATTTTTTCCAACTGATTGAAAGAATGAACTTCTACCCATTTAGAAGATTCATTTTTAAACTGTTATTTAAGAAGTATATGATTAGATTGGTGGATGCCAGAGTAAGATTCCACCACAACAATGTTTTCGATGATGGAACTCTAAGGAAGATTGGATTCTTCTGAAGTACTGTAAAAGGCATGATTATTGTTGTTGGAGCTGAGGAAGACAAGGAATCAGCTCAGGTGGAGAAACCTGGAATTTCTATAGAAGGCATGGCTAAATCAAGAGTATGTGAAGTTTAAAAAAATTCTAGAAGACTAATATTTAAAGTAGTAGATGTACCTAAAAATTAGGTAATTCAAGAGGAACTTCAAAACAAAAGTCATAGAGTGGGTTAGGCTGCAGAGAATCCTGCTCAAACAAATACCATTTCAACTGAAGCTCTTTTAAGCTATTGATTTTTAAGAGAAGTTGTTTCTCAGATTGAGGTGGTACCTCAAGTTGAAGAAGAAGTTGTACCTCAGACAAGATCAGATCCTGGAGAATTTGAAGTTTCTCGAACTGAATCTGTTCAAGAATATTCTGCACAACCAACTGAAGATATTCAAGGGGATCCTGTTTTAGAGGAAATAAATAAATATTCTCTTTAGAAGAAAAAACCTAATGAAAACATGAACCAATGAGAAAGTCTATCTAAAATTCATACTAATGTTTTAAATAATTTTTTTTATGGATGAGAGAGTTCATGACTTTGAGGAAAAATCTATTGAGCTACCATAAAAGATGGATATAGATCATAGATTCAATGCTCAATCATTTCCATTACTTTAATAAATCAAGTTTAGAATCAATCACAGTGTGCCTCTTATTCTAAGAATGATCATGTGAAAGAGTTAATCTGAAAACTTAATAAAGTTCATGAGGAAAATGATTCTTTGATAAGAGTATTAGAGAAGGAGAGGAAAAAGTTTCAGATAATGAATGATTGTTTAGTTTCAAAATTATAAGTGGAAGTTTTTAAGAAGGTGATGTTTGCTGAAATTGGAAAACTAAAATATGAAGTTGTACTAAACTCAGATTTAATAGATTTTAAAATTTTCATGGAACTACTGTTTTCCACTATCACCGGTAATCAAGCAAGTACATCAGGTACTTCAGCCGATCTAATTAAAAGATTCCAGGCCATTCCAACTGTAATGAGCAATATGAATGACAGATTTCAAGACTTAAAGTGTAATAGTGCTCCATTATCTGTTTTGTTAGACAATCAAAAGAATCTTGTTGATCATCTTACATCAAGTGAACCATCAGTAAGAGGGTAGCTAAAAATGTTCACTGAAAAGCTAAATCAGTTTATAGAGAAGGAAGAAAGATTACATGAGTTTTTTAGAGTCAATATCATTGAAGATATCCATCTCACTCAAAAAGGAAGGGATCACGTCATCCAATTAGATGACAGACTGATGAAAAGTTTGGGACTACAAATTAAAAAACTCAAGGAAGTCATTCGGAGGTGCTAAAACCTGTTTCATAAACCTTTTTAGCCCAAACTTGATTCCTATTTTCATTTCTCTACATGTATATAATTTTTTCCTCAATAAAATATATTTTCATTTAATTTTCATATGTTTTGATTTGTTTACAGTACTATCTGTATTCAAATGTCTGTAATCCAAATTCAAATATTTATAAATATTTTATCACAACATTTACTTAAATTCACTACTACATTAATTTGTGTTATATTCCTTATTATATCATTATTTTTTATATCACAAAAGGAGGAGAAATATGGATAAACACAATAACATGTATTTTTCAGGGGGAGAAAAGAAATTTTTCCTATAGGGAAGAAATATGGATAAACATCAAGGGGATAAATTTTAAAAATCGATTGTTTATTTTTATAACACAAATTTTTTTCTTAGTGAAATAATTTTGTTAAAATTAAATATTGTTTCTATCCTTGAAAAATTCAATATTATATGCAATTAATTTCATAGGTTAATATCATGGGTTTTGTGATCATCAGAAAGGGGGATATTGTTGAGCAAGTGTTGTTTTCAACAATACTCTATTTTATTACTGTTAGGGGGAGATTTTTAAGAATAATGCTCTATTTTTTATGATGATTTTGATTCTCAAAAACACTCTTGTTTTTTATTCTAATAATTTTACGTTGAGTATATTTTAGGAAATTAATATTTTTTTCTCTATTTTGGAATAATATTAAAGTGTTTAATCCACATGGAATATTTTACAAAGTGTTCGAAAATGTTGTTAGAGTGTTTTGGAAACACTATTCATGCTCTACGTGTTTGGTAATCATTTTAGCGTATTAGTGTGTTCTGAAAACACTATTCATACCCTACATTGAAGAGTATAGCGTGAGGATAAAATTATTTGTTTATATTATTGGAAAAGTGTGTTTAATCAAACATACATTATCAAAAAAGAATGGTAAAGGAACCCTAGGATTGGAAGGAAACTTAAATTTATGTTATCAGAAAAGTATGGAAGAAGAGCCCTATGTTAGTATGAAATGCTGCGTTTGTTTCTCAAAAGTATGATTCATCAACCTTACTTTTCTGAAAAATATTAATTTTTCATCATCCATACTTTTTTGAACAACGTTACGTTTTTATCAAAAAGTATAGATCATTTACGTTATATTTTGAAGCTTAGAAAGGTATGGATGATCAAACTTACGTTTAAGATCAACCTTAAATTTAAAGAATAGATCATCAATCTTACATTTTCAACCATATGTTTGGGGTCAGATATTTAAATTTTGACTTTATCGACAAATGGTCTTTATGCAGATTATCAGGATGATTTCAAGTGAGATTAAAATCCCTATTTTAAAGCACGTCCTTGATTGATTCAAAGACATTTATTTATGATTCAAAGGGTCAATTTAAGAGGATATTTTCATGTTGAATATTAAGGGGAGTTACAACTTTTCTGTTATTCAAACATTTGAATATCACGATTCTAAAGATGACATTTTTGGATCTAAATTTGAAAGGAAAAAATTTATTTTTTATTCTATATATCTGTGATATTTTTTATTACACAGAAGAGACAAATCATCATAAAATGGATTATAAGTATAAGCTATCTAATTTTTTAATGGCTATAATTTTTCACAGAGACATACGAGTCACACAGATCTGCTACTACCAAGATCTATCAGACTCTATTTTTTCTGAAGAAGAAGAAGAAGAAAAGTGTTAAAGATTATTATTCTATATAGAAGATCTATCGTGAATCCATTTCTGTCAGAGTTTCTAGATATATTGCAATATCTATTGCAACCAAATTTACTCAGAACTGTACATACCTGAAGAACATCTTTTTTGAAGAGAACAATTCATCTACTAATAGTTGTGTTCTACTGCAACTGTGAAGAACATCTGGAAAGTATTTTTTAAAAAATAATATTTTTATTTTGATTAACTAGCTTCTGGTACTAAGCTGCATATTAAGTTTTGTGTATGAACCAGAAGGCTCTTTTTTCTCCTTAACTTGGAAAGGTGTCAACTACCTGCACTCAGTTGTGGACAGTGTGTTGATAAGAGAACCAGATAGTGAAAATAACCAATCTCGTGGAGTAGAGCATTGGTGGAGTGGACTAGGGGATTTCTATTCCCTGAACCACAATACATATGTGTGTCCTTCAATTAGTTTATTTTCTGATTCATAAATATTCTGATAAATTTAAAGGACATATTTGATAATCATTATGATTTGAGAAGAATTTATAAAAGACACAATTCACCCCCTCTTGTGCATATTTGGTATAACCTAATCCAACACATTATTCATATGATGAAAGTAGTTTATATATAAATTTATGAAAGTATATAATTTATAATGGTTAGTTAACACTATATTTTTGGCACTAAAAATTTAATAGATCCTACATAATGATAATTTACACTAGGGAAAACTTGTTCTACCATTGATGATTACATATAGATCGATAAATACCTCTTGATCTTAGGATTGAAATCTAATAGTTCAAAATTATTGACAGTACATGATCATGTGAGAGGATTCATATTCATGAAATAATGATCTATTAAAGAAAATGAAATCAAATACACACATATAAAAGAATACAAATAAAAACGAGAAATTGAAAGTATATATTTGAATCAATAAACCTATATATTGAAAGGTTTCCTTATTTTATAACATGTATAACGTCATTAAAAATAGTTCCAAAAACAAGACCCATTAATGGGAATCATCAAATTAAAAATAATGATTTCTATGTTTAGAATTTATATTATTCCCACACCTTCACTAAAACTACTAAAATTTATTATAGATTTGAAGTATAATGTCAAAATACTAATAATACCAAATCTTCATAAAGTTTAATTTATATAATTTTTCAATTTTTTATTCATTGATTTTTAAAAATAGAAATTGAAAGTAAATAATTTTTTAAATAGTATTGATTTAAATTCTATGGAAATTATAGATAATATATTTTTACTAAGGGATTATTTCTTTAAAAATATATTCTCATTTACTACTGGACTCAATTAAGCTGAGTAGTTGTGAGATTCCTTAGGGAATAAAATTTCATTAGATCAATTTGTATTCAATTTTAACTATTTTGATTATTTATGATGAAAAGAACCTAGTTAAACTAAGATATATTGAGTCCCAATATCAAATGAAAAATCATCAAGGTTACTATCATAACTAAAATCCATCTTTACATCATTTGTGTTCCTCTCATATTAATTTATTTTATTAAAGAATTATTATGGAGGGATATAATAATTTATCATCATATGATATGAAAAAAATTAAATCCACAAGAAAATTT
The DNA here is from genome assembly GCA_963277665.1 of Viscum album. Classification (NCBI taxonomy): domain Eukaryota; kingdom Viridiplantae; phylum Streptophyta; class Magnoliopsida; order Santalales; family Viscaceae; genus Viscum; species Viscum album. Next base: position 386,402,658 of record OY728141.1, on the reverse strand, counting down.
TATTCATTAAACTAAATATCCATCCTTATATTATTAATTAACCATACCTTAAGAGAATAATAAATCATTACTGATAGGAAATCAATAATAATGGAGTAATAAATAACAATGTTTATAGAAAAAAATAAGAGTAAAAGAAAATTTCAAAGAAATAATATAAGATAATTAACAAAATTCAATTATATTAAAGCCTTTATTTAAGGCTTGAACAATAATGTTCCTAAAATCCTAGTTCTCCATAGAGTAGAAAAATTATAAAAATGTCCTGAAACATTTTTCCTAATTTAAAATACTAAGAATATTTACTATTTATAACATCATAGAATAATACAAATTGTGACTCCATAATTCATGTTCCACATAATATTCCATTATCCTTGCTCCACCATCCTCCATTATATCCTCATTAGAAATATATATTTTTGAAATATTATGATGTAATGAATTGATATTGTGATATAATCATAAATAATCCTTAACTAGGTTTTCAAACCTCTAAAAATCATAATGAAATATCTTTGATTTTCTACAATTATTTGAGATCCAAATCTTCATATCTCTATTATTATGATATGAGGGATATTTATTTTAAATATAATTAAAATGGAATAAATATTTTCACTCTACCCTTTTAAATGTGTTGTAATAGATTTTCATCATAGCAACATTCATCCTTCATTAAGTATCACAAAATTTAAATCATATGTGATCATTGTAGAGTTACAGTGATAGGTTTTGTCTTGGTTATATATACATTTTCATCACTAAATTCTCCCAAATAACCACATCGTAATGAAATGTGTTATACTATGATAATTTATTATTAGCTTTAGACTTATTTGGACTCTTCTAAATTATTCCAAAAACATAATTCTACCCAAAATCATAAAAATAATAATAACTAGGAATTATTTAGTCTAATTTAAAATAAAAATCATTATTACAATGTATGTAATATTTGAGGTCACCAACACAGAACTTTTTGGATAACTAAACAAAATCCTTATGTAATTTTATTTTATAGTTAATTATTTAGATGTTGTGCATGGTATTTTTGGCCAGATAGATTTTAGGGTTCATGATAATAAAAAAAACAAGATCCAATTTCTGAATAAAGTTTATGACCCTAACTCTCCCACTCTTTGGGTAATCGATTCCATTAGGGTTGTAGAAAAAATAATCTTTCTTATAATCACTGTGAACTAGAATTTTCGTAAAGATAGAGAGAATACCGCTATAGGATCTACTAAACATTGGGGGGGTGTGATTAGTGTTTCCAACTTTTACACCTTTTATAACTTTTTATCTATTTACATCTTAGAGATATTAAAATATTAATTCTTTTATTCTCTTTTATATATCACAATCAAGTATATGAATGTAGGTAGAGATGACACATTGTATTTTTACGAGGATCACTACTCAACAAGATTTGATAGTCCTTGGAATGGTTTGGAAATAATTCAATACCACAAAACCACTAGAAAATAATCCTTTCACATAGTTAAAAATAATAGGGAATATCATTTCACTTTTATTGAACTATTTTCAATTGATAGTGATTGTTTTATATCTCTAGGATAGATATTTATACTATCTACTAAAGATAGTCATCAGTTTATTTGTAAGGTACTTTGTAACACATATAAATTCTTTCACCATATGAGACTTCTTTTGAATATCATAGTGATTCTTTGTTCATCCCCTAACTGATTCATTTGTTACATTCACAATATTTGGAAAGAAAATCTTATTATTCTTTACAGAATAAATTTAATATATGATATAAATTTTTCTTCCTCATATGCACTGACAGATGTGCACAATAATTTATTCTATTCTTCTATTATTATCTATTTTTTCTTTAGTGAAAACCAAATTTCACTGTATTTTTCTTATTATTTATAGAATTACAAAATTATATTGTGATTATTGAAATAATTAATGTTTATATTTAATTCATCATAATTAATTATTCTAATTTAGTCAGAATGATATCAATGTGTAGAAGACAGGATATCTCAAACCTATTCTTTAACCAAGATGATAATCAACAAAATAAAGATAGGGAACTCACTTATTATTCAATAATAATTTATATATAGTAGTATAATTGTGTGATATTCTCTTTTCATTGGTACACAATATCCAAAATTATGTGTAGTATTAATTTTATATTAGTGAAACTGAATATTTCTCAACCAATATCCAATTTTTATGTTCATGGTTTAACACTTATTTCATTCATGAATGAATTATTATTTTCCTTTTACTATTCACGAAATATTCATGTGACAGTGTATAAAATATCTTTATTCTCCTTCGTATAATGGTTCTATTGTTCTGAAAAATTCTAATTTAATGTTTTATATATTCTAGGCCACTAACTTTTTCAAGTGATTGTGATTATTAAGGAAGAACATTATTATCTGTGTAAGTTCAACTATTCTAGTTTACTTTATATTTATTCACATAATTCAAGTGCATGGAATCATAATGAATACTTCCTCCATTTCAGGTTGTATACTCATGTAAATTACTTCATGAAACACAATGATATGGTTTTATACCAACATTGGTTCTTAGAAAATATAAATAATCATGTTGTCATGATGGTAGACAAAAAACAAAAAATCATGGAACTCTTCTTCTTTATGTAAGAAGTGAGTGGGAATTCAATCACCATGTAGCCAAGAAACTCACAATACTCCTTTACTTATCATGTAAAAGAACACTTGGACATGCTTTATTTTTATGAGAAATGAGATCTCTCTTATGATACAAGGAAAAATAAAATTTCTCTTCCTTAGGGGTTCTATATTTATTAGCTTGGGTCACTGACTATGCCTCATTCAAACACCATCTCAAATCCCCACAAAATATTCTATTTAGATACTTGATCATAATAGAATCCAATATCATAGTAAATCAAATATATCAAAATGAGTTTCTATATTAATTATTCAACATATTGATATAAATGAAATATATCCATTTCATTAGGCACCATTTCCATTCAATAGTAACCACTAAAAACAAATAAAACTCATAAAAATGTGGTATCAACAAACCCCTCTTTGTATTTGTAAGAAATACCATTATAGTTCTTTCTAAAAGAATGATTAAATATGTGAATATTTTTCTCACTTATTTAACATATTAACATCAATGAAATATTTCCATTTCATTAACCACCCTTTTCTATGAATATCAACCATTTCCAACAAATAAAAATCATATAAAATGTGGGCTATAAAATTTCCCCCTTCGTATTAGTTTATAATACCTTCAAAGTTATTTCCAAATGAATGTGTTAATATGTGAATCTTTCTCTGATTACTTTACCTTTTAATTTTCAAAAATTAATTTCAATTTCTATCTCCCTTATTTACAAGAAATAATAAATCATAGAAAAGGGTCTCAATTGATACCTAATCAATATACCATCCATCATTTCTCTCTAAGTCTACTTGAGCCTTTCTCGGTGTTGAAAAAAAAGTGGATTTGTTCTAGACAACAAGGATGTCCTTTAAAAACTAGTGCTGATACCTCATGAAATGATAAATCGTATAATTTTATTCAATTGTTTTCTAATATTAGAAGATACATAATTGTGATATTAATCTTTTACAATAAATATGATCATTTATCTCTTATACTCACTTCAAAAAATGGACAAAAAATATTTAAGTGCAACAAGCCAGATAAGTGACCCTGGAGAACTCTCATTATTCTATGTTTTCTGATTTCATTGATTAATTCAATTATTTTTTTTGTATTATTATTATTATTTTGGATATCCAAGTATGAGAGTTTATGAAAAAATACATTTCTAATGACATAATTATTAAGTAATTTTTATAAAATAAGATTGGATACCAATTGACAAAATTATTTTGGAAGCTTGTTCATATTTCATCATTTGTACACCCATTAAGAAAAATACTCCGAAAAATCATCATAATGGTGGATCTATTCAAGAATGGATTTAAAAATTTTATAATATGGAGAATACGAAAAAAATATATCTTGAACTTGTGATTCTCTAGTTCTGAAAACTTTGAAAACATCACCATGGATGATCTACTTTAGTAATTATTTTCTCGGGATACCTATTATATGATCAAACATAGATTTTATCTTATTTCTCCCTTTTTATAGGATATAAAAACATAGTATCTAAAGTCATCAAATATGATCCCCTATAAAAGTTTTATTTTAAATCGAATTGAGGAATCATTCAAGGATGGTGAATTCTTTCATATTTCTATAAAGAATTGACAACATGCTCTACTTCTTAGGTTCTCTCCGAGAGAACTTGCACCACCTCTAATTCCTTCCATTACAAGAAAAAAAATACAAAAACATAATGTTAATTATGTGGATATTGCATTCTTCTTAATGTGAATAATAAGGTTGAGATATTTTTCTCAACCAATTTTCTCTATTTTCTTCAGTCTTCATGATAACACATCTAAACTCCTCTTATGTTCTATGTTAGTTAATCAAGGATCTCTTCACATTATATTTTGTTTTTTTAGTAGAGAATTTATCTTCTTAACAACCTTTATTGGTGATGAATTCTAAATACTATTAAGGACTAATTCTTATTCTAGTATTATGATAAAAAATACTTTTACAGTATGACCATATTTCTCACATCAATCATAAAAATCTTCTTTAACAAAAGTTTTATATTTTTTTAATAACCACTCTCATAATTTTTCTTCATCATGTGAAATATTTTATTTTCCTTTTTCACTATACTTATCATATGTTTCTTCTAATTTACTCATTATTTCCTAATCTTCTATCCAAACAAATAACATATCATTAGGAACATTGGAAGTATGTTTGGATGTTCCACATGGCCTCTTATGAGTTCCATCATTCATATTAGTTCTTTTGATGGCAGCACATTTCATTAACTTCTTGGATTTAGATTCTAAAATATTTTTAGTTTTCTTCTTTGGAGAACTTTTGTTTACAATAGTCTTATGCTTTTTTCCAAGGTAGATTCTTCATTATGATCCAAATACGTTGGTCTTACTTTCTTGTCATCATTGGATACATGTCTAGATTAGCATACTCCATTGTTATGACCATTTCCATTGTATAAAAAATTAATATTTTCATGTTTTTCAAATCTGTTTGCAGTATACATATTTTTATTAACATGTGGATGTTTCTTCTTCATCTCTATATTTCTTCCCCATGACTCATGACTTCATTTTACTTTAGATTTTAAAGGCTTATAACAATAATATTGTCCAAAATGCATGAGTCTTTTATAACACCATCATTGAACCAGAAAAGTCAATATTTTTATTTATTCTTTATAATATTTTTGGTTCTTCTTGATATCTTGTTGGGATCTTCCTGGGGAACCAGATTATACACACTTTACACTATCCACCCTCATCATGTTGGTAAGATTATTCTATACTTTATTCATCCATAATTGTTTTTGTTTTTTTTTCAAAACAACACTATTTTCGGAAATATATTTAAAAACATTATTACAATATAATATTGATGGTACCTATTTCTTTTCATCTGCTTGAGATAGACCATCAAATGAAGTCTTGATCATATTATCTCAAGTTAGAGGCCTTTTAACATTTTAATTCTCAATTGATAATTGATTATTAGTAGACACTATCTACTCCTTTTCTGAATTATCAATATGTGTATTATGACAATTTACCAACAAAACATACAATTATAGAAATTCATATTGAGGGTGTTTTTCTGGTCTTCAATCATAATCAAATTCTCTTCACCAAACTTCTTAATTATTTCAACTTCATCTTCAAACAACTAAACTTCATTTTGCAAAAGAGTAAAGTTATTTGGTCTTATTACAATTTTATATTAATTTTAAATCCTTAATATCAATGTGGTTGTTCAACTATTCATCAAATGCAGGGATCTTTTCTTTTAAAGTCTTCTTGACCCCTTTGTTCTCATCGTGTTATTTGGTAAATTTTGAGGAACTTATTTCAATCTCCCTATTTGTTTCTTAAAAGTATCAGCCCTATTTAAAGATATTTAAACATTCTTTATTTTCTCCTTGTAAATAATTCTCCATAAAATCAGTTTCTTCTTCCAGCTAGGATATTTCATCCTTCATACATTGGATGAATCTATAAAAATATATATTTTTAGTGGGAACACAATTCATAATATCACCTATTCTATCAACTAAAATATGATGATATGTTGTAGATTGATCATCATCATAACTTTTTATAGGATAATTGTAGAGACCCAAGATTTACATACATGGACATTACATTACTTTTTCGGAATACTTAATACATAACAAAAACAAACACAGAAGGACAGTAATAGTTAAGTGTCTTTGGAAACTCGGAAAAATAATCTTCTAATCATGGTGAAAGATCTTCAACATCTCCCATAAAGATCTTCCCCTTTTGTTCTCTTACCTAAAAACTTTATTTATATCCTGGGGAAAATAAAACATAAAAAGGGTGAATCCAAAATTCTCAGTAAGGGTAAACATAGAGAACACAAAACAATCCATAAACATTTGAATGTAAAAACATGAACAAAAAACACCAAAATCTTGTGCAATGACATAAATCATGGAATTACATAAGTCATAGATCATAAAGGAACATTAGTCATGATAAAATAAAACATGTAATTGTGGAAAACCATTAAGCACATGATATGATTTTCATATTAGCCAAGAAATTATTTCTAAGACCATCATAGTGGACAAATTCCCTTACTGAATAGAGGTCACTCCTCATTCCAGTCCTGTATCACTGAACTAGATTAACTTACCATTCTACCCATGTCTATCTCATTAGATATAAATCATTACATAATTCATTATAGGGAGATATAGGTCCCATACATCTCATAATGAAATCATTCTTATGTGTGCCACAAAATAAACATACATCATTCATAATAACCCAATAAATAAAATGGGTTTCATAAACATCATCCCATCATAACATAATCTATATAAAAGAAATGGATATAATTTCATCATAAGAAAAATCAAACCATGTAAATAATGGAGACATTATACTTGAAACATAAACATATTAAATAATTTCATATTAGATGGAAAATAGTTTTGATAAAACAATTAAAATGAATTCTTGAGGAAAATATCCTTTCTTCTTCAAAATCATTTTATTTTCTCAAAATGCCATGAAATTTTAAAAGAAAATAATTTTTTGAAAATAATCATGAATGTTTTTATAGTAAAATTAATTGAAATAATTAGTTATGAAACCATAAAAATCCATTCACGCCTTATATGATAAAAAAACATTCTTTTCGTACTTTTTCCAGAAAAGTCAAAAAGTACCTTATATGGTAAACAAAAGAAAGATTTTTTCCATAACACAAAGTAAAAGTCAAATATGGGTAAAAATGAATTTAAAAATACATGGAAGAATATTAAACACTTTATGAAAAATTATTTTATGGACATGGATGAAAAATATAACCCCAGTAAATACTTACATATAAGAAATCTCAGATAAAAATGAGATTCCTAAATTATCCCTTACCTTATGTCCGGTATACTTCGTTTGTATCCGAACCTCCTGTATAATGATTTACATAATGTCATTGAATTATTATAGAATCATATTCATTGTTATGATATCATATATGGTTCACTTATGACTTTATATTACCCATTCTTTTGTAAATTCCATGTTAAAGCAGCATTTTGGGTAAAATCGTTTCATTTATCGTACATGTTTAGATTTTTTGTTCTTGATATTATTACTCATATCCTGATTTACATAATTCCAGAATGTAAAAAATCATTTATATATAATATATACTCATTATATAAATATATATGATAGATCGATAAATGGAATGAAATACACCGTTCATGGAGACGGTAGGCCGTACGTACGCATGAATGCTATTTTCGTTTCCTTATTGAATTGAATGGAATTAAGTAAATGAAAAATATATGTACATAAATACAGTATAATTATTATTTAATATCTTCAATGATTATTTATTATATATATACTTTATAATCTTACTTGAATGGTTAATCATGGAAAATGAATCTCATCGCGTTCGTGGAGACGGTAGTCCGTACGTACGCACGAGCGATGATATCGTTCACATAATTATTTAATAGAATTGTAGAGAAAGATATAAAATATAAGGATAATTATGATGTTATAATAACCATATATAGTTATTCTTTACACCATTATACCCATCCAAGTAAGGTGGTGGTGGAAAAACTAATTACACCACGGCGTGGAGACGATATTCCGTACGTACACATGGGTGGTGATTTCATTTTCCGTAGGGTGGATAGAAGGTGAAATTACATTGTTTTATATTTATAATATCATATCAGTTTATTAGTGATGTAGATTGTATTACTTTACAATGAACCAACTAAAGAAGAAGAAGTTGGAGAGGAAAGAAACTTGAAATAATCAGTAGAAGAGATTACCTCTTCTTCGACACACCTCCTTTAAGATTCCTCTTAAGGGACTAGAGTTGGTATTTTGAGAATACAAGAACCTACAAAATGTTTCTAAGGAAGTGGAAAATAGAAATGGTCAGGGGTTGGCCGATCTTGAAGGCTCAAGGTGTTGTGAAGGGGAGAGGGAGGAGGTGCCCTTTTATAAGGGAGGAGAGGGGCACCATTGGAAACCTCAAAAATATTAATTTATAATAAATCAAACCCCACTTAAAAACCACCAGAAATGACACATATTTGAATATTAAATTATATAGGGTTGTAATATCATCAACCAATAAAATTTAGACATGTTTGAAATTTATTTTAAACCTTATCAACTTGATTTATCCTTATTTAATCTATTTAATTTTATTTGAGGTAATAAGATTCTAAATTTTAAATTGTTATAAATAAACACTTATGTGTTGTGAGTTTTCTATAATTGGATAATATATGACATTTTAGGCCATATAAAAAAAATAATTTTTTGATTTTTAAACAATTTTATATTATGTTATTTTTATAAAATAACAACTGTCAATTTTGACACTATTCATTTATTTGAATTTAAATAAAATCCACACAGAAGATATGTTCGAACTAAAATATTTAATAGATTCTTAAAATGTAATATTTATATATAAAATTCGTGGATCATATTAAATAGTTTATACAATATTTATTTTAAAATTTTTATAACCATTTATTTGATATTTCAATCAATAAAATAATTTCAACATCACTATTGTGTTACCTTTAATGATAATTATTTAATCCCTAAAAATTATAAATAAATTTAGATGATGTATATAATTTTATTATATTTATGGAGACTATTAATTTTTGATGTTTAATGAAGTTTATCACTAAATTAAAATTTTTATACTTATAAGGTTTAAGAGAGTGACATGTTGTCACTTTCTTTGGTTTTAATAATAATTAAATTATTTTTATGGTCCAAAGTCCATAAAATGAATCTATTCTGACCATTAGGTGATATGATTTGACTTTTAGTCATCCAATAGAATTTTTCCATGTGTTAGAGTAATTTTATAATCTTATTTTTACCCTTAATTACGCGATTTACCTTTAACTGCAGTAAATAAAAATTACCATAGTTACTATTAATAATATATAAAAAATAAAAGTAACCTATTAGCATAATTTTGACCCACTTAATTAAAATATGGAATCCATTTTTCAAAATTCAAAACACAGAATTTGCAGTAATTAATTTAAAATTAATCCCGTTGTTAAGAAAACAGGTTTTAAAAGCTGAAACATTGCCAAAGATTGAAATGTTTTTACCTATGAATTCAATGTAAAATTAATGGTAATGAAATATATTATATTTAATGGTAAAAATATATTCTATTTATACTTTAAAACCATTCAATATTATAATTTAACAATATAAATTATTGAGATGAAAAAAGGTGTTTTTAATTAAGATATAGCGTGTTTTGACTATTCATTAAAATATGAAAGTTTTTAGAATATTATGAAAAATTTATCCAGAGTAAATTTTTATATATTGATTCCAAATAAGAATTTTATTTTGTCAAATTAAACTTATAAACAAGTCAAAAACTAGATTTAAAGTGGGTGCGCCATCAAAAGGCTGCACAACTGCATTTTTTGAAAAATACTTATTTTACCCAAATAATTTATTTTGTTCTCATACCATGTTCTAGAAAATGTGTAAGATTAATAATAATGTTATGAAATTCAAAATGTAGTTAATACTATTCATAACAGATTGTACATAATAATATTATAATAATATACCGTTGTTTAGTGAAACCCGATATTGCGTACTACACACGCTATCGAGGAAGGTCGCGATTGCGTGTAATGCCAGCCAAGTCAGGGATGCGTGTATTGGAAGCTCCCTTTGGTGCAGTGTAAAAAATAAGACATCAATTAAAAATCATAATTCTCATAAAATCTCGGGTTGTTACATTCTACCCCCCTTAAAATGAATTTCGCCCTCGAAATTCGTCGGGGTTATAAAAGGTTTACTACTTGAAAGTTTCTTTCATAGAAACCCACATCATAAAAATGAATACTAAAATTTAATTTTAAAAATTAAAGTTAGAAACATAACGGTTACCAAAATTTACTCATTACTGGGTTTCCACGTAAGATAACATAGGTGAAAATATGGATATGGAAGGGAAATATAACCATCAACTTCTGATGAAGAGTGATAGAGAACATGGATATGAAAAATCCAACAATTATCAAGCCATAAATTTGTGATGATCTAAGGTTACATCTGATTAATCAGATATGAGGGTACTAGGACAACATTTTTGGTTTTTAAGATCATTTCCCTAATGTTGAATAATTTTGGAATTAAAATAAATACTTACTTGATTTTGGTACAATATTACTGTTGTTTGTGCCTTAAACAATTTCCACTTCATCTATTAAAGAAATGAAGTTGAATTTGTCTTCTGTGAAATATTACTTGATCATGCAATAGAATGATAGGTCATTCCATCTATCTCAAACATAAGGTTATAAAAAGTTATAAGTCAATCTTATGGGGATATTAATCGTATATGGTTCAAAAAATGGACATATACTTCATCTGTCATAGCGCTTAATAAAATAAAACTAGTTTCTACTAACCAGGGACTTCTTGTAGGCTAGTGGTAGGCGATAAAGGCCTGTCACACTTCGGTTGTGGGTTCGATTACCGCATCCTTGTCAAACATTACAGGTTGTCGCTCGTCCTACGGGTTGTCCTTTTTCTAAAACTATAACATAACAAAAAGTTAAATCCTTAAACAATACTATCTGATGTATAACTTAATCTATTCCGATATTTAGGTTTATCCAAAATACTTCTGTCCAATCTCATAGTATAAAAAAAATGATTACTAGAAAGGTCATCTACCAAGCATTGAATACAATCATTTATCGCCCGTATATCATTATATATATATATATATATATATATATATATATATATCTTATTGGTCACATTCAAAACATGTGAATTTCTTAATCATGTATTATCTTGAAACATGAGTACCCATTGAACCTTAGTGAAAACATGAATGTTGTCAAAAGTTAACTCTTTCTACATACCAAAATCCCAAAATTCTGTATACTCAAACCATGATATCACTTTGTCCTTATACCAGTCATGAGCTCCTTAATACTATCAAACATCTCATTATCTTTTTACCCTTTAATTATGCACATATCACCTACCTTCCAAAATTATTTGAATAACCTTTCATGGTTACCAGTACCATTCATCATATACTTTCAAAAACTCAAGGAAATACAACAGTGTTACAATCCTAAGATTTTTCATTATTCTATAGTACCATACATTATTCTTGATAAAGATACAATCATTCCACTACCTTCTTAAACCACTGACTGAGCTTCATCATTTCTTTCATCTAATATATCATTTGTAGTCTCTTCATCATCATCCACATAAATACTACCCATATGACCATGCTTATTCTCTTCATGATATTTTCCCTTAGGGAATTGGTTTTCATAATGCCCATACATTCCACATTTAAAACATTTTACCATTGTTGATGTCTTTGTAATACCATTATCCTTGTCCATGGTGTTAACTGAAACTTTTCCTTTACAATTACTAGCTTTGTGTCCTTCTTTTCCACACCCAAAGCATCTTCCAGTTCCTTTGAAAGATTCTCCCTGATGCCTCTTCCCACATGATTTACATGAGGGAAATTGAACTTTCTTTCCTCTACGATCATCATGAAACTCCATCTTTCTCTTATTATATGAGTCGAGAAACTTACCAAAGTTGAGATTATTGATCATATTATGAGATTTATGATTAGGAAAAGTAATGATATGTGGACTTCCAGATCTAATTTTATTTGGTTTCTCGTGTATAATATCATTCCATTGTCCATCATATCCTCCATTATTGTGAATCTTCTTTTTTCTAGCAATTTTTTAAAACCCAAAAAGAATAGTGTGAGAGGAAAAAATCATAATCAATGGGGAGCAACTTCAATATCTAACATATTAGGTTAAATTCTAAGATCATTACCGTAATTATAGGACTACAACCTACACTTATACTTAACCTTAGGGACATCACTAGACATACCTTAGAAATATCTATAGGGATCTCACTAAAGTTTTCACATCCTAGTTTCCAAAGGTAAACTAAACCTTTCCTCTGATACCAACTATTGAGACCCAAGATTTACATACATGGACATTACATTACTTTTTTGGAATACTTAATACATAACAAAAAAAAACACACAATGACCATAATAGTTTAGTGTATTTGGAAACTCGGAAAAATAATCTTCTAATAATTGTGAAAGATCTTCAACATCTTCCATAAAGATCTTCCACTTTTGTTTTCTTACCTAAAACCTTTCTTTATATCCTGTGGAAAAGAAAAAATAAAAAGGGTGAGATCAAATTTTCTGTAAGGGTAAACATAGAGAACATAAAACAATCCATAAAAATTTCAATGTAAAAACATGAACATAAAATATCAAAATCTTGAGCAATGACATAAATCCTGGAATTAAATAAGTCATAGATCATAAAGGAACATTAATCATGAGAAAATAAATCATGTAATTGTGGAAAACCATTAATCACATGATATGATTTCTATATTAGACAATGCATTGTTTCCAAAACCATCATAGTTGACAAAGTCCCTTACTGAATCGAGTTCACTCCTCGTTCTAGTCCTGTATCACTGAACCAAATTAACTTACCATTCCAGCCATGTCTATCTCATGAGATATAAATCTTTACCCAATTAATTGGAGGGAGATATAGGTACCACCAATCTCCTAATAAAATCATTCTTACGTGTTCCACAAAATAAACATACATCATTCATAATAACCCAACGAATAAAATGGGTTTCATAAACATCATCCCATCATAACATAATCTATATAAAAGAAATGGATATCATTTCATTATAAGAAAAATAAAAACATGTAAATAATATTGACATTATACTTGAAACATAAACATACTAAATAATTCCATCTTAGATGGAAAATAGTTTTGATAAAACACTTGAAATTAAGTCTTGAGGAAATTATCCTTTCTTCTTCATAATCATTTTCCTTTCTCATAATTCCATGAAATTTTAAAAGAAAATGATTTTGTTGAAAATAATAATGAAATTTTTTAGAGGAAAATTCATTGAAATATGTCGTTATGAAACTATAAAAATCCATTCACGCCTTATAAGTTAAAAAAACATTCTTTTCGTACTTTTTCCAGAAAAGTCAAAAAGTACCTTATATGGTAAACAAAAGAAAGATTCCTTCCATAATAAGAATTAAAAGTCAAAGAGGGGTAAACATGACTTTAAACATACATGGAAGAATATTAAACCCTTTATGAAAAACATTTTTATATACATGGATGTAAAATATAAACCAAGTAAATACTTACCTATAAGAAATCTCGGATAAAAACGAGAGTTCAAAATTATCCCTTACCTTATGTACGATATGCTTCGTTTGTATATGAACATCCTGTATAATGATTTAAATAATGTCATTGAATTATTATAGAATCATATTCATTTTTATGATATCATATATGGTTCACTTATGACCTTATATTATCCTTTCTTTTGTAAATTCCATGTTAAAGCAACGTTTTGGGTACAATCGTTTAATTTATCGTACATGTTTCGATTTGTTGTTCTTGATATTGTTACTCATATCCTGATTTAATTTATTCCAGAATGTAAAGAATCATTTATATATAATATATATTTAGTATATAAAGATATATTATAGATCGATAAATGGAATGAAATACACCGTTCATAGAGACGGTAGGCCGTACGTACGCATGAACGCTATTTTCGTTTCCTTGTTGAATTGAATGGAATTAATTAAATGAAACATATATGTACATAAATCCAGTATCATTATTATTTAATATCTTCCATGATTATTTATTATATATATACTTTATAATCATACTTGAATGGTTAATCAGGGAAAATGAATCTCATCGCGTTCATGGAGAAGGTAGTCCTTATGTACGCCCGAGTGATGACATGTAACACCCCAAACTTCTACGGTACGCTTCTCTTTGAATAATGCGATAGCGTGTGTTGTACGCAACATCGAGTTCTAACACACCACAACCAATCAAACTAGCCGTTATGAATAGTAATACCTACTTTTTGAAATTATATATATTTTATATTTCAAAATGGACTTCATTTTTGGTTTCGGAATATCGAAATTATCCTAAGATGAATTTTTGGTATTTTTCTGAGCACTTCCAATTTTTATGAATACCGAAAAATACATAAAAACAACTTTTTTAATCAAAATTATTTATAATGATAAATTATATTATTTAGTGGTTTTAAAGTATAATTAGAATATATTTTTATCATTTTCTCCAATGGTGTTCATTAGAATAAATTTCACTTTGAAATTGGACCTAAACAATTGTTAATCTTTTGGTATATATTGTTTCTTAAAAACACGCTATTTGTTGTGACAATGGGAAATAATTATAAAATTAATTAATGCAACTTATATGTTTGGAATTTTGTAAAATAGACATCATTTTTGAATTCGGAATATCAATTATATCTTAGGGTGAAATTTTTGCATTGTTCTGAAAAACTTCAATTTTTGATGAATAGTGAAACTACTAAGTGGTAGTTAATTTTTTTTTCATAAACATAATTTTACCGCTTCTGTAAATGGAATTTTGAAAATCCAAGTGACAAAGTTAATATCAAGAATTAAACTGTGGTTCAATGAGATGAAAATAATTTTTGGTGAATAGTAAATTTTTACTTTTATTTACCACGGTTAAAAGTAAATAGGGTAATTAAGGGTAAAGATGATATTAATATTACCCTAAAACATGTCCTAATTCTATTGGAAAAGTGTATCTCGACCAAAAACAACCTTAGAAATAAAATATTATCATTTAGGTCCACTTGTATTAGATTAGGACATTTATTATTATTTAATTCATAGAAGAGTTAAAAGAGTTAAATTCAAAGTTTATTTACTAAATTTTTTTTAATATAGAGTTATAAATAAGAGAAATTCGATTGTAAATATTCATTAGAAATATAAAAATATTTCCTACATAATGATATTTTATTTATAATTTTTAGACATTAAATAATTTAATTTATTTATGACACAATGATGATGCGGTAATTACCATAATAGTGAACAATTAAAATAATTGATATTATAAATACCAAAATAAATATAATTTGAGACTTTTAAGGAATTAAACTAATTTTCTAGGATAATATGACATATTAGGATTGATTTAATTGACTTTTTTAGAAGTAATCATTCTGTTATAAGTTTCAAAAAAATCAACTATTGAATAGTGTCAAAATTGACATAAAAGAGTTTTTAAACAAAATATTATATTATTAATTGATATTAAATTTATAAAAATCTAAGGTTCTATCAAGAGACTTATATAATGATAGGTGTATCATTAATGTACCACTTAGGGGTCTCTTGGATTTTTATAGTAAGTTTATTAACTATATAATATAAAAATACAAAGTGACATGGTAAATGTCAAACTAATTAACTAAGAGTTAAAACTAAAATATAAGGTTAATATAGTAACCCAAACCTGTATAAATTCTATTGGTTGAATGGTTTTAGACCTATACCCACCTTAACCTTTGAATAATCAACTTTGGTGGCATTATAAACCGAATATGAATTTATTATAAATTAATATTTCTAGCTTTTCCAAAGGTGCCCCTCACCCCTCTTATAAAAGGGCACTCCACCTTCCCATTACTTCACACCATCAAAGCCTTTTGGTTCGGCCAAAATCTGCCCAAATAATCTCTAAACTTCCTTTACTACAACCTAGAGTCCTTAGTTTGATCATAAAGCAAACCTAAGGAGCCCTTTTGATCAAATCAAAAGGAAGAACCCGAAGAAGAGGTAATGTTTTCACCACCCTTTTTCAAATTCATTTCTTCTTCCACTTCTTCTTTCTTTGTTATTACCATTATAAAATAATAACTCCAGTATCTTATATATACTGTGATGTTATTAAAATATGGTACAACCATATTCATTATTCTATCCACCCTTTGAATAACATGTCACCATACGTGCGTACGTCGTGGTGTAATTGTTATTGAATATATTATTATTTGAATGGGTATAATAATGATGTGTAACTCATGTAAATAATAAATATAACATGATAATGATTATTTATATATTATATACTATCCAATTATATATTATTTTAATATCAAAAGAATGATATTGTCGCTCGTGCGTACGTACGGACTACCGTCTCCACAAACGCGATGAGATTCATTCTCCATCATATCCATTCAAGTATAATTATCATTTGATGATTTAAAAATAATGTTTAAGGAATTTATATCATTCTAAATATGAATAAGATACAATATATCCATGAAAAACATGGATTACGTAACAAAACATATAAAATAAAACGAGTAAGTTAACACCCGAAACGACGATAATACTAAGATATTATAAACAAAGAAATGTTAAAAGATCATATATGATATCATATTAATATACATGATTCTTGTATAATTTAATAACAATTATTTTACCATTATACAGGAGGTTATACTACCCTCAACCAAGGAAAAGTACAAGGTAAGGATTTATTTCACAATCTCTTCATTATCCGAGGTTGTTTATACGTAATAATCTACTGGGATCTCTTTATCATCCACATACATGTTTCTTAAAAATATATTTCAATTTTTTTTACTATTCACAAGATTATGGGTTAAAGTCATTTATACCCTTGTTTTACTTTTTATAAGTGGTTTATAAAGGAATCTTTTCGTCGTTTTCCAAACAAGGTGCTTTTTAACCTTTTCGACAAAATTAAGGTAAGAATGTTTTTTAACTTATACGGCGGGTGCGGTTATTTTACGCCGTTATAAAATCGTCGAAGCTTACCTTAAAATATTATAAGAATATTTTCAAAGAAAATTTTCTATTTCATAAATATATGACTCGTAAATTATTTCAAAATTGAAAGAGATATTTATCTAAAAAGAATTTTGATTTCTTCTATGTCAACATCCTTTGATGGATTTTACGCTTATTTGAATTTGATTTATTATGATACAAAGATTCTATATTGTATTGAAGGTTTTGTGATATGTTTGACTGTGGATGTGCTATTTTTATACCGTTCACAGTTTATGGTGAAAGTATTGACATTTCGTATGCTGGTTTTAATACGAATGTTTATGTTATGTTTAAACATTTTCATATGGGAATGCATTGGACTTAATATGTGACGGGTGGAGCCCGATATAGCTCCTCGATGCATCGGTAGGTCTCATTAGACAAACTAGTGTTTTGGCACAAGGCCTAGGCAAAATCTTATTTGTAGTTTTGTCACGAGGCCTTGGCTATGTGGTTATGATAGTCTGGCATTATCCATTCCATAATTATGAAATTGGTAATTGATATTGCATGTGATTATTCGATTAGTAGAATATCCATGTGAATAAGTAAATGGAATTATTTAATTTTATTTTTCCATACTATGTTGAAGTTCATGTTTAAAAGGATTTTGTTTTAAGTTATACATTGCCTTAAATGTTTATTCTTATTTATGAAATTTTCTGCTATATTGTTATCCTTACTGGGCATTTGAGCTCACCCCTTTTCTATGTTTTATTTTTCCCAGGATGTGAAGAAGTAATTTATGAATGACCTGCAGGGATAGTATGTGGGGATATGAGTGTGGGATATGGAGACTATGTTGTTGTAGTAGTTTTTCACTTTATGATGTCATGTAAAACTTTATGAATATATCTAGTGTTTCCAAGGCAACTAAATCAATCGGTCTTTTGAGATTTGATCTTTCTTGTGATCATGCCAATGTTATGTAACAATGCACCGACTCTTGGTAACTGGGGTCGGGGAGTTACAGTTGGTATCAGAGGAGGTTTAGTACAAACCTTGGAAGCTAGATTTAGATAAACTTTGAATAGAGCACATAGACCTAAGATGAACTTTGAGGATTAGTATAGAAGAACTTCCTAGAATTTTGGTATTGTAGAGATTTTGTGAGTTTTCCAAGAAATACATCCCTGTCTGGATACGAGCAGGTAGAGGTGGCTCTGGCACAGATGTACCTAGGGGTAAAACCCGAAAACACCGCTTTGAGCTAGACTCGAACGGGAACTGGTGCTCGAAAACAGGCCTTGCTGCACACTTGGTTATGACACTCCCTGGGGATATGCTTAGGATAACTCTCATTTTCTTTACAAATCATTATGAAGGGGTTTTTGAGTATATACTTCCTCAAATAATTTTTTTATGATTATGTATTATATCCATAAATAGTTCAATTTATGTTAAGTGTTTTATAAGTATGGAATTATGTATTTTGAATCATAAACTGATCTAGTTTATGAAATTGTTTAGAAATGGTGCCTAGTGGAAGAAATGGAAACCGTGTCAATGTACGCACTCCATGTAGGGATTGCCCTCCTGCGCAAGATAATTATAGTGGAGCTGGTGATGCAACTGGTGTCGATCAGCTAATCACCATACTGGGACAACTCACTCAGGTTATGAATAATAACCTTACCCGTATGGAACACCCTGATCCGAAGTGTGGAGGATCAATGTTAGATCGATTCATGAGGCAACAAACACCAACGTTCAATGGGAGTACAAATCCATTAAAAGCTGAGCAATGGATAAATTCCCTAGAGAAAATATTTCAGGCTTTGGGGAGTAGTGAAAGGGAAAAAGTTATCATGGTAGTTTACCGACTCACTAGAGATGCTGATAAATGGTGGTCATTGATTCAAAATATGAAGGAATATGATGAAGTATCAAATATGGAATGGAGGGAGTTCAAAGATTTGTTTTTAGAAAAATACTTTCCTCATGACCATCGAGCAGATATGGAAAGGCAATTTCTGAGTCTGAGACAAAAGGAGGATGAGAATGTCGCAAAGTATGAGGCTAACTTTACAAGGTTAGCAAGGTATGCTGGAGATTATATACGTAACCCAAGAAGTAATATTGATCATTTCTTTGATGGGTTAAAACCATTTCTCCATCAAGCATTAGTCTCACAATCCTTCTCGTCGTACGAAGCCATTGTCTCATGTGCTATCAAGACTGAAAAGGAATTCTCTAAGTCTTATGACTTTAAAGCAAAGCAAGAGAAGAAGAGACCTGTTGATCAATCTGGGAATGGAAATAAGGAGAAGAAGGGAAAGGTTGAATATCCATCCTATGGTAAATGTGGTAAGAAACACCCCGGTACTTTCATGAAGGGAACGAGAGTCTGTTACAATTGTGGTGAAAAAGGCCACCAAGCTCGTGATAGCAAGGGGATGAAGGAAGCTACCAATGTTCAGTGCTAAAATTACAGGGAGATGGGGCATTATGAAAATGAATGTCCTAAGCGTCAGGGGAACTTACCTCAGAAAATTACAAGGGATCAAGGCCAAGCTTATG
This sequence comes from Viscum album, assembly GCA_963277665.1. NCBI lineage: Eukaryota > Viridiplantae > Streptophyta > Magnoliopsida > Santalales > Viscaceae > Viscum > Viscum album. Next base: position 386,382,654 of record OY728141.1, on the reverse strand, counting down.
CTATCACTACTGCTGATGTAGAAGCTCCTAAAGACGTGGTGGCAGGTAATTTAATGGTTTCCTCAAGTTTAGAAAATGCATTATTTGATTCTGGATCATCGCATTGTTTCATATCTTCCTCGTTTTCTAAGAAAATTAGATATTTCCAATTTGATTTAACAAGGGAGTTGTCAGTTAAAACTTCTAAGGGAAGTATCATTGCAACAAAGTTTTGTGAATCAGTCCCCATTAGAGCACATAAATGTTCTTTATATGCTGATCTCATCGTCATACCTATGATTGAGTTTGATATAATCCTCGGTATGGACTGGATTTCAGACTATGATGCGAAGATTTATTGTAAGAATAAAGAGGTTAAGATTCATGATGATGATGATATGGAACACCTTATCTTTAGAGAAGAATCATCACCACCTAATTCTTATCTAGATCCACCCCCAGTAGCTCAACAAAATTCAATTATTGCGGAGGAAGAGTATTAAATTATAGTGGGTGAGGAAAAGAATGTTCAAATAGAGGATGTACCCTTTGTTAAAGAATATGTAGATGTGTTTCCAGACGATTTACCTGGACATCCTCCAGAACGAGAAGTTGAGTTTTCCATTGATATAATTCATGGATCAAGGCCTATATCGAAGACCCCTTATAGAATGTCCACTGTAGAATTAGTCTAACTAAAGAAACAACTAGAGGAATTGATTAATAAAGGATTTATTCGCCCTAGTGTTTCTCTATGGGGAGCCCCTTTTCTTTTTGTTAAAAAGAAAGATGGATCCATGAGGTTATGTATCGACTACAGGGAGATCAATGATATAACAATAAAGAACAAGTATCCCCTACCTCGAATTGATGATTTATTTGACCAACTGCATGGAGCTCAATACTTTTCAAAGATTGACCTTCGATCTGGATACCATCAGTTGTGTGTGAAGAAGGAAGACATTCCGAAGACAGCATTTCGAACCAGGTACGAGCATTATGAGTTCACAGTAATGCCTTTTGGATTGACTAATGCACCCTCTGTATTCATGGATCTGATGAATAGAGTTTTCAAGGAATATCTTGATGAATTTGTGGTGGTATTTATTGATGATATCTTGGTATACTCCAGAAGCTACGAAGATCATGAAAATCACTTGCACATTATCTTGAAGACTCTGAGAAGACATGAATTATATGGGAAGTTTAGCAAGTGTAAATTCTGGCTTCAGGAGATTTCTTTTCATGGCCATATTGTCTCTAAATATGGAATCTCTGTTGATCCTTCTAAGACCAAGGCAATCCAAGAATGTCCAGCACCTACGAATATAACTGAGGTACGTAGTTTTATTGGTTTAGCAGGTTATTATAGATGTTTCGTCCATAATTTTGCCTGATTGGCTAACCCATTAATGAAGCTCACACGTAAAGGGGATAAATTTGTTTGCAAAAAAGAGTGTGAAGAATTTTCTGAAAAGCTGAAGAGAAGATTAGTCAATGCTCCTATATTGACTCTACCATCGGTGAATGATGGGTTCATTATTTATAGTGATGCATCGAAGAAAGGACTTGGTTGTGTCCTTATGCAGAATGATAGGGTTATTGCCTATGCATAATGATAGTTGAAAATTCATGAACAAAACTATCCTACTCATGATCTCGAGTTAGCAGCTGTGATATTTTCTTTGAAGATATGGAGGCACTACCTCTATGGTGAAAAATGTGAGATTTATACTGATCATAAGAGTTTGAAGTATATTTTCTCACAAAAAGAACTCAACACGAGGCAAAGGAGATGGCTTGAATTACTCAAGGATTATTATTGTACGATACACTACCACCCGAGGAAAGAAAACAAGGTGGCTGATACTTTGAGCAGAAAAGACCATGGAGTTTTGAATGTGATGATAATTGAAAGGGATATAATTTTCATAGATCTAGTGAAGATGGACATGGGAATAACCAGGGAAGGTGAAACATCAATGATTTTTCAAATGGTTGCCAAACCATCTTTACTAGAAAGGATTAAGATTTTTCAGACTGATGATGGAGAATTTCAAAAGAATATTAAGGCTCTGAATGATCGGAGATTGAGAGATTTTGTGTAGAAGATGAAATTTTGAAATTCGGGAAGAGGCTTTGTGTTTCTGATATACCTGATCTAAAAAGGGAATTGCTGGATGATTCTCATAGTTCCAATTTCTCTATACACCTTGGGAGCACCAAAATGTATAGAGATTTGAAGGATCATTTTTTGTGGGACAACATGAAGAGGGAGATTGCTGATTTTGTGTCAAGATGTATGGTTTGTCAACAAGTGAAAGATGTAAGTCAACAACCTGGTGGAGTATTGAAACCTCTTCCCATACCTGAGTGGAAATGGGACAATATTACGATGGACTTTGTCATGGGACTAACAAAGACTCCTAGAAGGAATGATTCAATATGGGTTATTGTTGATCATCTTAACATGTCAACACATTTTCTTGCTATATGAGAGGATCTACCACTGGAACGTCTAGAAAGACTATATATTAATGAAGTTGTGAGACTTCATGGAGTACCACTATCGATTTTTTCTGATCGTGATCCCCATTTTACTTCAAGATTCTGGAAGAGTCTTCAGAAATCCCTGGATACTGAACTTCATTTGAGCACTGCCTACCACCCTCAGACAGACGGACAATCAGAACGGAATATTCAAACCTTAGAAGACATGTTGAGATTTTGCTCACTTGACTTTCATGTTATGTGGGATCAAAATTTACCTTTGGTAGAATTTTCCTATAACAATAGATTCCATTCAAGTATTCAGATGGCACCATATGAAGCGTTATACAGAAAGAGATGTCGCACACCAACCTGTTGGGATGACGTTGGTGAAAGAAAACTTGTAGGCCCAGAACTGGTGGAGGAAACGATGGAAAAGGTGAAGGTAATCCAAAATCACATCAATGCAGCTCAAAGTAGGAAAAAGAGCTATACCGATAATCAAAGGAAGGATTTGGAATTTCAAGTCGGTGATCATGTTTTCCTGAAGGTATCTCCATGGAAGGGAGTCATATGTTTTGGTAAGATAGGTAAATTGAGTCCTATGTACATCAGACCTTTCAAAATTCTAGAACGAATTGGGGCTGTAGCTTACCGATTGGCAATGCCGCCAAGTCTCTCCAAAGTTCACGATGTGTTCCACATATATCTATTGAGGAAATACATGCCTGACCCAATGCATGTACTCACCTATGAAGAATTAGAACTGGAACCTGATCTGTCTTATTGTTAAGAGCCCATCAGGATTCTTGATACAAGAGAACAAGTACTGAGAAACCAGACGACGCGTCTGGTAAAAGTTTTGTGGAGAAACCATAAGATGGAAGAGGTAACGTGGGAACCCGAGGAACTTATGATGAAGAACCACTCAAGTCTTTTCATGCGGTAGTATTCTGGAAATTTTGAGGACGAAATTATTTGAAGGAGGGGAGAATGTAACACCCCAAGCTTCTACGGTACGCTTCTCTTTGAATAATGCAATAGCGTGTGTTGTACGCAACATCGAGTTCTAACACACCACAACCAATAAAACTAGTTGTAATGAATAGTAATACCTAATTTTTGAAATTATATATATTTTATATTTCAAAATGGACTTCATTTTTGGTTTGGGAATATCGAAATTATCCAAAGATGAATTTTTGGTATTTTTCTGAGAACTTCCAATTTTTATGAATAGTGAAAAATACTTAAAAACAACTTTTTAATAAAAATAATTTATAGTGATAAATTATATTATTGAGTTGTTTTAAAGTATAATTAGAATATATTTTTACCATTTTATCCAATGGTGTTCATTAGAATTAATTTCACTTTGAAATTGGACCTAAACAATTGTAAATCTTTTGGTATATATTGTTTCTTAAAAACACGCTATTTGTTGTGACAGTGAGAATTAATTATAAAATTAATTAATGTAACTTATATGTTTGTAATTTTTTAAAATAGAAATCATTTTTGAATTCGTAATATCAATTATATATTAGGGTGAAATTTTGGCATTGTTCTAAAAAACATCAATTTTTGATGAATTGTGAAACTACTAAGTGGTAGTTAAAAAACTAAATTTTTCAAAAAACATAATTTTACCGCTTCTGTGAATGGAATTTCGAAAATCCAATAGACACGGTTAATATCAAGAAGTAAAATGTGGTTCAATGAGATGAAAATAATTTTTGGTGAATAGTAACTTTTTACTTTTATTTACCACGGTTAAAAGTAAATAGGGTAATTAAGGGTAAAAATGATATTAATATTACCCTAACACATGTCCTAATTCTATTAGAAAAGTGTATTTATACCAAAAGAAACCTTAGGAATAAAATATTATCATTTAGTCCCACTTGAATTAGATTAGGACATTTATTATTATTTAATTCAAAGAAGAGTTAAAAGAGTTAAAATCAAAGTTTATTTACTAAAGAATTTTTAATATAGGTTTATACATAGGATAAATTCTATTTTAAATATTCATTAGAAAGAAAAGAATATTTACTACATAATGATATTTTATTTATAATTTTTAGACATTAAATAATTTAATTTATTTATGACAAAATGATGATGCGGTAATTACCATAATAGTGAAAAATTAAAATAATTGATATTATAAATACAAAAATAAATATAATTTGAGACTTTTAATGAATTAAACTAATTTTCTAGGATAATATGACATATTAGTATTTATTTAATTGACTTTTTTCGAAGTTATCATTCTGTTATAAGTTTCACAAAAATCAACTATTGAATAGTGTCAAAATTGACATAAAAGAGTTTTTAAAACAAATATTATATTATTAATTGATATTAAATTCCTAAAAATCTAAGGTTCGGCTAAGAGACTAATATCATGATAGGTGTATCATTAATGGACTACTTAGGGGTATCTTGGATGTATATAGTAATTTTATTAACTATATAATATAAAAATACAAAGTGACATGGTAAATGTGAAACTAATTAACTAAGAGTTAAAAATAAAAGATAAGGTTAATATAGTAACCCAAACCTGTCTAAATTCAATTGGTTGAATGGTTTTCGACCTATACCCACCTTAAACTTTGAATAATCAACTTTGGATCCATTATAAACCGAATATGAATTTATTATAAATTTATATTTCTAGCTTTTCCAAAGGTGCCCCTCACCCCTCTTATAAAAGGGAACTCCCCCTTCTCGTTACTTCACACCTTCAAAGCCTTTTGGTCCGGACAAACTCTGCCCAAATACTCTCTTAACTTCCCTCACTACAACCTAGATGCCTTAGTTTGATCAGAAAGCCAACCTATGGAGCCATTTTGATCAAATCAAAAGGAAGAACCCGAAGAAGAGGTAATGTTTTCACCACCCTTTTTCAAATTCATTTCTTCTTCCACTTCTTCTTTCTTTGTTATTACCATTCTAAAATAATAACTCCAGTATATTATATATACTTTGATGTTATTATAAATATGGTACAACCATATTCAGTATTCTATCTACCCTTTGAATAACATGTCACCATACGTGCGTACGTACGGCTTACCGTCTCCACGTCGTGGTGTAATTGTTATTCAATATATTATTATTTGGATGAGTATAATAATGATGTGTAACTCATGTAAATAATAAATATAACATGATAATGATTCTGTATATATGATATACTATCCAATTATATATTATTTTAATATCAAAAGAATGATATTGTCGCTCGTGCGTACGTACGGACTACCGTCTCCACGAACGCGATGAGATTCATTTCCCATCATATCCATTCAAGTATAATTATCATTTGATGATTTAAAAATAATGTTTGAGGACTTGATATCATTCTGCTTATTAATAATATACAACCTATCCATGAGAAACATGGCTTACGTAACAAAACATATAAAATAAAATGAGTAAGTTAACACCCAAAACGATGATAATACTAAGATATTATTAACAAAGCAATGTTAAAAGATCATATATGATATCATATTAATATAAATGATTATTTTATAATTTAATAAAAATTATTTCACCATTATACGGGAGGTTAACCTACATTCAACCAAGGAAAAGTACAAGGTAAGGATTTATTTCACAATCTCTTCATTATCCGAGGTTGTTTATACATAATAATCTACTGGGATCTCTTTATCATCCACATCCATGTTTCTTAAAAATATATTTCAAAACATTTTTACTATTTACCAGAATATGGGTTAAAGTAATTTATACCCTTGTTTGACTTTTTATAAGTGGTTTATAAAGGAATCTTTCCGTCGTTTTCCAAACAAGGTGATTTTTAACCTTTTTGACAGAATTAAGGTAAGAATGTTTTTTTTAACTTATACGGAGGGTGCAGTTATTTTCCACCATTATAAAATCTTCGAAGCTTCCCTTAATAGCTTATAATAATATTTTCAAAGAAAATGTTTTATTTCATAAATATATGACTCTTAAATGATTTCAAAATAGAAAGATATATTTTTCTAAAAAGAATTTTGATTTCATCTATGTCAACATCCTTTGATGGATTTTACGCTTCTTTGAAGTTGATTTATTATGATACAAAACTTTTGTATTATATTGATGGTTTTGTGATATGTTTGACTGTGGATGTGCTATTTTTATACCGTTCACAGTTTATGGTGAAATTATTGACATTTCGTATGCTAGTTTTAATACAAATGTTTATGTTTTGTTTAAACCTTTTCATATGGGAGTGCATTAGACTTAATATGTGATGGGTGGAGCCCGCTATAGCTCCTCGATGCATCGGTAGGTCTCATGAGAGAAACTAGTGTCTTGGCACAAGGCCTTGGAAAAATCTTATTTGTAGTCTTAGCATGAGGCCTTGGATATGTGGTTATGATAGTCTGGAATTATGCATTCCATCATTATGAAAGTGGTAATTGATATTGCATGTGATTATTCGATTAGTAGAATATCCATGTGAATAAGTAAATGACATTATTTCATTTTATTTTTTCTATACTATGTTGAAGTTCATGTTTAAAAGGCTTTTGTTTTAAGTTATACATTGGCTTAAATGTTTATTCTTATTTATGAAAGTTTCCGCTATATTGTTATCCTTACTGGGCATTTGAGCTCACCCCTTTTCTATGTTTTATTTTTCCCAGGATGTGAAGAAGTAATTTATGAATGACCTGCATGGATAGTATGTGGGGATATGAGTGTGGGATATGAAGACTATGTTGTTGTAGTAGTTTTTCACTTTATGATGTAATGTAAAACTTTATGAATATATCTATTGTTTCCAAGGCTACTAAACCAATCGGTCTTTCAAGATTTGATATTTCTTGTGATCATGCCAATGTTATGTAATAATGCACCGACTCTAGGTAACTGGGGTCGGGGCGTTACATGACATCGTTCCCATAATTATTGAATAGAACTGGAGTGAATGTTATAATATCTCAGAATCATTATGATTTTATAATAACCATATATAGTTATTCTTTACACCATTATACCCATCCAAGTAAGGTGGTGGTGGAAAAACTAATTTCACCACGGCGTGGAGACGATATTCCATACGTACACATGCGCGTTGATTTCGTTTTCTGTAGGATGGATAGATGGTGAAATGAGGTTGTTTCATATTTATAAAATCATATAAGTATATTAGTGATACTAATTTTATTACTTTACAATGAAACAACTAAAAAAGAGGAAGTTGAAGAAGAAAGAAACATGAAAGAATCGGTAGAAGAGATTACCTCTTCTTCGACGCACCTCCTTTAAGATTCCTCTTAAGGGACTAGAGTTGGTCTTTTGAGAATACCAGAACCTCTAGAATTTTTCTATGGAAGTTGAGAAGAGAAATGGGCAGGGGTTGGTCGAGTTTGAAGGCTCAAGGTGTTGTGAAGAGGAGAGGGAGGAGGTGCCCTTTTATAAGGGAGGAGAGGGGCACCATTGGAAACCTCAAAAATATTAATTTATAATAAATAAAAACCCACTTAGAAACCTCAAAAAAATGGCTCATATTCGAAGATTATATGAGATAAGGTTGTAATATCATCAACCAATAAAATTTAGACATGTTGGAAATTTATTTTAAACCTTATTAACTTGATTTATCCTTATTTAATCTATTTAATTTTATTTGTAGTAATAAGATTATCAATATTAAATTGATATAAATAATCACTTATGTGTTGTGAATTTTTCATAATTGGATAATATATTACATTTTCGACCATATAAAAAAATATTTTTGTGATTTTTAAACAATTTTATATTATGTTTTGTTATAAAATAACAAGTGTCAATTTTGACACTATTCATTTATTTGAATTTAAATAAAATCCACACAGAAGATATGTTAAAACTAAAATATTTAATAGATTCTTAACATGTCATATTTATCTAGAAAATTTGTGGATCATATAAAGTAGTTTATACAATATTTATTTTTATATTTTTAAAAAAATTTATTTGATATTTCAATCATTAAGATAATTTCAACATCACTATTGTGTCACCTTTAAAGATAATTATTTAATACCTAAAAATTATAAATAAATTCACATGATGTATATAATTTAATTATATTTCTGTAGACTATTAATTTTCTAATTTTCATTAAGTTTATCACTAAATTAAAATTATTATACTTATAAGATTTAAGTGAGTGACATGTTGTCACTTTCTTTGGTTTTAATAATAATGAAATTATTTTAAATGTAAAAAGTCCATAAAATGAATCTATTCCGACCCTTAGGTGATATGGGTCGACTTATAGTCATCCAATATAATTTTTTCAGTTGTTAGTGTAATTGTATAATCTTATTTTTACCCTTAATTACCTGATTTACCTTTAACTGTAGTAAATAAAAATTATCATAGTTACTATTCATAATATCAAAAAAATAAAAGTAATATATTAGAATAATTTGTACCCACTTAATTAAAATATGGAATCCATTTTTCCAAATTCAAAACACAGAAGTTGTAGTAATTAATTTAAAATTAATCCCGTTGTTAAGAAAACAGGTTTTAAAAGCTAAAACATTTCCAAATATTGAAATGTTTTTATTTATGAATTCAATGTAAAATTAATGGTAATGACATAAATTATATTAAATTTTAAAAATAAATTCTATTTATACTTTAAAACCATTCAATATTATTATTTAACCATATAAATTATTGCGATGAAAAAAGTTTTTTTTAATTAAAATATAGCGTGTTTTTACTAATCATTAAAATATGAACGTTATCAGAATAATATGAAAAATTTATCCAAAGTTAATTTTTATATCCTGATTCCAAAGAAGAATTTTATTTTTTCAAATTTAACTTATAAACATGTCAAAAACTAGATTTAAAGTAGGTGCGTCATCAAAAGGCAGCAAAACTGCATTTTTTGAAAAATACTTATTTTACCCGAATTTTTTTCATACCATATTTAGAAAATGTGTAACATGAATAATAAAGCTATAAAATTTAAAATTTAGTTAATAATATTCATAACGGCTAGTATATAATAATATTATAATAATATATCATTGTTTAGTGAAACCTGGTATTGCGTACTACACACGCTATCGAGGAAGGCTGCGATTGCATGTAATGCCAGCCAAGTTAGGGATGCGTGTAGTGTAAGCACCCTTTGGTGTAGTGTACAACACAAGACAAAAATTAAAAAGCATAATTATCATAAAATCTAGGGTTGTTACAATCATCATATTTAGGTGAATTTTGAATGGAACTAACACATACCTCTTTATCACTTGAGATAGAAAGGCTGTCTATCCCCTTGATGGAAACTTGATCCACATGATCTTTAATTTACATGTTTGATATGTATTCATTATTAGAAAGTAATGGAGATTATAATAAATACACTAATATAGATAATAATGTTATATTTTTCATCTATTTATAAACTTTATATATTATATTTGTCATGGTCTTGGTAGAAATAAAATTCTACTCTTTGACCTGTCCGGATCTTGATTCTCTTATTCTATTTCCTTTATCATATGAAAGTATATGAAATAAGGTAGATATGACACATGATATTTTAACAAGGTTCACTTCTCAATAAAATTAGGTATCCCTTTTCATGGTTTAGATATAATCCAATACCACAAAACCACTAAATAACAATCATTTTAGGTGGTTACATCAATAAACGAATATCCTTTCACTTGAATTTCACTATAGTAAATTGATAGTGTTCGTTTTATTTCTCCAGGATAGATATTTATATTACCTAATAAATACAGTATTAAACTTCTTTGTTAGTTACTTTTTAACAATATTAATTTCATCTACCATATGTGAATTCTATTGGATTTCACAATGTTGCTTTATTTTTCCACTAACTTATCCAGTTATTATTTTCAAAACTGCAAGAAATAAACTATTTTTATTCATCAAAGTAGAAAAATGATATCTGCTCTATCTTATTCATATTCCTCTATGATGATTGATATGAATAGTATTATATTATCCTCTTCTCCTATTCTCTCTTTCTTATTTAGTGTAAAATATACTATACATTATTTTCTTATTCTTCTTGATACAATCACAAAATTTCTTCTTGATCATTGAAATAATTAATGTCCATTTCAAAATCATCAGAATTACTTATTCTATTTTTTTTCAAAATGATATGAATGTATATAATACCTGATATCTCAGAAGTATTATTCACATGATATTATAATAAACTGAATAAATATTGGGAACCCACTTCTTCTTCAAGACACAACGACATGAAATAGTGTTGTAGTCTCTTATTATCTTTTCTTAGATAAACAATATAAAAAATTGAGTGTAGTATCAATTTATTTTTAGTGAAACTAAATATTTTCAACCATTTATTAAACTTCATTAAATATATCACATCATCTTATTCAGGTATTTTAATTATACATGACATTATCACTAAGACACATGTGAACCTAATTTATTTATTTTATTATTATTACCCCTTTTATATTCATGGTTCAATACTAATTTCCTTCATGCATGAATTAATATTTTTTTTATCATGAATGAAACAAATGTGATAACTAATTTAATATATCAGTTCTCCTTCACATAAAGGTTCTTTTATAATTAAAAAATCTTAGTCTATGTTTTATATACATGAGGCCATTGCATTCATCACCTAATTTTAAATATGAAAGAACCAATGTACGCTTCATATATGTTCAATTACAAAGGTTCATTGTATCTTTATTCATGTAACACACGTTCATTTTAGTACAATGTATACTTCTTTATCATATGGTTTTATACAAGAGCCACTTTATTTTTGAAACACAGTGATTTGGTTTTATACCAACACTGGTTCATGGATCATCTAAATAATCATTTTGTTGTGGAAGAAGATGCACAACTGGAAAGAAATGAACACTTATCCTTCTTACAAGAATGGAAAGGAACCACCTCTTTATATATCCAAGAGGATAATTATACTTCTTTCCTTCTCACAACACCCTTTTCATTCTCCCTGATTGGATATTTTTTTTTCAAAACACTTTGAATAAATCTAAGTGAAATATTCCAAACCAATATCTAAAAAAACCTTATGTAAATTATAATATATGATGAATTTATATGAATGTCCTTAAATAGAATTTCTCATGATATACTATCGCATTAAATTCTGGTCTTGTATGGTATTTAAGTAATAATAAAATATTTCACGATCTTCCATGATTCATATTACTCTTCTCTTTTTGGAATATAAATTCCAATGAACTATTCAATATAAAATAATCTTACTTATTCAAATATTCTTCATTATTGTAAACAATGTTTCATGTCAAATCATTTAGTGACAAAAGTTACACAAATTTAGATATTTTCAAAAATCATGAGAGTCATAAACTCAACATCTTTAAAATATATTCCTTAAGTGAATAATAATTGATTAATTTATTCTTTATCCTTTCATCTGAGATATATTTTTATCAATCTTAGATATCTTGGATACTTCAAGTGACTTATTCTTTTTATAACTTCCTAAACATATTGAAATCAATGAAATATTTCAATTTAATTGACCATCATTATTAATCAATAAAAACCATTGAAAACAAATACAACTCATACCCAAAGTGGGGTCAATAATCTATCGATTTTTATTTGTAGGAAGAACCTTTAATGTCCTTTACAAATGAATGTGTTATTATGGGAATCTTCCCCTAACATCTTCAACATATTTAAATCAATGAAATATTTCCATTTCATTGACCACCATTGTCAGTCAATAATAACTATTGAAAAAAATTCCACTCAAACACAATGTGGAATCGATATATAGATCTTTTTCAATTAAAATGAAATCAATATTTTATTTCATAACATGTTATGGAAAAATTAAATCTTGACTATTCAATTAATTATATTCCAGTCATTATGCACTTGATGTAAGACAGTTCACCCTGAACATATGAATCATAATTTTATTAATGTATATGTGTACTCAAACCATGATATACATGAATAATGATATCATCTTTAATGACCAGTTAACATTATCATAAATAAAAACAACCAATGAATCATAACACATAAAAAATACTATTATAGCATTTATCACCATGACCCACCCTCTTGGAGATCACTGAGTGTAATCAATATGAGAATAATTTTTAATTCTTATGATCTCTCAACACATGATATTCAAATATTGTCTACATAATACTAGACTATCATGTCTATTTCATAGAAAATATCTTTAATAATGATATATCTACTGGAATGTTACATTTTAATGATAGCTAAAAAGTGATGAGAATACATGCAATGTTAAAAGAGTAGTTTTAACATCGGTTATTTAAAGCTGAAATTAAAACTACTATTAATTTTGGTTAATACTAAATTTTATTTTAAAATACCCACTAAAAATAGATATAGAGAGAATTTATATGTTAGTTTCATAGAAAATATATATTGAAAGTAGATTTCAACATCGATTTTAATACAAAAATGACCTCAAAAGAGACTATATATATTGATATAAGTATACTTTAAACATTGGTTATGATAAAAATTGATGTCTAAATACTGAATAAATATCATTATAAAGGGACATTATACATCTTTTTTTTATGAAAAGCAACATTAAAATACATTTTCAATATAAGGTTTTATGAAAACCAATATTAAATACTATTTTATATAATATAATATAATAAAATAACCCATGACCTATAGCTTGAACTACAATAGTAGAAAAAATTAGAAAAATAAAAAAAACTCAATACAAACCTTAATAGAACATCATTTATAAATAAAAAAATACACGAACCTTTTAAATATATATATATATCTATAAATTAATAAAACCTATAGAATGGTATAAAAAACTATAAAGTGGTTTTATGTTTTTTTTATAAATATGATAAAAATAATAATTGACTAATATAAAATTTATATACAAGTAATTTCTCATAATTAATTTTATTTGGCATGGTTATCAACCAGTGAACCTTGTTAAAGTATTTATATGACCCATTGTATTTTTATATATTAATTACCAAAATATATATAATATAGAAATTTTTTGAATAAAGAACTAATATAATAGAATAAACCTTATGAGTTCAACAAATCTTGAATTATTTATGAACTCCATCTAGTAAAAAAAAACAACCTATATACCATGAATTAATGTTGAAAAAATACACATAAAATCAAATTCCCACTGATTTATAATAATTTTAAAATTAATGAACTTATAATGAATAGTTGTTCATCATTTTATAAGTCTTTTTAACTATAAATAAATTTAATTAACCCACACATAATATCTATATTTTTCAATCTTTTAGACATATTTTTAACTCTAAAATCCCTCTCCATATATTTCATAGTTGTTGAAATGTAACCTGGATCTATAAAAAAATAAATGGATGTGATGTCTTTTTGGACGTAATGAGTATTGAAATATCTTATTACATAAGTAATAAATTATGTCACAGTGATTAATATTTATTTAATTAATTGAAAATTTAAATTGAAAATTAATTATTAAGAAAACAACCAGAACACATGTACCAAGAGATAATCACCAATAATTGTATCCATGATAAATTTTTTAAATATTATTATATAAAATCTCTCCTACCTATGTCATAAGTCGTTTGAAACTCATTAACCTCCACACACAAAAATTAATTAAGTGCTAATTGTTTCTCCTATAAAAAATCATAATGTATATGAAGATTCTTATTCTTGAAAATTTAGTTTCTTATTAAATGATAACTTAGTTTTCATATACTCCTATATAATATGAATCAAATATGATATTAGAAGCAATTTGAAATTAAAGATAATAAAAATTAAAAAACCGTACACGACTCATATGTTAACTAATTAATAAGGATAACTAACCAAATTAAAAAATAACCCTTATTATCTATAACTTTTGATACCTCCTCGATTGGAAATGACTCTAGTTTCATTGGAGAAATAATATATTATACCGATGTTCTTAAATAATATAAATACATAGTATGATAATACACATAATATGTAAATCATACATGATTATATATGATATAATATTTAAATGGGTTTCCCTTGTAAGAAATTTACAGTACACAGTTGGGTCTAAATGAGGACTTAGAGGATCTAGGTATGATAGTTGTGTAGGCTATATTAGTCTCATAATTTATAAAATAATATCCTATAAATATGATTTAATTTTACCATCTCTATACCGATTCATCTCTCATAACTCATACTTCAAGGAAGATATTTCACTCATGTATTCTTCCTCCCTCACATACTAGACTAGTTTGAGAAAAAATTTCAAATACCGACACATACCTCATATCCTTTTATGAGACCCAAGTATTATTACTTACCTCAAAAAGTCACAAGAGCGACCACTATACCTTTAGGGATAAGGTCCTCTATGTCACTATCTATTAATGGGTGTCCTAAAATGATATATGTAAAATTTATATTTGTGTACTGAATTTACAAAATATTAATATTCATGAAATATAATAATCTATTTATTATAATCTTACCATACACTTTATTTTCTAGATTTATAAGAAAATTTCTATATTTTTTCATTCTATAGATTTTTTACTTTTCAAAGTGAGTGGGATGAGATGGAATGTTAAGATAAACCTCTTTAGAGACACTACTAGATTTATCTCTTAATTAATAAAAATTTTCAATAATCATTTTCTCCTCTAGTAAAAGATATCTTCCACATGATAAATTATGAGTGTATACATTCTATTACTGAATCTATCTATGATATATATTAGAGGCCCCTTATATAAGAATAATTGGATAAGTCATAATGTAATTTTAAAAAAATTTTAAATTTTTTTTTTCAAAAAATAATTTTCATACATTAAAGAATTCCTCTTGATGGTTGGTAATAAATTTATCCCATGTCGCTATATTTAAAGACCCATACTATATGCATGGGTTTTCGTTCTATTATTTCATGAAAATATAAACTAATTTCAATTTGATTTAAAATCCCTCTATCTAATTTTTTCAGAAGATAGCCACCAATTCATTATTGTTTTTATATCTTCAAAGTTGAATATCATCTATAATTGAATAGAATAAACATTAATAATTTTAAATATATATTATTTAAAGAATTAAAAAAAACTTGTGAGATATTTTTTCATTATGAGCCCCCACAAATTTTATTTATCTATTTTTTTCACTGTACCTCTAATCAAGATATAAAATGATAGTCTTACAATGGATATGTAGGGCCATAAAAAATCCTAAAATTATTTGTATTTGATCTAATTGAATTATTTTTACCATTAAATTAAATTAGTAACCTCTTCCCCCCATAATTAGGTAAAAGATTTTTAAAATATATAAACCCATGTCGGCCAACTTTGGGTATCATTTTATCTTTAGAATAAGCAGACTCATCTATAGTAGGGTAAAAAATAGTCCTGTAAATAATTTTGGTTAAAAAGTTTAATTTTATTAACGAATTTAATTATATTAAATATTTTATTATGAAAAGTAGATATATACATCGGTAAATGCTCTTATTCCTCCATATTCATCATTTAAATTAATATATGTAATAAAATTATTTTTACCTATATTTGATTAGAATAAAATGTTTTATAATTATGTATTTTTATTTTTAATTATATAAAAAATTATATCTATTATACTGACTAATACATTAAAATAAAAGTTTACATTTTAATAACCTATAATTTATAAACATATAAAAATATAAAAATAAAATATAAAAATATATAAAGTTATTAATATAAATAATATAGAAAAATTAACTCATATAAAATTTATAACTTATATGGATTTACTTGAAATAAAATTACAACCACCAAAAATTTATTTAAATTATATCCATAAATAAATTATTTCCAGACATTTTAATATAGGAAGCACTTTATAAGCAAGGAAAATTTTAACCATAAATATAACAAAACTATAAAATTTTCATAAACACAAAAAATTATAATAGAAAAAAAATTATAAACACAATTTATAATCCTAAAAAATTGGTAACCAAAAAAATTATAATCATTGTCTAATTATAACCATGAAAATTTATAATTCAAAAATATTTAAATATAAAAATAAATAAATAATTTAATCCTATTTATAAATAACAATGTATTAAAAAGTATTCTAAAAAATAAAAAAAAAAACTTATAATATATAGAGATTCAAGTAGAGGATACATGCTCAGGTGGTCCAAAACATTGATATGCAGACCAAAGATTGAATGAATTGAAAGGGGAGTGTTGTTGAAAATTTATTTTTTAGGTCGATGATAGTGGAAATTAAAAGATATGAGATAAATGAAACTTTTGAATGTGGAATATTGTTGAAGGTAGAAGAAATAGAAAAAACAAGGGTAAATGATTCTATGTAGAGGAAAAATTGAAAAAATGAGATTAAATAAAATAAAAATAAAAATATTGAGTGAATCTATAAGTTATAATGGTTAAGGTTTCAAAAAAATTGTCACCAATATAATGAGGAGAAAATAAATAATCGCATGTTTCAATTTTTTCAAATGTTCAAACCTTGGTTATTTGATCCCTGGTATCAAAACCTACATTTTAAGATTATTAATTTGATAACCAATTTTAAAATTCCCATATAAAGATTTTTAAATACAATTAATTTACATTTAATGTTAAAACTGGGGGTTTTACCTTCGTTATTTGATAATTTACATTAAAACCATGTCCATATGAGTTTTAACATTGGTTTTCCAATAGATGACATTAAAACATTGATGGAAAATATACTTTTTCTACTACTGTATTTTTATATTTCATTGTTCCCATTATATAGGAATTTTACTGTAAATTATTGATGTGATAAATTTATATGAACATTATCATCTATTTCTTTCAAAGAGAAAGAAAATATTTATTAATAATAAAATAGGCATTTACCAAATTGAATACATAATCTATAAACATCATCATTCCGTTGTGAAATGGGGTCTTTAATGATTGGAATGGGGGAAAGTGAATAGGAATGAAGAAAGAATTATCCTCAATAGTGATCCATGAACATAAAACACTAAAAACTAGATATTAAACTATTTATCGAATATACAATTCCCCTAAAATAGTTCCAATGTAATTTTCAAAGACACTAAAAACACCATTTATATAGACCACAAATGGGGTTTGGCAGGATGGGTTAGGAAGAAAGTTTAGTGTTGGAGACAATGTGGGTACTTCGACTATGAATGGATGGAGAATGATTAATTACATAGAACAACATGGAAGAGGAAACAAGGGAAATTCATGTGAGGATACCAGGAGCGGATGAAATGTGAGGAGAGCAACAAGACAATGTAGAAAGTTGGGCATCGATAAGGTCTAAAATTGAAAGCATCACCATATATACTATAACCAGATTTTCAAAAAAAACCCTATGTAACATCCCGGCCTGAGTGCACACACACTGGTGCCCCAAGCCAGTCTGTCACATGACCACATGCATGCCACCCCATATGCCAGAGGCTTCCGACTTGCAGTGAGGGTCTGATAAGTCAATCATTGGGAGACTATACCCTCTTTTAACAGAGTAACAAACTAGTGGAAATAAATAACAATAGTGGAAACATCTATTACCACAAAAATACCATTAACTCATGATAATAAAATAAAGAAATAAAGAATCCAACAAAAGAAGAAAACATGCCATGCTAATGTAATCGTCATGTTTATAAAGTGCATGATGAAAATAAAGACACCCATGAATCTTAAGAGGGTCCTAAACCATATCTAGTTCCCTTAGCCAAGCTCCATCCCAAATTATCCATCTAACTCTAGGCCTTTCCCCTAACATATCCATAACACACAATGTCTATTCAAGTACTGATCAAACACCCTGAGTAGGGTGTGAGTACAACTCAGTAGGCCACCAACAATAGTGCTTAAAACAAATCCAATCAATATATAGTGTATGAATATGTATAAATAAATAATTACAATTCATAATTAAATAGTTATAACACTATACAATTAATTATCATTTGACCACATAAACTCTAGGGTTCCTGAGGACAACCGTACCTAAATTCCAACTTTGGCTCATGCTGGAGCCCAAAGTGTTCCTATGTATTATTATATCTTAATACCTGGTTTGAATTATGTTAGAGCTAAATGTATTCAAAGGTGATATAGTATCTCAATACCTACATTAGCTCATACCAGAGAGCAAGGAATTATGATGTGATGCTAACTCTGAGAGTACTCTTATTACCATTATTTATTTTCATACTTGATTTCCTACATTACCAATATTAAATTCACAAGTAAGATGACCACGTTACCTTACTTTTCAATAGAATTTCCTTGTTACCCTTCCTTTACTCACAATTATAATGATTATGTAACCATTTATACTCCTAAATTTAATGACCATCTTCCTATTCATTTAAAAACAAGTATAATGACCATGTTACAATTTATTCTTATCAATTTAGAAAAACCAAGTTCCCATTCTTTTAGACCTAATTAATTCATCAATTAATTATTCAACATCAATCTCATTACCAATTCATCAATTAGTTTATCAAATAAATAATTATAATTAATTCCCCAATTAATTAAGTACATCAAGTCATTAATTAAATAATTAATTCATCAATTAACCATCTCAAGTCAACCATGTCTATATCAAATATTTAATTCTACAATTAATTATCTCAAGAAAACCATTTAAATAACACTTAATTAATTCTATAATTAATTATCTCAAGGACACCATTTCAATATCACATAAGTAATTCTATAATTAATTATCTATAGAAATAACCCCAATACATCATAATTAACTCATTAGTTTATTATCTCAATTTATGACACCAATATCTCATAATTAATCCCAAAAATAATTTTCAAAATTTCATTCCTCAAATATCATAATTAATTATACAATTAATTATCCCCAAATTCCCCAATTTATTATTCAATCAATTCCCCCAAATTCCAAATTTATTTAGTAGACAACATTAATTAATTTAACTTAGGAATTATAATTTCTATGAAATCCTAGAAAACCTATAATATCATTCATGTAAATAAATTCTAGACTATGGGGTCTGAATTATAGGAAACCTACCTAAAATTATGGCGATCGATTTCCCAATGGAATTCATTAAAATTTAGTGGCATAATGATGTAGATCAAGATCCTGATCTGAACCCTAAATCAAGATTAGAAAAGTCAATATCTCTTAATCCTAGATATAGATCCACAATCCTAGATCTGGATTCATAAAATATATATCTAGATCTAGAAAATAGAAGATAACATCCCCTAAAAGAACAAGATAAGTATAGAGGATGGATGAGAAAGCAACAGAATATGATCCAATTACATGGAGAGGATAATATTGTTGATCAAGTATTAGAATAAAAAATAATAGAGGTTAGATAGCCTCATAATCCCTTTGTAAAGATATAAAATCATCCAAAAACAAGATTTCTTGAGTTTGGGTCTAATGGGGGATGTTTCGCGGGGTTTGGGGTTATTTAAAACCAATTTTTGATCAAATAAAATTTCTATGCACTATTTCTTAGGTAGGGGTGCACGGTTTGAAGAATCATGCACCATCCATGCAAACCCTTACTGTCTAGGACTGCACATTTTTATGGTCCTGGTGCACAGTTTGTTATAACTGTGTGCCAACCACATTACATCCGTTCACAAACCCCGTTTCATCATTTTTTTATAAATTTTCATCCAAATATACCCCAAGGTAAAATCCAATCGAAAGGTACTTAAATAAAAAAAAGTACCTAAATTCAAGACTGATTCAACTCAAAAAATGTTGGATCTTACAATCCACACATTTTATAATAGCTCATCCTCAAGTTGCACTCCCAGACTTCTCTAATATTATGAGCCACAAAAGATCTGGCCACTGAGCAAACATATTTGATTCCCTTTTCCATGTTTCCTCTTGCACATGGCCATGTTTCCATAATACATGAACTATCAGCTTGGTCATTCGCTATAAAACTTTCTCACTACGATAAAAAACATGTATAAGAGGATTATCAAAGGATGAATCTATCTGAAGGTCATCCTAATACACATCGATCACTTGATAAGGGTTATGGTGATACTGTCGTAGTTACGATACATGGAAAACATCAGGAATCAAACTATATTTCTATGGATGAACAAATCAGTATGCTATCGGCCCGATTCTCTCCACCACCTCAAATGGTCCAATGAACTTGGGGGCCAAATTTCCCAACATCTTTATCCTGTAGTGACCCAACCAAGGACACACCTGAAGGAAGACACGATCACCCAATACAAACTCCAGGGTTCATCTTTTTTCTATTACCATATAAATTATTCATACTCTATGCTGTATCAATAAACATTCGAATCAACAACACCTGCTCTGGTGTCTCATCCACAAGACATAGCCCCAACAACTCTAACTCACCTACCTCCATCTGGCATAATGGTTATTTTCATGGACTACCATAAAGAGCCTAATATTGTTCCATATGTATAGTTTCATAATAACTGTTATTATAGAAATAATCCACTACATCCAAGTGTTTCTCCCAAGGCCCACCGAAGTAAAGAACAAAAGCACACAACAAATCTTCAAGCACCTGTATAGTTCGCTCCAACCATTCCACTGAGAAGGTTACTCATATAGGTAAGAAATATGCTACTTTTTTAAGTCAATTCATGAAAACATTGATAGTATCATTCTTTATAAGTGTCTTCAGAATACCTACCAAATAATCCTTGTCCATGTCATCCAACAACCATTCTGGAATGGGAAATGCATGTAGCAAACCACTTAGCTGTTGATGCTCCTTTTTCACCTACTAATAGGTGAATAATTGTATCTTGAACCTTGCTATATCCTTTTTCACGCATATCCCCAAAAAAATAATTATAGGGAATGATAAATTTTGGACACACCTAGATGTATCGCCTACTTTAGGTCATGAAATTCTCACATCAACTCCTTTCACATACTTGTAGGCACAAAAACCTGATTCCCGATATTGATGATCTCACCTTCATCTATCGACTAGACTGATGGTTTATTCTCATCATCAAGGATTTACATCAATGATAAACACTCCATATCCTCATACTACCTGTACTTGACCTATATCAAAATCCTAGACTCGACTAAAACTAATTTGAGAGTCATATGATTTTGACTCTCTTGAACCACAAAATGTGCCTCATCCAATAAATTCATCATCTTCCACTCATCACTAGACACCTAAACCACTTTAGTCTAAGTTTTCATGCTCAAAGTATCATAAAAAATATTCCCCTTTCTTGGAATATAAGCTAGTTTAAAGTCAAACGACTACATATACTCAACCCAAATTCACTACCGAAGATTGAAGTCTGACTGCAATGAGATATACCTTAAGAACTTATGATCTGTATAAACTATAAACTACTCACCCAATAAGTAATTACACCAACCCATTAGAGAATAAAACATAACATCCAACTTGAGGTTGGTGTTGGGTAGTTTTGTTCATGTGGCCCCAATAACCAAGACCCATACACCAAAAATTGATCTTCCTACATCAAAAAAACTTCGAGTCTGATCCCATAATAATTATAATAAAATGTGTACTCTTCACCAAGATCAGGTAGTATCTTGATTGGTGCTGATGTCAATTTGTTTTAGCGCATGGAAATCATTATAGGAAGGTTTTGACCATTAAAAATATCCCCTTTTTGGTTAATCTAGAAAATGGTTCCGACAATAAAAAAAATTCCTAGATGAATCTATGATAATATATAGATAACCCCAGAATACTACGAATATCGAATACGTTATTGGGCTACACCTAAGAATCCACAGCCTAAGCTCTTTACGGATCTACTGAAAGACCTTATTCTAAGATGATATTTACCATGAGGTGTAATTGATTAATCCAAAACTGACACTTAGATAGCTTGATGTACATCTAATGATCTATCAGTGTACTCAAGATAATGTCAAGATATTGGGCATGATCTTCACGAGTCTTGTAGTACACCAATATTTCATCTCTAAACATGACCATGAACTGATCTATTTACGAACAAAATAACTAGTTAATCAAGTCCATAAACACTGCTGGTGTGTTCATTAACCCAAAAGAAATTACAAAGAACTCATAAAGGCCATACCTGCTTATTAAAGCAATACTTGGTATATAATATGTCCAAACTCTCAGATGATGATACTCTGATATCAAGTTAATATTTGAGAAAACATAAGCTCATATGCATTGGTCAAACATACAATTGATACATGGAAGAGGATACTGGTTATTTATGGTCATCTTGTTCAACTTCCAATAAATGAAATATAGGGGTGAACTCCCATTATCATTATTTACATAAAACTAGGGTGATATATAAGGTGACATACTTAGTTAGATAAGTTACTTTTCCTCCAAATACTCTAGCTAAGTCTTGAGCCATTGAAGCTCTGTCAGTTCCATTTTTTATGGGGAATAGATACTAGATTATCCCCTAGCATGATCTCAATAGTGAATTCCAGATATCTTTTAGGTGGAATCCCTGAGAAGTATTCAAGAAAAAAATCATAAAAAAGTTTCACTACTGGTGAAGAAACATTAGGTTTCAATCCTCTATCATCCAAAATAAGATAAAAAACCTAGGCTATGAGCTCTTCTAGTTTCTTAGTGATTGAACCTCCTTGTACTGCATGGATATCCCATTCCCATAGTGAATTTAATGGTCACCCTTAGTATATATAAAGGTCACCCTCTTGCAGTAACAATCAATATGGGATCAGTATGCGACTAGATTGTCTATACTCATAATTATGTTGAAGTCTGATATATCAATGATATAGATATTCCATAGAAAATGATACTATCTAACATCAAGAGAACATTCCTTTCATATATATATGTCTCTAGACATCACTCCCAACAATGAATCTATCATCATTACCCGCTCACATACTCCACTTCCTGGCTTAAACCATTATAATTTATTGTTGATATAAAGGAATGAGAGGAACTAGGATAAAAAAATCACTAAATAATATGGGAGCTATAAGAATAATACCTATCACTATTGAAGTTCCATCCTCTCTATCCATAAATATAGGTTGCAACGTGCGTAACTATCTTGGCGCTCTCCCTTGTGGTGCCTTATGACTCCCCAAAGTGGAACCACTCTTCTGATATGGAAACTCTTTCATAGGAGCACCACGCCCACTGCCTCTACCACCTCGTCCATTATAAATCCAAATTATAGTATGTTAAGGTGTATAAGATCACCTTCCAACACTATGACTCTGTTTTTCTACATACTCACTAACCATATTTTGCTGTGACCTTTAGAACCTATATAGGTGTCCCATCCTTCCACAAGTCTAGAACTCTACTAGTGGTTGGGCATAATGTTGATGATAATGCCCAAACCTACCACACTAATGATAGATCACTCTAGTAAGGTCCTATGCAACTAATACCTCTATCTGGGTACTCTAATTTTTATATACCTAGCTAAAACTCTCATAACTGTATTTCCTTCTCTCATAATACAAACCTCTTGATCATCCATTAAAAACCATCTTTCCAGAACCAAAATACTTCTCCTAGTTCCCCTCATTTACGGGAGCCTTATAAACCACTATAAAAAACTTCTTTAAAAAAAATATATTGACTTGTGGCTGAATCTATCACTTAAGTACATCATATAAATTCCTCCTTTTAGATGTATCATATACTTACAATGTTAGAGAAATGTTCTTCATATCAGTAAAGAATCCAGAGTAGTCCATTATGGAAATTCTCCCCCCTGAGTCAGCCATATGAACTTCACTTCATTCTCTTACCTTATCATCTCTGGGTATAAGTGATCCAAGAACCTATCCAAGAAGTTCTTCCACAACATACTGTCCATCTGTCCAGTCCACACATGAACATCCCACCAGCACTTCAATGATCCTTGCATCATTTAAGCATCCTACTTGAACCTCCTCTCTACAAGAGTCTCCAGATGGTCAAGTATTGCCTGAATGGATCCAACCTATAATTCATCTCGCCCAGGTCCTATCAGGACCCCTCCCCACATGGTGTACCCCTCCTAGGCCAGCAAAGTAATAAGGGAGATGATGAACTCGAGTCCCACCTCTCGTAGGACCCAGGTTGGCAACTAGCACTGAGGGTATAGTAAACACACATATGGTAATCATTAACCTCTAAGAGAACACATGAAAAATAGAGGGATAATATAGAAACCAACCAACACCAACTCAGACTGAAATATAAATGAAAATCAAAGTGTACATATGTAATGTCATGAAAAACTACTAAAATTGGAAGGGGAAACCTGAAAGTACCCAAAAGAAAGTAAAAACAACAACAACCAGAAGTCGGAACAGCTCTAGAAACCCCAAGCTAGTAGAAACAATATTGATCTCAAACATTCTCCAAGTGACCTGAAAAAAAGTTTATATATACATAGGGTGAGTATAATAGTATACTTAGTAGGATCCTCCCCAGAGCCTCTCGTGAAAAAGTAAAATGAACATACTAAAGAACAATGAACAACAAGTGAAACTAAAAATTCACCTAAACAATTATTCTATGTTCCCAGCCTCACCATGGATACTCTCACCATGTAACACATACAAGAGTATATAATATAATAAATAATATCAAGGGTACCCCTCTACTACTTCCCCACTAGTTTTCCTATTTCCCCCAGTGGCGCACGTCCTAAGAATCTCTCTCCAAAAGGTTTTTCTGCAGACACCTGGGCAAAGCACCGCAATATGTACCTCATGCAACAAAACCACCACATCCACGTAAGAAAAGTAACCAAGTAGTTTCTGGGAGTCACAAAAACTCTCATAATGTGTATCATACATTGGGTATTATACCTCAAGACATTACAACCCACACACCGAGTAAGAATCCTCAATCCATCACAGCCTATACACGTTACACCTATAATAGTCTATATGATACTATATCTAGAATATATGTGTGTGAATAACCACAAGCCATTACAAACCTCTGGACACATACATGTGTAAAACTAACCACTGTGCCTACTAGCACATGTTTCTACCAAGATAAGGGATCAGGTCAAAAGGGCGTAGTCATCCATCCATCCTCCCACCAGAATGTTGGGGAAAACACCCCCAGGACTCAAAATCGCAGAGGTGTCAGTTACCCTAACTGACAGGGTGGAGTAGCGTATAGAAACAAAAAAAGTACAGAATATACTATATATCACATCCACACTATGGTCATAACCTATTCTTAGACTCAACTATATATAACATCTCTCGGACATCCGACTGCCACTTCTAAGACTTGGTATCCTATAAGCACACAACCATTTAAAGATCATTATTACATTACTTCATTCTCTTTTTGTCAGTTCCACTTTATGTTAATTAATTTTTTAAACATTAATTAACCATTAACAAATTCCACATTATATTTCGTTTGCATTACACCCAATTTCCTCTGTCCTCAGCATTGCGTTCTAGCAAGCTCCATCCCCATTGGTTAACATCATTTATTCAATTATTTATTTACAGCATTACTTTCCCATATTCTCAAGTATTCTAGAAAAACATTCTATTCTTAAAAACACTAGTGTGATCAACATAGTGAGTAGATGAACTAACCATCGAGTATTTTCTTCCTATAGAAAGAGAATAGACCCATCCTCCATTGAGAAGCTAGACATGAAAAGCATGTGGCATGCCCCACACATCTTCGCCCCTTTCAGAAGAAGGGTAGGCAAGATCAGCTGCCTTGAGTAATGGGAAAATTAAAGAAGGTAACTAATCAAAGAAACATCAAGCATCAAAACAATCACATCCAACCTGTTCCATAATCCCTAGTGTCCTCTTCGACACCCACATGCATAAACTGATGCATCTTGCCACTCTAGGTTTCATCTTCTGCCACAACCAATCGGCCTCCCTGCCCCCACATATAAATTGGGCACTTGGCCCTTAAACATGCAAGAGGGTAACTCGGAACCCTACAATGAATTATATTTTATCAAACAACCATTTCTTTAATCCATCATGGATTAACCGATTTATTATTCTTAGGTTACAAATTTGGGAAACTTAATCATTAAGCTATCACAAATAATTAAACATGCATACTACACCAATTTGATTAACATCAAATTAAAACAAGAGGAAATAGATTCATTGACATTCGTCTTTATCTTTACCCAAACAATTATCAATTAATTCTAGCTTTACGTTCATTACCAGTTTCCATCGATAATGAAAAATCTAAGAAAGAAAGCATAGATATCACACTACATATAAATACAAGAGGTAATAACATACGATCGATCTCAATTTATTTGTCCGATTCAAATATTTATTTTTCCAATTTCATTGTGATCCAATGGGATAAAACATGATAAATCTACAGTGGAACATAATAGAAAAAGATAAGCAATGAATCCCCTACTTCAAATAGTTCTTGACGTTCTGTATATGATGATGATCCACACAACAGTTTACGATCTCCTCCCCTGTGACAACTGTATCCACCTGAGGATGCAGATACAAAACCACATCGGCCAACAACCAAGAAAATCCCATTAAGAACATGGGGGTAAAATTCAATAAAAAGGGAAAATAGAAAGAAGGAGATAAACTTGAAATAATGAATATATATCATACCTTATATCGAAGACTAGTCTATATTGCTTTGTTGAATCAAAATAGAGTGTAATAAGTCATATGAGGAGACTTTGATTGCACAAATCCTACGGGAAGGAATGGGATGTTTGAGCATCTCAAACTCGAGAATAAGGAGGAAGAACATTGGAGGAATATATCTTGCCCCTTTGGAAGATTTAATAGATCAGTGGTTTAAGATATGTTGTGTTTTCTATTAAAAACATATCACATTAAACTAGGTGGTTTTACCAAGTAAAAACATCCCATGCCTTAGGAGAAATTAATATAAGAGTTACAGTCTTTGAATCAGCCTTAAAGTCCTTAAAACACGGATATAAATTCATTTTTCATCAAAGAAAACAATAATGGGATGGAATTGTAGGAAGCTGGAACCACTTTTCATGAACTCAAAATTTGGAAAAGGAATAACACTATTCATGAACCTCACCATTCTAGAAACACTATTCATGAACGTCACCATTGGAACCTCACTGTTCTAGAAAAACTTTTCATGAACTCAAAATTTGGCAAAGGAAAAAGGTCACTGTTGGAACCACACTATTCTGGAAACACTGTTCATGAACTCAAAATTTAGCAAAAGAAAAAGGTCATCATTGGAACCTCACCGTTCTACAAACACTATTCATGAAATCAAAATTTGGAAAAGAAAAAAGGATAAAGTTGGAACCTCACCGTTCTGGAAACACTGTTGATGAAATCCAAATTTGGAAGAGAAAAAATGTCACCGTTGGAACCTCACTATTCTATAAACACTGTTCATGAACTCAAAATTTGGCACAAGAAAAAATTCACCGTTGGAACCTCAACATTCTTGAAACACTGTTCATGTACTCAAAATTTGGAAAAGGAAAAAGGACACCGATGAAACATCACCATTCTAGAAACATTGTTCATGAACTCAAAATTTGGAAAAGGAAAAAGGTCATCGATGGAACCTCACCATTTCATTGTTCACAGAAGGTTACCGATGACACTGTTCATAAAAGGTCACTGATGACACTATTCACGTAAGGTCATCAATGTAACTGTTAAACTAAGGTCACCATTGCACTATTCGCATAATGTTACAGATGACACAGTTCACAGAAGGTCACCGTTGCTCTGTTCACATAAGGTTACTGATGACACTGTTCACAGAAGGTTACCGATGCACAATTCAAAACGGTATACCATTGGAACTGTTCACTGATGGAATTGTCCACAGAAATGGAAATTTGGAAAAGTGTTGGGATAAGTCACCTTGACCTCCGAAAACACCTCATAAAACTGATTTTCATAAAGTAAGGGACCCAAGAGGTCCAGGCCATTACATTAGATACCATTGAAAACATTCTTGTCCTAGAGAATTTAAAACCCACCTAAAGGGAAAAGGAAATGGTGTCTGAACAACCACCCATCGAGGTACCTCTCAAAAGAGAGAAAGCCACAAAAAGCGACAAAAGAAATCAATATTATACACAGGTATGATCTATAACCTCAAAAGCTACATCGATACATGAAACTAGTTAAACAAAAAACAACTCTAGGTACTGAGAACATATCTCTGACTCACATTCCTAGGTACTCTCCTTCATGACACCATGTCGCCACAAGACATGAACCAAGGGGATAGAATGCCCACACAACACCTTTTCTTTGTGATCTTGGATCTCCACAGGTCATTCCTCAAAGGTCGCATCATCACAAACATCGATCTCTCCCCAATCAATGAAGTGAGAGTCATCATGAAGATAAGGATGGAGCATTGATACATGGAAAACATCATGTATCTAACTCATCTGCAGGGGATTCACTTATCGAAACACCAAAGGACGAACACATGCTAACACCTTGAAAGTCCCAACAATTCAGGGAGAAAGATTACTCCCATGACTAAGCCATCACTGCCCACGATGGAGAGTCACATTTAGAAACATTTGATCCCCAAAATCAAACTCTATGGGTCTCATCCTTTGATCGGCATATGATTTCTGATGATGTTGCACTTTTTTCATCCTCTCGTGAATCACCTGAACCATATCTGTTCTATTCTGCACTAGTTCCAATCCTAGAATTTCTGACTCTACGACCCCAGTCCAGCACAATGGAGAATGAAAAGGCTGACCTTACAAGGCTTCAAATGGCTCCATACCAATGGTGGAGTGAAAAATATTGTTGTAATAAAACTCAACCAAGGTTAAGTTCCTCATCCACGAACTTCCAAAATCCAGGACATAAGAGCTTAACATGTCTTCAAGAGTCTGTATGGTTCGCTCTGTCTGAACTTCTTTTTGAGGATGAAAAGCAGTGATAAGGCATAGCTGAGAACCAAAATCATACTGGAGACCTCTCAACACCCTAGAGGTAAAATGAGGATCTTGATCAGAAATGATCATCCTTGGGACTCCATTATGTCTCACCACCTCCTCCAGATACTTCCTTGACAAAATTTATATTGAGATTGACTCCTTAATTACTTTTAACTGGGATGATTTTGTTAAATGATCCACAACCACCCAAATAACATCATGTACTCCCTGATATCATGGTAAAATAGTAAAAAAGTCCATTGTGATGTCCTCCCACTTCCATTGAGGAACATATAATGGTTGGATTAGACCACTAGGAACACCGTTTTTGACCTTCACCTTCTGCCAGACCAAACAATGAGACACAAACTCCGCAACCGCATGCTTCAGCCCAGGCCACCAAAACTGGCTCCTCAAGGCTCGGTACATCATTGTCATGATAGGATGCACCGCTATAGGAAAACTATGGAACTATATAAGAACCATATTTTGCATCATAAAAGGAACAAATATCCTTCCATGATATAACACTAGGTGTTGTTCATCCTCAAACGAACCATCAGGGGCATTGCCACAAACATATCTATATCTCCAGACCTCCACCTCTAGATCCCCCAACTTGGACTGTTCCACCTTCTACATAAGAGATAACTGCACCATCATTTGAGAAAGACAACCTCTTCCCCCATCTTCTCCCATATCAAGATGTAATTCTGAAATTTCTTCCATTACTCTCTAAGAGTGACCAGATTCATGCACTACATCACTACGTGACTTCCAACTCATCACATCAGCTACAACATTCCCCTCTCCAGGTTTATATGATATTTCAAAATTTTATTTCTATAAGAACTCCATCCACCGATGCTGTCATAAATTCAAGCCACACTAGGATAAAACATACCTCAGGCTCTTATGATTGGCGAAAACCACAAAACACTCACCAATGAGGTAATGTCTCCAAAACTTCAGAGCAAAAACTATGGATTCATACTCAAGATCATGGGTGGAATAGTTATGTTCAAGGGGACATAACTACTAAGACCCAAAGAAACAACTGATCTCTGCTACATCAGAACAAAACCTAACCCCAGATGCGAAGCATTAAGAAAAATTAAAACTGAACTCCATATACTAGAAGACAAAGAACTCGAGCACTTACAAACTTCTGATTTAGATAATCGAAAGCTTCCTGACACTGATCAGTCCATATGAACACCTAATCCTTCCTGGTCAAAGTTGTAAGAGGAGTTGCAACTCAATAGAAATCATCTACTAACCTCCTGTAGTAGCCTGTGGGACCAATGAAACTTCACACCTCTGACACAGTCTTGAGGTCTTTCCAAGACACAACCACTTCTATCTTCGATGGATTTAAAAATAATACCTACTGGGAGACCACATTCCCCAATAAATGTACTTCTCGTGCCCAAAACTCACACTTCTCTAACTTCCCCAATAGCGGATGTTGGCGAAGAACCCCCAAAACAGCGTGTAGATACTCTGCATACTCTTCTTCCGACGTGGAGTGCACAAGGATGTTGTAAAAAAAAGTACAATGAACCTGTCCAGGAACTCAGGGAACACAATGTTCTTCAATCCCATGAACACATATGGAGCATTTTTCATGCCAAATGACATTACAATGAACTCATAATGACCTTGACGACAATGGAAATCAGTCTTCGGGATATCCTCATCCTTGACATGCATCTAATGATATCCTGACCAAAAGTTGATCTTTGAGAACCAATATTCACCCTCCAGTTGATCGCATAAATCATCAATCTGTGGAAGAGGATTGCGATTCTTTACTATCACTTTGTTCAAGCGACAATAATCGACACACAACAAAAAACTGTCGTCGGCCTTCTTCATAAACAAAACTGGTGCACCCCATAGTGACACACTTGGCCAAATAAAACTGCACTATAAAAGACCATCAAGCTGTATAAGTAGCTTTTGTGACTCAGAAGGGGCCATCATATATAAAGACACAAAGATATGATACGATCCTTGTTGTAGCTCGATCCAAAACTCGATCTCTCGTTGAGGGGGTAATGCTACAATCTCTTCTGGAAAGACATTAGGGAAATATTCTATGACCCTAGGAAAAGCCAGCTGATAAACCTCTAAAGAACTAAACATTATCTCATCCATCATGGATGATAAGAAGAGAAAACTCCTATGACCCATCTAAGGATCTCTCTCACCAAAAAACACCACCGGATCTCCATGCGCATCGAAGAAATCGTCATTCTTCCTGAACAAATCCACAATATCCTGCACTGAATACAAACAATCTATGCCTAGGATGACATCATAAGGTTTTATTCATAAACATATGAAATATCCCCAAGAGCGGTGCTGCCCTAACACAAGCTCATAGTCTGAACATACTTCAAACAACTCATCTCAACCTCCAACTGGTGTAGTCAACGACAAGGGCACATGAAGCCTCTCTACCTCATGTCCCAAATAATGGACAAGGGTAGGTGATTTGAGGGAGTGTTTCACTCCTGAATCAAACAAGGCATACACCATGGTAGAAAACAAGCCAAGGGTACCTCAAAAGGCATCTGGTTCACCTAGAACTGGAAATGCTAAAGCCTGAAGCTGACCACGACCTCCTCCACAACCTCTCTGACCATGATGAGGACCACCACCATGGTCGTGCTATACTATCTAAGGATAGGGAGCATCATAGAGATATCCTCTGATTTCCCCTTCTACACTCTGCTGATCTAATGCTGGTGAAACCCGCTACTTCTTCTTCTGCTAGAACTGCCTCAGTGGAGGAACCTGGAGTGGAAAACCTGGTGCACGATGATTGCTCTAAAAGGTCAAGCACTCTCACTACTGATGACCTAGACCACCACAATAAAAACGATCACATGGTACCTTGGAATAGACCAGAGATCTACTATCCCATAGAGAAATGAGATGCTATGGGCTGGGACCTACCCCCGGCCAAACGAAAATTATTCTACCCTGAAAACCGGGAAACCTGGATCACAGCTTGACTTCATGAGGAATCACAACGACTCCACTCTAGTAATGGTCCGGTTCTAGAAAAAGTCCTCTCGATTACCTCTACCCTTTCCAGCAGCTCAAGATATGTCTTCAGCATAAATGGGGCAACCTGACACTGGATCTTTGTACGTAAAGCCTCCTCAAAATTCCTCACCCTAGCCTCCTCATCTGGAAATATTTCCGAAGAATATTGTAAAAGGTCCTGAAATGGATTACAAACTGTCTCACACTAGAGAACCACTGTCGAAGGGTAATAATTTATTTGAAACTGGTCACCTTTGTGGTCAAAGAAAGAAAGTTTACTCTAAACTTCTCTTTAAACTCCGCCCATTATATCGCTAACTCCTCACGATCCCTAAGGAAAAAGAACCACCACTGCCTCACTGTTCCATAAAACATCGTCACAACAAAGGACACCCAATGTTCCTTATGAGAAAGGATCAAACTAAATACTATCTTGTTCTCCTCCAACCAGTCTTTCGTGACTACATATGAAACAAATCCCCCATACTTCTGCCGACTCTAGCGCTAAAACTCTCATAGTTTTCTCCTCCAATTGTCATCATTGTCAACCTCTACCCTGAGGCAATCTGCTGGCACAACCTTCTAGACATCTTCTATTAGATCCTAATGAGGACGTCGACTTAGAGCCATACTTGTAAAATAAAAAATAGTTAGAGCTCCTAAACCTGGAATATGGACGACTCGACATTAATTAATTAGTTTTTTTCTTTTTTTCATTTTAGGTTAACCTATCCCAAAGTCCACTCCTTAAAACACTGGCACAAAGAAGCATGATGCATGACCATTTCCTAGGTCTCTACCCTGCAACTAGTATCACCTTGTTTAGTATCCATTATAAACTTAAAGGTCCATACATTAGATCATAGGGGGCCCTAAACTCCAATGTATTAGCCAGTCTCTAGTGTTTACATCACTTTCTAAACATGACTGACACTTTGTCCCTACCAACCCAAGAAACCTCACCTATGTATAACACCATACTCTATCCTATATCTCAACCAGACCTCTGATACCACTCCGCCATGACCCCATCCCTACAAGGTGCACCCCTCTAAGGCTAGCAATGTGGGAATGGAGATAATGACACCCATGTCCCGCCTCCAGTAGGCCCCAGGTTAGAGACTAGCACCAAGGGTATAGTAAACACACAGATGGGAGGAATTACCCACTAAGAGAACACATGAAAAAGAGAGAGAGAGATAAGATAGACACCAACCAACTCCAACTCAGACTGAAATATAAATGAAAACCCAAGTTCACATATGTAATGTGATGAAAAAATATTATAACTGGAAGGGGAAAACTGTAAGTACCCAAAAGAAAATAAAAATAGAAGCAACCACAAGGCTGAAAAGATCCTGCAACCACATGATATTAGAAACCATCTTCATCTCAAACCTGTTCCAAGTGACCTGAAAAATATTTTTTATATACATAGGGTGAGTATAACAGTATACTCAATAGGATCTTACCTGGAGTCTCTAATGAAAAAGTAAAGAAAGAATACTAAAGCACAATGAACAACAGGTGAAACTGACTCGTCACCTAAACAGGCATACTATATTCCCAGCCTCACAATGACTACTCTCAGCATATAACGCATACAAGAGTATATAATATAATAAACAATATCAAGGGTACCCCACTAGTAATTCCCCATGGGTTTTCCAAATTTCCCCAACGTCGCACATCCTAAGCCTCTCTCTTCAAAAAGGCTTACCTGCAGACACCTGGGTGAAGCACCAGAATATGCACATTGTGCAAGAAAACCACCACGTCCATGTAAGAAAAGTAACAAGGTTGTTTCTGGGAGCCACCTGAGCTCTCATAATGTGTATCATACCTAGGGTATTTTACCTCAAGCCATTACAGCCCACACACCGAGTAAGAATCCTCAAGCTATCACATCCTATACATGTTATACCTATAGTAGTCCATAGGATACTATATCCAGAATATTTGTGTGTGAATAATCACAAGCCATTACAACCCTCTACACACATATATGGGAAAAAACAACTACTGTGCGCACCAGCACAAGTAACTACCCAGAGAAGAGAGAGGGGCCAAAGGGGGTATTTAGCCATCCATCATCCCACTAGAATGTTGGGGAAAACCCCCCACAGTGCTCAGAATCCCCAAGGTGTCAGTTTCCCTCACTGAGAGGATGGAGTAGCATATAGAAACACAAAAAGTACAGAATATAGTATATCTCACTACCACACAATGGGAAAAACCTAGTCTTAGACTCAACTATAGATAACATATCTCGGACTCCCGACTCCCACTTTTAAGACTACGTATCCTATAAGCACAGAACCATTTAGAGAGATTTATTACATTACTTCATTCTCTTTTGGTTAGTTCCTCTTCACGTTAATTAATTCTTTAAACATTAATTAACCATTAACAATTTTCACATTATATTTCATTAGAAAGACACCCAAAGTCTGCTGTCCTCAACATTGCATCCCGACAAGCTCAAACCACAAAGGTTAACATCATTTATTCAATTATTTATTTAAATCATTACTTTCCCTTATTCCGAAGCATTCTCGAAAAACATTCTATGCTACTAAATACAAGGGGTCTCAACATGGTGAGTATATGAACTACCCATCGAGTCTTTGCAGCTTATAGCAAGAGCGTAGACCCATCCTCCCTTGAAAATCTAGACACGAAACGCACGTAGCATACCCCATGCATCTTTTCCCTTTTCAGAATATGGGTAGGAAATACCAGCTTCCTTGAGCAGTGGAGAAATTAAAGAAGATAAACAATAAAAGAAACATCAAGCATCCAAACATCCACATCCAACCCATTCCATCATCCTTGGTGTCCTCTCTGACACCCACATGCATAAACTGATTCACCTCGCCACTATAGGAATCATATGATGCCATAACCAATCGACCTCCTTGCCCCCACATATCATAACAACCTTCTAGGATCAATTGGGATATTAGCCCTTAAACAAGAAAGATGGTAACTCAGAACCCTACAGTGAATTATCTTTTAACAAACAAATAGTTCTTTAATCCATCTTGGATTAACATATTTAATATTTGTAGGTTCCAAATTCGGGAAACCTAATTAGTAAGCTATCAAAAATAATTAAACATTATAACTACACCAATTTTATTAACATCAAATTCCAACAAGAGGAACCATATTCATTTACATGCCTCTTTTTCTTTATCCAAACAATTATCAATTAATTCTAGCTTTACATTCTTTACCAATTTTTATAGGGAATTAAAAATATGTGAAAGAATGAATATATATCACACTATCTTGAAAAACAAGAGGCAATATCATACGATCAATTTCAATTTATTTATCTGGTTCAAATATTTATTATGACAATTTGTTTATGATCAAGTGACATAAAACATGATAAATCTATAGATCCACGTAACAGAAAAGAGAATCAATGAATCCACTACTTCAAAAAGATATTGAGATTCTTTATACGAGAACGAGCCACACAACAGGTTATGATCTCCTCCCCTGGGTCAAATGTATCTACCCATGGAAGCAGAGACACCACCACATCTGCCAACACCCAAGAAAATCCCATTAAGAACATGGGGGTAATATTAAATAAAAAGGGAATGGAGAAAGAAATAGATCAACCCGAAATAATAAAGATAGATCCTACCTTATATCGAAGACTGATCGATATTTCTTGGTTGCATCAAAACAGAGTGGAACAAATCCTAGGAGGAAGGTTTTATTGAACAACTCATATAGGAAGGAATGGGATGTTCGAGCATATCCCACCCAAGAACAAAGAGGAAGAACTAGGGAGGAAGATATCTCATCCCTTTATAAGATTTAACGAAGTAGTGGTTTAAGATAAGATGGGTTTTCCATGAAAAGCGGCTCACATTAAACCACACAGTTTGACTAAGTAAAAACATCACGAGCCATAGGAGAAATTAATATAGGAGTTACAGCCTTTGAATGAGATTTAAAGTCTTTAATACAAGGATTTAAATGCATTTTACTTAAAAGGAAATGTTAAAGGGGTGAAGTTGTAGGATGCTAGAAAGACTGTTTATGAACTCGAAATTTGGGAAAGGATAACACTATTCATGAACCTAACCATTCTGGAAACACTGTTCTTGGACCTCACTATTGGAACCTCACCATTTTGGAAACTCTGTTCATGGACTCAAAATTTGGCAAAGGAAAATGGTCACTATTGGAACCTCACCATTCTAGAAACACTGTTGATGAACCAAAAATTTAGCAAAGGAAAAAAGTTACTGTTGGAACCTTACCGTTTTGGAAACTGTAACTCCCCGACCCCAGCTACCCAGAGTCGGTGCATTACTACGTAACATTGGCATGATCACAAAAGATCAAGTCTCGAAAGACCGATTAGTTTAGTAGCCTTGGAAACACTAGATACATTCATAAGTCTTACATTACATCATAAAGTGAAAAACTAATAACAAAGTCTTCATAGTCCACACTCATATCCTCTTCTCACAATCCCTGCAGGTCATTCATAAAATACTTCTTCACATCCTGGAAAATATTAAAACATTGAAAGGGGTGAGCTCATATGCTCAGTAAGGATAACAATATTGCGGAAGCTTTCATAAATAAACATAAACATTTAAGGCAATGTATAACTAAAACAAAAGCCTTTTAAACTTCAACATCAACATAATATGGCAAAACTAAAATGAGGTAATGCCATTTACTTCTTCACATTGATATTCTACTGGTCGAATAATCACATGCAATATCAATACCACTTTCATAATGATGGAATGCATAATGCCAGACTATCATAACCACGTAGTCCAGGCCTCGTGCCAAGACCACAGATAAGCTTTTTTCAAGGCCTCATGCAAAGACACTAGTTTTTCTCATGAGACCTGCCGATGCATCGAGGAGCTATAGCGGGCTCCACCCGTCACTTATTAAGTCCAATGCATTCCTCATATGAATAGGTTTAAACATATCATAAACCATAACATAATCATATCACATAAAACATGCATAAAGGAAACATAACATTTCCACATTTCAATCACAAGATATAAATACAACACATTGATATAATAAAAATGCTTTCAAAACCATTTTCAATACCAAAATAAAAGAAAGTTAAAACTTTGTATTTATTTTTCATTAAAAAAAATGATGGCTTGTAGAGGAAGCCGAATCTCAAATAATGGTCACGGCAGAGGAGAAGTCGTTGTCACCGCATAAGTACAGAAAGAAAACATTCCCTTTTGTCGTTTAGCAAAACGCTTCGTATAAAAAGATTCCTTTTGAATAAATGTAAAAGTCAAAGGAGTTTATACACCGTATAAAAGAAAGTTGTGTATAAAACGAAATATGCCTCAATGAAAGGAGATTGAGACGAAGTCCTTAAAAGATCATTTTTAAAATAAAATAGATCTATTATGCGTATTCACTATAGGTACACATAAAGAA
Source organism: Viscum album (assembly GCA_963277665.1). Lineage (NCBI taxonomy): Eukaryota > Viridiplantae > Streptophyta > Magnoliopsida > Santalales > Viscaceae > Viscum > Viscum album. The sequence continues at coordinate 386,344,633 of OY728141.1, read as the reverse complement.
TGTAAAAATACAAAATAGGACATAATAATATCATGACATAATTTGAAAGTAAAAGATTAACCCAAAGAATGGAAGTTGGGTTAAGAAATTCCCATACCTTGTGTCCGACTTGACTCAACCGTTCTTTAGCCTCCTGAATAATAAACTAGAGTTAATATCTACCTTATTAAGAACCATTTTAAATTTCATTATCCTTTTTACATCACTTATTACAATGTTATGAACATTATGTAATTATTTAAGTTAATAACGGTCGTTTTGTCGATCTTTGGTAACTTGAGTCAACAATAAACTTCTTATAATTACAAGTTGTTCATGTGGTAGAATATCCATTATATCCAGAATTATATTCATGATTTATATGTCATATATATCTTATATATCCAGTATATACATTCATTTATAATATTACGTAACATTTAGAGGTAAGAAATGAAATGCACCGTTCATGGAGACGGTAAGCCGTACGTACGCATGAACGCTACTTTCATTTCAATTTCATATTTAATGGAACTAAATCATAATGATATAAATGTATAATATAATTCCAGTATAATATAGTGTATAATACCATTTTCTTCATCCTTTATACATCCCACATATGGCATTAACGATTCAAATCACTTTGAGGGGGCGGTAGTCCGCACTTCCTAAAATGAAATTATCGCGTTTTACCCATAATGGAAATCATAAAGTATGCCATAAATGAGAAATACAGAAGCATAAGTAAAACATAAACATATTATATATCATATATAAAAATAGTGACATCTTAATGGCCACCTTTGAAGGTGTTATATGAGTGTTGAACAATCATCGTTTTGTGAGGCAGAAATTCGCCATCCACAGAAACCGTATGTTCTTTAACCATTAGATGTAGGTGTGTGTAAGTGTAGCTCGAATAATTCTTATAACAACATCCTAGTATATTGAGGATACTGGTGTTGTTACAAAAGAAATGAATAAAAAGAGTTTAGGGGGTTGGAGAAGAAAAATAAAACAAAACAACATTAGAGAAGACATTACCTCAAAATCGGGTAACTCTTTTTGATTTGAGCCAAAGGCTTCCTTGAGAAGCGTTCTGCCCAAAGTTAGGCTTCTAGGAGTAAGAGAGGGAAGTTGGGAGAGTATTTGGGCAGAGTTTGGCCGAGCAAAATGGTTTGAAAGTGTAAATGAGGTGGGAGAGGTGGGGGCCTTTTATAAGTGGAGAGGAGGGGCACTTTTGGAAAGATTGAAATGTTACATTATTTCACAATGCTTTTCGGATTCTAAAGGTCCCAAACTTATATAATTCAAGGATAAGGTGATAAGGTTTCTAAATCTCCTCATCCAATAGGCTTTGGACAAGTGTAAGCCTTGGATTTTGCATTATCTTCCCATTTTATTTAAATCGTTAAATAATGAGGTCATCACTGCATCATCATGATGTCATAAATAATTTAATTTATTTAATGTATAAAAATTATAAAACAAATACTATGATGTAGTAAATATTTTTATCTTTCTAATGAATATTTATAATCAAAATTTGGACTTGTGTAACCCCACTTAACATCTGTTTTAGTAAAATAACTCATGTTTGTGTCAATTTAATTTTAACATTAAATAAATATATATTAATATCATTTTCCAACTAAAGTGGATCCATGGGGTCCCCAAGTTGACCCATGGGTTGTCTTGGTCGGCCATGACTCATCCAATAGGATTAGGACAAGTGTCATGCTCATATCATATTATTAAAACATTGTTTTTACCTTAAACTATATTAATTACCTCTAATCGCGATTAAGAACTTAAAAGTTACTATACACCAAAAAATTATTTTAATCTCATTGAACCACATTTTACTTCTTAATTACAACCATGTATGTCGGATTTTTGAAAATCAAATCACAGAAGTGGTAATATTTCATTTAAACGAAAAATCAGTTATTTAACTACCACTTAGTGGTTTCACTATTCATCAAAAATTGATGTTTTTTCAGAACAATGCCAAAATTTCACCCTAAGCTATAATTGATATTCCGAATTCAAAAATGATGTCTATTTTACAAAATTCCAAACATATAAGTTGCATTAATTAATTTTATAATTAATTCCCGCTGTCACAACAAATAGCGTGTTTTTAAGAAACAATTTATATCAAAAGATTGGCAATTGTTTATGTCCAATTTCAATGTTAAATTAATTATAATGACCACCATTAGATAAAATGGTAAAAATATATTCTAATTATTCTTCAAAACCACTAAATAGTTTAATTTATCACAATAAATTATTTTGACTAAAAAAGTTGTTTTAAGTATTTTTCACTATTCATAAAAAATAGAAGTTCTCAGAAAAATACCAAAAATTCAACATAGGCTAATTCCGACATTCCGAATCCAAAAATGAAGTCCATTTTGATAAATAAAATTTATAAAATTTCAAAAAGTAGGTATTACTATTCACAACGGCTAGTTTAATTCGTTGTGGTGTGTGTTAGAGCTCGAGGTTGCGTACAACACACGCAATTGCATTATTCGAAGTGAAACGTACCGTGGAAGCTTGGGGTGTTACATTCTCCCCTCCTTCAATAAATTGCATCCTCGCAATTTGAAATTTTTCTTTGAAAATAAAAGGTTGAAAAGAGAAAATACCTTTGTGGAAAACCCACATCGGAAATAAGGTTAATAAATATATAACATTAAAAGAAAGAAAGATAAGTACAAAGGTCACCCGATATAGCCCATTCTAGGATTCTATGAAAATATGGATATGGAGGTGAAACAAACCATCAAGGTCTGATGGAGAGTTATAGAAAACAGGATTAGGAGAAAGTTTAACCACAAGAAAATCACAAACTTGTGATTGGTTAAACGGTCATTGAATCCCCAGTTGGAAAAGTTAACCGACAAGATTTTTGTTTTAAGTTACCTTTTATAATGTTGAGGAATTTATTTAGGAGATTTACTAAGAACTTAAGGGAATATACATACTTGTTATGTATACTTTCATTCGTTAATAAATTTTTACCACAAACCCAACTTTTACTTCAATTGGTAACGGAACTCAAAAATATTCTATTTATCCTAATTGTATAAGGTTCCAAATGTTAACACATACCATTTAGATTAGTAAAACTATTTTGTAATAACCAGGGACTTCCTGTAGTCTAGTGGTAGGAAATAAAGGCTTGTCGCACTATGGTTGTGGGTTTGATTCCTGCAGCTTTGTCCGACGCGACGGGTTATTCCCCACCCTGCAGGTTGTCCTTTTTCCTAAAACTATAGTATTATAATATTCCAAAAATAATCTTCAGAAATTCTTTAACCTTAAACAATACTTTCCATGGTTCAACTTAATCCATTCCAACCTTAATAGTTATCCAAAATACCTCCGTCCAGACTTTCTCTAAAAGGTCTCTAAATTCCAAAATCAATTGTAACATCAGATTCCCCAAACAAAGAAAAGTTTCTCTTATTGTCACATACTAAAAATATGATTACCTTAATCATATTAAAACTTTACTGAAATCAACAAGTACTGCAGTACAATCCATATATATATATCACATTATTCTTATAACCAGAATATAATCCTTGAGTCCAAAAGCACCAATACATTAATTATTCCGCTTCAACTGTAGTCACAGTATAAGATTGGCCTTGATCCCTTGGCCTTTTCTGAGGTAAGTTTCCTTGACGCTTAGGACATTCATTTTCATAATGACCTGTTTCCCTACAATTGTAGCATTCAACTTTGACAGCCTCTTTCTTTCCCTTGCAATCACGAGCCCGGTGACCCTTTTCTCCACATTTATAACAAACTCCCATTCCTTTTAGGCAAGTACCTGGGTGATTCTTCCCACAATTATCACATAATGGAAAATCCTTCTTTCCCCTCATCCCTTTATCCATCATTCTCTCTTCCATCCCTTTCGTCCCTTGCTTCGCTTCAAATCCATAGGACTCAGATAATTCTTTACTTATCTTATTAACACATGATACTATTTCTTCATATGTTGAGAACACATGGGAGACTATTTCCCTTCGAAAAGTTGGCTTAATACCGTGAAAGATACGATCCTTCTTACTCTTTGGATCATACGTACTGCTGGAGTTCACATTCCTTCTACTAGGCGCCATTTCTAAAAAATGGCATAAACTAGATTAGTTTAAGAATCAAAATACATAATTCCATACTTGTTAAACACTTTACATAAATTGAACTATTTATGGATATAATCCATAATCATAAAAAGAAACGTTTTCTTTGAGGAAGTATATTCTCATAACCCTTCATAGTGGTTTGTAAATAAAATGAGAATTATCCTAAGCATATCCCCCGGGAGTGTCGTAACCAAGAGTGCAGCAAGGCCCGTTGTCGTGCACCAGTTCCCGTTCGGGTCTAGCTCAAAGCGGTGTTTTCGGGATTTACCCCTAGGTACATCTGTGCCAGAGCCGCCTCTACCTGTTCGTATCCAGACAGGGATGTATTGCTCGGAAAACTCATAACATCTCTATAATACCAAAATTCTAGGAAGTTCTTCTATACTAATCCTCAAAGTCTATATTTGGGCTATGTGCTCTAATCAGAGTTTATCTAAATCTATCTTCCAAGGTTAGTACTAAACTGCCTCTGATACCAACTGTAACGCCCCGACCCCAGCTACCCAGAGTCGGTGCATTACTTCGTAACATTGGCATGATCACAAAAGATCAAGTCTCGAAAGACCGATTAGTTTTGTAGCCTTGGAAACACTAGATACATTCATAAGTCATACATTACATCATAAAGTGAAAAACTAATAACAAAGTCTTCATAGTCCACACTCATATCCTCTTCTCACAATCCCTGTAGGTCATTCATAAAATACTTCTTCACATCCTGGAAAATATTAAAACATTGAAAGGGGTGAGCTCAGATGCTCAGTAAGGATAACAATATTGCGGAAGCTTTCATAAATAAACATAAACATTTAAGGCAATGTATAACTAAAACAAAAGCCTTTTAAACTTGAACATCAACATAATATGGCAAAAGTAAAATGAGATAATTCCACTTACTTCTTCACATGGATATTCTACTGGTCGAATAATCACATGCAATATCAATACCACTTTCATAATGATGGAATGCATAATGCCAGACTATCATAACCACGTAGTCAAGGCCTCGTGCCAAGACCACAAATAAGCTTTTGTCAAGGCCTCATGCCAAGACACTAGTTTGTCTCATGAGACCTGCCGATGCATCGAGGAGCTATAGCGGGCTCCACCCGTCACTTATGAAGTCCAATGCATTCCTCATATGAATAGGTTTAAACATATAATAAACCATAACATAATAATATCACATAAAACATGCATAAAGGAAACATAACATTTACACATTTCAATCACAAGATATAAATACAACACATTGATATAATAAAAATGCTTTCAAAACCATTTTCAATACCAAAATAAAAGAAAGTTAAAACTTTGTATTTATTTTTCATTAAAAAAAATGATGGCTTGTAGAGGAAGCTGAATCTCAAATAATGGTCACGGCGGTGGAGAAGTCGTTGTCGCCGCATAAGTACGGAAAGAAAACATTCCCTTTTGTCGTTTAGCAAAATGCCTCGTATAAAAATATTCCTTTTGAATAAATGTAAAAGTCAAAGGAGTTTATACACCGTATAAAAGAAAGTTGTGTATAAAACGAAATATGCCTCAATGAAAGGAGATTGAGACGAAGTCTTTAAAAGATCATTTTTAAAATAAAATAGATCTATTATGTGTATTCACTATAGGTAAACATAAAGAATGTAAAAATACAAAATAGGACATAATAATATCATGACATAATTTGAAAGTAAAAGATTAACCCAAAGAATGGAAGTTGGGTTAAGAAATTCCCTTACCTTGTGTCCGACTTGACTCAACCGTTCTTTAACCTCCTGAATAATAAACTAGAGTTAATATCTACCTTATTAAGAACCATTTTAAATTTCATTATCCTTTTTATATTACTTATTACAATTTTATGAACATTATGTAATTATTTAAGTTAATAACGGTCGTTTTGTCGATCTTTGGTAACTTGAGTCAACAATAAACTTCTTATAATTACAAGTTGTTCATGTGGTAGAATATCCATTATATCCAGAATTATATTCATGATTTATATGTCATATATATCTTATATATCCAGTATATACATTCATTTATAATATTACGTAACATTTAGAGGTAAGAAATGAAATGCACCGTTCATGGAGACGGTAAGCCGTACGTACGCATGAACGCTACTTTCATTTCAATTTCATATTTAATGGAACTAAATCATAATGATATATATTTATAATATAATTCCAGTATAATATAGTGTATAATACCATTTTCTTCATCCTTTATACATCCCACATATGGCATTAACGATTCAAATCACTTTGAGGGGGCGGTAGTCCGCACTTCCTAAAATGAAATTATCGCGTTTTACCCATAATGGAAATCATAAAGTATGCCATAAATGAGAAATACAGAAGCATAAGTAAAAAATAAACATATTATATATCATATATAAAAATAGTGACATCTTAATGGCCACCTTTGAAGGAGTTATATGAGTGTTGAACAATCATCGTTTCGTGAGGCAGAAATTCGCCATCCACAGAAACCGTATGTTCTTTAACCGTTAGATGTAGGTGTGTGTAAGTGTAGCTCGAATAATTCTTATAACAAAATCCTAGTATATTGAGGATACTGGTGTTGTTACAAAAGAAATGAATAAAAAGAGTTTAGGGGGTTGGAGAAGAAAAATAAAACAAAACAACATTAGAGAAGACATTACCTCAAAATCGGGTAACTCTTTTTGATTTGAGCCAAAGGCTTCCTTGAGAAGAGTTCTGCCCAAAGTGAGGCTTCTAGGAGTAAGAGAGGGAAGTTGGGAGAGTATTTGGGCAGAGTTTAGCCGAGCCAAAGGGCTTGAAAGTGTAAATGATGTGGGAGAGGTGGGGGCCTTTTATAAGTGGAGAGGAGGGGCACTTTTGGAAAGATTGAAATGTTACATTATTTCACAATGCTTTTCGGATTCTAAAGGTCCCACACTTATATAATTCGAGGCTAAGGTGATAAGGTTTCGAAATCTCCTCATCCAATAGGATTTGGACAAGTGTAAGCCTTGGATTTTGCATTATCTTCCCATTTTATTTAAATCGTTAAATAATGAGGTCATCGCTGCATCATCATGATGTCATAAATAATTTAATTTATTTAATGTCTAAAAATTATAAAACAAATACTATGATGTAGTAAATCTTTTTAGATTTCTAATGAATATTTATAATCAAAATTTGGACTTGTGTAACCCCACTTAACATCTGTTTTAGTAAAATAACTCATGTTTGTGTCAATTTAATTTTAACATTAAATAAATATATATTAATGTCATTTTCCAACTAAAGTGGATCCATGGGGTCCCCAAGTTGACCCATGGGTTGTCTTGGTCGGCCATGACTCATCCAATAGGAGTAGGACAAGTGTCATGCTCATATCATATTATTAAAACATTGTTTTTACCTTAAACTATATTAATTACATCTAATCGCGATTAAGAACTTAAAAGTTACTATTCACAAAAAATTATTTTAATCTCATTGAACCACATTTTACTTCTTAATGACAACCATGTATGTTGGATTTTTGAAAATCAAATCACAGAAGTGGTAATATTTCATTTAAACGAAAAATCAGTTATTTAACTACCACTTAGTGGTTTCACTATTCATCAAAAATTGAAGTTTTTCAGAACAATGCCAAAATTTCACCCTAAGCTATAATTGATATTCCGAATTCAAAAATGATATCTATTTTACAAAATTCCAAAAATATAAGTTGAATTAATTAATTTTATAATTAATTCCCGCTGTCACAACAAATAGCGTGTTTTTAAGAAACAATTTATATCAAAAGATTGGCAATTGTTTATGTCCAATTTCAATGTTAAATTAATTCTAATGACCACCATTAGATAAAATGGTAAAAATATATTCTAATTATACTTAAAACCCACTAAATAGTTTAATTTATCACAATAAATTATTTTGACTAAAAAAGTTGTTTTAAGTATTTTTCACTATTCATAAAAAAATAGAAGTTCTCAGAAAAATACCAAAAATTCAACATAGGCTAATTCCGACATTCCGAATCCAAAAATGAAGTCCATTTTGATAAATAAAATTTATAAAATTTCAAAAAGTAGGTATTACTATTCACAATGGCTAGTTTAATTCGTTGTGGTGTGTGTTAGAGCTCGAGGTTGCGTACAACACACGCTATTGCATTATTCGAAGTGAAACGTACCGTGGAAGCTTGGGGTGTTACAGAAACACTGTTCATGAACTAAAAATTTGGCAAAGGAATGAGGCTACCGTTGGAACCTCACCGTTCTGGAAACACTATTCATGAACTTGAAATTTTCCAAAGGAAAAAGTTCACTATGAAACCTCACTATTCTGGAAACACTGTTCATGAAATAAAAAATTGGCAAAGGAAAAAGGTCACTAATGGAACCTCACCGTTAGAACCTCACTGTTGCACTGTTCACAAAAGGTTACCAATGACATTGTTCTCAGATGGTCACCAATGACACTGTTCACATAAGGTCACCGATGTCACTATTCACATAAGGTTACCGATGACACTGTTTACAAAAGGTGACCGATGTACCGTTCACAACGGTCTACCGAAGGGATTATTCACCGATGGAACTTTTCACAGAAATGGAAATTTGTTAAAGTGTTGGGGATAAGTCACCATGACCTCCTGAAATGTCTCATACACCTAATTTTCACAAAGGAAAGGACTAGAGAGGTCCGACCCATTACAGCTCCACCCTCAATAATGAAAGTTAGAGGGTGCTTTAACTAATGTACCTTTTCAGTTCAAACATTCTATTCACAACCCACCATGGTTCTCTTTCCATAAATTGCCTGTAGTGAGGGAAGTTATATGGGAACTACTCCCATACCTCCTCACCCAGTATGATCGGTGCCTAAGGTTCCATCATTGTAGGGTCATTTATATCTATGCCCTTTTTAATCTTATCAACAAGCATTATTGTGGTGTCATATTTTCTACAATTCCAAACAATCATCTTAGAACCCATAAAACAACTTTATCTTGTTTAGGTAAGAAAAAAATCAGAACAATTTATAACAATTCTTCTCCCAAGTCTCGCAATGCGGTCAAAACCAAGGCGTTATCCCCACCCTTAACCATCGTACACCTAAGTCTTAGTTGAAAAGTCTAAACACATTCTCACATCATATTTCTAATTTATAGACCCTTTTTTCTCATTTTTTTTATCATTTTACTATTCTATATTTCATATTAGGCACCATTTTCAATATAATTTCACATGTTAGGGAAAAAGTCTAAGTTCAACAACTTACCCAAAACCCATTTTCCCATGTGTGCCTAAAATTATGATGTCAAAAAACCATCTTGATTTCCTAGAAAATTTCATACAAACTCAAATCTTTTTCCATACCAGGAAATGAGTCAATTATCATAAATTTTTAGAAATAATAATCACACCACACAACAAGTGTGTCACCCAAGGTGAAATCACATCCAACTATATTAGAAAACTATAATAACAACAATCCCAACCAGATTACTTGGGTTTTCCTCTGTACACGGATTTACAACTTAGATACATGAACTCATTACCAAGAGATGACTCTTCCTAATATTCTATATAACTTTCCCAAATTATAATATAAAATAAGAATAAAAAATAGAGCTCTAATACCACTTTATAACATCCTGGCCCAGTTCCACACACCGGAGCCCCGAACCGGTCGGTCACATGTCCTCAAGTGAACCTACATATACACCAGAGGCTTCTGACTAGCAACAAGTGTTTGATAATTCAATCATAAGGACACTATACCTTATTTTATCAAATTAACACAAAAACAAAAATAAATAACAATAGAGAAATTATATATAACCACAAACAATACCTGAAAATCATGATAATCAAATAAAAAAAATAAATTTTCAAACTTAAACAGAAAACATTCCATGCTAATAAAAGTGTAAAGTGTCAAAAATAAAAACTAAAAATAAATACATACACAACTACCTTGAGGTTCAGGAACCCCAACTAGTTCTCTAATTTAAGACCCATCTTAACTCATCCATATAACTCAAGGAATTTTCCCTTAAATTATCCAGAAAACACAAAGTCTATCCGGGTACCGATTAGGGGGCCTGAGTAGTGTGTGAGTATAACTTAGTAGGCCGCCACCAATGAAATCTTAAAAAAATCCAGTCAATAAAATGTGTACGCATTTGTATAAATAAATAATTAAAATTCATAATTAAATAGTTATCACATTATACAATTAATCATCATTTAAACATATAAAATCTAGGGTTCCTGGGGAAACCTATACCACAATTTCAGTATCAGCTCATGCTGAAGCCTGAAGTGTTCCTAGGTAATATCTAATCTTAATACTTACTTCAAATCATGACATAGTTTTAATTATTAAAAGGTAATATCATATTTTAATACCTTAATTGACTCATGTTGGAGCCCAAATTATTCTCAAGTGTCGAAAAATCTCAGAATACTCTTGTTACCATTCTTTAGTTTCATACTTAATTTACCTCATTACCAATATTAAATTTATAAGTAATATGACCATGTTACCATACTTACTTCTCAATAGAATGACCATGTTACCATTCTATTACTCACAAGTATAATGAATGTGTTACCATTTATACTTCTCAATTGAAGGACCATGTTCCCATTCCTTTACTCAAAAGTATAATGACCATGTTACAATTTATACTTCTCAAATTATAATGTCTATGTTCCCATTATTTCACAAAAATACTCTTAATTTATTCCCCTATTTAATAAGTACATCATGTCATTAATTAAATAATTAATTCACCAATTACTCATATCATGTGAACCATTTCAATACCACATAATTAATTATATAAAAGAAAACCATTTCAATTTCAAATAATTAATTCTAAAATTAATTATCTCAAGGCAACCATTTCAATATCACATAATTAATTCTATAATTAATTATCTCAATCAATTACTCTAATATCTCTTAATTCACTCTATAATTAATTATCTAATTTTTTGACATCAAAAGATCATAATTAATTCCACAAAAAAATATCAAAATCACAATCCTCAAATATCATAATTAGATATATAGTTATTTATCCCCAAATCCCATATTTCATTATTCAATAAAATCCCTAAAAATCCTAATTTATATAATTAACCTCATTAATTAATTCAACATATAAATTAAAATTACTAAGAAAACCTATAATTGAATACATGTAAACAAATTCATGACTATGTGGTTTGAATTATAGACTACCTAGCTCAAACGTTGATGATCGATCACCCAATGGAATTCCCCAAAATCCACCTGCATAATGATGTAGTTCGAGATACAGATCTAAACCCTAAATCAATATTAAACAATTCAACATCCCTTAATCCTAGATCTAGATCAACAATCATAGATATATATTCATTAAATATATATCTAGATCTAGAAAAATATAAGATAAAATCCACTGAAAGTTGAGAGAAGGAAAGAGGAGGAATGAGAAAGTAACTGAATAAGATTTACTTATCAGGATAGGTGAAGATTTTCGATCTATAATTTTAATTGAAAATAAATAATGTCATATGGACTCATAATCCATCCTAAGAGCTATGAAATTGTCCAAAAATTACTTGGCCCCAGTTTGAGTCGAATGGGGGAAGTTTTGGGGGTTGAGGAGAATTTATAACCATTTTTCAAGCAATTAAAATTACCATGAACAGTTTCCTATATTAGGGAACATAGTTTTTCCTAATCATATACCAACAATGAACCTATTATTTTTTGGTGAGAACAACTTGTATCTTTGGGGAACAGGGTTTGAAAAACCGTGTTCCAACCATGAGAACCCTAACTATCCAAGGTTTCATGGTTTTCTGGGATATGTGCACGGTTTCCTCTAATAATGTACCAACCATGTGAAGCCCCTTGTCTTATAATTTTTCTAAAATTTCACCCAAATGTACCAAAAGGTAAAACCCAATTGAAAGGTACATAACTAGAAAAAAAAGTACCTAAATTCAAGCATTTATGAACTCTAGAAAAGGTTAGGATATTACACCCTAATGGAAACATAATTTGAGAGAAAGAATAAAATGCTATTGACCAATGAAATGTGAAGACATATCCTTGAATACATACAATAGAAATAAAAATTATTGAACAATAATGGTTCTTGGGTACTGACTCTAACATACTCCGACTTTCACTAGATACAATTGTTAAAAATCTTTAACCAATTACTATTAATATGATTCTAATTATTTTACATAGATATGACATTATTCAGCGGGGCTACTACATTATCCACTTATCTATATACTAACTATGAATTCACCACTTTAAGTAAAATACATTAATAAATGATAATTTTTTTATTGTTGTTACTTGGGATATTTAGAACGAAATGATATCAAAGTATTACCACAATATAATATGACGGGATCTCTATTTCTAGGTATTATAAAAATAATGATGAAAAAAATACGTATCTAGATATATTATTTAGCTTATCCAAAAGACATAATATGCTTGAATTCTATAGAATAATTAATTACCATGGGTTTTTTTTGGATTCCATTGCTTATAATGTCACCATTATGGTAAAAAATAGGTTAACTATTAATTTAGATCATTATAATCTATTTTAAAACAACAACATATATATATATATATCCACATAGTACTAACTTCTAATATACTATATAAAATAGAAAAATATCCTTTATATATCATAAATAGTTATAGTTTTAATTATTTCCCAACACTAGATGCTTCTATTCTATAGATAACTACCTACCTTGCTATTTTAGTGTAATAAAACATGCTTAATAATATACATTACATATATAATACATAATTTCACTAAATTAAAATGTATTATAATCATTTATTTATTATCATCCGGTATTTGAGGGAACATTTTTTGATAGATTTTCCCATGTGAGATAGGTTGCAATACATTCTTGTATTGTTCAATCTTGTATCATTTCAATATATCATCAATATATGCACTTTGAATTAGTCAAATTATCCTATTGGATATATTTACATAGATATTGATCCCAAAAATATAGGCTACTTTCCCTATGTACTTAATGTTTAAGAACTCTTTAGATAATTTAATTATTCAGTATTTGACTGGTAGATAGTTTCCTATTGATTACATATTACCCCCATATATTTTACTTTGAATCATACTGTAATCATACATAACTAATTTTTTAATCACTACTCACTTTCAGTTTTATTGAACTAAAATTCTCTTTTAAACTCCTAAAAAATATCAATTAATTATTTTAGGGGTTTCCTTCGACCCTTTAAAATATCCTTCTATCTTGTTCACATTATTTGATCCCATTTCATTTATAAAACACTATGGCAATGTCACATAAGAATCTTCCACTAGTTTTCCATCTAAAGATTCAGTTTTTATATCGATTTTTAAAATCCCAAAATCATGGTAACCTTTTATTAATAGTATAAATATAATGGACTCTATTATATAAAATTCTAAAAAGGATACATCATAGTTTACGCATTGATATTTTTTAAAAACCATTAATAACAAATCATGAATTATTGGTACAAATATTACATTCTATGTATAATATTTCTTGATTTTTTTTTCAACCAATGGGATTCGAGTTATATAGATATTTTAATAATGTGAATTTTTTATTTATATAAAACCCATTTAAAAATTATCGAATACTTTATCTTTTATGGATTTTGAGATATTTAGTGCCTATTTAACAGATTAGGGTTTATTATTCTTAATAAATAACATGTTAACTTACTTGATTAGGAGAGAAATCATATCTCTTTGGTTCTATATCATTCTTAGTTGACCTAAGTACTAATTGTATAATTGAAATAACTATTTCTATGGGGACATGTAGAGTATTTAATATGCCAACTCGGGTACATATTGTGCCTTCAATTTATCAATTTATATCCCTACCACAAATCTCCATTAGGGATATTTTATATTTCTAGAAATATATCTTGTCTCTTAGATATAAACTATATATATGACGGATTATTTATGTAATATATTTGTATTTTCATATGATATCCTATAAATATTCAGTTTAATCCCTATAATAAATGTTTGTTTAAATAATTAGACTCAAAACATCTTCCCATACCTATACATGAATATGAGATAATGATTAATTCATCCCATACAAAAATAATATGAGATCCCATATATTATATTAGTTGGATAATAATTAATTTTTTTATTTCACTAATTATAGCGTTTATCCCAAAATGCGTAATGGAAGACTCACATGAGACACAATCATTATAATCATATCATATAGGGGCTGATTTATCCTTTCAATATCAAAATTCCATTGAGGTGTATAGGGTGAATTGAGTAAAGACATTATCCCATTCTCATTTAAATAATTTATGAATTCTTGTTTGGATGTAAATAGATATGATGAACCACTAAGTCTGAGAGAGTGGGGTAAATAACTAGTTTGAGTCAAATGTGATCCTTTTCCCACTTTTAAAACTCCTTCCACATGTTTTTTGATAGTTAAAGGATCACATGAATAATAATTTGATGGCGATGATGGATATTAGAGAGTAGAAGAGTAAGAAGGTAATGTATATGATTTAGTAATTACAAGGTTCACATGATCTTGTTATATTGGGGCTAATACTTAGTGTTTAATTGATATTATCCCACTATAAGCATCAAAATATATTTTTTTCAATTGTGAAAAATTTAGTGGTTGGAGCATGAATCTATTCTAAAATTCCTATAATAAAATCAAATACAAAAATAAGAGAAAAGAGAACCAAACTAATCTCACTACTAAATGTGATATTCCTCTTCCATCCTCCAGTGTCCCAAAATAAATAATTGTTATGTGTATCATTCTTCTCTCAAGTAAAACCTAATTATATAACTACATCCTGATTTCTTATGATAAACTAATTTATAATTATCTCACACATTTCATGGAATCTTGTATTATCTATTTCTAGAGATATTTGATATATAGAAATCATCATTAACATTCATGAATAATCTATGAATTCCAAATTACCTAATATTCTTTCACATTCAATGTAAACAAAAACTTGTATTGAAATCATCTAATTTTATGCAAAAATATATCATTTAATATCCCTCAATCTTCTATAAAATGACTATACATTTCATTCTTGATATTATAGGGTTAATCTAATAATTAAATAATGTATAGAATCATAATGTAATATATGGTGATCCTAAGATTGTTTTTTTGGAAAAATCTATTTATTTACTCCTCAAAAGCATCAACAAGATCCATAAAATCTAAACAGTTTGCACAAAAAATTTGGTTTAATTATTATTATCATGCTGTGGTAATTTTGCCTTTTAATTTCATATATAAGACCACAAATATAATAAAATTTATTACATAAATATTATAGAAATATTTTTTTGACTCCAATTATAAAAGATACATATAATTTCTTCCGATTGGATCTTATGACCTGATTTTGACTCTCAAGAAGTATTATATTAAATTTCTTTGTAAATATATAGTCTTAATGTCTTATTGAGAGTTTTAAGAATATTTTAAAGATTATATTCATTTCACCATAAGTAGATACTTCATAAAAATCACTCATACTTGAGGATTCGATCAGTGGTAGTGAAAATCCCTATAGTGGTAGGTTGATTTGAAGGTTTTAATTTCCATTGTATTTTTTAGGAATATTCAAATTAAAATAAATGACATTGTGAGTGGATTAGTTGAGCAGGAAAGAGTAGAATTTTATTTTACATCAAGATTGTGGTCATGATATGGAATGATAAAAGAATTGGTAGTAATCATATCCCAATGGGAGGACCCCCAACAAATATATAGGTTGATCCTACTGAAGGATTGGATAAAAAACTCTATAAAAGAGAGGTGGGACCGCCTTCATATGTGGTAATATATATAATTTTAGTTTAGTTATTAAAATTTTTATGACTTCATAGTGATTGAATTATGTTATATCTTCTAGAGAATTAGTAAAAAAATTAAGTAGTGTTCTCCCATGGTTATATGACATAATGAAGAAACAAATTAAAAACAATCATGATTTCCTTTTACTTTTTTTTTCATTTCTTAGTTGTATGATTGTGTGTTTGTATGAAATTCTGGTAGACTTAGTGAAGTGATTTATAGTTATTTCAATCTTCACAACTATTGATATGATAATTTTAG
The DNA here is from genome assembly GCA_963277665.1 of Viscum album. NCBI lineage: Eukaryota > Viridiplantae > Streptophyta > Magnoliopsida > Santalales > Viscaceae > Viscum > Viscum album. The sequence continues at coordinate 386,328,289 of OY728141.1, read as the reverse complement.
TGTAATAGGATCTTGTTCCATTTTTCATTACTTCTTGTTATTGGCATTCCAAGAGATTTGATAATCTGGGTTCCTATGTATCTAATTTTCAGTGAACTTGCTGTTGTCATCCTTGCTCTCCACTAAGTGGTATAATGGTTTTGGTTCAAGAATCAATTACACACACAACACGCTCTGGTATATTTGATATCTTTTTCATTAGAATTATTTAATTTTTGGTAGGAGTTAACTATTAGTATAAGTAATGGTGTTGGGTGATGCTAAGGTTCAGTTTGAAAAGTTCAATGAAATATATAGTGGCTTCTAGAGGGTGATGATGGAATATTATCTCATATAAAAATTCTTGGAAGTTTTATTGACTAGTATTAAAACATATAATATGTATAAATAAGAATATAAATATGTGAATGGAACGACACTCAAAGATATTGGAATGTATTTGGAAGGGGAGGTTTCTTTAAATATCTAGGATAAGAGAAACAAAATTCAGCAGATGAGGTACCTTGAAGAAATGTATGAAAAAATGACTAACTTAAATACTTTTTTCACAATAAAAAGGTTACTAGGTGTGAAATTATTAGAACGGAAATCAGATATATACCATACTAATGGAATGTTGTAAGGAAATGGTAAATATTGTTAGTAATACCTATAGAAAAATGGACTTAGTGTTTGAGAAGATAATCCTAAATAAGGATCTCAAATTATGGAAAGTTTAATAACCTATTATAAATTCATTAAATGTAGAATGTAAAGGATGATCTCCCAATCATGTGACCAGATATATGAAAGTGAAGGATAATTCCAGAGACATAAGTGAGGAAAAATATACAAGACATGGCCCCATATGAACAAAAAATGGTAAAAGGGAAAATCTCATGTACTTTAAGGTTTAAATAATAAATTCTAGAAAGATATAATCTTAAATTTCATGTTATATGAATTAAAGTGAAGGGAGTAAAAACTTTCTACAGAGTGTAAATGATTAGGTGGAATCATGGGTAGTCATTTCTGGTGAATCATTTTATTCTAAAGAAAATAAAGGGTGTATTGTGAACATTTTACCAAAAAATTTTAAAAGGTTTATTTGTAAGATAATTTGTCTCTTGATTTTTTTAAAACAGAACTGTGAATATCTAAATTCAAAATGGGTGTTTTCTCATGTCGGAGGATGTTCAAAACAGCCTAGGATTATAAATTTTTTTATTTTTTCTCTATATATGGATGTATAAGTATATTGTATGATATTTAATAATAGAGTCTGGAAAGTAATTCATGGTTCCACAGTGGTGGGCGGTGGATTAAAGGAAGACTCCTTGAATTTGACTAGAATGATAGATGGTTTGATGATGTTTAAAATGACAACTTCTTTATGTATAGATTTATGGAACTATCGACCTATTCATCTCAGTGAGAAGAATATGACTATTCAAGTGGAAAATGGTGCACTAAATATTAGTCACACCAACTTTATAATTTTTTAAATTTTTATAACTGGTATGTAAAAGAATATTTAATTTAACTAGAATAGTAAGAAGTCTTGAAGTTGGAAACTAGATCCTTTTGACTTGATGTATAAAGACCATCCTCGGTTCAATATCATTGATTAACCTTTTTTTTGTATTTATTGAATATTTAACATGAATTTTGGGGTTATTCTTCTTAAAACACAATTTGATTGGGTTTTTATATATCCACTCACTGGAAAGTCATTATGGAAAGGGAAGTTACATGGAAGATAAAATATTAATGGCTTGATAATAGAGGTGAATATAATGGTGGGGACTAAAATAAAATCTATCTAAATAATTGAATCATAATTTTGATTATTGTACCCAAATTATAGGAGCATAAAGGTTTAGTTAAAAGGATTAAATAAAAATTAACTAAGAATTCATGAAGCATTAGGATTCAATCTAACATGTTAAATAAAATTTGGTTTGAAAAACTAAGTTGTACAGTGTACCAAATTTATCAAATTTCCTCATTACCAATGGGAAAATAGATTCATATGTTTTTTGTGGTATAATAAAATAGTATAAATTAATCACATAATTGTTTTTAGAAGCATACAATAGGTTCAAATTGATGCTAAATAGAGGGAAACACTCAAATGTATGTCCCAAGTACATTTCCTTATAAGATATCGATATTATGTTTTGTTATTATGGATATTTGATGATGGTCATGAGATTATAGTTTGATCACAAATTGTTCTATTCAATGGGAGTGTCTTGAAAAAAGACTAGAAAATGGAGATGGTGAAAGTTTAGGACAGAAAATTAATATGCCATGGTCAAGCATATCTGAATGGATTTTATCTACGTAGACTTAATCTGAAAGGTTCATATAATGGAATAATATTTATATAAATGATAAAAGTCGTGTGTGTAACTTAATTATCAATTGATATAGAGTTATAAGGAAATGTTTCAAAATTAAAAACTCTATGAAAAATAAACCAAAAGTTATTGTACCCATAATAGTAGAATTATACATTTAGTTATGAAGGTCCTCTGGGCTCATAAAACCACTAAAAGTGTTTATACATGAAATATGATACTTAAATTTAATGTATGGGAGGGAACCTAAAATCCCATAATAAATGGATATAGTCAACCATTGAGAAATGTGGGAGTTATCTATGAATGAAGAAATAGATTCATTATTATCCAATAAAACATGGGAGATAAAAAGGTTTTCCATAGGGGAATAAATTTATAGATAATAAGTGTATATACCATTAAAAATAATAATTTTATAGAATTAAAAGGTATAATATAGGTCTAGTGGTGAAAATATTCCCACATAATGAATGGGTATATATCTCTGAAAGATTTTCACCAGTAAATAAACATAGTATTATCCAAACCATGATATGTATATTGGTTACCAATGATTTATAATTGGAAAAAAGGTATATAAAATATTTATTCCTTCATGATCTTTTAGAATATGTTATTTACATTAATAAACCAACCAATATTCGAGGTTTTTCAAAAAAAGGACTTGGTGTGGAAGCTAAATCACAGTCTTTATGTCTTAAATGAATCACCAAGATAAGGAAATCATAAATTTGATTTATTTATTATTTAAAGGGTTTTCATGTGAATAAATCATGACCATTTTTGTTATTAAAAAGTGTTTGAATATGATTTATTTATAATCATGATCCTTTATATTGATGAAATTATCTTGGTAGGTAAAACCATTAAATAGGTTATAGGGATTCAAATGTGAGTTTTTAAGAAGTTTCAAAATTAAAATCTCAAAAAATACAATAATATTCTTTGGATGAGGATTTAAATTATAAGAATTCTAGATGATTAGTATTTTATAAAAGGTATTATATTCGTAATCTTATCGAATGGTTTTCAATGACCATATGTATGACAGTTTCAACTCATATGGTTGATCAATTTTAACTTTAAAAGGTACATGTAATGATATTAGAAAATTAGTTGAGATAGATAGTAAAAGTTTTATTTTCTTAATTTTTGGATGTTTTATGTATTGCATGCTATAAAAAGTCCTTTAAATTGAAAATTTTGTGGTAGTCGTTAGCTGGTAAAAAGAAAATTTAGAAATGGAATACTAAGAAGCCTTCAAATGTATCATTCGTTATCTCAAAGGATAAAAAGATACAACTTTATGATTTTTTTTTAAAATACTGTAAGACTATATAGATTCTGAATTTTTGAGTTATCATGATTCTTAGAAGAGTATAACATGCTATATGTTTATAGTAAGAGGGATTTCAGTCAGCCAGATGTAAAATCTACAACTAATGGTTTCAATATCAACCACGTGTTGAGTCATAAGTAATACTTCTTAATATTCCATTCCTTTAGTTTTAAAAATAAAAAACACATTCTTAAAAAAACTTTACTATATTTTTATGTACCAATTGTTTTAGTATATTTTTGTATAAAATATTATCATTTACCATACATAAAAAATGATCTAATGTATTTAGAATATAAAAATATTTATCATCATTACGATCATCAGACTAGGTGTGGTATGATACATCAGTCTTACCTTTAATCAAATGAGGAGGTTGATTTTTTTCCCAATCATACTGACCAAATTATTAACCACCATAATGATTCTGGTATTGATACATAGGGCTGAATCTCATAAGTATTATCATATTAATAATTTATAAAGAAGTCCATATAGATCACCTTTGTTTATAATTAGAATCCAGAGACTTTTCTCTATCGTAAAAAATATCTTAAAAATTGTAATGGTGTTAATCAATTTGATTTCAGACATTTATTTATAGATGATCTTTCAAGTGCCCACTGGATGAGGCCATTGTAATAAACATGGAAATATGACCGTTCGAGAATTGCCTATAAATATATTTTCATATAAAGAGTTTGGGGAAATAGATTTCATTTGTAACTCATGTTTTACGAATATTATAAAGTGTTAATTTATCATTCTTAGTCTTTGTATTTATTTAGAAATTTGGTTGTTCTAAGTAATCCTTATCATGGTTATTTTCTCGAGCCATTCCTCTCTTTCCTAGGGTTATGAGCTTCCCCAAAAGGTAAGAGGCTAGTTTTTCATAGACTTCTATACTTTATCATTTATGGGACCCATCTCTTCTACCCTAATAGAAATAGGAGTAAGATCTGGTGCCTTTTCCAAAGCTTGGAAAACCCAGAAAATAGCCTCGACTAGCCTCTGATCATCCAACGTGAGAGAACACTCTCAGGATTCCTCCCGTGGGTGCGTGGGGGCTTCTCAGGGAGGCATGTTTCTACAAAATGAAATAGTCACAAAACAATAATTAATACCAAAATTCTGAAAATTTTAATCAAATACATCAAATATAATAATTTAAACACTTGTCAGTAATAAAAGAAAAATTTACTCCATCCCCGCCTGATGTCCATGTGTGGTCTGCAGCCCACCCGTCTTACCTGGAAGTGAAGTCAATCCATAAATTACAAAGTCCCCTAGTGTCTCAATGTCTGCTAATTGATTTGTAGGTCAGAAACCATACTCATGACCAAAATCCTCGATCCTCGATAGTCCTAGCTCCTGTCTATCCCGAGTCATCCCAAAATAGTAATATTTCTCTAAAACATTGGCCCATTTCTGATACCATTTTGTCACGAACCGAATATGGTCACCGCCAATACCAGCACCGAACTAGGCTCGTAGCAAGGTCAGATGGGCGATTTGTATTCCCACAGGCTGGAAAAAGTGTTCAGCTATCATTTATCTTTTTTTGGTAATTATTTACCTGAATATGTATACATAAAACATCCAAAACAATTGATAAATTGAATTGGAAAAATTCATTCCCAACAAGGTTTTAAAAAAAATCTAGAACTGAATAAATAAGTTAAAATGAAATAAAAAATGTCTAAATAACCAAAGAAACAATATAAAAACATCCCCAATGACCCCACACGACATGGGGTCATCACCCGCAAGCCATCTCCACAAATCCGCTCCAAGGATGAGAACTAACACCCTGAACCACCATCACCCAAATACTTCCCTTTACCTAAGTAAAGAATGATAAAGTCTAGTTACAACCAAGGTGTGTAAGTAGGGTGTGATCATATGAACAATGGGATACCACCTAATGATTCCAATGTCCATGAAATACAAGGTAAAAAAACAAGCAGTTTTGATATGCAAAGAAAAGCAGTGATAAATTCCAAAAAAATACAACTTTAAAATGAAAACAGTTATTAATATAAAACATTAATAATGTCAATAAATTTAAATAGGCATGTTATCTACTATAATATACATCAAAACACACAAAAATACAAGGGAAAATACCACAAATCCAATTAGAAACCAAATCGGAACACCCCTAGGCACTAGATAGTCTCGGTCCCCATGTACCTCGTGCCTCAGTGTCAAGTAACCATAATAAAATATATTCTCATGCATGAGAACCTAGAAAGGAACATACCCATAACCTAGTGGTCCCTAATAATCATCCATATAGTTTAGTTAGAGTTTTCTTTATCCAAATACTAAGTGAAACATGGATAAAACACATCCAGTCCACTAACCGTACTAGTACACATCCGCCCCACCTGGGTACCTTGGCCTTCCCCTTTTTGATCAAACAATTTCAGAGGTCTAAATAAATACATTTAAATATAAAAAACCACTGATGGTCACATTATAATAATACAGTATCAATAAACACTTTATACCACTTAAAACATGCAACAACACACATTGATTTTCCATAAAACAATTTCTCAAAGACACACAATATTTTATACCCAAAAATCCTTCAAAACCCAAAATTTCACACTATGTGAACACTAAAATTTACCAAAATAGAATTCAAAATTCCTAAAACATCTCTATTAACCTATTAAATGTGTTATAAAACAACCACATTAGGCATAACATCAAATAACAATGTAAAACAACCAATTCAGCACCAAAATGGTGCCCAAAAAACCTTCCCTTATCAAATGCCACCAAAATCAGATTTCACAGTAAGAAAAGAGGGATATAAACAATCAAAACATAATTTTTATCCTTAATTCAATTCAATAGAATCCACCTAGCAGTTATAGGTCATCCCCAGATAAACATATAAAACAATTCTATGAAAACCCCCAATTGTACATAAAATTGGCATTTAAAATTCCATTGCAATACAAACACCTATAAAAGTAATTTTTTCAGAAATAATAAAATTATATATACCTTAAAATTTTATAAATACCGCATTATTAGACACAAATATTACATAAACATGGAATCACCAACTAGAGTAATGAAAATGCTTGAATCCTTTGTGAGAAAACTCAAACGCACCACCACCGCACCTCAAGAAAGGTAAAATAGAACTAAAAACATAATTACAAACCATGAAACACAATATAAAACCCTTATTTGAAAACCCTACTTTATGTACATTAATAAACTCAAGGATAATGGAAGAAACCCTAAGCAGATTGATTGAATCCCTTAGTAAATTGAAGAAAGATTGAAGGAGACCCACTTACTTGAAGGATCTAGAGGAAATCAACGCAAATACACTAGTAGATTAATTTTAAACCAGAAACAATTTCAAGGGAGGTTATAAAAAGGATAATTATATCATTTAAGAATTTTAATGTGGGAAAAAAGTGAGAAATGAAGGACTTACGAAGGAATCAAACTACCATTATAAATAAGCTTAATTGAGGAAGCTTAAGAAGATTCAACAAAATCTGTGAAGCCAATGATCTCTAAAGGGGGAGAAGAGAATGGGGGCACCCATAGGTTTAGTGGTCTCTTGTTAGAGTTGGAATCTCAGAAAATTAGTTGACATTGTATAAGATATTAAATAAACAATTTAAAAAAACATGAAATGTGCCTTCGGTATGACGCGATTCCTTAAATAAATACCCACATCCACCGTCATTATGAATTACTAAAGGGTATAAATTGAAATGGTGGTGTCAATAGGTCAGGGTAGGACATTTATAAATTGGAATGGGTGAAAAATATTAAAAAACGAAATTTTTATAAAATAAGAAAAATTGGTTTTTAAATCTGGAAATGGGCTCAGGGTTTGGCCCAAATCATGAAAACCACCATTTCCTCCAAAAAATCTTGGGAAACACCTAAAACAAAGCAATAATGGAAATTAAATTAAATTTACTTACAAAAAAAAATCAGGCATGTGACATCTAAAAAACATCAAACACTTGATAAAGTTGTTAAATCTTCATGAAAGAATGATGTTTTGGTTTAATCAGATTATAGTGCATCAGAAAATTCATAGAATGGGTCAAATAATCTACCTATAAGAATAAATTAGATATTCATGAAGAAATATCATCAATACAGATATAAAAATGTTCATAATGATAAAAGTGATAAGAAATACTCTGAGGTTACTAGTTATGAGTATAAGAAAGATGGACATACTTGAACTGATTTTCCAATGATAAAATGGAATGAAAGAAAAGATAAAAATTCATAAAAAATTCCAATAAGTATTAAAAATAAATGCTAAAGATGTTTCTAAAAGCTTCTGAAACGTTGAGTTGCAGTGGTGGTTATTCCTCTGAAATATCTTCAAATAATGAATGTTCCGAACAGAGGAACATTGGATTTTTTTTTCTAAAGCACCCATGGTATATCATTTTCTCATGTAAAATGTACATACTGTAGAGTCTCTTACAAAAAATTATTTAAATGAAAATTATCTAAATAATAAATATTATACATCTTTTGATGAATAATCATCCTCAACTAGTGATGATAATACTTTACCTACTTATAATCAAGTTTCTAGGTTTTCTAAACTTTTTGAAAATGAGAATCGTAAAATTTGTAAAAACCTTGATAAATGTAAAGCTAAACATTCTAATTAAGACTCAAAAATTAATGTTTTGACAAATGAAATATTATATATTTTAAAATATCAAGGTAATATTATTTTTAATAATAATACTATTTCCAAATATTTTGAAAAATCAATTTATGAGAAAGATGTTTTAGAAAAAAATATAGTTCTAAAACAACTAATGTAGAGGATACAATTTTTGTTGTAAAATAATATTATAAAATATATAGTTTGAATAAAATTTTACCAATGTTTACTACTGGAAAGGAAAAATTTTATAGAGTGTATAAAAAAATTAGACCTCATGGTAATAGTTTTATATTGGGTTTTACTAAAAAAACCAATTTTAAATAAAATTTACTTTGTTCAAAAAAGGTGAACTGTTTATCACTACATTCCGAAGTGGTTATAACTAGAAGACATATTTTCCTTGAATGGAGTGAAATACCAAGGCTTTCATAAAGATAATTTTTCAATGGAAATGAGATTTTACCAAAATAAAATTGGAAAAATGTGGTCACCAGAGATTTAATATTTTAATAACACCGGATGAAAGAAGGACTAGGTTCTGAAAAACTAATATTTTTGTTTTAAGGATAAGAAAGATATTACATACAAAAAAAATTGGTACAGGTATAATGGATGTTTCAGGAACATGAATATAAATAAATACTTCTTAAAGAATATAATCAAAATTAATGGTGAAAAATTAACTCTTTGAGATAAAGATCAAGGATAGATTATCAGAATAGGTAACACTATTCTGCTTGGAAAAAATATTATTTCAACTGATCCATATTTTTAGGATATAAGAACAACCTTATAACCATAAGTCAATCATGTGATAAAGGTTACCTAGTGAGCTTCAGGAAGGATAAATGTCTAGTACATAGTTCCATGGATTAATTTATTCTTTCCACCAATCAACATATGAATGTTTAGAAACATAACATAGAAGACCTTAGGAGCCCATAATTACCTTATATTAGTGATATGGTAGATAAATCGTGGTTATCGTATGGAAGGTTAAGACACTATAACCTTAGAATCTTATTTATGGTGCAAAATAAAGGACTTTTTAAAGATATACAAAAAAATATTTTTGATAAGTCAATAATTTGTGACCATTATCAATATGGTAATCAACATAAATAAATTTTTGAATATATTATAGAAGTCTATGCTTCTGAGGGTTTATTGTAAGTTCACATGGACTTATTTATTCCTACAGAAACAAAAATTATTGGTGGAAGATACTATGTATATTTCTTAGTTTTTGATTACAATAAATATACCTGGGTTTAATTTCTATCAAATAAATAGAAAGCCTTTTGTTATTTTAAATATTTTACAGCCAAAGTTATAAATGAGTAAAAAATCTCTTTTATAATGTTTGTAGTGATCAAGATGGAGAATTTTTAAATTGTGATTTTGAAAAAAATAGTAAAAAAGGTATAGAACATAATGTTTTAGCACCTATAACCTTACCAACAAAATGGTGTAGTTGAAAGAAGAATTATAATTCTTCAGGAAATAACTAGAACTATGCTGACTGAATACTCATTTTATGATTTTTTTGGATGAAGTGGTTAGAACTACCCACTATAGTAGAAATTGAGTTTCAATTAAAAATTTCCCTAATATGACACCCTATGATTTGTGAAATGGAAGAAAACCAAAAGTTTATTACTTCAACATATTTGGTTACAAAGTAATCATTTTTAATACTAAAGATAACTTACATAAATATTCACCCAAATATGATGTAGTATTTTAAGATTATTTCACTACTTCTAAGGCTTATAGAGTTTTTAACTAAAATTATTATACGTTTAATCAAAAAATACATGTTTTGTTTTAAGAAACTAATCCTTTTATTTTCAAATAATCTCAACCAACATCATCAGATATTATTTCTAAAATTGAATTTCAACCTTTGAAAGAAAGTTTTTATCGTAAGGATATAACTCAAGAATTAGTTTTTGATGTTTTTCCATAGAAATATTTTCTTCATATTTTTGAAGAACATACTTTTGAAAACCCAAGAAGACAATTTCTTCTTAGGAATAATTCTTGTGAAAGTATGATTGGGGCTGTAGATCAACTAGTTAGGACTAAAAGTTCCATAAGGAATGAAATTGAACATCTAGTTTTCTTATCCTAATATGAAACTAAGAATCCTGATAAGGCTCAAGGTGATGTGGATTGGATTAAGGTGATGCAATATGAACTCAATGAGATTTTAAGGAACATAGCTAAGACTTTACTTAAATGGTCTAATGAAACATCTATAATTTGAGTAAAATGGGAATTTTAGAACAAATGTGATGAAAATAGAATAATCTTTAGAAATAAATGTAGGATTTTTTAAAGAGATATAATAAAAAATAAGGAATAAATTAGGAATAAACTTATTCTCTGGTAGAAATACTTGATTATATTTGAATACATATAGGCATTAAAATATTATTTAATTTCAAAACATTTCAAATGGATGTAAAGTGTTCTTTTATTGATGGATTTTTTCTGGAGATTTTTTTTGAGAAACCCCCTAGTTTTGAAATTAAAAAACATCCAAAACATGTTTATAAACACAAAAATTATTTATATTGACTTAAATAATCCCCTAAAGCTTGGTATTATAGATGGATAAAAATTTTATTATAATACAATTTTATTAAGGGAGTTGCAAATCCAATTTTTTTTATAAAATAAGTAAATAAAAATATTATGATTTTTAGAAATATATTTTTATAACATTATATTTGGTTCAACTCAACAATATTTAATAGTTTATTTTGATGATCTTATGAAGTCTGAGTTTGGAATGAGTGTGATGGGAGAGTTAACATTTTTCCTTGGTTTTCTAATTAAAAAAAACAAGAAGGATATTTTATATATCACCTTAAGTATATACATGATACTCTTATAAAATTTGGAGATTTTGTTGTGCTAATAAAATTATAGAACTAAAAAAATTACATAATTTCTTCATGTTAATGCATATAAGTCCATCCCATTATATATAGATATTTCACAATAGTCTTGTTTTTATGTTAATTAATGATGAATCTAGAAAAAATAAGTAAATAAAAAATAATTTAAAATTTAAAATAACAACTTTACCTCAACCATATATCAATATACAAATTTTTTTATTATTTTAACCAAAATAATAAAAACATTATAAAACCATAATGATTAATAATAAATTATTAATCTTTAAAACTAATAAAATTAATAAATTCAATATAATAATAACAATTTATTCACAATAATATTTTTATAATTGTGAAAATAATAAAAACAGTTAGATTAATAGTATAAATTACATTATCATTCACTCAATGTAAAAGCATTTGAATAATACATAAATTCCATAACACTTCAAGTAATAAGTCATCTCTTTAAATTATGAAACTAGGAATCAATTGAAGGAAGATATACCCTTTACAGAATTACGATATATATTGGACCATCCCACAAAGAAATCATGATTTTATACTATTCAAAATTCTATATATTTATTTAAATATGAATATTTTGTAGGTTCCGACCATAGTAAAAGCCAAAGACGGACGTGCACCCATCTTTGAAAATTTCCATAATCAATAATTATTCTAGGACCAATATGATGATGAAAGCCAGTATTCATAGAATTGAATCTAAGATAAAAGACAATGGAGAGATCCCAAAAATGAGAAGAGTGGATCAACAAATTTTGTTTATAGTCAATTAAATTAAATTATAGAATTACCTCCAAGTTGATTATTTCTTCATTGATGCATATGACCATGGGTCTATGGTGAGGATTGGTTGCATTGTAGAATACAAGGATATTAATCCTCTAGTGGCAATCCACATGTGCTTTATGTATCCTCAAACGTCGCTAGAGGAGTCTCGGGGTGGTAGAGTGGAAGATCCTTGCCCTTGGGATGTCCACCTTCGATCTCCTTGAAAATCACTTCAAATGAAATCTTCTTAATCTGGTGGAGGATGATCTCTCTTTTCCATGAGAGAGTTTTTGGAGATAGAAGAGTTCTCAAGGCTAGAGAGATTATCTAGAAGGATGTTGTGTAAACATCGATTGGTTAGCCGGTCCAATGAACCCTTGGATTAGATAGAGAATAATAACATTACAGGGAATTTAATTCACCAGGTGATAATAAATAATTAGCACATGTGTCATTACTTAATTTATTATTCCATATGATACCCCATGTCAAATAATAATAGAAATTATATTATTTCCATGACATGAACTTAGCTTGAAAGATACATTTAAATATTATTTATCCATATAATATTTAGTATTATTTCTCAACAGACACATAACACGGTCTTCCAATCCTCCTTAATATTTATTGGGCCTTGAATAATGACTATTTTTTATTAAGTAAATATAACAGTATTATTGGATGATAAATAAATTTTTTTTCTGCATTATGTTATCTGAAATAACTAGTGATGAAATAAATTTGATCAGGAACACTTGAATAAATATTAAACCACAACTAGGAATAATATTTATTCAACTTGTAAAATAAATAAATTATTCAAATGAGATACTGGATACAATTTTTGTGTGACCCTCTAGGCCTCTTTCTCATAGGCATTAGGAGGGCTTGCCTAAAGTCCAATATTAAATTCTAGAAATGGGTCATGGATCCCAAGAGAAATAATTTGATGTTGCAATGACTTGTCACCACATACTAACACTTAACTTGTAATATAATCCCTTTTTTCCAATATCTCTACTCAAGTGGGTTTCATGCAAGTTCCATTAACCCATGTGATCGATTTCTCATTCTTTTACATCCTAGAATTGAACTTCCCTAGAGAAAACCATGGAAAAGGATTTAGTTTTTCTATGTCATTTCCAATAAAGGGCCTGAGATATCTACTTCAATATAGGTGACAAATAATTTCTCACATTATTCATTAATATAGTATTACTCATGAGATGAATAATATGTCCTACCTCTCCGAGAACATCTATCATCCTGGTTTTCATCAATAAATTTATGTGCGTGAGTCATATTACCCATTAGTTATAATATTAAGGTATAAATACCAATACACACCTCCATATATATGAAGATACAATGAAAATTATTCATGTGGATTTCCTACTATACTGGAGAGTATTGTTCTCATAATATCATTCGGGATATTACCAAAGGAACACACCATGAGAAGGTGCCTCAAAGATTCATGAGTCCCCACCCCTGATAGCCTATATAATTTGTGTCCCTTAGAATGATATCATCTCAATATAGAACATATATTCTAAAATAGTGTCATGGTACTTCTGGGTTCTCATCATTTTAGGGATCCTTTATGACCTTTTAGTACAGAAAATATTCTTAGGAAATTATCAAATTCTATGTCATGCATAAGAACAATCATGATGTGATAAGTAGTTTATCAATATTCATCCAATGAATAGATATTTTTCAAAAAGTTCAAAGAAATTGGTTTCTACAGAACCAAATCTAACATATCCCACATCCTTACCAATGGGAAACCTAAATTTAATTTGTAAAATGATACACATTATTAAAAAAATATTAATTTTAATTAAAAACATCATGTTTACCCATATCTCAATCCATGTATAATCTATTATTATATCACTAACATGTCATTATATGATAGTTTGAACAATAATGTTGTGGACAAGAAGATATTTGAGTGTGTATGGTGCCCTAAAATGGGTTTGTTATAAAATATAGGGTTTTTGGTTGATGATGAGATGAAGTGTGTTGTGACTCTCTCCCTCATGGTGTTTTCATGATAAAAAATACTCACCTTTGTTTATAAAAACTTCATTTAATAGAGTTTTAGTGTTAAGAATAAATATCAAATAATGTAATTTATTAAACTCTCAAAGTTTGTTTGAAGTCATCGTAGAATATTGTTAATATCAATTTTATTCTTTCAATAAATTGGATTTTTTAAATATTAATATAAGTAATTGATGTTATGTAGATGTTATCGTAGTTGAAGCTAAGACTATATAAGAATACATAAAATCTTTGGTGTAGGAAACATGCATGCCAGTGACATGGAAACAGTAGCGGTATTTGGACAGATCTCCCATCATCTAGCTAGTGGAGGAGCACCAATAGCCAATGGAACTAATATAGTAACATCAATATATTCTAAGGCCACTGGGTAGCCTCTCCCTAGTAGAGTATCACTGGTGGTGTTCTTTTGAAATCCCCCGGTTCTATGAATTCCACCATCCACCTAATTGTGGTTGTTGGGTATTTTATACTATTAGTATAGGTCTAGTGAGGAATCTTTTATAATTGTTAAAATACCATAAATTCATTTTAATCCATATTCAAAACTCCATACAAATTAAAAAAAATTATTCATTCTTTTGGAGAATATAAAATGAATCCCATGGATCCTTGAAGACATATCTTCTCATTGGTTATCAGTGAAATTCTCATGAAGATAAAATTGATGGTGAAGAAAAATAATTATCAATCCTCTCAAGATCTAACTAAAAAGTTATCAATTTCATAAAAGTATTTCTACCTTCCTATAAAATATCTCATCCTACCTGATATTATTCCATTCAAAATATTTATGAGGTAATTTATACTAGGTTTTACTTAAGGAAACCTATCTCACCACAAACTGTATTCTTCAATGGTCCACACTCCAAAAATGTGTATAATGGTTTACTTAGATATCGGCGAAGCTCAAGACCCAAATAAAATATTTTTATTTCTGAAAGCACTTCTAAGGAAAATGTTGGAAACCGAACAGTTCAAAATAGAGAAAAATCTAAACCTCATAAGAATTATTCAGGCCATTTATGAACAAATTAAAGTGATTAGATTCCATTACCTTGAATAAACGCTATTCGATGGAGGTGACCTCCATATCCGGGTTGTCCTTTATAAGATCCTCGAAGTGAAATGCCATCCTCTCCCATGTAACCACATTATCCTCTAGGCTTATCAATTTAGTTTATAATTTTACTCATATTTTTAATTTAATAATGTATATTCACCACACTATTTCAATATACTCTAAGAATTATTTTGTATCAATAGTTTGGACTTGTTTTGACAATAATTTTTTACCTCAATATCTAATTGTCATAAAACATGTGATTTGTGTTTTTATAGAAAATAGAAAAATCTTTTAATTTTTATTTTTTTATTTTAACTAATAATCAATTTCAATGTTAGAATTTAGTATGGAATTTAACACTAATTAACATGATCCTATTTTAAACATAACTGAATATTCCTTTTGAAATAATAATATGTCAATTTTTCTTGGTAATAATCTCTATCCAATTTGGATAATGGTAATGAATGAGTATGTTCTGACCAAAGAATCTAAATAAAAATGGACTTCAAAAGACATTATGAATTTGGAATATTATAAATAATATATGAAGTCCTTATAATTTGGTCATTATCGTAATGAGTTTAATGATGATTCCACTTAAAATAATAATTATGAGATTTTGAAGTTATTAGATGTTTTCCAATATAATATACTCACTGAATTCTCAAGTGAATGCATTGGAAAATTGAGTTACTAGTTTAGAAAATACAAAATTAGATAAAACAATCATTCATATTAAACATCATAGGGACTTTTCTCTATTCATCAGTAATGATATAGAGGAAATAAACGTAATTAATGCCTCCTCCTACTAAGTTGAGATTTTCCTATATTTGATAAATGATGTAATTGGTTGAATTATTATTATAAAGGATATTATTCAAAAATATGCTCTCCTACAGGACTGATCCAATAAGGAGTACATCTGATAATGAGTAGAAAATTTCACTCTTTATAATGACCTGAATTCCCAGAGGATCCATTATGAATTGATATTTTATAGGGCCCTATTTAGGTGTATTAAATGATTAGAGACTCTCACAATAATGTAAGAAGTACATGTTTAATGTGATTTTAGATTAACATCCATAAATAATATATCATTTTAGAATAATATTCAATAAATGAAAGAATTATACACTCCCTAGAACCATAAAGGTTTTGTGTGTTTGTATACTAGATATATAAACATGTTATTTCATAAATAATCTTCAACATCCCCAAAAAAGTTCTTCATATTGTTATACTTATAAACATATCATAATTAGAGCCTTCCATCAAAACCAAGAGACAGAAAACATAAGTAAGGTTGAGCTCATATGGTCAGTAATGTTGAATATAAGAGATATCATTAAATTATTATACATGAGAATATGAGTATGATAATATGATCATATTATAAAGAATATCTACATAATAACTTAACTATATTTTATCATGATTCATTTCATACAACTTTATCACAAAAAAAAAATTGTAAGAGTGTGTAATCATCAATAATCACTCATGATACATGGGAGAACATAATAAATATTATAATATTGCACATGTATAATCTTATAACATCGTGATCATGTATAAATAGAAATAGTTACACTAATTAAGTTACGAACATGAAATAAGGTCCTCACATATACTTACAGACATAAAACAAGGTCCATTAGTAAATTTATGAAAAATAAAACTTTGTCTATACATAAAATTTTGAATATGAAATCGGGTTCATGCATAACATTGTTATGTCATGATTTGTCCATCTTTACCCAATACAATAGAGGGATATATAATTCTAGGACCCCCTTTCACATAATGATATATATATGATAAAATAACATATAAAATTCATCATATAATCATATAATTACATCATAACCTATGAAAAGGAAATTGGTTTCATAAACATTTCATCATTTCATCATTTCATAACACATGAAAGAGAAATGAGTTAAATAAATATTGAATCATAACTCAAATCATCATCACCATAATCCATATAGAGAAAATAAGTAGATTGCATCAAAATATCTTGTCCCTAGGGAATTATAAAAATCCTTGAAGGATTTTTACATAGATAAAAAATCCCATTAATAGAAATTTCAAACCTTTCATTGAAAACGTGTAAAATATATCATTTTATTTTGATAAAATTTAAACTCAAAATTACTAGAATATCGAGGAAATATATTTATTTTGAAATAACATGTAAACTTGAAAAATAAGATTCAAATCAAATATTGGTCATGATAGAGGGTAAATCTATTCAAATAGTATACGTTAAAACTGAACATTCCCATTACAATTTTGTAAATAGAAGAAAAATGAATTTTTTGGTATTTTTTAGAACAATTTTTCGAAACAAACTATAAATAAAGTAAAATTAAATTAAAATTGAATTTTTAAAACATTTCATCTATAGTTAAAAAAATATATAATTTTTTTAAGTGCATGGGGATGGATAAAAAATTTCATATACTAAAGAGGAAATAAGATTGAATTTTATTTTAATATATTTTATTAATAATTTTAAGTACCAAATAATGAAAAGGAAATAAATTCATAATTATTAGTGGAATAAACATAATATATGAGTATATAAAAGGTTTAAATGGCAAGATAATTATTATTTAACTCAATGTAAATTTATAATAGACAATCTTAGAACAAAATTAGGTTGTAACATAAATACTTACTATATGTCTAATCCCACTTTGAATGCATTAAGAAATCCTGTATATTAAATATATATTTATTATATATATATATATTCTAGAACCATATTCACAGATAAATTACTATGAATAATTCCATTATATTTTCCAATTATCCTTTTGCATACAATTTCACCATTAAGAAGAACATTCATGTGAAAAATGGTCTTTTTACACGTATGTATCAGTTTTAGGGTTCCAACCCATGCAATTTAGTGATGGTATTATCAAATACAGAATATAAATCATGAAATAATTATAATATTTATTTATTGTGTAATGTTTTATAACAATTTATGTAAATTGGTGATAAAAAATGAATGATGCCACTTTTTATGGATGATAGTTCATTCATACACAAATGCGATGTTTCCTATTTTCAATGGATGAAATGAAAGAAAGATTAATAATAATTAAAAATTATAGTATTATTATTATAAAATAATTGTCATATTAATTTATAAAATCTTTAATTATTGCCATTCATGTAAATCACAAATTAAAAAAAATCACGTCTCTTCTTGGAGGTGGTAGTCCACACGTAATCACGAGTAAAATTATATTATTCCAATGTATTTCTTGGGATAGAGTTAGATAAGTTATTATAATTATAAATGGATAATTATATTATAAATATTATATGTAAATATTAAATCCATCATAATAACCATCCATGAAATATAGTGAAAGAATATGAATTATATCACTACGTAGAGGTGGTAGTCCACACATATGCATGACCAACAGTTTCATTTCAAATTTGATGGAAAAAAAGATGGATAAACAACATTACATAAAAGTTTTTGAACAATAGTTTATTTAAGATTATTATTTCATTAAATTAGAATTGTAAGGATTTAAATAAATTTTGGAAATGAAGAATCTAAATGAAAGAAATCAATTTAAACAGTTACCTCCTCTTCGAAAAACCTCATTTGGATTTACTCTTAAGGATGATAGGGATGTTATTTTGAAGATACAATTACCAATATAATTTGAATATGGTTTTTAGAAGAGGTTTCTAGGGGTTTTAATAGCCGAGGGTCAAACGTTTTTCTTAGTAAGAGATGAGTGGTGGTGTCCTTTTATCATGACGGAAAAGACACACTCGGAATTCATTAAAATATTAAAATATAATAAATAAATTTTCATGTAAAATTTGAACCAATCTTATATATTTAAAATATAGTATTTTTATGATTCTTAAAAATATTATATAATAAAATTTAGACAAGTATATGGGATTATTTATCATTTATATCTTAGTTTTAACCCCTATTAACCCTTTTGATGAATATAATGATATACTATTTTACTCCTTCAGGTTCAAGAAAGTTAATAAAAAAAATGAAAAGTTAGCCATAAGTGTAAAATAATGAATATTATTGACTATATAACATTAAATTAGAAAATATAAGATTTTTTTGTAATTTTAAATCATTTAATAAATTATTATATAACATAAGAAATAATTATAGTCATTTGTTTGAAAATTCACATAGTTTGGATTCAAATCCATTAAGTTAGAAATTAAATTAAAATATAAACTATTAAAGCATCACTAATATGTTATATATTACAATTTTTTTTATAAAATAAAAATTACTCTAATTTGTGTTACTCTTAATATTTTTTAAAATCATTTATTTAGATTTTTAATTATTTTAACAGGAATTGTGTTTGTGTTTTATAATAATTTAATGTAATTATTAATTTTAAAAAATTAAAAAATATATTTAATTGATAAAAAATTAATTAATTTTTCAAATAAAAATTTATAATTTAACATAACCTCCTTTTGTCTATATGAAAAAAATATTAGATTTAATAAAACAAAGAGAGTCGCATCTTGTGTTTAATCTATATTGAAAATAATATTAAGCTCATTATCAAAGTAAAGTGGAAAATAATTAAACAATATTATTCTTATGGTTGGAATTAACATATAAAATTAAATAAAGAAAAGTGTTTGGGATATTTCTAGTCATTATCCCATAGTTATAGCCCTTCTCTAGTCATTCTACGCTTACTGAGCTCACAAATATTTTCAATAGTTAGTATTCATAATGAAAAAAATTAAAAGGGAACTATTTGAAAAATTTCAACCTCAAAATTAAAAAAATTTAATGAATTTTTCATTATTAAATTTATATAAGTGGTATGAATCAATTTAAATATAAATGTGTAAAATGAAAAGAAAACTAATTTTTAAAAAAATGTTTTTTAATCAGGAAATAAAATTATAGAAAAATAAAATATAATATTGATTAATATATAATTAATTATATTATTTATAATTCAATGTTTTTTATTTTAATTTAATATTAAATGAAAAACATAACGGTAATTTTAAATTACTTTCTGTAATGAAAAGAAATTCCATTTTTACCAAAATCAATATTTTTATCTATACACATAAAAATAAATCTTTTCATAAAAGACCAAAAAATTAAACTTTTTATAATATTGAAATAATGATATAAACAATTAAATTCACTTACTCAAATAGATTTTTTCAAATATGTGAGTAATTAATTATAACATCCCTGGAAAAAACACAATAAAAATAACTTTTGAGGAGAATATTTTTTTGGATCAAACAATGACTTCACTATGATTACTTATCTATTATTAATTAACCAATACATTTAATTTTAGTAAAAAATTATATATATATATATATATATATATATGTATGTATTTCACATCTTGGTTAATCCTATTCATATCCATGAATTTAATAGTTAGGTTATAATACATCATGGTTCATTTAACGATCATTATTGTTTTTCAAGAAAAATTTCAAACACATATAATATAGTTAAAGATAAATATATTCCACAATATTAAGGTAATAAATTATACCCCATTGAATAAAGTATTTTTTAACAACTTTAATTATTGAATACTACAATTAGTGCATCATGAAACAATAATAAATTATGATTTAGATTCTTTTGGGATTACCAATTTCTATGTCACAACTAGAAACACACTATTTAATAATAAAATATCTATAAAACTAAGTTTGTATCGTTTATTAGAATCTTGAGTTTCCAAAAACATACCTTGATAGCTAAGGGATACATTCCATTTAATATTAAATAAATTTATTTTCCTCTTACTTGAGTTGATAAAATATTTTTACATCATGGTAGAGAAAATGAGATAACATACATTCTTAATTGTTTCCATAACATATGTGGAATTTAATCCATTTATTGTACTTTGATTAGTTTTCCATCCATGTTTATCTCAAATTCCATATGATAAATAAACATGATGATTTTTTTCAGGTTTGAAGAACAAAAATTAACTTCTTAATGCTAATTAGATCCACAAAATAATGGCATGTCATTCCACCTATCTCTAGTTATTTAACAAAAAAAATAGTTATCACAAGATATCCGATATGGGTAAATATTAATATGATGAAATAATAAATTAATCTCGAAAAAATCAACAATAACACCTAAATTTAAACTTAAAGTATTTGATAAATATTTAACATTAAGACTCCTCCATAATACATCTGACTAAATTTAAAACCCAATAACCTAATCACAATTTTTCTATAATCAATTTAAATTTAATATGAAAACAATATAAATAAGCTCATAATTTTACATACTAAACATTTTAATCCCATGATCACATATTCCTCTAAAATATTCCTATACTTTCGTAAAATAACATTAATCACCATAAAACCTCAATGAAAACATAAATACATCCAAAAATTAACTCTATACAAACTATAGAATATATATTATCAATATCAATCAACTCATTTTCCAAAAAAACTCACTATCTCAATATTAGCAACATATTAAGGGTTATCTATCCCTCAATCCCGTACATTCAAAAAAATTCTACTTACCAAAAAATCATTTTTCTTGGTTATAGACACCATTAGACATTATTTTTCAAATCCATAATGGAAAACTGCAGCATAATAATCCATAAACGTTTCATCATTATTATATTCGAAATATCATTGAGAAAATGATTTTGCAACATAATTATTGAATGAAAAGAAATATACATGTAATGTCTTGGATTTTTATCTCTATGGAATATGAATATTTCTATAAAAATTTCCTAAGATGGGAACAGAGATGGTGTGAGATTCTAAGGCCCAGTGAGCTTGAAATTGGCATTTTAAAAATAGTAAATATATTAATATCACATTTTGGTAGTTTTATTTTAAAAGTGGAATAAATCACAAATAGAGTATTGGATAAAAAATGAGACCACTATTGATTTCAGAATGTAGGGTTTACCCTAATCTTGAAATATTTATTATCAGCGTCATGTATTTCTATAAATTTTTATCACCTATGAAAATATTGAAATAATTTAATTTAATTAATTAATTAACTTATTTTAATTTAGAGACAAGGAATCCTCTATTTAAACCCAACTCTTAATAATACCTAGGGTTATCTGCATTATAAAGAGATTGAGATGAGCCACTGGATAGGATATGTAAGAGGATTGTTGGAAAATGACATCACATCGAGATCAGATCAAGGATCGAACACCGGAGAAGCTTGCAGGTCTCATCAACCAAAATGACCTATGATCTTTCTTCACTAGAGATTGATAAAAATTGAGGTAATATGTTGGTTTTTTGGATTTATCAACATGTTATTACCCCATTTTTTGAATTAATCTTATAATAAATTGATTTACAGATTTATCATTTTGCTGGTTTGGTTTTAATTATGGTATTTGGTGATAATTATTATTTTTTTATTTGTTAGTTTTATAACCTATTAATTTTTTTTATGAAAATGAATCAAGGTTGAAACAAAAAATGACTGAGGTTTATTCTTCACGTTTATGGTCTATAGTTATTTATCATCATTATACGAGTGTTCATCATTGAAATTTTATTTTGGTAAATGATTGGATGGATACCCAGTGAATGATCATTGTGCATTTTTTTGACTCAACGAATCCTAATCATAGGTTTGGGATGGAGATCCAATGTCACAATTGTGGTACATGATGACTATAGTAGCTCCATAAATATATCATATACATATCATAAATCCTAATGTGTGGCTCTAATGCCTTGACATAGAGAGGAGACATGAGGTTCATCTTTCAAGTATTTGTAACTAGAATTTGGTGATAATTCGAAGAAATGAACCGGTTGGACCATATTTATACCAACCCAATGTTTTATCAATTAAATTTACCTTCTTATAATCATGTCATATAATATCACATTAGTAAACACAATTCCACACCATTATACTAAATTACAAGTGTTTTTATATACTCTATGTTAAACATATTGTTTATACTTGTGTTATTTAAATTTTAAATATCTGATAGACATTGTTGTGATCTGTAAGACATTTGGAGTCTGATAGGAAAAAATTTATTTTTGGTGGATAGTAACTCACCCTTATGAATAATAATTTTACCCTTATGAATATTAATATAACCCTTATAAATAATAACAATAAAAATGATATTATAAATAAAATTATTCTATTTTATAAGTGAAAATATGATATAATTATATAAAAGTATAAGTAAAAAATATTTTAAAAAAATTATTAATTAAGAGTTAATATTTTTATAAGTCATACATAATTTATGATTAATTTTAATTAAAATATATTTCCATAAAATGTATTCATAAATTAATATTTTTATGTCTTATTAGTTGAAGGTAATTTTAGAAGACTTAATTAATTTTTAGAAATGTTATAAAAGGAGTTATAAATTTAAAATCTGTATTTATGAAGTAAATGATGATTTTAATTAAATTTTAAATTAATAATATTTAGAAATTTTTTTTCATAAAATTGAGTATATTTTTATATTTTAATGTTAAAAAAAATTAGGGATATTTTTTAAAATTATTCGGAAATACTTGAATTTTTGGTGAATAGTAAAATATGATATTTTTCGATAAATGCTAAATACGTGAATAATTTTGTCATGGGTGATGTTATGATTATTCAAGAACCATTGGTTCAAACTGACATTCTCACGTTACTATATGTATTCATGGAACCGTCATTATTTCGTGACTTCTGGTGAAATAATAATCTAATGAATTAAATATTTAGAAAACACCCCTCCCCTCCACTATAAATAACACCCCTAAAAACCACATTTACTCGCACATTTAAGATTAAATACATGCCCAAATTATGTACAAATATCCTCCCTAATCCCTACTCTACCTCTTGGTGCTCTTGGTCTCATCAAAAAACCATTCCTAGGTTCATTGGGGAAGATCTCTGGAGGAGAATGCAAGAAGTAATTCCTCTCTCTTTTCATTCAATTTCCTTTCGAATTTCATTTATTATCTTCTATTATCATAAAAATATCTTATAAAAATTTCATGATAACACTATCATGATTGATATAATGGTTTTCTATCATGTTAATGGAATATTATTCATTAAACTCCTACATATCTATCTTTAAAAAAAATTAAGTCGTAACCCGTGAGGAGGTAATTTACCTACATCCCGGGCAATGAACTTCCATTTTCCTTCAACGCCTTCAAGGATTTCAATAAAACCATTAAATGGTTAAAACCAATTTTAATATTTATTTTTAACCCCTTTTATATTATGTAAACAAATTTTATACATAACACTAAATTATAAAACAAAACATGTTCGTTGTGATCCAAAAACATCCCAAATTAAACTAAAACAATCATCATTAAATTTTATCTATTGATTAATCCTCATGGTATATAGAAAATCCATTATAATATCATTTAATCTCCCATAATATCACTAATAACATATAATAGAAATCTGGGATGTTCATCTATGTTCTACATAAACTTCCATTCATGTGTACAAGTGAACCGTCCATGAAAACTATGAAAATGAACACTCCCTAATGATGAAATAAACTCTATAAATCATTAAAAAGACCATAAAAGAACTTAATAAAACCATAATGAATAATTTTCATGTATAAAATGTTATTTAATTATTTAAAGTGAAGAAATAATTCGAATAAATGGTAAGGGGAATTCTTGACCTCAACTTTTTTTATTTGGGGTTTCCCTATTTCATTCCATTTTCAACATGGTTATTCCTTAAAAATAATTTATTCATCATTATCTTACCTTTGTTAGGATACACATGTTTTCTGCTGGAGTTTATGTAAAACAAAATGTTTTCTAAAAGAACTCTTCTTTCAAAAACATACCTTTTACTTCTCACTCAATGTTAATGGTTCTTATATCAAGTATGTTATACCATATTTAATTTAGAAACCCAATGTTTATGAATGAGTGATATATTAAATGAAAACCCATTAATTTACATGGGGTTTTTATATCCAAGAGTGATATATATTCTATGTGTAATGCATGATAATGTAACGTTATGATGTGACCGGTGCACCTGGAATTATATAGAGTAATGTTGATGTTGTGATGTGATGGGTCCACCTATAATTGTAAAATTCTCCAATTCATTGGGTAATTTAATTAATCTTATGATTTAATGTGAAATTTTCATGAACATGATGCTATATTTTTTCACAACTATGTATGGTAGTTAACCAAAAAGGCACAAGGTTCCATTTTTATTCATTTCCACTTTTTAAGCCTTTTATTAATTATTACTATCATATTTATGATCATATGGATATGTTATAATGATAATGATTATTCTCATCCCATATTGTATTTTACCATGTTCTTATCCTCTTACATGTATTATATCTCACCCATTTTTTATGTATATCCTGAGTTCATTACATATAATAAGGTGAACTCAAGGGATAATAAGAATATATAGAATAAAAAAATTAAAAAAATGTTTATATTTTATGTTTTAAACGTTATTTATGGTCCTAGTTTGACCAAGAAACTAAAAATTTTGATTCTTGTGGTGTAATATTTTTTTTTTCATCCTTATCATTTAAATGAAATATAAGTAAAGTATGAAATTTATGGTCACTATAATTGGTATTAGTGGCACATTTTAGTTAATTTGGGAATTAGGATTATATAACCTTAGTGAAAAATCATGGTACGAGACTAAGTGTATGTTAGCACAAGATAAGATTTTATAAACATAGGGATCCCAAAATATATTATTTTAGTGTCAATTTGACAAAGGAATAAATTATTTATTCATGAATTTTTGGCTTATATTTTGTTCTAAAAATTTTTATTTAAAAAATGATTTGAACTTGGAGAAACTAGGCTAACAAACTGTGCGAGGGACAATGCATCGATTTCACGAATGATGTCATCAATGCATTTGGATGTGGAGTTAAAACATTTAGGGTGATTCTTATCCAGTTGTCACAGGTTATAAATAATTACCTGGATAATGTGGAATATTCTCCTTCACCTAAGAGGGAGAAACTAGATGTTGAGTGTTTTATGTGGAAACAACCATTGACGTTTAATGTATCTTTGGATCCAAATGTTATAGAATAGTGAGTCAACTCAATGGATTGGGCTTCAATATTATGTTAATGAGAAAGTGACTCTATCTATATATGTGTTGCATCATTTATTTCCAAAGTTGTTTTTCTACAAGGTATGCATATATCATGTATTGATGATTTTCTATCTACATTTCCATTGACCCCAAGGGTCATGTGAGAATTTTGTTCGACCTCTAGTTCTAATTGTTTCTATTTTGGGGGGGGGGGAACCGCCAATTTAATGATTTTTGTACCCAATGTTTAATCCATAATTTAGTGACTTTTAGGTTTGTAAGAGGTTATAAGATGATCTGACCTAGTGTTGTTTGGGAGATTTAGGCTAGGGTCATTACACTATCAATCTTCCGATTGACACAAATAAAGATTATTTATCATATCATTTATTATATGACTTTATCTCCCTCTATTTTTTCAATTTAAAATAACCCTTATTCTTGGATTTGGAATTTCTAGGAGATCAAATATTCTAGTAGAAATGATCCACATTTCCATTATTATAATTGCCTATAAATTTCAATTTTGATATTGAATATATTATATGTATTTATTTATATATTATATAAAATTAATCTTTTATGAACCCAATAGGATGGATATGAATAGAAAATATATTCCTTATAATTTTTTGAACAACAAATATGAAGAAAGTGCTAATGTGTTCATCAAGTTTGCAAGAGAGCATGAAGGCAACCGTTCTGAAATCCTCTATCATTGTTTACGTTGTTATTCAAGAAACATTTGACCTGAATTTATCATATAATATATCAAAGCTATAAATTTTGAAATAAACATGGGGAAAAACTAAATCTGGGAATCTATTGGGATGATACTATGGTTTTTGAATCATTTGATAAGAATAACTTTGTAGAAGATGATGGAGATCACATGGAAGAAATGAAAATGGAAATTGAAGATGACCTTTGTGATTATCTAATGTTGTTTGAGGAGTAAAATTTATTTTCCAAGAAATCATTATATAGAGGTTTTACTAAATACACAAAATTGTTAGCTATATTGAATTTATATAACTTAAAATATCGAAATAGATAGAGTGACACAAGCTTTACAGAACTACATGGTCTTCTAAAATATATGATACCTAAAGAAAATGGACCACAATGCCGAAAATATGATGCTAGATGAATGTTATGTTAAATGTGTGTGATCTCTAAAAAATAAAATCTTGTCCAAATGATTGCATATTATTTCACAAGGACCATGAATCACTCATAAAATTTCCTATTGTGGCACAAATCAATATAAGAAAAATGAATCAAGTTATTCCAAATATGTAATATACATTCCAATAATTCCATAGTTTATAAGACTATATTGTTGCCAAGAAAAAATAAGACAATTAATATAGAATGTAGATACAAGACTTAAATATGGGAGCCTATGTCATCTTTCAGATTCTCATTATTGGAGGAAAATTCGTTACTAGTTTCCGGAATTTGAAGATGAGCTGAGAAACTTTGGGCTTGAATTATCTACAGATGGAATAAATACTTTTGGTGTACTAATTATTACACACATTACATGGCCTGTCATGTTGGTAAATTATAACATTCCTCCATGTCTATGCATGAAATGAAAATACATTTTGTTGTATCTGCTTATATCTAGAACAAAGTTACCTAGTAATGATATTGATGTGTATTTGGAACCATTGATTGAATATCTGAAATAGAAGTGGGATACATGTTTTACATTGTATGATGCTCATAGAATTGATGAATTCACATTGAGTTCCATGTTGAATGGAATGATAAATTATTTCCTTGCTTATGGAAATTTATTAGGCAATATAATTAAAGGCATGTAGGGGTGTACCACTTTTGAATAACACACATACTCAGTTCGGTTGAATCATTATTTAAAGAATGTTTTCTAGGAAATCAATTTTTTTACCTCGACAACATAAATACCAATCCTAGATGATAAAATTCAATGGGAATATAAAAAAAGGTACAAAACCATCTCTAGAAATGTGTGATCAACTGTAAAAAAAATTAAAAAAGATTGATATATTTTTTTGATCAACCATTTTCAAAAAACCTTACTAAATCAGGTTGGAAGAAGAGATAAATTTTATTTGAATTAATATATTGTAATTGTTTGTTTTACATACATTTTATTTATGTCATGCATGTATAAAAAATGTATTTGATAGTGTTATTAGCACGTTACTAAATGTTCCTGGAAAACTGGAAGATGTCATTAAGGCTAGGATGGACTTGATTGAAATGTGGATAAGAAAAGAGTTGGTCCGGTGAAGTGTAAAAGGAAGAATTTTCTTCCACCAATAACATATACTCTATCTAGAATAGAAAAATTACGATTTTTTCCTTTTCCTTATGACTATAAAAATTTCACAAGTGTATTCATCAAATATAAATAACTAGTACTCCGCCCGTGCATTCAGACGATACTATAAATTAATTCTTATTATTAATAATAGAATAAAATTTTTCAAACATAATAATTCATATTAATATTGAAAATATTTGAAATAATAATGAAAAATAAATAATGGGGTAAAAGTTAGAGATTTTGAAAAAAAAACTGCATAATGAGTTGCCTTCTCAAACAAATTCATAATAAATGAACAAAAGCTAAAGAAATACAGACTACTTGGGAATAAAATTGATATAAATTGATGAATAAAAGTTACATAATGAGCAACATCAACTATAATAAGATGTTCTAAAACCCATTACATGATTTTCAATCAATTTTATAGAAATACTAACTCATTGGAATCATTTACAACCTCCTCTTCCTCCGTCAAAACCGTCAATTTCGGCATCAAAAGAAAAAAATGTTCCACTACTCAAAAATAATTATCCAATGGTGAAATAAAATACATGATCCGATACTCAATGAAAATAAAATATCCACTGTTGTAAAAAATGATCCACTACTCTAAAACATGTCTTGTTAGATTTAGCAGATCTAATAACAATTGGAATTTCAATTCTTGATGACCAATATGAAAACATTTCAAGAAATTAAAGATATTATTGTACCTGGATTATTATTATTTAGGAGTTATAGTGTTGGAATAAGATGTAATAATATAGGAAGTTAGAACCTACACATTCATCCAACATGTTTACCTGCAGATACAATAATATTTAAAATTAAGAATATATAATGTGTATCACTAGTAGGGAAACACTTAAATAAGAAATAGATAAATACTTATAAAATTTATATTAAAGAACTAAGTATGAGAAATTGGGAAATAATTGAATAAGAAATCCATAAATATCTATATATGACTAATAAGGAAACCAAAATAAAAATAAGATTACATTTGGCATGGTTTATCTAAACCACGTGTTACTCAAAGTCCATTTTCACTATTTTCTAATTAGAGCCTAATTACAACCATTTTTTGGTGAAGTGGGAGCCATTACAAGGGAACTAAAATTAAAAAATAACAGAAAAAATATGAATTACTTAACAGTAATTGAACTATTCTGGAAAGAGTGCCTTCTTTTATTATTAAAATCAATCACAACACTCTTCTCCATGAATTTCCGGAATTAAAAAAAAACCAAAAAATAATAATACATTAACTTAAAACCTTTTAACACCAATATGTAAACAAACATTCCCTTTTATAACACCTTTTATATGAAAGAAAATGTTCTCAAACCATTAATATGATTTCTAGAATTCTTAATTTTTAATAAAAAATAAAAAATAAAACAACATCACCAAGATTACTTCAAGAATACACTACAAAATTAAATATTCAAGGGAAGTAGTAACCTCCTCTATAATCACAGTGGGGTGTCTCGAATTGAGATAAAAATATAGATCTACTTCCAAAGAACTATTTTCCAGTCCCTTAGTAGCGATTACCTATTATAAGCTAACACATGGAAAAATAAAGACATAAAATACTTCAGCCTAAAAATTAATAATCAGTTATTTTGTGGACAATCCATGCTAGAGGATCTATGAGAAAACTGGGTAAACTATGCAACAGTTATGTAATTGAAATTATAAAAATTAAATATATGTAAAAACATGTTCAAAGATGGTTTACATAAACTGAAATATCCAATAAACTTCTTACCATATATAAAAATTCAAAAAAAAAAAAAATTTTAAATGAAAAAAATAATCGCAATTTAGTATAACCTTGCTATTGGACCAGAAAAAACAATTGTATAGTTTTTCCTCTATCAATAATTTATGTGAATAAAAATCAAAGAATAAAAAACATTCATATGAAGGTGTTTGTTGGATGCAGCAAATACAAGGAGAAATGGTGTAGTGTTGTACTTTCCATGATGTGTCTTAATAGATGTGAAAAATTCATTAGGTCTACAATAGAAATATTTTATCACAAATTCATTAAACATAATAAAAAGCTAGGAGTTTAATATTTAACCTTTAATAATATAAATCAGACCTAAAATCATAATTATTAAGGTTTCAATATAATTAATAACCTATAGAAAATATGATCAACTGTATCTTGTGAGTGTGTCATCGCCAAAATTCCAAAAAGTTCCATAGTTACTAAAACAAAAAATCGTCCCTAATGTATAAGCAATATGGAAACACTTATGCATAATCAGTATATAAAAATTCATAAATCCAGTGAATAATTAAATCTTCAAGGGAAGCAGTAACCTCCTCTATAATTACAGTGGGGTGTCACACATTGTGATAAAAATATAGATCTACTTCCAAAGAACTATTTTCCGGCCGCTTAGCAGTGATTACCTATTACAAGAGAACACATGGAATAATAAAGACATGAAATAATTCAGCCTAAAAATTAATAATCAGTTATTTTTTGGACAATCCATGCTAGAGTATCCATGAGAAAATATGGAAAACTATGCATCAGTTATGTAATTGAAATTCTAAACATTAAATCTTTGGAAAAAACATGTTCAAAGATGGTTTACATAAACTGGAATGTCCAATACAATTCATACCATATATAACAATTCCAAAAACAGAATTTTAAATGAAAGAAACAATCCCAATTTAGTATTACCTTGCTATTACACCAGAAAATGCAATTATATAGTTTTTCTTGTATCAATAAGTCATGGGAATAAAAATATTAGAATAAAAAAATTCATATAAAGTTGTTTATAAGATGTGGAAAAAACATTTGAATTCAATGCTTGATGACCAATATGAAACAATTTCAAAAAATTAAAGATATTCTGGTACCTGGATTTTTAGTATCAAGAAGTTATAGTGTTGGAATAAGAGGTAATAATCGAGGAACTTAGCACCTACACATTCATCCAATATGTTTACCTATAGATACAATAATATTTAAAATTAAGAATACATAATGTGTATGACTGGTAGGGAAACACTTCAATGAGAAATAGATAAATATGTATAAAATTTATATTAAAGAACTATGTATGAGAAATTGAGAAACACTTGAATAAGAACTCCATAAATATCTATGTATGAGTAATAGGGAAACCAAAATAAAAATAAGATAATATTTGGCATGGTTTCTCTAAACCACATGTTACTCAAAGTCGATTTTCAGTATTTCCTAATTAAAGCCTAATTACAACCATTTTTTTGGTGAAGTAGAAACCATTATAAGGGAACTAACATTAAAAAAGAATAGCAATAAAAATCTGAATTACTTAACAATCATTGAACTATTCTAGATAGAGTTTCTTCTTTTCTTACTAAAATCAACAACAACACTATTCTCAATGAATTTTCTGAATTTAAAAGAAAACTAAAAAATAATAATACATTAACTTCAAACCTTTTAACACCAATATGTCATAAGAATTTCCCTTTTATAACACCTTTTATTCAAAAGAAAATGTTCTCATACCATTAATATAATTTCTAGAATTCCTAATTGTTAATAAAAAATAAAAAATAAAAAAACATAACCATGATTACTTCAAGAATCCACTATAGAATTTAATCTTCCAGGGAAGCAGAAACATCTACTATAATCACAGTGGGGTGTCTCACCTTATGATAAAAATATAGATCTAATTCTAAAGAACTATTTTTCGGTTGCTTAAGAGAGATTACCTATTACAAGTGAACGCATGGCATAACAAAGACATTAAATAATTCAGCATAAAAATTAATAATCAGTTATTTGGTGGACAATCCATGCTAAAGGATCCATGAGAAAACTGGGTAAACTATGAATCAGTTATGTAATTGAAACTCTAAACATTAAATCTGTTGAAATAAGAGGTTCAAAGATGGTTTACATAAACTGAAATGTCCAATACACTTCTTACCATATATAACAATTCAAAAATTAATTTTTTAAATGAAAGAAACAATCACAATTTAGTATTACCTTGATATTACACCAGAAAAAACAATTGTATAGTTTTTACGGTATCAATAAGTCATATGAATAAAAATATAGGAATAAAAAACATTCATATAAAGGAGTTTGTAAGATGTGGAAAATTCAAGTAGAAATGGTGTAGTGATGTACTTGACATGATGTGTCATAATAGATGTGAAAAATTCATTAAGTCAAAAACTAGAAAGATATTATCACAAGATCATTAAACATCATAAAAAGCTAGTAGTTTAATATTTGACCTATAATAATAGAAATCAGACATAAAATCATAATTATTAATGATTCAATGGAATTAATAACCTGCAGAAAATATGATCAACTGTATCTTGTGAGTGTGGCATCACCAAAATTCCAAAAAGTTCCATAGTTACTAAAACATAAAATCATCCCTGATGTATAATAAATCAAGAAACACTTATTCATAATCAATCTATAAGAATTCAATAATCCACTATAGAATTAAATCTTCAAGGGAAGAAGTAACCTCTTCTATAATCACAGTGCGGTGTCCCGCATTGTGATAAAAATATAGATCTACTTCCAAAGAACTATTTTCAGGTCACTTAACAATGATTACCTATTAAAAGAGAATGCATGGCATAATAAAGACATGAAATACTTCAGCCTAAAAATTAATAATAAGTTATTTTATGGATAATCCATACTAGAGGATCCATGAGAAAACTGGGTAAACTATGCATCAGTTATGTAATTAAAATTCTAAACATTAAATATGTGGAAAAAATATGTTCAAATATTTTTTACATAAACTGGAATGTCCAATACCCTTCTTACCATATATAACAATTCGAAAAAAATTTAAATGAAAGAAACAGTCGAAATTTAGTATTACCTTGATATTGCACCAGAAAATGCAATTGTATAGTTTCTCTTGTATCAATAAGTCATGTGAATAAAAATATAAGAATAATAAACATTCATATAAAGGAGTTTGTATGATGTGGAAAATACAAGGAGAAATGGTATAGTGTTGCACCTACCATGATGTGTCATAATATATGTGAAAAATTCATCAGGTCAACAATAGAAAGATTTTATCACAAATTCATTAAACATCATAAAAAGCTAGTTGTATAATATTTGATCTATAATAATATATATCAGACCTAAAATCATAATTATTAATGTTTCAATGGAATTAATAACCTATAGAAAATATGATCAACTGTATCTTGTGAGTGTGGCATCGCCAAAATTCCAAAAAGTTCCATAGTTTCTAAAACAGAAAATCACCCCTGATGTATAAGCAATCTGGAAGCACTTATGCATAATCAATATATAAAAATTCAAGAATCCATTACAGAATTAAATCTTTAAGGGAAGAAGTAACCTACTCTATAATCATTGTGGGGTGTCACGCATTGTGATAAAAATATAGATCTAGTTCCAAAGAACTATTTTCCGGTCGCTTAGCAGCGATTACCTATTACAAGCGAACACATGGAATAATAAAGACATGAAATAATTCAGCCTAAAAGTTAATAATCATTTATTTTTTGGGCAATCTATGCTAGAGGATCCATGATAAAATTGGGTAAACTATACATCAGTTATGTAATTGAAATTATAAACATTAAATATTTGGATAAAACATGTTCAAAGATGGGTTACATAAACTGGAATGTCCAATACACTTCTTACCATATATAACAATTCAAAAAACAAAAATTTAAATGAAAGATAAAATCACAATTTAGTATTACCTTACTATTTCACCCGAAAATTCAATTATATAGTTTTTCCCATATCAATAAGTGTTGTGAATAAAAATATTAGAATAAAAAACATTCATATAAATGAGTTTGTAAGATACGACAAATACATTTGGAAGTTCAATGCTTGATGACCAATACGAAAACATTTTAAGAAATTAAAGATATTCTTGTACCTGGATTTTTAGTAGCATAGAGTTATTGTGTTGGAATAAGAGGTAATAATCGAGGAACTTAGCACCTACACATTCATCCAATATGTTTTCCTATAGATACAATAATATTTAAAATTAAGAATACATAATGTGTATGACTGGTAGGGAAACACCTCAATAAGAAATAGATAAATATGTATAAAATTTATATTAAATAAATAAGTATGAGAAATTGGGAAACACTTGAATAAGAACTCTATAAATATCTATGTATGAGTAATAGGAAAACCAAAATAAAAATAAGATAACATTTGGCATGGTTTCTCTAAACCACATGTTACTCAAAGTCGATTTTTATTATTTTCTAATTAAAGCCTAATTACAACCATTTTTTGGTGAAGTGAGAACCATGACATGGGAACTAACATTAAAAAAGAGCAGCAACAAAAATCTGAATTACTTAACAGTCATTGAACTGTTCTAGACAGAGTGTCTTTTTTTCTTACTAAAATCAATCCCAACACTATTCTTAATGAATTTCCTGAATTAAAAAGAAAACCAAAAAATAATAATACATTAACTTAAAACCTTTTAACACCAATATGTCACCAGACTTTCTCTTTAATAACACCTTTTATTTGAATGAAAATGTTCTCATACCATTATTCTAATTTCTAGAATTCCTAATTGTTAATACAAAATAAAAAAATAATAAAACGTCACCAAGATTACTTCATGAATCCACTCTAGAATTAAATCTTCACGGGAAGCAGTAACCTCCTCTATAATCACAGTGGGGTGCCCCGTATTGTGATAAAAATATTGATCTACTTCCAAAGAAATATTTTTTGGTTACTTATCAGTGATTAACTATTACTAGAGAACACATGGCATAATAAAGACATAAAATAATTCAGCATAAAAATTAATAATCAGTTATATTGTGGACAATCCATTGGAGAGGATCCATGAGAAAACTGGGTAAACTATGCATCAATTATGTAATTGAAATTATAAACATTAAATCTGTTGAAAATACTGGTTCAAATATATATTACATAAACTGAAATATCCAATACACTTCTTACCATATATAACAATTCAAAAATTAAAATTTTAAATGAAAGAAACAACCACAATTTATTATTACCTTGCTATTGCACCAGAAAAAACAATTGTATCGTTTTTTTGTATCAATAAGTCATGTGAATAAAAATCTAAGAATAAAAAACATTCATATAAAGGAGTTTTAATGATGTGGAAAATACAATGAGAAATGGTGCATTGTTGTACTTTCCATGATGTGTCATAATAGATGTGAAAAATTCATTAGGTCAATAATAGAAAGATATTATCACAAATTCATTAAACATCATAAAAGCTAGTAGTTTAATATTTGACCTATAATAATATAAATCAGACCAAAAATTATAATTATTAATGATTCAATGGAATTAATAACCTATAGAAAATATGATAAACTATATCTTGTGAGTGTAGCATCGCCAAAATTACAAATATTTCCATAGTTACTAAAACAGAAAATCATCCTTGATGTATAATAAATCCAGAAACAATTATGCATAATAAATCTATAAGAATTCAATAATCCACTATAGAAGTAAATCTTCAAGGGAAGCAGTAACCTCCTCTATAATCACAGTGCGGTGTCTCACATTGTGATAAAAATATATATCTACTTCCAAAGAACTATTTTCCCATCGCTTAACAACGATTACCTATTACAAGAGAACACATGGCAAAATAAAGACATGAAATACTTCAGCCTAAAAATTAATAATCAGTTATTTGTGGACAATCCATGCTTAAGTATCCATGAGAAAACTAGATAAACTATGCAATAGTTATGTAATTGAAATTCAAAACAATAAATCTGTGGAAAAAACATTTTCAAAGATGGTTTACATAAAATGGAATGTCCATTAAACTTCTTACCATATATAACAATTCAAAAAAAAATTTAAATTAAAGAAAAAATCACAATTTAGTATTACATTACTATTGCACCAGAAAATGCATTTGTATAGTTTTTCCTGTATTAATAATTCATGTAAATAAAAATCTAAGAATAAAAAAAATTCATATAAAGAATTTTTTAAGATGCGGAAAATACAAGGAGAAATGGTGTAGTGTTGCACCCTTCATGATGTGTCATAATAGATGTGAAAAATTAATTAGGTCATCAATAGAAAGATATTATCACAAATTCATTAAACATCATAAAATGCTAATAGTTTAATATTTGACCTGTAATAATATAAATCAGACCTAAAATCAAAATTATTAATGTTTTAGTGGAATTAATAACCTATGAAATATATGATAAATTGTATCTTGTGAGTGTGGCATCGCCAAAATTCCCAAAAGTTCTAAGGTTACTAAAATAGAAAATCATCCCTAATGTATAAGAAATTTGGAAACACTTATGCATAATAAGTCTATAAAAATTCATATCTATGACTAATTGGGAAACAATTTTTTATAACCAGTAAATAAATTAAGGGATACATAATAATTGACATAGATAATGAAGTCAAAATATATGACAGCAGAAAAAATATCAGTAATGGACAGAAATGGAGTACATAGAGAAACTTTTGTGGACAAGACATGCTAGAGGATCAATGACGAAGCAATGTAAACTGGGTAGTAGTAAAGGAAATAAAAAAAATTCATGCAGTCAATAAGTAAAATATTCATGTAAAAATTAAGCTTAGCACATGAATTTTTTCTTTTAAATGCAATCAATAAGTCAAATATGCTTGTAGTCGTAGGCAGTAATAAAAACATCAATGAAAATTATAGTCAATCTACATAAATAAAAATGTAAAAAATTGTGTATTGAAAGTTTTTAGGTAGGCAACTGAATATTTAGAATGCTCTGATGTGGTGGTGGAAATATATAATAGCCTTGGTAAAAATAAAAAATGAAGTAACATTAGATAATAAAAAGAAAGAGAATGCGTAATTGGATAATCGGATACGAAGATATATCTTGTTAATGTTTAAACATAGAATGTGTAACTGGAAATGCTAATTCATGTCCTGGAGGAAACAAATACTAATTCATGGAGTGTAGGGAAACACCACTAATCAGTAAGTCAACTATGCATTATCTGTATGATTGAAACTATATAAATTATGTATTGACTGAAAGAAAGTAGGCATAATGAAACTGCATGACACTCAGATGTAGTGGTGGAATTCTATAACAACCCTGGTAAAAGAAATATGAAGTAATATAGGTCAAACAAAATAATAACACGGTGTAATATTCAACAAAAATTAATTTTCAACCCAAATTCATAAATTTTTGAGAGAGGGGAATAAATTTCCAAAAATTGAGAAGAATACACATTTTTCTTAACTCTGGAGCTATAGGGTCTCTGAAGACTAACAATTATATAAAAATGGTGGAAGACTGAACATTGTGGATCCCCATTTTTGATTTGTTAATGTATATGGATCATATTTTGATATGAAAATTTATTATTAATAGAGTGAAATGTAAAACATTGAAAAAAAGGAAAATGTTACGGAGATTTTGTCAAAGAAACATTACCGTATACGGGATTTATCTGTAACATGTTGAAGCTGTAGTTTGGGAAAATATTAACCTGTTGGCGAGATCTGCTAACAAAGAGAAGATTTATTATTTTTACAATATTAGGAGAACATACCCATTTCATTTAGAAAAACATATATTTCATGTTTATAAATTATTAAATGGAATTTGAGTTTAAATAGAATGGTGTGATAATTAAACATCACTACATGTAGAGATAAGACAAACCTACAATGAATACAACCTTCAATTTCACAATCATCCTTCGATGATGTCTTGCATACTTGAAGATAATGAAAAGAAGACATTAAAAGGATAAGAGTCCTGACCATGAATTCAAACAGCTAAGCACATAGCCATCTCACTTTCCCAAACATGAACTGCATGATTAAATCAAGCACATAGAGAGATGAAAAGCTCAAACGAATAATTTTTATGGCATTTTGAATAAGCTAACATAGAAATCAGTCCGATTTTTTTTGCTACAAACATCAAGTGAAATGTCACATTCCCATTAAAAAAATTTATTACATGAAAACCCATCTCCTGAAATCAATAGAATATAGACATTGGAAACCAGAAAAAGGAATTATTCTTAGTATGTCGATAAATGCTTTTACACTTAAAACTAGGAACAAAGTAAATAGTGGCAGAGGTAAACTATATCTTCTAAGAGAAGCTCTATAACGGATAAGGGTCAGTCTCTATTGAATGGGAAATCAATCTATGAACCATTTTAGTACAAAAAATATGAAGGATGATGAAATACTAATCTTAATTTGTCTATATGATTTTATTTCATACAGAACCAGAGTTGTGAATTACCGATATTACATTTTCTGAGGATGATTTTTCAGAGAATAATTGAACCTAGTTTTTTTTCAGGAGAAGAGAGGAGGTCGTGGCAGAGAAAGTGCAAGAAGTTCCGGTGTATTTGAGGGAACTAGAGGCGACAGTGGCCAAGAATGTGGAGCCGTAAGTGTAGGGAATTGTATGCGCGGGTTGAAGAATTGGGCCGCAATATTGGTGAAACGGTATGTCCAATGGGATATGCAAGATTGTAGATATGTGGACATGTAGATGCAAGAAGAATGTTTCTAAACGTGATGCATCTTACGAATGCTCTGATACCAAAAGATGAATGGAATAAAGGGACTATGAAAGGATCTGCGAAAAAAATACGGGAAGATACTTGAATGAAAGAGAAGTCAATTGCAAACCCTAATGAACCGCGGTTGATACCGTAGGCTTTCTCTGGTTTTTCAGTTTGCACAGAGGAAACTGGAAGATCTTCGAGGGTCGGCAGGAAGTAGAGGGAGGAGACCAGAGGTATTTTGGTTGAAACTTGCTGCATGGTAGAAAACCAAATCAGGAGGGTGGGTATGAGGTCTCGTGAGGGGGGATACACTTTCAGTCGCAGGAGGGATGAAATAGAGTGGAGAATTTTTTTATTGGAGGTCACATGGAGAATTGGTAAGGTGACACGTATGCTTGGAGAAACCTATTTTACTATCGATAATAGATGTCATTTCAATGACTAATTTTATGTTACAGGGACTAAAATCACAAGACTATCATGTTTTGATGAAATATTTAATGCATGTTTCTTTCCTTTTCATTCTACCTAAAGATGTAAGACATAAATTATGTAGTAATTTTGTAAAAAGAACATAGCTTCCCATTATGAATAAGAAGATTTCAATCATATTTTGTGAATTAAAAATGTTATTACGGCCAAAATTATTTTATATAATGTTCAATTAAATGGATAATTTCTTATAGAGGTTCAAATATGTGGTCCTATCCATTACAGATGGATGTACCCCATTGAATGTTATATGATGATTTTGAAAGTATTTGTCATGAATTGAAGTTATCTAGAAGGTTGTATTGCATAATGACACATTATTGAAGAATATATTGAAT
Source organism: Viscum album (assembly GCA_963277665.1). Taxonomy (NCBI): domain Eukaryota; kingdom Viridiplantae; phylum Streptophyta; class Magnoliopsida; order Santalales; family Viscaceae; genus Viscum; species Viscum album. The sequence continues at coordinate 386,288,158 of OY728141.1, read as the reverse complement.
TATGTACTGATTGCCTATAAGATGTTGAAAGCATCGATATCCCAAAGTCTCGTCATAGCGAACACCTTTTGGGCGAATGGATTTCTGGAAGAGATATTGTGACAATTACCATGACAATGCGGGAGAAAGTACATCTTTACATTCTAAAAAATATTAAAGATGTTGATCCATACATTTAATCCCACAAAGAAATTATTAGATATTTGAATCCATCAAGGGTTGAACGATGGATATCAGATACACAAAAACAATAGTTTATAAGATTGTTTAGAGATCAAATATATAATGAGTTATCTGAAAATCCAAATTCAATTGATGAACAGATTCAATGGCTAGCCAGAGGACTGAATGAAAATGTTATATATTACATTGGGTTTGTAATCAATTGTTATACATTCTATAAAAAATCACACGATGACTTCAGTACGATGCGAAACAGTGGTGTTACGTTTTTGACTGAATCAATGCACATATCTAGTTCGAAGGATAGAAATCCAATTTATGCAAATATATCATAGTTTGGAAATATCTAATAGATATATTAGTTGGATTATACAACATTTCAAGTTATTCTTTTCTATTGTAAATAGGATGAATACATTAATGAAGTGAAATTTAATAAAATGGGATTTGTGAAGGTGAATTTCTGTATAGAAAGAAAAAAGATGGGCTATTCATATTGGAATCACATGTAGTGAATGAATTTTATGTCTGTGATACAACAAACAAGAATTGGTTTATTATCCTTTTGGTGACTGAAACAAATGTTGAGTCAGATGGAAATTCAATCAAAGATGACCCATTAATTGTGACATCATAATCTGTTCATACTAACCCAATTTAGATAATGTATTATACATTATAGGGGACCAGAAAGAGGGGAATTGTATTATAGAAATAGTAACAAAATCCATGAAACCTTTAAGAAAATAAATAGATTTCAATGAGAAGGTAAAAGTTTTTTTAATATATTATGTTTTTTTGATAATATTATACTTTCTCTAATGAAGTAACATAATAAAAATTAAATGTTTAATTTCTCATATAGGCAATTTGTTCTACACATGATGATGTTACCAATCCCTCTTAAGAACAAAATATAATGATGGAAACCCTTTGGATAGAAAAAAATTTAATTTTATGATATACATTATCAATTTTAGTAAGAAATTATATAATGGATAATTGAATTAATTTTCATTATTCCTTAGAAATTTAATTTACTTTAGATGATTTTTGGAAATGTTTTATGCCTTTGGAAGAATAGAAACAACGTTGTCTCTGTTAAATTATAAAGGTTATCTTGACATTTTCACAGTAAAATCACTTTCAATATAATTAATAAATTGTATATTATTTATTTTTAATTTATTTCTTTTTAGTACTACTCACATAATGATTGTTTTCTTATACAGGTGGATTATTTTGTTTGAGTTGGGGTGATTTTTCCAACTTTCATTATCCTTATCCTTTAATAAATTTTCACCCCTATAGTGGTTCATTTATCACTTTCTTTCAAGTTACCTTCACTACCTTTGTAGGAAGTGAAGAAATCCCACCACTACTCAATTACAAAGAAAATATTGATGTTATTATTGTAAATCATTATCCATAAAATTAATGTGTTGTTTCATATGTATGTTTAATTTATTTTTTTTAGTTTTATTAAAATAATAATTGCTTTCTTATACCGGTGGATTATCTTTTTTGAGTTTGGATACTCTATTTAACCTTAATTCTAATTGTCCCATAAAACATTTTCACCCCTATAGTTGTACATTTATCAATTTCATTCAAGTTACCTCCATTCCCTTTACAAGAATAGAAACAATGCTAAATATGATCAATTATAGAGGTAATCTTAATGTTTCTAGAGTAAAATAATTATCCATATAATTAATGTATTTTTTCATATGTATGTTTAATTTATTTATTTTTATTATTACACACAAAATTAATTGTTTTCTTATAAAGTTGGATTATTTTGTTCAAGTTTGGGTGCTCTGTCCATCTTTCAACCCTTAATACACTAAAACGTCCACATACTTATTCTATCACAAAAACATTCACTCATATAGTGTTAAAATTTATCACTTTATTTTAAGTTCCCTCCACTACTGAATCATAGAGTTAACATTGATACTTTCATTGTAAAATCACTATCTATAGAATTAATGTATTATTTCATATTTTTTTAGTTAATTTCTTTTTAGAATTTATCATAATAATTGTTTTCTTATATAGGTGGATTATTTTTTATTATAGTTTAGTTGGTTTGTTCGAAACTACTCATGCCATGAGGGCGGTTTGACAAAGAATGATAATGGAAATTTTGGTAACATTCATAGTTTGGATTGTTTTTGAATATGTTTAAATTTTTTTGTTTGTGTAGTTGTATAAACCAATGATTGGAATTTTTACAATATAGTGTTTTCTTCTATTATTTGTGTTGAAAATTTCATTTAATTTAAATTCTGTATTGGGACTTGTTTTTGTCGATATCTGATGTGTTTCTGGTGCTGTAGTGTGCTATTATAGCACACTGTAGTGGTGATGCAGTGTGTTGTAATAGGAGACTACATGATGATGTTTTATCAGCGCTGATAGAAGGCCTTTTTTAGCTATTTTTTAATGGATGATAAATAGTTCCATTAGTAGTGCTAAATTAAGGTGCTAATAAATTACCCCTTTATCAGTGCTTTTTTAGTTCCCATAAAAGTCATTGCCTTTTAACATTGCTCACATTGTTAGTGATTTTATAGCGCTGATAAAACCCATTTCAAGAGCTGTTAAAGGCCAGTTTTAGAGTAGTAGTAATAATAGATTATAAAAATAATTAGAATGAATTTGTTTGGTTTGGAGCATGCCACTTTTCTTATTCACTAAAGTTAGTATTAATTTTAAATTAAAAGACACATTTTGAGTCAATTTGGTCATACCATGCGTCATATTGAAATTTAGTTTATTCCTATATAGTGAAAATTAGAAATGGATCATTTTACTAATGTATCAAGACAATATGAATATGTTTTATTGGTTCTGAGTTTTCCACATTCATTTTTTAAATAAAATTCCATTTTAAACTGGAAACAACCACTTTGAGTCATACCACTTACATTCTGTATAGGTATGATGTGATACTCATCAATAAAAATAACTAATGACTTATTAATATTTTAAATAAATTATAGAGATAATATTAGCATGTTTTTTTGGTTTTTAGTGAGTGACAATATTTTTGAAATAGAATGTCAATTTTAAACAAGTAACAAACACTTTGTGTTATATCATGCTCACCGTGCACTAGAGTGAGGCGTAGATGATTCCTACACATTACAAATGACTTATGGATCATTTTAATAAAGTAAAAAAATATCTTGAATGAATTTTCTCAATTTTTAGTAATTCACTTGTATTTTTACTAAAATTAATGTTATGTTTAAATAAAAATACACACTTGAAGTCATACTGGGTATATCATATATCCAATTGAGGTGAGGAAGATTCCAACATGTCAAAAAATGACTTATAGATTTTTTTCCAAATGTATCAAAACAATATGAATGCATTTTCTCAATTTTGAGTATATTAGATGTATTTATTATTAAAAATAATGTAAATTTTAAATAAAATGATACACATAGGGTCATAAAAATTGAACTAGGAATCATATCAAGGTATGGATGATCACTACACTTCAAAAATGAATTATTGATTTTTTTTCAAAAATTATACAAAAATATGAATGTGTTTTGTCAGTTTTGATTATGCGATGTGTGTTTTGAACTAAAATGTAACTTATAAAATAAAAAAATACAGTTTCAGTCATACCGATAACATTGTGTATAATATTTGGGTGTAGATTATTGACCTATTTTATTATTTCCATTATCTAAATTGTAGTCTTGAAGCCTAATATCTCATGAGCACAACCAGCTTCAAAAAAACCCCCATAACTCAAGAAAAATAATCCACCTATATAAGAAAAAAATTCTTATTTTAGTAATAATATATATAAATATATTAAACATAAATATGCAACAATACATTAAAAAAATGTCAATTTTAAAATTAAACCACACAATGAGTCATACTGGGAATATTATGTATTAGTTTGAGGTATGGTTGATTCCACCATGCATTTTTATCCTATAATTTATTCAACATTCTAGTTCATCTTATAATATTGCCACTGATAATTTGGAATGGTGAATACATTGGAGAATAAAAAGAAAATTGCATATTCATGAGTGTATCATACTTATTGTGTGAATGATCATAGTTTAAGAGTGAATGATCCTTGTTGATGAAGTCATTTCTTCATGATCTCTGTGAAAATTAGTATAACAAGTATTATATAAAAATGACAAGGAAATTGACTAGAAAACATGATGAAATGATGAAAATAATAATTTAGAAGGTATTTTATTTTAGTTTAATATCATAAAACTATGAAATAATTATTCTTGATTATATAAAACTATAATACAATGAACTTATTCAATATTACATGACCCTAAATAAAAATACATTGGACGATATAATATAAAATTAAACTTCTTTTAGTGGTCCTTACCACACAACCTTAAATTATATGAAATACTTTCCTACATAGACGATGATTATATATATGATATTTATTTATTAAAGACTATAAAAATAATTCTCATCATAAAGGATTTTTGCACACTATATTTTCAAAATTAAATCATTTTTTCCTAAATCACACCATAAAATTGTAACACTCATTTGTCAAATGTAATTTGAATTACTAGTCCCATTGTTTTAAACTAAGATTATAAACTATAACATTTCCGATTTACCCACTATGGATACATATGATATATTTTATAAGTTAAATCCCAACCACATGATATATTTGACCAATTTAAAATAAAATAACATTCACATTTTAGAAAAAATAACCATAAACACTTTTATTCTTTTGGGTTGCTGTTAAACCCACATTGGAACATTTTCCTTCTTGTCTGCTATAAAAAAATAGAATAACATATTATATATTCCTGTATTATACTAAAAATAAGCATATCTATTTATTTATTCATAGAATGATTAACCATTATGTAAAAATGTTATCTTTCATTGATCGGACTAAAATAAATATTTACATTTTAGTATTTATGGAACATTACAAAATCAATATTTCCCTTTCCCCATCATAGAGCATATAAACTTTGTTATAAAATATTTTCCTTATTTGATGTAAATAACTTTAGTGTGACCCATTATGTATTTTTATAATATGCTAAACTTCATTATAAAATTTTTACCAATTTTTGATAGTATTAAACATCAGTATATCACCCTATAGAATCCAAATAACCCTAAAATCAATTGAATCCGTTAAATATTCATAGATTGTGATATATATTAGTAAATCCTTTTCAATATTCTCGGTGATGACATACCCTAATATAATATCATCATTATTTTTTCATCAAAATGAGAAAATTTATATTCTCATGTATTTATTATTGAGAATGATGATGAGTTTTTTATTAATGAATTTGTGAACATGGATCATTTTAAAAAATGAATGTGGACATGAATGATAGTGAAAAACCAATGGACACATTTTTTGATGGTGAGATGATAAAAATTAATCTCTATTCATAATAAAAATATGTAAAACACCTCTATTGATGTAATTATTATGAGATTATATGTGATATAATGGTGGGATGATTTTATTTCCCATTATGTGAATTGAAAATAATACATTTTAGTCAATCCATTTCACTAATGTAAACTTGATGTGTTACTTGTATGGATTTAAGAATCATTTTTTTATAATAAAATGAATCTAATTGATGACCGAATAGCCGAAATATTTCCACCACCCACCAAATAAAAACCACACAAGCTTTCTTTTCTGGTATCATTTACCACCTCCCATGATTGAACCCTATAGGGAGAATTAATTTAATTTCTTCTGAAAATGATATGAAAATTAACTGAAAAATTCAATAAAATGTTGAGAAATTAACTAAATAAGTATTAGGATGTCATATCTCAATGATACCTATATAAATGCTGACACCATGTTTTCTCTTCATTTATAAACAAATTAATTTCCACCATTACACTTCTCCCTGATAAAAAGATCAAAAATAATTTATAACCATTATAATACTAATGATTCACATTCCAAATATATTTTTAAAGTCATATCCCATACAAGATCACAATAATAACTGGTAATTACCTATGTTTGATGTGAAGAAACACTTTATCACCATGTACACCGCCCAATCATCTCTTAAAAATTTAATTTTTATATTAAGTATGAATGTTTTCAAATTTCTTGGAATTATTGAGAAAATATACATAAAAATATTACTAAAAAATATTTTTAAATATTTGTAAATAACTTCAGAAATTACATGTTTGGGGATGCTGGTGTTCTCATGTTTTATGATCTCTCATATAATTTTCCAAATATAATATCTAAAATCATTTCCATTATATTTCTTCAAAAACTAAAAATATAAAAACCAAAATAAGTATACTGATTTTAAATATTTTTTGATAGTAAAATATATCTATATATACCTTAATTAATTTTATTTTACGTAATCCAAATGATATTTATGTTTAGGCACCGACATATTTCCAGGATTTAGACTATATTTAGTATCCAAAATATCTTAAAAAATTCTTGTTTAGACACATATCAAAACATATAAATCAAATTTTATCTACAAAATGTTGATTATAGTGTATTAAAAGTTTACAATACAAATAATGTGTTGTGATTTTGTTATAAATCTAGGTATTAGATCCAAAAAATAAATATTTGTCATATCTAGATTTACTGCAATCAGCATCCAGTGCTTCCTAAAAAAAACAAATATGAAATGAAAAACAAAAATAATATTTTTTGTGATTATATTGTAGAGTTTTACCCTTGCATTATAGAAATAAAAAAGAGTCAATAATTTTTTTATTTTTTATGCAAACACATTATCTAGAAATTTTTTTTTCAATTTCTTTTTTCACCAAGTAAGTTTATTGCAAAGAAATGTTATACTGATTAATGAATATAAACCTTTCTATGCATGGTTTTACCTTTATATAGTAATAATATAAACACCTTCAAAAAATATGAATAGTTAATAACTTTAAGGAACATATTATGTTATTTTTTGGACATACGTATTATGAAAATATACAATATGTACGTATTCACAATTAGGACTCCCAAACATTCAAATTTTAGACTATAATTTATTATTTTGAGACCAACTATGTATTTAATTAATGTTACATATTTTTATTCTTCATATAGAATTTATGAAATATTTTAATCTTTAAATGTGGTTTATATATGAACTTTTAATGATAATAAATATTGCAGGGGAATAAGTAGAGAGAAGGTACCCTCAGAAGGTACTTTTGATTTCTTAGTGTATTTACTAGATTATCTTAACCTGACCATACATTTACCCATCACATTATATGTCTATAATACTATACCCACCTTAAGACCTCTTTAATCAACTTTTATAGGTTTTTTATATGAAAAAATTTCTAAAAAGCATACCTCGGGTATATTTATAATATGATATGTCCATGCTATGAAAGTTCAGATAGCATAATTGACCATTGTAATATCTAGATTACCATGTGGAATAAGAGAATCAGAATTAAAATCCCTTTATACCTTAATCCCTACTCTTATGTGATATTTTTGGATTTATTTATTATGTATCTTGTCACCTAGGATATTATACACCATACCCACCAAAATAAAGCGGTACAAGGGTGTTAACATATAGAATTCATAAACAGTTTTACCCTATATAATTTTAGTAATATAATTTTATTAGAATAAATTTGATTTAAATTTTTAAGAAAAATAAATTAAAAAATTTATTACCTTGGGTGAGGAATGCAGTTGAGGGAAATGACTGGCCTCAAAGCCAACGGGGCCATTTGGTTCTTTACATCCACCCCCTGTTTTCTTTGATCATTTCTCATATATTATTCATCCAAACTAGACCAAAAAATAATATATTATAAATCATATATTTGTGCCATAAATACTTTAATCATATCATATGTATCAAGTTGTGGTTTTTTCTTCTCTAAATTGGTCAAGAAGACTCTCCAAAACCTAATCCTCTAACATGAACATATTGTTATAGCCACTTAAAATCTATTGAAATTAGGTTTTTATGGTTTGGTCACTATCTATTGTTTTTTATAGACCATATAAATATCAAATTAACATAAATAGATATTTATTTTGGAAATACTATTATCAAGCATAAATAATTACAATTAATTCATACATACACATGTTTCCAATATTGTTTTTTTGGTTTTCATATACTAGTTAACAATCTTTATTTGAGTGATTCTCCATCCATAGCACATGCAGTGGGATGGAAGTGGCATTGAATTTTGATTCATCAATCTTTATATAAACAAAGAAACATATATTATTTCATATCACATAAAAGTTTCAGGTTTATTTAAAACAAATAATAATTATTTCTCTTGTAATGATTACCCCATCCTTGCTCTGGGAAAGGGATAGATTGGTTTTTGATGCACGTTCTTTATTTTATGAAATATTGTACTATTTCATAAATTAACAATTTTTAATAACATTAGAAAAAATAAATAATTTAAAATAATTTATTATCAACTAAAATGCACCATAAATGATTTCCCATTATGAATACTGTTGGAAGAATTCTATGTTTCATGCTTTATGATGTGTGAATATCAAACTGGTGGGAGTGTATTTACTTTTTCATCTGCATCCCTAATATGTAACTTGGTATGAAGAGTCCATGATATTTTATGGGATTCTCTAGTGGCCATTAAGACATATTTCATATAGAAATATTTTAAAATAAATTAACTCTATAATGAATAATGAAAATTTAATCAATGTTTCACAATATAATTTTTTGGTAAAATAGAAAATGTATATTGTGAAATTACCTTTATATCTTTATAAAGGGTTTCATTCATTATAGTTTTTATTTGGTGCCACCAATCTATTTCAATCAGAACAGTCATCCTCTTTGTGAACCCAATATAACTAATAAGCATTGAATTGTTTAGGTAAATAGGTTGGCTATGTTACTTCTAGCAAACCTGAAATTTTTTACCGTTACTCATTTCCATGATAATTTTATTCAACACTACGATGTTGTTCCATTCCTATTTTTTAGTAACATGATATTGATCACCTAATAATTCTACAATTTATATATCAATAGTTTATTCTTTCCTGGGATTGGTAACATCATCACATGCAGAATACATTGTCTGTATGTGTAGTAAAATGTTTAATTTATTTTTTTTAATTCAGTATAGAATAGATAAAATTATGAGGAAAATCATAGTATATTAAAAATTACATTAAACTTCTCACTGAACTCTATTTTTTTAACAGTTGAAGGGATTTGGATCCTATATCTAGAATCCAAATCCACTATTTATGGTTCCCTTCAACATAGATGACATTTTATACATTGGGACCTCCATTAAATAATTGTGTTATCTCAATGAAAGCATCATCATTGAATGAATTTTCATTTTCCCAAGAGTTTTTTTAGTAACCAATGGGATAATTAAACAATTCTTGTTTACTGGATCTGAGATATAATGACTTACATTTCCTATAATGACATTATAAATTACTCTTACTTTTTCAATCCACATTGAAATTTACCTTCACAATGCCCCTTTCATCAAATTTCACTGCACTACTATTTTCAACCTATTTTGAATGGAAAATAAACAGTTGAAATGTTGTATACTAGAAATAATATATCTATTCAAGAATTCCAAAATATGACATATTCACATAAATTGTATTTCTTTCCTTGGAAAAATATATCTGTATCACTTCTTATACTGCAGTCATCATGTTCTTTTGTATAGAAAGTATAACCATTGATTACAAAACTAGTGTAAGATTTATATTTTTTATTTGACCACCTATTTTTCCATCAAAGTCCTTTGATAATTGAATTCTTATTTTTAGATAAATCCTTATAAATATTCTCTTTGAACCATCCTTTGAACTGGAGATAATGTGTATTTGATATCTATCCATCATCCATTGATGGATTCAAACATCTAAGTGTTTCTTTGTGGGATTCAGTGTATGGATCAAAATATTCAAAATTATGTAAAATGTAAAGGCATTCTTGATCCTGATATGTAATGATAATTTTAACAACAAATTTTCTGATAACCCTTCTCCTGCACGGAATACATAGTAATGAGACTTTGGGAGGCCGTTGTTGTCAATATCTGATAGGTAATTAGAATAAAATTCAACAAATTGTTCACTAATATATCATTCTGCAGTATAACCATCTAGCCAAATTTGATTCTTGACATACCACTTCAAAATATTCATAAAATGTTCAATGTGGTACATCCCTATGTAATAGACCTGACCACATAGTTGAATCTATCTAACCAAGTGAACCATTAGGTGGACCATTATATCAAATAATTATGGTGGAAATAACATATCTAATTCATATAAATTTTTAGGAAGAATTAAACTTAAATCAATGGGTATAAAATATTAAATCAAAGCATGACAGTTATGTCATTTTATACCCTCTAAATTTAAATTATTCATTGACACAACATTATTGATATTTTATTAATACCTCTTTTAAACTTTTACACCATTAATAAAAATAAAAATTCTTAATTTTTCTTATTTGGATAGTGGGTATGTTATTGGAGGAGGAAAATTCCTCCCTTTACCCTTCACTAGTGCCAAATATCCCCTTATGAAAATGTCAATCATGTCCAACAAAGCCTTGATGCCATATTTTGTCTAGAAACATTTATTAATGAAAAAATAATACTATCAACCACATTTTTATCTACATTCATGACATCAATAATATGTCGGATATAAAAATAATTAAAATATGACAATTCAAAGATAATTGATCTCTTTTTATAAACTGATTACATAAGGTTTTTTGAAAAAGGTTTACCAAAAACAATGTCAATAACTTTTACATTATCAAATAGTTGATCACCAGTTAGTGGAGACGGTGTTGTACCTTGTTTAGTATTCCCATCGAATGATTTCATCCATGATCAATATTTATGTCATCGTGGTAAAAATTTATGATTCCCAAAAAACAAAGTCTTTAAAGAATGTTTTGACTAAATTGAGTGGGTTCATTCTTCAAAAAATGGGACACCCTATCATTCATTTAATGCTAAAACCTAATAAATCTCAATAGAGAGTAATTTAATTTATCATACTATATAACATGGCCCTTAATTTGAGTTTTTCACATCTGTGATCATCATAAATTGTAACACCTATAACCCATTTCATTTTTTTATCTTTTTTCAATAGATCCAAATAGATAGAAAAATCATTTCTAGGATTATTTGATCCATATATAGAAAGAGACATCATAATTTATTTTTTACTTCATGCATAAACATGGAGAAAAGTTATAATTTACCAACATGATGGCCATTTACATTGAGTACTACTCTATATACCCAAAGGATTTATTCAATATGTAGATACCACAAAATGAATTTTTCCCAGATCATTTTGAAATTATGGACACTCACAATCAATTTTCTTCCACTAAGTTAAATATTCTAGACGACGTAGGTTCCAATCATTAATTCTTGTATTTATAAGACATGTCAATTGTCTTGTGGTTTCTTTTCATCCATATAGTCTTTTAAACCATGGAATGGTAAGAAATTAGCATACATATTTTTAATTATTTGATTCATTTTTATTTTATTGATCTAGGCCACAATTCTTGTATTTTTTGTGTGATTCATAGTCCTTGGAAAACAATATGATATCATCTAAAAAATCATGTATTTTTTATTATACCAATGCAATTAAAAATAAAATTCATTTAATTTTATAATTTTCTTCATGTAGATTATCAATCAAGAGACATGGTAGTTCTATAACGATGGTGTCACTCTATATGCTGATAGCTTTTAAATTTTATAATTTCAATATAGCTGAAAATGATGTATATTTATTGAGAATGATAAACTATGGTCTCTTAAGAGAACTATTTCACTTATCAATAAAACTTGAGACAATATCAAATGTTTTCTTTAATTTCCATTTTCATTTATTCCATGTGGTCTCTTTCATCATTTTCACTTGTATTTATATCAAATAATCTGTAAATAATAGTATCATCCCAATTGGTGATGACATTCTGTTTTCCCCATGTTTGGTACAAATTTTATATATTTGATTTATTCTGTGACAAATCAATTGATCTTCCTAATCACCCAGACTAATTTTTATTGAATAAAAACAAAATAAAAATGGACAAAGGATTTAAGAAGGGTTGGTTGCATGCTCTATCGAAAACATGGTGAACTATTTAACTCAATATTCATATTATTTTGTCATATAATTATAATTTATCCTTTTTTAATTCCTATTAATCCAATTATGTTAATAAAATATTCATTTTGTACAAAAAATAAATATAAACACATAAGATATTTATTATCAAAGGTGAAATTTATAGATAATTATATTTAGGGAAACCCAACATTTTTTTGTTTCAAATAATTTCACAATGTTTTGAATAAATGGGTAATAGAATTTAAGAAAATAATTACTCCAATATGGTAGATATTATTCTATGAATTTATCTAAAATTATTACTAGTACTCATAATGGAATGACTATTACTCAGAGTAGTTGAAGCAATATAGGTGCATGTCTAGAAGAGAATGAGGATGAGTCACAAACAACATAATGCAATAATAATATTTTTGGAGATGAAGCTAATGAGGTTAAAATATTTCTCCTTAAATCTAAATGTTATCGGGATGGGACTTGGTAAATAACCAGAAAACAGTTCTTAGTTTGTTGCCTAATGACGAGAAGTTTCTCATACACACCGTGGTTTGATAGATGAGATGATAATATAATACATGTTCATTGTTCCATTAGTATTTTATACCCCTTTTAACATTACCAATGGGTTGATATACATGATCAACTTGGATTGAGCATACATGTATCACAATCCCTTTTATAGAAATATTATTGTGGAAAGACTACTCCTAGTAGAATCAAATGTATGATTTCCTAGTCTCACATACTTCATTCAATATAGAAAGTCTCATAGTTAGTATACAAAGAAAAAAACAAATAAATAACCTTCCAATGAATTTATTAAAGAAAAATTGGATGACTTAGAAAAAATTAGGATTATGAGAAGATATTAACGAATAATAAATTAATGATCTTATGACTATGAATGTTTTCCAAATTCAATATTGAAACCAACCAATTCACATAGCACTTTTAAAGATACCAAAAGGTTTTAAATTATGAAATATTAATTAAAAATTTGAAATCATATCTCAAAAATAATTTTCAAATTAAAATGGTTTCTTTTTGAATTTTTAAATACCCACTTGAAATCCATTTTTGAAACCAACCACATCACTTCACGAGCTTCAAAACACTGAATCCATTTTATTTAATTTTAATAGAGAACCTCATAGTTTTACATAAAAACAAACTTTAACGGTTAAAATCATGTTTACTTTATCAAAAATTAAATGTAATGTTGTCATGAACCTAAAAATGGTAAGTAGTCCACCACTCTGTATAAAGTAAAACATGGTTATTAAATATTTCATAAACATTTTATATATCTGATATGGATAATTTTTTATTCGATAAGTGAAAATTATAAATTTAAATCCTAACATTATTGTCCAATACTACCGACATATATACCGAAGTTACCATGGGATTATTTAATAATTTAGTAAAATGAATATTTATTTATCAAAAAATAGTTTTGTCAAATATCACACAAGAATCCACAAAAACAAGATTTCACATTCCATGAAATTTATTTAAGAATAAATATAAAAAAGGTTTTATGAATATTAATCTTGTAAAAAACTATTTTTCAAAATATCATGAGGTTTTAGATATATCTGTGTGTGATATCAGGATTATGTATGATTTGAATTTATTTAAGTATGTGTCAAATTGGAGGTGCTTGAGTACCCTGGGTAAGAGAATGATGAAGGTTTTTTTTGGGAAGGAACCGACCATGAAGTTACACCTATTTTTGAGTTTTTACATTGTTGTGGGTGTTGAGAAGATAATGGGGAGATTTGGATTGTTTAAAATTTTTTACAGAGCAATGAGGTAGCACATTGTTAAGTGAAACTATGCATTTTCACTAAAAATTTAGCTAAAGGATTCCAGAATAATGTTTTTTCAGAACATTGTGTGTGGTGATATAAAATCCACATCGCACATGTTGTTAAAATTTTATATTTATTCTTGGTTTGATTTCTAAAGTATGTTAAATATGTTTACTTGTTTTAAAATTATTTATGTTATGAAACTAAATTTTGGAGTTAGTCTCTTTAAATTTTTACATTATTTCATTTATATATGTTCACGTCTAGAAATTATATAAGCTCAAAATCATTTTAAGATCCATAAAGGAATATAGCTATAATTTGTTTTGGTTACGTTAATTCACATTATTTTTATTTTGTAACCTAAATATTAACCTATATTAGACCTTGGTTAAAGAAAGGAAATTACTATTTGGAATATATTTAAGTTATAATATCTTAAGTAATTTTATTAAACATAAATTTAGTTTAAAATCACAATTTTAAATGGTATGAGTATACACTGTTATGTATTTCCTTATAAACCTTTTCTTATATTATACAGATATTCATTTCCCAGAGTCGGTACATTATTACATAACATTGGCATGATCACAAAGGATCAAGTCTCGAAAGACCGATTAGTTTAGTAGTCTTGGAAACACTAGATATATTCATAAGTCTTACATTAAATCATAAGGTAAAAAAACTAAAACAAAATCATGTCTTCATATCCCCTAATAAAATCCTTTCAGGTACTGAAGTTATTATTTTATAATGGTAATAACAAATAAAGAAGAAGTGGAAGAAGAAAGGAACTTGAAAAAGGGTGGTGAAATCATTACCTCTTCTTTGGGTTCTTCCTTCTGATTTGATCAAAAGGGCTCCTTAAGTTGGATTTATGAATAAATTAAGGCCTCTAGGATGAAGTGAGGGAAGTTGAGAGAGTATTTGGGCAGAGGTTGGATGAACCAAAAGGCTTCGAAGGTGTGAGTTAATGAGAAGGGGGAGTGCCCTTTTATAAGAGGGGTAAGGGGCACCTTTGGAAATGCTAGATATATTATTTTATAATAAATTAATATTCGGTTTCTAATGGCTAAAAAGTGGATTATTTAAATGTTAAGCTGGGGATAGGTCGAAAACCACTCAACAAATAGGATTTAGACAGGTTCGGGTTACTATATTAACCTTATCTTTAAATATTAACTCTTAGTTAATTAGTTTCACTTTTACAATGTCTCTTTGTATTTTTATATTATATGGTTAATAAACATACTATATACATCCTAGAGACCCCCAAGTGGTCCATTAATAATACAAATATCATTATATAAGTCTCTGGGCTGAACCTTAGATTTTTAGGAATTTTATATCAATTAATAATATAATATTTGTTTTAAAAACACTTTTATGTCAATTTTGACACTATTCAATAATTGATTTTTGTAAAAATCATAACAAAATTAGTACTTCAAAATAAGTTAATTAAATCACTCTTAACATGTCATATTATCCTAGAAAATTAGTAAAATTCATAAGTCTCAAATTATATTTATTTGGGTATTTATAATATCTATTATTCTAATTTTTCACTATTATGGTAATTACTGCATCACCATTGTGTCATATATAAATTAAATTATTTAATGTTTAAAAATTATAATTAAAATATAATTATGTGGGAAATCATTTTAGATTTCTAATGAATATTTATAGTCTAAAATACAACATATTTAACCCTATGTAACAATTGTTTTGTTAAAAGATATATGCTTGTGTCAGTTTTGTATTCATTTTAACTTAATTAAAATAAAGTGTCCCTATAACTGACAAGTGGATCCATGGGGTCCCAAAATCGACCCAAATATGCCGATGGTCGTCCATGTATCAACCAATAAGGTTAGGACACGTTTTAAGGTAATTTTGTATTATTATAATATTATTTTTTAACCCTTATTTACCGGATTTACCCTTTAACCATGGTAAATAAAATATTTACCGAAGTAATTATTCAAAATGTCTTAAAAGAAAAGTTACCTATTTACACAATTTTAACAGCCTGATTCCAAATATGGAATCCATTTTTCCAAATTCAAAACACAGAAGTGGCAGAAATTAATTTAAAATTAATTCCCGTTGTTAAAACAAAAAGCGTGTTTTTAAGAGATAATAACTATCAAAAGATTGACACTTGTTTATGTCTGGTTTAATTGTGAAATTATGTCCAATGACCAACATTGAATTAAATGGTAAAAATATATTATAAATATAATTTAAAACCACTCAAATTCATAATTTATCAATATTAATTATTTCAATTAAAAAAGTTGTTTTTAATTAAAATTTAGTAATTTTAACTATTCATCAAAATATGAAAGTTATCCGAAAAGTACCAAAATTTCACCCTAGGCTAATTTCGATATTCCAAATCCAAAAATGAAGTCCATTTTGAGAGATAAAATTTCAAAAATTTGGTATTACTATTCATAACGGCTATTTTGATTTGGTTGCGGTGTGTTAGAATCTCGAAGTGGCGTACAATTCATGCCATTGCATTATTCAAAGGGAAACGTACCATGGAAGCTTGGGGTGTTACATTCTACCCTCCTTCAATAAATTGCGTCCTGGAAATTTTTTAAAATTGGGGTTGATAATATAATGGAATGTCCCACATCGGAAAAAGAGTTAATAAAACTATCACTTTAAAAGAAAGGAAGAGAGGTATAAAGGTCACCCAAGATAACCCATACTAGGATTCCATGTAGTAAAACATGGATATGGATGATAAATTAAGTGTTCAGTTCTGATGGAGAGGGATAGAAAACATGATCATGAGAAAGTTAACAACAAGAAAATCACAAACTTGTGGTGGGACAAACAGTCCTTAGTCTCCCAGTAGGAAAAGTAAATGGACAACATTTTTTGTTTTAAGTTACATTACATAAGGACAAGGAATTCATTTATGATATTGACTAATAACATAAAGAGATATACTTAATTTTTAAGTAAAGTTTTATTATTTAATAACTTTTTACCACTAAATCATTTTTTTTGAACAATGAGTATTCAAGGAGACTTGGTCACAATGAAAGAGCTAGAATAAACTTCTGTAGAAATACATGATCCATGTAGGATAAACTATATATTTACCTTGTCTTTAGAGATTAATCAAAACCAAAATTGTTAGTATAATATCTGATGACCCCCTAAATGGATATTCCATTAGAGAAAAAAACACTAATCTTAATTTCTAAAATTAAACCATCAATACCCCAAAGTTAAATAAATACCATTCAATAATCAATTGTCCTTAAAATCCTTTAATATAATCCAAACTAATATTGAAACCCAAAACGTATAATAATGTAGTCTTCCACATTAAATTATATCTCCAAATGACATTAATTACTCTTAAAGTCACATACATAAAATTAATTAACCTAATCATTTCCATAAATAACCCAAATCACTATAAATCCACAATAAAAACATAGATAAAAATCCACCATTACTCCTCAAATGAAATCCCATACTACTCTATTTTCCTTAGGCATATTGTGTTCACAACAAAGAGAAAAACTTCCAAAATAACATTTATCACATAATCACCCAATCATTTTCTTATACTAAGGGTATTCATTTGATAGGACATAAGATCTCAAATCAAATTATTATTGATCAATAAAATCATTTAACTAAAAATAATATTCACACTAACTAGGGACTTCACGTAGTCCACTGGTAGGCGATAAATCCCACTCGCACTTTGGTTGTGGGTTTGATTCTCAAATCTTTGTCCGATGCGACGAGTTGTCACACGGTCTACATGATGTCCTTTTTCAAAAACTATATTTTATAACATTACCAAAATGAGATAAATTCCTCAAAATACCATAACATAATTTAACCTCAAATGTTATATCATACCTTGCATTTTCATCCCAAATTATAATAACTTATAAGTCTCTCAAACCCCAATGATCATATAAAACCAAATGTTTATTTATACCTATATCTACAATAGAAGAGATAATTCTTCCTCAAATATCATTCTCACATGGAAAACTGCGGGGTTACAAATACAATAGAAAATTATTCCAACGTAAACCCATCAACAAGGAGCACTAATACTTTTTAAACATTTCTCCAACCATTTATTTCCACATAGCTTCTTCTTTGACCAAGAAAATATCCTATATAATAGGGAATTCACTCGGGTAATGGACAGGTCCGCTACATTTACGACAAATGACTGTAAATGGTTTCTTGGGACCATTTTTATCTTCATCCATAGTACGCTTCATTTTTCTTCGGCAATTATTAACTTTATGTCCTTCCTTCCCTCACGTAAAGCATTTCTTTGTCCCATTGAGACACTTTCATGGGTATATCCTTCCACATTTCCTGTATGATGGAAATTGAGGATTTCTTTCTCCATGGTCTCCACTGCTGGAGCTCTTATCATTCATCACCTTTCTATTCTTTTTTGAGTCTGGGAATTGGTTAATATATATATTGTTGATCATATTTTTGGAAAATTGATTTGGCATAAAGACAATATCTTTTACGCCTATCAACATTCCATTTTGATGCTTATTTCCACCACTGTTCCCACCTTGTACATCATTCTCAAAGTCACTATGACTTCCTTGGAATCCATCCATTGAATAAAACAAGAAAGCATTGCGTGAGTAACAATAGTTATAAAATCATTTAGAGATTAACCTGTCACCATATTCTCAATTTGAAACACATTAAGATTAACCAAGGTCATTTACTCTCATCTTATATATTTAATACTTCAAATCGATTAGTAAAGAAAATTTAAATTATCCTAAGAATATCCCCCGGGAGTGTCGTAACCAAGAGTGCAGCAAGGCCCGTTGTCGTGCACCAGTTCCCTTTCGAGTCTAGCTCAAAGCAGTGTTTTCGGGTTTTACCCCTAGGTACATCTGTGCCAGAGCCGCCTCTACCTGCTCGTATCCAGACAGGGATGTATTGCTCGGAAAACTCACAAAATCTCTACAATACCAAAATTCTAAGAAGTTATTATATACTAATCCTCAAAGTCAATGTTAGGTCTATGCGATCTAATTAGAGTTTATCTAAATCTAAATTCCAAGGATTGTACTAAAATTCCTCTGAATGCAACTGTAACGACCCGACCCTAGATACCCAGAGTCGGTGCATTATTACATGACATTGGCATGATCACAAAGGATCAAGTCTCGAAAGACCGATTAGTTTAGTAGTCTTGGAAACACTAGATATATTCATATGTCTTACATTACATCATAAGGTAAAAAAACTAAAAAAAATATTGTCTTCATATCCCCTCATACTATCCTTGTAGGTCATTCATAAATTACATCTTCTCATCCTGGGAAAAATAAAACACTGAAAGGGGTAAGCTCAGATGCACAGTAAGGATAACAATATAGCAGAAGCTTTCATAGATAAGCATAAACACTTAAAGAAATTTATAACTAAAACAAAAGCCTTTTAAACTTGAACTTCAGAATAATATGGAAAAGATAAAATTAAATAATGCCATTTACTTATTCACATGGATATTATACTAGTTAAACACTCACATGAAATATCAATAACCACTTTCATAATGATGGAATGCATAATGCCAGACTATCATAACCACATAGCCAAGGCCTCGTGCCATGACAACAAATAAGATTTTTCCAAGGCCTTGTCCCAAGAAACTAGTTTGTCTCATGAAACCTACCAATGCTTCGAGGAGCTATAGTGGGCTCCACCCATCACTTATTAAGTCCAATGCATTCCTCATATGAACACGTTTAAACATAACATAAACATTCGTATTAAAACTAGCTTACGGAATGGAAATATTTTAACCACAAATCATGAATGGTATAAAAATAGCACATCCACAGTCAAACATAACTCATTCGATACAATATGGAAGATTTTATTGTATCACATTAACCTCAATCAAGAATAATGAAGGATATTGACATAGATGAAAATAATAATCAAAACTATTTGAGAGAAATATCCCCCTTTTTCTTGAAATCATTTAAAAGTCACACTATTTGTCAAGAACCATTGAAAAAAAAGATTTTTGAATCAAAGTGTCCCATACAAATTTGAAACTTTTAAAAGGAGTTTTAATTTTAAAACATTAATGTCTATATAAATAAAACCTTAAAACAATTTTTAAAACATGGACATTAATGAGCATGATTTAGAAGAATAAGTCTTTAAAACATTTAAAAATGGTATTTTAGTTAGAGTTTCTAACCAAAAGAGAGACACTTGAATAAAAATAATTGAGGTAATCAAAACACTGTAATATCATGATAATAAAGGAATTCATGATATACAATGTCAAAGTACATTATATACACCACATAAAAGTGATTTGGTGTATAATAACAAATAAGTCTCAATGGAATGTAAATTGAGATGAAATCTCTCATAAAGGATGTATCCTTAGATTAAAGATAAATCAATGACATAGTTATGTGTGAAAAGTATAAATACACTAAATATGATTGGATATTTAGTGTAAAAAAATCAAAGGACATTCACACATAATCTTGTAAAAACAACACCAATGAATTGGATGTTTAACTCAACAAATAGAGAATAAGTTAAAATTACTCTTATCAAAATCATATCTATGACATGAGAAATTATCAATGGAGTGATTATGTGTATCAATAGTATATCCACAGGAAGGGGAGTGGAAATTATGACATAACCAAATGAATAGTGATTGCACACATAATCTTGGAGTAATATAATCAATGAAATATGTGTAAAGCCAAATGAGTGGAAATTGAAATTTCAAATTCCCTTATCGATTAGGTAACATAAAAAACATACACCCATGAAAGAAGGATCATACCATGAAGATTTAAATATGCATAAATTAACGTATATGACACAATGAATACAATCATGGGAAGTACACACACCACATGCAATAAATAAGTGGTGAACAATGGAATTCTCACGGAATTAAAAGTGAGATAAGAAATCCCTTACCTTGTACTTTTCCTTGGTTGAGGGTAGTTTAACCTCCTGTATAATGGTGAAATAATTTTTATTTAATTATAAAAGAATCATTTACATTAATATGATATCATATATGATCTTTTAACATTGATTTGTTAATAATATCTTAGTATTATCGTTGTTTCAGGTGTTAACTTACTCATTTTCTTTTATATGTTTTGTTACGTAAGCCATGTTTTTCATGGATAGGTTTTATATTATTCATATCCAGAATGATATCAAGTCCTTAAACATTATTTTTAAATAATCAAATTATAAATATACTTGAATGGATACGATGGAGAATGAATCTCATCGTGTTCGTGGAGACGGTAGTCCGTACGTACGCACGAGCAACAATATAATTATTTTGATACTAAAATAATATATAATTAGATGGTATATCATATATAAAGAATCATTATCATTTTAAATTTATTATTTACATGAATTACACATCATTATTATACCCATCCAAATAATAATTTATTGAATAACAATTACACCACGACGTGGAGACGGTAAGCCGTACGTACGCACGTATGGTGACATGTTATTCAAAGGATGGATAGAATACTGAATATGATTGTACCATATTTATAATAAAATCACATTATATATAATATACTGGAGTTATTATTTTAGAATGGTAATAACAAAGAAAGAATAAGTGGAAGAAGAAAGGAACTTGAAAAAGGGTGGTGAAATCATTACCTATTCTTTGGGTTCTTCTTTTTGATTTGATCAAAAGGGATCCTTAAGTTGGATTTATGACTAAAGGAAGGCCTATAGGATGAAGTGAGTGAAGTTGATAGAGTATTTGGGTAGAGTTTGGCCGAACCAAAAGGCTTGGAAGGTGTGAGTTAATGATAAGGGGGAGTTCCCTTTTATAAGAGGGGTAAGGGGCACCTTTGGAAAAGCTAGAAATATTATTTTATAATAAATTCATATTCGGTTTATAATGGATAAAAAGAGGATTATTTAAATGTTAATGTGGGTATAGGTCTAAAAACTCTCAACAAATAGGATTTATATAGGTTTGGGTGACTATATTAACCTTATCTTTAAATATTAACTCTTAGTTAATTAGTTTCACTTTTACAATGTCTCTTTGTATTTTTATATTATATGGTTAATAAACTTACTATATACATACAAGCGACCACCAAGTGGTCCATTAATGATACCAATATCATGATATATTTCTCTTGGATGATCCTTAGATTTTTAGGAATTTAATATCAATTAAAAATATAATATTTGTTTTAAAAACACTTCTATGTCAATTTTGACACTATTCAATAATTGATTTTTGTAAAAATCATAACAGAATGATTACTTCGAAAGAAGTAAATTACATCAATCCTAACATGTCATATTATCCTATAAAATTATTTTAATTCATAAAAAGTCTCAAATTATATTTATTTGGGTATTTATAATATCAATTATTCTAATTTTTCACTATTATGGTAATTACTGCATCACAATTGTGTCATATATAAATTAAATTATTTAATGTATAAAAATTATAATTAAAATATCATTATGTGGGATATAGTTTTATATTTATAATGACTATTTATAGTCTAAAATCCAACATATATAACCCTATGTAACAATTGTTTTGTTAAAAGATATATGCTTGTGTCATTTTTGTATTCATTTTAACTTAATTAAAATAAATTCTCCCTATCACTTACAAGTGGATCCATGGGGTCCCAAAATCGACCCAAAGATGACCATGGTCGTCCATGTATCAACCAATAATGTTAGGACACGTTTTAGGGTAATTTTTTATTATTATTATTTTGTTAACCCTTATTTACCGGATTTACCCTTTAACCATGGTAAATAAAATATTTACCGAAGTAATTATTCAAAATGTCTAAAAATAAAAGTTACCTATTTACACAATTTGAAAATCCTGATTCCAAATATGGAATCCATTTTTCCTAATTAAAAACACTAAAGTGGCAGAAATTAATTTAAAATTAATTCCCGTTGTTAAAACAAAAAGCATGTTTTTAAGGGATAATAACTATCAAAAGATTGGCACTTGTTTATGTGTGGTTTAATTGTGAAATTATGTCCAATGACCAACATTGAATTAAATGGTAAAAATATATATTCTAAATATACTTTAAAACCACTCAAATTCATAATTTATCAATATTAATTATTTCAATTAAAAAAGTTGTTTTTAATTAAAATTTAGTAATTTTCACTATTCATCAAAATATGAAAGTTATCCGAAAAGTGCCAAAATTGTCCCCTAGGCTAATTTTGATATTCCGAATCAAAAAATGAAGTCCATTTTGAGAGATAAAATTTCAAAAAGTAGGTATTACTATTTATAACGGCTAGTTTGATTTGGTTGTGGTGTGTTAGAATCTCGAAGTTGCGTACAATGCATGCCATTGCATTATTCAAAGGGAAACGTACTGTGGAAGCTTGGGGTGTTACAATTTATTTCAAAATAATTTGAATAAAATCCATGGAAAAACCTTTATCCCATGAATATAATTAAACCAAATTGTGTTCTAGATCCATTGTAAACATTACACCTAAGAATACTGTGAATAAAAATGAAATTTAAAAGACTCATGTATTCTATGATGTGTAAAATGAAGGAATAGAATAGAAAAAAAAACCCAAAGAAATTTGAATGGAGGGAGGATACAACTAAATATGAAGAAAGAAAGAGGGGGTTTTATTGAGAAAAACATGAAAATTGTGGGAGGAGACACCAAAATTGAAGTAGAAGTATTTGGAAACCCTCTTAGGGATCCAAGGATGTTTGACTGTGCATGAGGGAGATGATAGGTGATGAGACAAGAAAAAGCCACAATATGAAAAACTACAAAATCTAAATAAGAATTCAACAAGAGAGGAGAAGAAGAAAATAACATACCTTGGAATCAAGGCTTGATTCATCTGAGATAATGTAGAAGATGAGTACTGATAGTAGTGGACTTCGGTGAATGATTGAGAATCGCAAATGAAATAAATGCGGTAAGGTTTATTTTAAATAGATCGAGGAGAGTTTTATCAGTGATTCTAAAAGGGTGATGAAAAGGATACCTTTTATCCATTCCAAATTAATAAGCACCAATAAAATCTATCATTATCAGTGCTTCTTTAGCATTCCTAAAGAGAGATCTTTATCAGTTGCTAAAAAGCACTGATAGAAGTCATATTTATCTGTGTTAGTGTTTTAGTGATGATAAAGGATTTATTATTATTCTTATAAATAACAATAATTATAAAAATACATAGAATTAATTCTATATGACTATAAATTTATTTATATCATTATATATCATTATATAATCGTACATAAATATATTAAATATATTAATTATTTAAATATATTTATTATAGTTTTATAATTATATATATATATATATATATAAATATATAGTTATTTTTTTATAAATATATAAGTACATTTTCTTAAAAAATTATATTTTTTATTTATTATTTTAAATATATAATTTTTCAAATATTGTAAATATACACTTATAAATATATTTATATATAAATATAATGGTAAATATATTTATACTTATTTATTTATAATTATCAATATATTTCTATCATTATATATATGTATAAAATTATTATTGTATTTAATAAATACATATAAATATAAATATAAATATAAATATAGTAAATATATTAATTATTTAGCCTGCATCCATGGTCCACTGTTGTCATTTGAGAGCTTTTTTACCATGAATTCATTCATCATATTCTCACTATCCACATGATCACATGGTTTTCTATCATCATCACTTCTCGTAGAAGAAGGAATTTTAAATGAGTTATGAATAATCAAATTTTTTATTACCTTCTCATTCTGAGGGTGTACAACTGTGACTGAAGGAGAAACAACATGGTGATCCATCCCACTGTAACCATTTCAAAAAAAAATCACCCTATTTAGAAAGAAAAGAGGGAGGAAGAGAAAGTATGACAAAAGAGATGACGCTAATAGATGATATTGGTGGAGTCTCCATTGGTAAAGGAACACAAACATTTACTAGGAATGTTTGAAACCAAAACTGAACCAGCAATATTTTTAGATCCAATAATGCCTAAAGAAGAGGCCGGCATATTTTTTTAGTCCTAGAAGGATCACCAATCCTCTAGAGGAAATTTTTAGCATCGTATTGTCTACTATAGGAAGAACAAGAGGGCGTTCCATCCTAATATAGATATGTGTAGAAGATTCATCCCATAAGACATGTGAATGAGAATGAAGAGAATCTATATAAGGAGAAATTACCTTATCATGGATAGTTTTGAGGGGGTCTAGAGAGTCCTTGATTTCACTGGGAGCTAAAAGAGATTCATCTATACAAATCATATAGATAGTTCTTTTCTATGGAGAGGATGTGGAAGCAGACTCATAAATTCTACTAACTAAACCCAATTGATAGGAAATACGAGTTTAGAAGGAGCGGGGAGTTACATTCCCATTACCTATCACAAGTTCAAGTTGGAAAGATGTGATATATTTTTATTTATTCTTCTTAGATGTTACGAAATCCATCTTATAGTTACCTATTCTGTTTTTAGAATTAAGCATAATATTATCGTTCCAGAGATTGTAGTCAACATCCTACCGAGTTGAGTGATCCATGATCAATTGACTAACAATTGATTGATCATCCTCATCATTTTAAATACCTTTGGACAACACATATTTAAAGTATAAACCATTTAAAATGACATTACCAGATGAACAATCCATAGGTTGACAGTCATTTTTCAAATCATACAAAGATACAAGGGACTTACTATTTCTTTTAATAGGAGGAGTGGGTCTTGATATGTCATTTTCTATGCATCCATCCATTAAAGAAAAATCTTCTGTAACATGTATTCAGGCATCCTTATAAGAATACACCTTAATCATTTGGGCCTATTTAGAGGATGAATTAACAATAAAAGGAGTAATGGTAGGACCGTCTATCTTTTCAATAGTGTTTTTACATTGCTCAAAATTATTATATGAAGGCTCCTAATTTTTCCACCTCCGAAAATGTTGAAATTCATGTCCTTTGATTTGGAAATTTGAACAAACTACGTCCCTTCTACATGAATATTTAGCGTGTCCAACCATTTTACAAAAATCAAAAAATAATGGAGTTTTCTTAAATTTAATTCTAAGTCCAATTTCATCATGTGGTGTGGATAATATCACCCTATAAATTAGGGGATCACTTAGGCCAACTTCTATTAAAATACGAGCATTATTCCTATTGCAATCATTCTTAGTAGAATAATCTATCATATTTGGGATTCCAATCATTGATGCAATGTCAAATAATATATTGGGATGCCATATGACACAGTTCAGACCATGTATTTTAATCCATACCTAAGCACACATGTCTCTGAAACCGTTCAGATTTAATTTTAGATTCCAATCATTAATTCTAATTGTTCCTAGCCTCATATTTATAGAGCATATACTCTAGGAATGCCCTTTAAGCTTCACTAAAGGGATCAAAATAAAAAAAACCTTTATTAAGGGACACACACTTAAAGTTGGAAAATCGCCAAATAGAAACAAATCTAGTAATAATATCAAGCATTTTCATTGGTTATATACCTTTCGTGAAAATAATATGACCAATTATATTGTGGTTATATAGATCAATCCTAGTTGCAATAACATCGTCTGAGGTAGATACATGTGCAGTGGTAACTTTCCAGATGATTCGATGCGGGACATAGTTTTCATGTGGTATAAAAGATCATTCTTAGAAACCTGTAGGAGAGTAGAGTTCCTTCAATGATTCCAAATCGTGAACCTTCTTCATATCTGGGGGAGACAATCCTTGCTGATAATCGAACCGATTCAAATCGAAGGAATGGAGATTGATGCTTCTTTGACGAAGTAGGTTAAATGGATCATCGGGGTGTGATAAGAGCCATAATTCAAGTTCTTCCATCTTCTTTAGAAAATATATTCATTATTTAAACATATTTATTATAATTTCATTAAAATTTAAATATAAAAATATTTATTTTTAATTTTATAAATACATTAAAAAACAATATATATATATATTTATATCATTAAATATTTAAATAATTATATATATATATATATAAATTAAAAATAAAAATAAAAATAAAAATAAAAGTAAAAATAAAAATAAAAATAAAAATAAAAATAAAAATAAAAATAAAAATAAATATGAATATAAATATAAATATGAATATAAATATAAATATAAATATAAATATAAATATAAATATAAATATAAATATAAATATAAATATAAATATAAATATAAATATAAATATAAATATAAATATAAATATAAATATAAATATAAATATAAATATAAATATAAATATAAATATAAATATAAATATAAATATAAATATAAATATAGATATAAAAATAAATATTAGAATAATAAAAATAAAGAAAAATGATATATATATAGTAAATATATACATTATTTAGATATATTTATTAATATTTTATATTTATTTAAATATATATGTAATTATTTTATTATAATTATATAAATAATTTTATAAAAAGAATATTTATTTATTTTTAATAAAAAACATATAAAAATATAAATATATTTATTTATAAATATTTATTTACAAATATATGTTTAACATTATTAATGAATATATAACCTTAAATGCATGCATGCTAAAAATGAGTGAAATTGAATAATTAAAAATGAGTGCACTTTAAAAAATAATGAAAAATTGATAAGTTTTACTAATTAAATAAAACTTATTAATGAAATAAAGACATATATAGATTTAAATTTGAATAAATATTTAAAATATTAAAACATTTTAAATAAATATATATAAATATATTTTA
This sequence comes from Viscum album, assembly GCA_963277665.1. Classification (NCBI taxonomy): domain Eukaryota; kingdom Viridiplantae; phylum Streptophyta; class Magnoliopsida; order Santalales; family Viscaceae; genus Viscum; species Viscum album. The sequence goes on along the minus strand of OY728141.1, from coordinate 386,260,071 downwards.
GAAAATGATTAAATTCCAAAAAAATAAAAAAATATTAAAAATGAATTATTAATACCTAACTATAATAATATTTTAAATACTTAAATAAAACATACTAATTAAAATCATAATATATTAAATGTATCATGTTACTAAATGAAATACTAAAATTAATGCTAGAATTTGAATAAATTACATTAATATTATGTGTATATATTTCTATATATGATTTCATTAATTTTATAAATATTTTGGTGTGTAGTTTGTATATTAAAATGTATTAATTACATATATGTATATGTGAAAAAAATGTAACATACTTTTTATATATGTTAAATTTAAAAATGAAATTACATTCCATTAATGTATATTAATCAATTCTACTAGTCATTATTTTTAATTAATATTAATTTTTAATTATAAGCGATTCTTCAAAAAATAAATGACTTATTTAATGTAAGAATAAATATTTTATATTATATAATTCATTTTTTAGAAAATATTATACATATTGATATACTAATATATATATATATATATATGAATATATTTCTATATTAAATTTAATAATTAGTAATTATGTATAAAAACCATTAAAATGAATAAGACATTAAAATATTTTTAATTAAAATATTTTATTCATTTTATGTATTTATATTTTTTATATATTATTTATTACTATTTATAATTAATTAATTAATTTATATATATATTTTAAAATTATTTATTTTTATTAATAATTATTTCATTAATAAAGTTTTTAATAATTTTTTAATTTATTCAGATTTATTTTTTTAATTGAATAATAAAATTTATTCAATTTTAGTTTTTTATTTAATTATTTCAGTTTTTTCATTTTATATAACTATATCTAATATATACAATTTAAAAATATTTACAATATATATATTAAATTTATTCATTTTTATCAATAATTATTTAATTAATAAAATGTTTAATATTTTTTATTAATTTACCCATTTTTTATTTTTTTTCTTTAATTACATCATTTTATTCATATTGTATATCTATATTTAATATATACTATTTAAAAAAATGTATAACTTATATATATATATATATTTATATTAAATTTATTCATTTTTATCGATATTTATTTAATTATTTTTTTAAAATTTCTCATTTGTAATTTTAATATGTTTAATTTTTTCATTTTATTCATTTTATATATCTCTATTTAATATATACTATTTATTAGTATTTATAATTTAACATCCTACACCACTTGATTGGCTTGAGAAGGCATAAGGACATTATTTGGCTTTAAGTGACATCCCCAAGACACCCAAGGTTGACAGTAAATACCAATGGATTTATGAACACATGGGGGTGATTTTCCATTTTGGAATATCAAAACCAACCAAACAAGTCATTTATAAATAAACCACTATGTGATTCACGATACTAATTAAATATAACTCAAAGCATACGATTTATATAAAAATGAAACAATACAAGAGTACCATAGTGGAAGACTAAAAAAAACATGTACACAACATAAGACTACAAAACCATCAAAACTTAGTGAAAACCACATAACTCCAAAGATCCAACAAGCACCATGATCCGACTCCACAAATTTCCAAAGTATCACTAAACACCACTAGGGAACTGTGATACTTTACCATTTCCTGTGTCCTTATAGACAATATCTCCAAATGCACTAAAGTGCCAAAGCATGGATGAGTAATGAAACTCCACAGGCTCTCTCCAAAACACTTCTCTACTCGGGCCACAAGGATAGAACAAGTTATCGCATTTATATAAAATAATTTATTCAAAACAATTGGAAAAAAATTCTAATATATATCACAAACAACCAATTTTGTACTAATGATTTTTTCTCAAAAAAACCGATTTCCAAAGAAAGAAACCAGACTTTTCATTATAACAATAACATTAATTTAATTGGAAATTACCTATTCCATATCACATATCCACACAGAACCACACACACCCACACACAAGTTTGGTGTTACCATTATGGTGGAACTTCACATCCATAACCCACACCCTTTGATGGGGGTACATCACAACCAATATCAATCCATTACACAAATTCTCAACCATTTTATGCATATAAAATGTAAATAAAACCATTTTCACACAATTTATTCATTTAAAATACCACAATTTTTTTGAAAACCATATCCAAAAACCAAATTCAATAAAACCAACCTTTTATTGAAAGTAATTTTTACAAAAACCTATTTCAATAAAACTCATCTTTTATTGAAAACCATTTTCCAAGCATCAAAACCAAATCACCATTTTTAAATTATCATTTTAAAATTATTTCTCCAATATCACCTTTCTCCAACACACCCAATTTTGCACAATATCAAAAATCATCATAAAAAAGGTCTCTAGCAATCATTGCACAACAATTTCAAAATAAATTTTACAAAAAAATAAAAAAAATTTAAATCAATAATTAATGTTCTAAATAGAGGAGTTAAGAGTGAAGCCATACAATTTTTAATTTTGGAGAAAACAAAAAAGAGCTGAAAAATGTTTACAAAACTAGGTCGAATATCAAAAAACCCTCCTTAGACCTCTTCCCATAACTTAAAAAATTATAATCTAATCATATTTGGAATCAAATACCTTGGATCTATCTACAAAAAATGTAGATCTAAAGAACCTAGAAAGAGGGAGAATTAGATCCAAGTATAACCATTCAAAACTACCAAGAACGATGACTTACTGTGAGAACTAGGATTTAATTCACCAAGAGAAGCCTTTGGATCACCTTTGAAGTGATAGGAAAATCGTCCTTAGCCTTTTATCGAAATAAATCATGATTTTGGGATGAAATAGTGTATGAAAGAGGGGTTAAATGCCAAAGCCAACCTAGATCCACCTTTTTTGGATTTTTTTTTAAACCATGTATGGTTAGAAAAACCATCCGATAGCTAGGCACCATCTTTTGTTTCAGGGGGGAGCTCGCACTTTTGGCTAACATGGTTAGAAAAACCATTCACCAACCATTCAAATTCTCTTTATCCCACTTAGAAAGGTTTATCATAAGTGACCACTTAGTTTGGAAAAGATGTTTCTTGCTCATGCGCCTTCTCTTTAGCCTCTGTCTAAACATGCATAGTTTCCAGTAGGTGTTGCACGGTTTCCCCATATCGCGCAATGACCATGCACACTTGTATATGCCCCTAAAAAATACTCTAAACATCTTCAAAACTATCCCAAACATCACCTAAACACATTATATACATAAAAAGTGAAAAAGTGTTACTTAATTGATACTGAGGGTGCTACATTATCCACACCATTGACCCTGTTCATCCTTAGAAAGTAGAAAAACATCATTGATATGAAAAACATATGGCCTTTTCTCTTTCATTTCCTTCTCATGTTCCATAGTCTCTTCTTGAATCTGACCATGTTTCCACAAAACCCACACTAGATCGATAATTTTTTTATTGCAAGTCTTTCTATTTCCTATCCACAATCAGCATTGGGATATATACTAATGAAGAATTAAACTATAGTTTAATGTGATCCCATAAAAGCACATCATTAGTGTCAGGATGATACTTTTTTAACTAAGATACATGAAACAGATGACATACAATAATAATACTTTCTTTAAAATCCAATCTATTTTCCCCCTCAACAAATCATTCAAGTATCTCAAAAGGACCTATATATATGAGATAACTTTATCAGATTCCCAAAATAATGCTTTTCCAAGTCTTAATGAGATCATCTAGAACACATGATCACTCACCTCAAATGAAAATGTAAATCGAAGATGATCTGCTTATGATTTCTAACAACTCTATACCGCCTCCATCTATTTCCTGATCAATTAAATATTTTTTGTTGTTTCATGGACAAGGATCTGTCCAACCAGCAAAGTATCACCTGTTTCCACCCAATAATGCGGAGAAAAAAAGGTATGAATATAAAATAATTCAAAAGGATACATATTTATCGTGTCTTGATAACTATTTTTTATATGGGAAATCTAATAACGACATGTGTTCCACCCATGTGCCACTAAAATCAATTACACAGGCCTGCAACATGTCTTCTAACATTTTTTTGTCTGTTCGAATTGACAATCCATATAAGGATGATATGTCGTACTAATTGTCAAATGATTCCCAAGGTATTTTTGTAAGGATTTCTAGAAATGAGATGTAAATAATGGATCTTTGTATAATACTATTGAAACTGGTATTCCATGCCTCTTTACGACTTCTCAAATATAGATTTTAGACAGCTCCTCCACCATAAGAGATTCAAGAATTGGAATAAAATTTCCAACTTTGTGAGTCGATCCAATATAACCCATATGTAATTGGGTTTCCAAACCACGATTGGGATACTTATTATAAAACCCACAATTATCTGCTCCGATTTCCAAACTAGAATAGTTAAATACTGCAACATACATGCTTGTTTATGATGCTCTTACCTAACATGCTAACATAGTAAGCATCTTAAAACATACTCATTCACCTTCCTTTTGATACTAACCCGCGAAAACTATACTTTCATTAACTTATAAATCTTTTTTATTTATGGATGAATATTCTATATTTAATGGTGGTATGAATTAAGATGTTGTTCCAGAGAAGCCATATGTACGGCCATCCAATTTCTAGACCACAAAAATAAAATATCATATAGCTTACATACCTAAATGGTATCCTCACTATTGAGTTTTTTAATAATGACCACAAATTATGTATCAGTTATTTGTACCTATTTAAAAAATTTCACTAAACCAGGAACAAGTGAAAGTAAAAAAAGGTCTCTACTTCACCCCGGTCTTTACATTCAAAGGCCATGTCTGCTCAGACTAACATCAACTGCCACTCATCTGATGCTTCTTTTTCTAACTGGGCATATGTATTTATTCTTAATTAATCTTCCATCAAATTACCTTTTCTTAGTTTATACATCAATTTAATGTCAAAAATTTAGAGGCACTCTATCCATTATATTCATATTTTGTTCGAATTCCATCATGATAAAATTAATGTAAAGATTTTATGATCGCTGAACAGAATAAATTTTTTCACCAAAGATGTAATAAATCCATGTATTCAAAGAATGGAATATGGAATATTAGTCCAAATTCTGTTTTGGGCAGTTCTTCTCCTCCACTCATAACTGGCTTGATCCATAGGAAACAATATGGTCTCGCTGCATGAGAACTCATACCAACATGGATCCCAAAGAATAAAAAAACACCACATACCCATGTCCTAATTATAGAAAGATCAAGATTGGTGCTGTTATAAGGTGAAGTTTCATCTCTTGAAAATACTATTGACATTCCTCATTCCATTGGAATGGAAAATTATTGTTTGGAAAATCTATTATAGTAAAATATAGTTGTGGGACATTATAAAGGAAATGTTGATAATAAACAGTTAGAACAAGAAATATTTGTATCATAAAGACATTATTTGGAGGTTTCTAAGAATGAATAGATTCTATCTTATCTGGATATATAGAAACACTTTTTTAGAGATCACATGGCCAAGAAAATTCACCTCCTATGTCAAAAAATCAAACTTTAATAATTTGGAATACAAATGATGATCCCATAAGATTCCCAACACTACCGCCAAGTGTTCCTCATGATCAATCCTTGTTCTTGAATACACCAATATGTCATCCACAAACACCACTACAAAAGAATCCATATATCACTGAAATATCAGATTCGTCAAATCCATAAAGACTGTTGGTTTATTCGTAAGAATGAAAGACATTAACACATATTTATAATGGCCATATTTAATCATGATAGATCTTTTGGAGATTTCCACCTTTCGAACCTAAAATTGGTGATATCCTAATTGCAAGTGAATTTTGGAGAAACATGGAACTCCTCTCAATTGATCAAATAGATCATCAATGCGTGGATGTGGATACATGTTCTTTATTGAAAATTGTTTAAGATTATGATAATAAACACATGGATGAAGTGTTCCATCTACCTTTTTGAAAAAACAGACAGGTGATTCCCAAAATGGCATGTTCTTCCTAATGAAACTATTTCATTCCATCTCATAAAACTACAATTTTAATTCACTTAATTCTATTGGATATATTAGAAAAAATGGGAGGGAAATAGTACTGGTCCCTAAAAGGTGATCAATCGTAAACTCCACTTCCCTTATAGGTGGTAACTCTATGAAATTGTCAGGAAAGTTATATAGAAATTGATACAAAACTGCTAGAAAACTGATATTCTCAATCTAATACATCTATTCCAAAGTCAAAGATTCCAACTATTATGAAATCATTCTAACTTTTAGTTTCAACAAGACCATTTCACTTTCCTTTACCTTCCGGTCTCCTCAAAAAAGATGCATGATGTCATATTTTGTTGTAAAAATGAGCTTTATGGTATAAAAATCAATGCAAGCCTTGATCTTTTTGAACCAATACATACCAAGGATTATATCATAGATATCCAACTCAAGAATAGAAATGTCCCATATTATCTCTACTCTATCAATAGTTATATAAAATGCTCTAAACATAAAGTTTCAACATTCTCTTTGAATAAGATGAGTTTGATGATTTAATATAGAAGGAATCACCTCATCTTTTAAAATAGTCAAATAAATAGCATGAGAAGAAATAAAGGAATGATAAACACTTGTATCAAACAAGGATTGCATAAGGGTATATTTCAAAAGAATCATAACTCATTACATAGATGGTACATATTGATTATCCATGATAACCAGATCAGCTCTACATAATTTCTTGCTCACCATAATTTGTACTCTATTACCCTATTTAGATTGTACTACCTGAGTATTGATTGTATTCTTAGAATCACCATGGATAGATTTATTTTACCGAGTAGATTGAGTATGCTTCCCTCATCCCGTCGAGGCATACGACGTCTATGAAACCTGAGAAACATCTTGAACACTCGACATTGGAGAACTATTACATTAGTGATAAAGATCCCCCATCTGATTGAAATTGTGGATTGATCTATGTTGTGATGTGCACTCTCACTTCATGTGGTCAAGCAAACCACATTAGAAACATCCTTGTTTTCTCTTGGGTTATGTAGGAATGTTTATTGATCCCACCATTATATTTTTATTCATTATCCCACCTTGGAAGTAGGTGTCCATCTTCCAATTTCTCCCAGCATTAGATTTCTCATCCATTACCATAAGTATCAATATACTTCGTACTCCTATTTGTCCAGATATGTCCCATTCAACTATAACCTTTCTATTGACCATATTTATATAATTCATAATACATATCACATCAATCTTCAATAGATTATCCTACCTAATCCTAGATTAATATATGTATTCCTTCAAGGATGCACTAGAAGAATCTTTAGGTTAAAATCGGAAAAAATTAATAAATTTAACCTCATACTTGATGATAGATAGATTTTCCTTCTTCAAGCTAAAAATGTACATTATTCATTGAATTCTGAATGTGGGAGGGTAGAATGGCCAGTTAAACAATTCTTCAAAATCCTCCCATGTATGTCCTTGGTCCAGTTTATCTTAAACAGCTAAATACCACCATTGGTGCATAAGATCCTCTAGCTTACATGAAACAAATTTGACTTTTAGCTCTACTGGTGTTCCAATGAAATCAAAGATATGATTCATCTTATTTAGCCACACCTCTACCATTTCTGATTTAGAATCACCTTGAATGATGTGTGGATTATTCTTCTATAATTGGATGGAATGATTAACTTTCCTTAAATCATACATCATGTTCCCCATATCCTTATCTTAAAAATATTAGACTATACTTCGAACCAACTATTGGTTCACCAGTGGCCTAGGTACGACCACATTCATAGAATCTTCTTATGGTTGGGTCTTATAATGCATACCGAGTACCATTTTGTTTAAAAATAAAAATTCCCTAATTCTCACACTCTATCAACTGAAGTCTTAGAAATCTAAAATTCTATCACATCACTACTATCACAGAAATGCTTCCCAAAATCCAAATTTTACTATGTTCAACCATTTTTGATAAATTTTAACATATTTTTTAAAATCAAACCATTTTTAAAATACCACAACCATGATATTTCTAAAAATATTTCATTTGAAAACAATTTCATTCTTTTTTAAAAATCAACACATTACACCAAATCACATATCATTACTCAAAATGAAATACAAACTCCTAGTGGGAAGTCAATTCTATATTGCATGTCATGATCGTCTTATTGAATGAACCCATTAAAATGAGAATACAAATCCTATAATATTCTTAAAAATAGTTATGTACCGAACTCCCCAATAATATAAATTTCAACATAAAAATGTTAGATATATATTTTTTATTTAATACATTTCAAGTCAGGATGATCATACTCCTTTATACCAACCTGATACATGGAATTCACCAAAATTAATTTCAACTACAGGACTGAGATAACTGAAGATTACTTATTAGTCAAGGACCTTACAAGATGATACCACTAATTGAAACATGATATTTCTAAGGACTATGATTGATACCACTTATAACATCCCACCCTCCTCATTGCCTTGATAAGGAATAAGGACATTACTTATCCTTATATGACATCGCCAATATGCCAATGTATAGAAATAAATTCAAAGGGATTCAATAAAATACGAGGGACTATTTTCCAATTTAGAATAATACAACCTACTAAACAACTCAGAACCAAATAAACCACTACACGATGCATGATACCAATGAAAGAAAAATCAAATAATTCCATTTATATCAAAATTTAACTACACAAGAGGACCATGTCAGAAGAATAAAAAACATCAAAGTACAAAAAAAATACTACAAAACTATCAAAACTAAATGGAAACCACATAACTCTAAAGCTCTAAAAATATCCATGATTTAAGTCCACAAATATCCCAAGTATCACTAACCACAACTAGAGAAGTGTGATGCTTTACCTTTTCCCATGTCTCGATAGACAATATCTGCAAAAATAACCAATGTAACAAAGAATAAGTGAGTAATAAAACTCAGAAGGTTTTAACAAAATTAATTCCTTAGTCAATACAATAGGATAGTACACATTATCAAATTTATATAAAAAAATTTATATAAAACAATTGGAAAATAGTTCAAAACATTATCACAAATACAAACAATTTCATACTGATGTAATTATATCAAATAAACCAATTTCCAAGGAAAGAAACAAAAAATATCTTTCAAACCATTTCATCAATTTCATTGGAAATTACCTATTCTATATCCCATAGCCACACACAACCACACACACCCACACACATGCTTGGTGTTACCATTATGGTGGAACTTTACATCCATAACACGTAACCTTTGATGGTTGTACTTAATGAAAAATATCCATCCATTCCATACATTCTTAACCTTTTAAGACATATCAAATTCTAACACAATCATTTCCACACAATTCAATCAATTCAATCAATTGAATGAATTCAATAAAACACACTTTTATTGGAAAACCATAACCCCAACCCAATTCCACAAAACAAAACTTTTATTGAAAACCATTTTTTTAAAAAACCATTTCAATAACACTCATGTTTTATTGAAAACCATTTTAAATGAATTAAAAAAAATCTCCATTTTAAAATCATCATTTTAAATTCATGTGACTAAATTCACCTTTGTCCAACACAACCAGTTTTTTACAATACCAAAAACTGTAATGAAATATGATTTGTAAAAATAAATTCATAACATATACACAATAAATTTCACACAATATAAATATTTTGAAATAAACACTTCATGTTATAAATAGAATATTTGAGAGTGAAGTGAAATACCTCATTAATTTATAGAAAATGAAAAATGGCACAATAAACATCTACAAAACTAGGTTGAATCTCTAAAAAACCATCCTTAGATCTCTTACCCTATCATCAAAAAATACAAATATAATCATATTTGGAATCTACTACCATTAATATATCCAATATATAAATATATATATATAAAACATAGATAGAGGGATAAGTAGATCTAAGTAATATAAAGAAAAACTACCAAGAATGATGACTTTGCGTGAGAATCCGGCTTTAACACATCAAGAGAAGCCTTTAGATCACCTCCAGATAAATGGAAGAAGCCTCCTTATCCTTTTAGTGGAAGAAATAACATGTTTCAGATGGAATGGGGATAAAAACACAAAACCAACATAGATCCACTATTTGTGGATCTTGCCTTTAAATCATGCACAGTTAGTGGCACAGTTAGAAACACTATGTGATAAAAGTGAACTATCTTCTATCTCTGGTGGGACCTCTCATGGTTTGAAAAATAATGATCTAACCATAAAAGAAATATCTATCCCATTTATCAACATTTCTCCTAAGTAGCCACACATTTTGGATAAACCATTCACATACCCATACACCCTCTCCTTAGACCATGTCTCAATGTGCACAATTTCATTTAAGTGTTTCATGGTTTCCAAAAACTGTGAACCCTTATAAATTCAAAAAAAACACTCCAAACTTTTTTTCAATTATCTTAAACTTCACCCAAAAAATTATATTCTTAAAAAGCATAAATAAAGCATTACTAACTTGAAACCGGGGGTGATACATAATATATATATATATATTAAATTTATGAATAATTATTTATTTAAATAAATGTTAATATGTTTTAATTAATTAATTTTAAATTTTTATTTGATTAATTATTTCAATTTTTTATTATTTTTAATACTTTTATTCTTTTACTATCTAGTTTTCAAAAACTATTTGTATATGCATCGGGCGGGGTCTTTAGGGAAAATATTAAGATGGGAGGAGGGTTAGGCTAAGTGTAGGGTGGACCAAGGCCTATGTGGGATATTTCCAGAACCATTTAAAAGATTATAATGTATACATGAGCCCATCCCTATAGGAGGCTTCTGAACAACAGATACAACTGAATGATATATAAAGGAGAACCCTCCAACGTGCTATTTCGATGTGGGAGTTTCCAAAAAATTTGGTCATTTATAAATGATTTATTGTCATCCTTGATAAACAGTATCCTTTTTAGTGATAAAAACAAATCACTGATAAATAGAACCATTAATTTCACCATTTTATAGCACTGATAAATACCAACACTGTTAAATGCATATTTTATAATAGTGGGGTCTTCATAGACAAAGTTCCTCAAAACTGTGTATCTGTATCAAAGAGACATATGCCCTTAAATATTAACCTTCATAGGTTATACATAGGTGTTGGTCCTCAAAGCCATGTATCCATCTAAAGGGCCACATCCATTATGAGATAAACATTAAGAGGAACTCAAAAGTCATGGGTGCTCAACTTAAATTCAAACTATGCATGATTTACTAACATTCCAAATGGGATATGAATGAATTACCCTAGATTTCCAAACCCAACTTCAAAAAATCAATCCCAATACACTATGAGCCACATTCCTTGTGGGATCATATCAAATCTTGGAGAACACATCTGTTCTAGGTTCCTTAGAGTACTTCAGCATAAGTCCCACATAAAACACTAACCGAAAACATTTCACCAATAAATCCTTTCAATATGACATTAAAACTAAACGGTTTGGTCCATATCGCATGGCCTTAAAAGGTATGAAGTGTCTCTTTAATCGGCACTAAAATACCTAGGTTTTTATTCCCTTAAAAAGGATATTTAGAATGCCCATTTTGTGGGACTGATCCAAATATTAGGAAAACTTTTGTCTCCATAGATGATGATAAACTCCAAAGTTCCCCATTGTGTGGCTTGATATTAGTATAGTAAAAATAAATGACTTCCAAATCTATAATCCTTGAACAAATGGGTACCATCAATGTATAACCTTGGATACATACACATATCTCCATCGATAAAGAACCTTATATACCAACATATGATTTTAAATTTCATACATGATAATAATGCATTATTAATTCAAATGTGAACCATTTCATACTTGGGAACTAATGAAGGATTTGCAAATGACATAAATCATTAAGAGAGTCCCGAAGCTAGAAATAATTCCCTTAAAAAGGGTGTGAGGAGCCTGAAATCCCATCATATCAACCAATTCGATTCCTTATGCATTGTTGGGTCCTCTACTGACATCCACCTACGTTTGGAAATTAGGTTCATAAAATATCTCAAATAATGAAACCATTGGGTGTTTCCGGCTCCATGAACAAAACCCATTGGAATCCACTAAAAAAATGATCCAGACACAGAATATTGTAAAACATTCAAATCCCCATAATCAACCATTGAGGGCCGAACATTTTCATCATAAATTGCAACCATTTAATTATTAAAAACTCAAGATACCTCATTTACTCATTATATCCTTATTAATTATTATTATAAAAACTATGGTAATTATTTTATTACTAACCATGTAATATAAAGCTTCAAATAATTGAGACATTATGAATAAAAATTTAGGATACATTTAACCAAATTAAAATTTTAAATATGAGAAAACATCTTTTATGTTAAAACATAAGATATTAGAAAAACTATTTTTATAGAAAAATTAATTTTTATATATTAAGTCTGTCATTATTTTCAATTAATTATTAATTAAATGAGTTTTTATATAATTTTATAGATGTTTGAAAATAATATTACAGTAATATTTTAATGTAGATAATTTTAGTTTATATTAAAATTACACAACTCTCTTAAAATTAATTCATTGAAAAACATCCATTTTTTCTTATACCATGACAATTAATCCTTATCCATAGTAATTTATTTTTAATAACAAAACATAATATTAGAATAGATAAGATTTTTTGACATATTGATTTTAAATATAATTTCTTATCAAATAAAATTAGTATGTGTAGGTAAAATTAATTTTTAGAAAATGATATTATGATTAATCCAAAAAATGATCTATGTTGTTTCAAATAAATTTTTTACAATTTTACATTTCAATATTTAAATAAAATCAACAAATATAGTTGATAAATGTTCCTATCAAAAAATGTATTTTTATAATATTAACTATTGTTTATTATTATTTCATATCAATTACTAATTAATATATTTTTAATATATTATATATATTATCAATATTATTTATTATAATCTAATCAAAATATATTTAGTTTCTTGAAATAAAAAACTAATTTTAGAAATTTAATTTATTGAGTATAAAATATTATCTCTATTATTTAGCTATACTAATTGAATTTTAATTTTATTAAAAGTTCCCATTATGTTATTTCTATATATATTTCATAAAGTGGCTATTCTTATTAATTTTTTCTAATTAAACAGATTGGTTTTAATAGTTATAATTTATATTTATATTTTATTTAAATATTTTGAGTTTTTATTTAAGTTAAGTCTTGCATGTGGAGAAAACTATAGGACACATTGAATAATTTAATGATAGTCATAAATGAGAATTTGGTTATTTTATATTCTAAGTTGTAAATAAATTAAAAACTAATTTTTTAATTATTAATCATTGATGAAACTAGTTGAAAAATTTCATAACATATTCATCCTTCAGGATATAACATATAATATGAAAAAAAACATACTCACTTAGGTTATATTAAGTTACTTATCATTATTCAAAAAAAAATTAATCACTCATAAAATCTAGTACACCAACTTGTATATAACCTAATCATATATTATCGATTATATATATTTCTTAGAATAATTTAAATCTCCTAGACATTAAACCATATTAAAATAATATATTCCTCAAAATATTAACTCTATCGTCAAACCCCAAATATATTAATCACTATTTTATAAATTCAAAAAATAGTCTGCATATATCATAATCCAAAAATGAGATAAGCATCAATTAAAATATAATGTATCCCTTTTCCATTAAATAAATAATAAATTTCAAGTATATTAATAATACCTATCTCATTTTTTTGGAAATCAATTAATGTTTTTAACCTAGGAGTTATTCATCCCCCAATCACGTGTTCTTCAGTTAAAATCACAAAAAATATAAACTTGTTATAAAATAAATTTTCAAGGACATAGATACTGTTTTATATGTATATCAAAACAATTAAAGTAGAACTACTAAAGAAAAATCCTTAAATGTTTCACAAAGTCCTTATAATATTTTGAATATACAATAAAATTCTTGATAAATATCAACCACTAATGAAATCATCTAAGAGTATTAGGATTTAATTTAAATTTAGATATCTACCTCACTACATTTACTAAGACAATGATACTGACTTATTTCTACCATAACAATCATATACTTAAATTATCAACAATTTAAGTTTTTCCCCTAATTGATTTATATGGAATATTTGTCTCTGGATATATACCTTTATTAACTTGATTTTTTATCCTATTTGAACCATATTATAAAACCAAAATGGTTATAATAAAACAAAAAATATGAATATGAAAACCTAAATCCAGATATATCTTCCCTCATTAAACCATTAGTTTTTAATTCTGATACAGTCTGATTAACCTATGAATCTATTTTTTAATCGTTGGTTATCAATGGTCATTTTTATGTTAGGTTCTATAAAATAATTATTTAACATAATTATTAAGACATTTATATTTGTTTAAAATATAATTTTATTAATGAAATCATATCCCCTAGTATTGTCAAAGAAGCTGGGTGGTTAGGGCTATTTGTCGCACATCAGGTGATAATCATGTTAATACCCAAACTGTCATTTTTGGGGTTGTTATCCCTTGGTCCTTCTATTCATGAAACTCTATCCACTTATAGTACCCACACATGGGTGTAATTTCTATGAAAAACAATAGAATCCCTAATTTACCAACACATCAAGATGTCATCCATTACTTTTCAAGGGTTTTCATAGAAGTTCTCTAATCCTAATCCCCAAATAAACTGTGAATTATTTCCTTATTGTTAATTAATATACTATCCCTAAAGGGAATCTATAACTCTAAAATTGCGACCATCCTTAAAAATTTTGACCCTTAAATTATTCTAGAAAAACATCAAAACGTCAAAATTTATCTAATCCTTTACTTATATACCAATTATGACACCCCAAACCCACACTCTGGGAGCTAGTGAGATAAACCCATAAATTATATACCATTTTTAATACCATCTATGTAATCATGTATATATCCACCCATAACTATAATAAATTAGTTTAATAATTACAATTCATCAATATATTCTATAAATTATTGTACACATGATATACTTATAAATATTTCACATTTATTACCTTTTCACCATAACCTTAGAAATGAAAACATAAGAAATGGGTATGATCAAATTCTCTAAGCATGGTATACATAATATGGAAGAAATAAATAACCTAAATATTGATATAATAAAAAATGAGAGAATTATATATCCATGAAAACAAATTAAAATATTGATATAAATAACACTGAGCCCATACTCTGGAGTACATAATTCCGGACATCAAAAATATGTTGTCAATGCCTTGTCCAAAGGAACTGTCCTATCAGGGGAAGAGTTATTCACCAAAAAATCCAATTTTGTCTCATGATACCTATCATATCATACAGGGGCTATAAAAAATTGAACCTAACCAACCACTTGATTAGTACAAAATCATTCAGTATAAGATTTCACTTTAATTTTTATACCATTTCATAGGGAAAATATTATTGAATAAAAATTTGGATATCCATATAATTAATGATATATAATGTCAGTATACAGTCAACATATGTCTTCATTAAAAAATTATAAATAATATTAAAACTTTTTACCATGTTAGTAATATGGATAAAATGATCATAAAACATCCAAATAAATAATGTGTACGGACAAATAATACATAGTAAAAATACCAAAAATCATTCCTATGGGAATAAAAATATACAAAATGAAAATACTTTTCTCTATGTAAATAAAATAGATAACATGATCATAAACCATCTGATGGAAGATGGTGGTTGGTTAAAAAATAAATAGATAAAATTATTAAAATCATTTATATTAAAATAAATACATATATAATTTCAATACATTTCCCCATATAAATAGAATAACAAACCTTGAAGCTGAGAATCATTCTATTTGAATTATGTAAAATGTGATGTTCACATCATATAGAGAAACGAGTATAAGAATATGTCAATAATTGGATAACATGATAATAATGAATTTATAGAAATAATTTTAATGGTTTTAAATCTAACAAAACTCTAGATAAATAATGGAACATGGAAGGGTGTTGACATAAATAAAAAAATACCCTCGCTAGATAATGCATCGAAAGGTATCAGAAGAATTTAATTATTTGACACCGTGACTTCAATAACAAAAATTATAATATAAATATATAATAAAATTTTAACCCCATTATGGTAAATCCTTTTTAAAATTGTAAGGGAAATGGAAGTGACCACTTAAAAAATATTTTAGAAGAAATTTGTATCATTAATGTAAACTAAAAATGTACATGTATCATTACTGGAAAATTTCCCTATACCCACAGTTTTAAACTACGGTTATAACCTATAAAACCTTGTGTATAGGATATACCAATGGTTTGGAGAATAGTGGGAAATCAAGACATCAGTGTAGTTTTGAACTATAAAAATGGTTTGAAAAATCTATACACACAATTTTGAATCATGGGAATAGGTGGCTGAACGTCGTGTCAGTAACCCTATGCCCATGGTTCAGAAATCATGGGTATAGGATTTAAAAATTCCTACCACCTTATTTGAACTATGGAACACCTCTATACAATCAATGTTCCTAAACACTCCAATAATTACAGTTATAGGAATATAAATATATATTTTCTTATATATATATATTCTTGATCCATGGATATAGGTGGAAAACTATAGCAATAATATTTCCCGTTGAAAAGGGTTTTGTTCCTCACTGAATTTTTTCCTTGCTTTTGCGAGAAATTTATACCCACTGTTTACCAAAACCATGGGTATTGGTCATCCTTATTTTCACGGTTTTTAGAGAATTTTTGGTATAGGTTTGACCTATACCAACTATTTTTTGGATAACAGTGGGTATAGTTCTTTAACCAAAACCACTACCAATGGTTTTTTCAAAAACATGGGTATATTTATTTAACCAAAACCTATACACATAGTTTTAGAAAAACCGTGGATATAGGGGTGACCTATACTGATAGTTTTTCCCCCAAAACTATGGGTGTAGCCCTATTTTCCTGTAGTGTCCATTTTAAAGGTTACTTTTGAAAATGTGATGTGAAATCCTTTGTAGTAATTTAATTTTTAAAATAGTAATAAATAATATAATCTTGAAAAGACATAGACCTTAGATTATATAAATGTTTATAGGAAGACAAAACATTTGAATGTAAAATGAAAAACCCTTTTTATTAATTTCAAAATACCTTAGTTTAATACACACATTGTAAGAAGAGTAACTAAAAAATCAATATTATTATAACATTATTTTCATAAAGTGTATTGTGAAATACCATATAATTAAATATTATAGTGGGATAAACTATGAATATAAGGAAAAAGTTCATAATGAAATAATAGAATTGAATGAATAGAGGCTTGTGTTTTCTGTATCAGTTATAAGAAAATACTCCATAAGGCATGAATCATTTGAAAAGGGGTTTATGGAGTAAAAGTGAAAAAAATATTGAATACCAAATAATAAAAGCAAATGATAGAATTTAACCAAATTATTTGAAATAATTTCAAGTGAAAAATAACATACAAATAAAAAAAATCATTACAAAAATCTTACGACTAGGGTAACACTTTAATCAAAAGACATTTCAAGAAAGAAAATGATATATCTTAGTTTATCTAATAAATTATAATATAATAAAATATATAAATTCAAGTTATAGTAAATAAATATACCACTAATCAAAGGAAAATTTTCGTATAACTTTTAAAATTTATCAAAGAATTATAATTGAGACCAAGAAAACCCTTATGGATGAAGTAAATAGTTTAATCAAAACCTATTGAATGAGAGAAAAAATATGGAACATAAAATACCCTAATTAAATTATTATTCATGATATGATTTCTGAAATAGGTTGTATATGAAAAACATGAATAACATTTGGTATATAATACCAAACATGTCTCAAGGAGATAAATTTGAGATGAAAACCCTTAAATCGGTCCTGGTTCGTTCTACACTTGAACCAAACATCCCAAATAAAAATATTAAGTTTGTTAAATACCTATTGATGAAACAAATTTATAAATATAACCTTTTTTATCCTAATTTATAATTATTCGATACAAATATTAGTTAGTCTTTACCTATTTCCAACACAAGACATATGTAATTTTAATCATTTTGAACTAGTTTTGAAAAAGAGGATTTGGTATCTATTACTTTTCTCAATTATACCATTATTTTATCATATAATGTACTGTAATAGATTTCCACTAACAGGTTTTCAATCCATAATCTCATTTCATGGTAGCTTTAGGTATGATCTATGAGTTTGAAATTAGTGGTGATTATGTTTTGATGATTTCTAATAAAAGAAACAAGATTTTTTAATTAATGAGTTAAATTATGATATAGCATAAAAACAAAAAAACCATTATTTGCAAATTTATATCATATTATACTAGTTAATAGGTTATCATATTCATATTTTTATTTAAATTGTGATTTGTCGAACTCAGGTACCACTCAAAGGTGCCCCAAGCCTAGTTATCCACATAGCCTCAAGCGTATCTCCCTGAATGCTAGAGGCTACCGACTATAAGTGATGGCCTATGGTGTGTCTGTAGGGAGACTATTCTCCCATTATTAGAGTATATCACAATAGATAAATATAATAATAGGTAAATTAGAGTAGCATAATGACAAATATATGGAACCACATAAGCCAACATGGATAATGAATAATATAATCAACTAATGATAATACTCAGAAGATGATGATAATTTATTTCATGTTTCCGAAAAATTGTAAAATAGGTATACATGGTAGAAGAAAGTACATACTACACAAAATAAGAAGAAGGATTCCAAAAACAATTCAAGCATCCCGAGCTCTATCTTGGACATTTGCTACCAAGACATATCCTAAGAAAGAAATAAATATCATGTGTCCAAAGAAGGACACTTCTCCTTGTCAACACATGCATACATTTAATCTACATGTGTAAGAATGGCAACAAAAAATAGGTTGTGAGAAAAATATCAGTATTCCACCACCAATATTGTATATAGAATCCATTCCTTATAATACAAATTGAAAGAATTTGTAAGTATACATATATATAAGTAAAGAAATACATTAATGTAAATACCCAATTACCTCATTCAATCATAGTTGGTGTTTTAACATGTTACCATTTCATTAATTAATTATGTTTCAGTTTATATAAGCATGTCATGTGATGTATACCCAACACTAACATCCTGACATGATAATAATAATGATAAAAACCCAAGATATTACAATACATCCATGATAATAATAATAATTAAATGAATATAGGGTAACAACCAATGTATCATTGACCTCAGGGGTCAATCCAACTAAGTAATAATCTACATACTGGATAAAGAGGTATTATTATAATATAAGGGTCATCACCCAAGGAATTACACAATAATGTAGTTCTAACCGAGTGCAATGAATTCATCCATGGTAAAATGAGATAAGAAATGACTAGTCCAAATGGGTGTATCCATGGGACCTCATATCCATAAAAATCATGATGGATCCAAGGAGTGTATCCAAGTAATCCTATAATGATAATAGAAATATTCCACAATGTTATATCGTGAATCCACTAGTAGAAAATGGTCGGCTTCAAAGAGGGGTATCAACAATGGAGACTGACATCCCAGAATTAGAATGGAATACACAAGTGCTCAAGGAATTACCTCAGGAATCCAAGGCTATATTGATTCTGAAAACTCTTATACATATCACAGGGTCCATATACTATAGTCACCTTAAAAATAGTTCATTATATAAAATTAGGCCATGCAATACTCATGCCATTTAATAAGTCATTTGGTTCAAGCTATTTCATTTCATTACCGTGACAAGGCTAATAATTCATGCAATTATTTAGTTCATTAATCACATTTCATTTATTTGGATTACTCATTTACCTTTATTATGACATGGCCATATTAGGATTCTCAACCATATAGAATTCATTTATAAAAAACTAGGCCAAGTGATATCCATAATATACCTACCAATTAACCATTAAAACATTATTTAATCAATTTTAACACATACCTTAGAAGGTTAAAGTGATATATTCACATTTAATAGTTGTTAACACTTCACAGAATTTAATTAAACACTTAAATTTATAATGTTCAAGTCAAAGCTCAACCAAATAGTGGCACAAAGGGGCTTAACAAGGTAATAAAATCATGATTAAGGGAAAAAACCTACTTGGTGTGGTCGGTGTTGAGAAAGTAACCTCTAAAGATGGATAACATATATAACAAGGGTTTTAAAATACTATTCTAACAACAATAATCATTGAACACGAATTCAGTACGCTATGCCTACGTAAATTGGTGCGCACACAACTATGGAAATTTAAAAAATGAAGAAACATGATGGATGAGTCATAGAACACCTACCTTAATCTCATAAGAATCTCCTCATCTAGTATCTACAATTAGATTCGACTAGATTAGATGAGATATGAATAATGGTTCAATGGACGGAAAATAGGTTGTATAGCCTGCATCTAAACAACTTCTTCAAGGGGAAGAAGAATGATGAATGTCTAAGAAAGAATCAATAACTTACCAATGCACGTCCCACATGATAAATGGGGATTGAATTGGATTTAAGAGCGAAGAACATGATCAAAACTATGGAAGAGGCTTTTGGAGCTAAAACACTAAGAATGGAGGACCTCTTGTTTTTAGGAAGAGAAATGAGAGAGAGGGAGTGAATTAGAATAGAAATAATAGGAAAATTTTTATTTTACGTAAAAATTACCAGGTCCCGCATTTTTTCCCCATGGTCAGCCAAACCATACACCAACTTTGCAAGGATCACTATCTTGAAAGGGAATCTAAATGGTTAGGTCATACGATTAGGTAAACTGTACACCAACTATATGAATCTCCTCTACCAAAAACTCTAGAATATTTTCATGGGCACAGGTCCCCTGGTTCACAGTTACAGAAAACCGTGCACCCTACATCACCCTACTATCTAGTCCCGCACATTTAGGGTAGACCATGCTAGTTAGGTCATAATGTTTATAATAATCGTGTGGCCGAGTTATTTTCCCCACCTTTCAGGGTTTTGTTCTACGAATAAGCACCATACACCCCTGAAACCTTTATAACCACCAAAAGCATGCACATTAGGTCAAAATAATGAATATAAAAAATTTAAAAGAACTAATAAATGAGATAAAAACAAATTTCTTATATTCTACCCCCATAATAGAAACTCATACCCAAGTTCACCTTCCAAGGGAGATGAAACACTATATGAGAACAACTATAGCCACTGGGCATGTACATATTCCTCCTGATCCTAGGTCTTATATTGTACATAGAAATACTTCCATAAAACCAATACTAAAGAGATATATCATCCTTAAAGAGACAACATTATTTGGTCAAAAAGGAATATATGATACTCTTCAAATTTAGAATCAATATGTACCTCACCATCCTTGGAACAAAATTATGATAAGGGCCAACATGATAATGGAGAACTAGTGAATCATGGAAGTTGTTGTGAACAAAATGATACATCTTAGGTAATAAAATCTAATATGATACCATCATGACTCTCCTTATAATCTCCAATGACCCTACATAATGAGGTGGCAGCTTCCCTTGCCTCAGTATCTCTCTATGTCCAAGCCTTAGAGATACCCATAGAAAAACATGATCCCCTACCTCAAACTCCAAAATTCATTTTATGGGATCATAATTATATTTTTTTCTACACACAGTTGTATAAATACACTTCCAAATCATCTGGAAATTCTTCAAAGTCTCCTACATGAGATGATGACCTAGTAGGGATTCCTCTCCTGCCTCCATCTAGCATAGGGGTGAATGGCACGAACTAAAAAACAATGCCTCAAAAGGATCCATCTGAATCATATAAGGAAATCAATTTTTATATGGAAACATGATGAGAGAGATATGATTATCCCAAGAATAAATAAAATCATGTACGAATTCTAGATCAGGACCATTGACCCTTGTATCGTTCATTATGACTGGTCATCAGTTTGAAGGTGAAAGGATGTGATTAGAAGCACCCAGGTTCCCATAAACTTTTCAACCCATTATAAAACAATGACATAAAGAGATGATACCTATCTAAAATGATTGAACAAGGGAACCCATGTATTCAGATGATATCACATACATACAATATTCCAATATCATCAACAGAGAATGTCTCCCTGATAGGAAGAAAGTGGGATACTTTTTTTAGTCAACCAATGACATCCCAAACTGCATCACTACCTCGAGGAGAACTTGATTAGATGAATAAAAAATTAATAGAAACAACTACCCATTTACATTATAGGATCAGAATAAATTATATCTAGACGGTAGGTAAATGATTCATTTCCTTCACCTTCTGTCAGGTGGAACACCCCGTGATAATTCCTTCTATCAGATGTCTCATCACTGGCCACCAATACTGGTGTCACATATCTTGATACGTCTTGGATATATTTAGATTAACATCTCACTAATAAGTGTGGGACTCACATATCAATTCCTCTCTCAGATCATTAGGAACCCAGACACATCCATGTATATGTTGGATGTTGTCTCTATCCATAGATCAATTTGAATGTGGCATCTCTATCAATTCTCTCTCGAAGAACCGAGTATTCAAGATCTGAATACTACATAATATTTAAACTTTCAAGGAGTGAAGAGGTAACTATTAATGCAGAGAGAAAATACTACAACTGAATTTCATGAAACTCTAGAGGTAGCATAGAAAAGAGACCATCAATTTCCATTCCTTACTAGTTTCCTATATTAACCTTGCTTAGGTTTTCCACTCATTTCCTTTTCCACGACATTTCCCTTTCCAAGTGTATACGAAATATAAAAATAAAAGGAATGGAGATATTTAATACATCTTTACTCTCTGATATTCAAGTCACATATATATATATATATATTTGAGGCTCTTATGGTCCCTATACACCACAAATCACTCACCCATCAGATAGTGTCTTGAAAAACATAATGTATGCATAAATTCTAATAGATCAAGGTCGTACAATGGGTAAATTATTTGTTGAGTCATTAACTTTCAAGATCCATATACAAGTAATCTATCCTCATACATCACCACTACTCCAAAACCAATTACTGATACATCACAAAACACTGTACAACCTTTTATAAGCTCTAAAATATTTAGAATAAATTCCAAAAAATCATTCCTTTTAGCTCCAAAAAATTTCTCTCACACTCTTCTAACGACACAAACTTGAAAAACCCCATTTAAGACCAGAAATAGGCTCATAAAGGTATGATAAGTCATGTATGAAACACTTTTAATATATATCCATCCCCATGAAACACTATATATCAAACATGTTTTTATCCTACTCCAAAAAAAACACAACACTCTCATTCGCTGGGTCAATATAGACTTACGATTCCTAGATGATATAACCAAATAAGTGAAAATTTTCATTACAAAAGTGGATCTTTGCAAGATTGGATTAAATTTGATGCTCCCTTAGGGTATTCAGAACAATATCATGATATGTATCATAGTATTTATGAGTGTGAAGATACACCAAGATTCCGTTCACAATAACCACAAAAAAAATAATCCATATAGGGTTGTAACACCCTATTCATCAAGGACATAAAAATGGAAGGCGTATTTGTAAGACTGAATGAAAAAAATATATTCACACCAACCATACCAGCTAAAAAAAATCTTTAATATGTATGTAAGAAGTTTTGACTCACACCCAATGACAGCCCGATCTCAGGTCGATCTAAAAAAAACCCTATCTCCTTAGAGTTGGTCAAAGAGATAATCTATTCAAGGTAGTGGATACTGATTCTTCACCATAAGCTAGTTCATCCATCTGTATTCTGCACATAAACTAAGGGTCGTATACTCTATCTTGGCGAATAACATAGGTGAACCCTAAGGGGAAGTTCTAGGCCATATAAAACTTTTAGACTCTAGATACACCAACTATCACTTGAGCTCCAACAGTTAAGTAGGGTCCATCATATAAGGATGACCGGATGCTAGATATACTCCTAGATCAATATCGACCATAAAATTTACCACTATATCAAGAGGTAATCCAAAACAATCAATGAAAAATATGTCCCCAGAATGATGAAATACAAGAGGCAATTCATTCTAATGTATACCCTGATCCTCCACAAAAAGATTAGTGTTCATATGGGTTATTCATCCTATCCCAGGATGCTCTGGTCCCACTCAACTAGCCTAAGATTCCCAATCACCCTTGTGAAGATAATAACTTCCCTTTCGTGATGTTAATGATACCATGCGATGATAGCTATCTATATAGGCGTGATGTGAGACCAACCAATCCATACCACGAATAAAGTTGAAGACATTAATAAACAAAAAATGGGTTCCATAAGAAAGGGAAACTTCATAAATCATGGAGAAAGTCCCGACATTGGAATATGCCCTCTGACCGTACTCTCAACAGTGCATCCTGGGTCATTACTCCATAGTAATACTAAATTTCTAGCATGATAATTTCCCTGATAGATAAAGGGGTGAAGGATCTTGAATCGACTATATCAAATAAGGAAGATACTATTGTGGATAATACTATAGTAGTTCATCATACTATATATAGTCATGCACTCTAATCCACTGGTATCAGTTATAAAGCATGAAGCTTCCCCGATCCATGACCATATGATATAGATGGACTATCCATAGTATGACCAATTAACTTGTTATAATGATATGAATTCCTAATACCATGACCAAGAATTTATCCTTTTCCAGTCCTACTAGTGTTACTCTAACTCTCCTCCTAACAAAACATATAAGAACCTTACCCTAAAAGTATAGAGGGTGTGGAGCCTCTTCCACTAGAAGTAAATGGAATGGCCCGACAGAACCTCTAAAGATGCCCCATATGGCCACCAACATAACACTCTATCGGGTCTCTATCAAAAAGAGGCTATAGATACCACTTATTTCCACACTGATGGTGTACAAAAGAGATTCTAGTGTGGTTACCATGACCATCACTGGTTTTACATAAATCCATAAGATAATGTTTTATGATACTAGAATGAATTACATGCATTCCTCTGCACGGATTCTTAATGAATGGTACTATATCCTTCTATTAGGATATTCTCAATGCTAAGATCCTAATTGATGATCTTTGAAAGTTTAGGCAGGGGAATTTTTTTTAGTTGAGTACATATGTCATACCAAAGACCATCCTCAAAAAATCTAGCATGCGAAAGCACATCACCATCTAGAAGTAGTGTGATGTGTGGCAACTTTAAAATACATGATGAATAATTTATGAATGACATAAAAGACTACTCTAGATGCATGAACCATTTTTCTTGGTCATCCCAGTACATCTTAGGAAAGAAGTGGTCATAGAAGGCACTTGAAAAATCAGCCTAGATAATACACTGAGGGCTACCATCCTGGGTAATTACATCCTATAAGAGTTTGTCAGAATCACTCATCATGTATGTATCAAGATTGAAAAGTTACTATGGAGGAATATATATATTCTCAAAGATAGATTAGGGGGCCTCCAACCAAGACTTAGTATCCTGAGGACCTCTATACCCCAAGAATGTGGGAGGATGCAGCTGCTCAAACTCAAGAGTGAGATAAACCATTGCAGGTGAAGGTCATGGAGCACCCTCTATAGACTACTTTAGATGTGGGAAAATTTCATAATAGCGAGCTTCAATTCCCACATTAAGTATAATAGGTTTTAGTGAAGTGGAACTCGTCGCGAAAATATTGGAGGCTAAAGGCCCACCATATGTGGATTATTTTCATCACTATCCTCTTAAAAATGATATAAGGAAGTTGTAGAGGCTTAGGTCTAAAAATTCCAAGCACATGCAATAGAACCTGAACTATGATATATTAGAAGAAATAATGTCAGAAAACATAAAAATAAGGGCTCATTAGGTCGTGTATTTTACTGCCAACTACCCTCTTAGAAGGCCAGGTATTGGTAGGTTTTCATGTTTAAATTATAGGGGTTCTAGTAGGTGAAGTGTCAATAGAACCTTTCATCTTCATTGATTGGAAAACACTTTTTCTGTTTAAAATTTTAGGGTAAATTATCTTTTAAACATATATAAAAGTGTGATGAAAATGGATTTTTATTCCTAGGGAATCAGGGCCCGTACACATTTTTACGAAAAGAGACACCCATTTAATATTAATTTAACCCCATTTACAATCATTCCAATAATGTAACACATTATGTATTTTGTTTTGACATGGTAAAATGACCATTACAGCCCATGGGGGCCATAGACCTCATGAATTAAAACTTGAAATCACTTATTCACAGCCATGGTGAAACATAGTTATAATTTAACTACCATATCGTTACTCAATAATCACTGAAAAAAATAAGAAAATGAAAGCAGTGGAATACACCTATATGGAATGGAATATTCTTGGAATGTGTATTCTATGTGCCTATAATGATGCATGGAGCAATTCTATATTCCCTCATGTCATCAAGGAATGGAATAAATGAAATAATTAATAAAAATAACAATAATAACCATGACATAACATGTGTGTCACCCAAAAGTGTAGGGATATAAAATATAATTGGGAAAATAAGAACAATGATTATAATTTATGAAACTTAGAATTTACCCCAAACGTGGGTTATTTTTGGATTATAACCATGTTATAAATCATTCTTAATATTCTATATATTGTTTTCAAATAGTAAATCTTGAAAAGAACAACTTTCATATCACATATTTAATTCATTTACAATAAACATGGAATTTATTTACAGTAAACATGGCCAATTATTATCCATATTACACATTCTAATTAACCATTTAAACATTCATTACTTAATTAGAACACATACCTTAGAAGGTTCAAGTGATATCTTCACATATAACAGCCATTAACACTTCATATATTTAATTAAACAGTATCCTTTATAAAGACCATGTAAAATAACACCCTTATAGTCACTCATATTGGATTAAAAATCTACTAAAAGAATAATTAAGGGAAAATACCCTACATGGGTTGGTCGGCATTGAGGATGTAACCTCCAGTGATGGAAAACATATATAACAAGGGTCTTATAATATGAATCTAATGACTATAATCAAGGGATATGAATTTAACCGGCCTCACCTAATGTAATCGATCCGTTCAAAATTTAAAAAATATTAAATAATGAAACTAAAGGTATAAGACATAAACCACCTAATTTAAGCTCATATGACACTCATCGTCTAGTATCATAATCTAGATTGGAATGTATTTGAATATATTTAAAAAATGGATCAATGCCTTAAAAATAGAAAATATGAGCCTGCATCAGAATAACTTCATTGAGGGGAATAAGAACAAAGAACATATAAAAACGAATCAAGAACTTATCAATTGACATCCAATGTAACAAACAGGGATCAAATAATAGTTTATATGATAAAAATGAGTTAAAAACCTACGATAGAGGCTCTGGGAGTTGAAACATAAATAATAGAGGCCCTCCTTTCTGTGGTAATAAAATTGAGTCAGAAATGGTGAATCTGAATTGAATTAAGGTAAAAATGATCTTTTTACCCAAGTATTATTAGGCCAAATATTTTTCCACATAGTTGGGTTGAATATGTGAAAACTATGCAAGGCTCACTACCTTGGAAGGTCACCGAAACAGTTATATAAACAATGTTCCAACCATGTGAATCTACTCTTCTCAAAACTGCCAAAATTTCCCACGGGCTTGTGGCCCTGGCGCATAGTTTGGGAAAATAGTGTGCCATGGAACATAGTTTGGGAAAATAGTTTTCCCTATTTCATCCCACTATCCAACCCTGGATGGATAAGAGAAACCATGGATGCTGGTTTTCATAGTTTCTACTAACCACGTGGGAAAGTGATTTTCTCCACCAACCTGGGTTCTGAGCTCCTAACAAGATCCAAACAGCACAGAATCCTTTATAACCTCCTTATGAATCCATATTAGGTCCAAAATAACGAATTAGACCAAATTTTAAACGATACACACCAGAGATACAAACCAGGTTCTTACATAAATGTACAGTATTGTTAAATAAGGTGGTTAAATCGACCCCAACATGAATATTCCATGATAAATGGATGACTATGAGGTTTTTTAGTTGTAATATCATTATAAAAAAATAATAATGATCATATATGTCAATTATTATTATAATAAATTAATATTTGGAGGTGATAGAAGATAAATTAATGGATATTAAAATATTATATAGTATGCAAAAAGGTTTTCTTCACAGTATGCTTGTTTAAGATGTTTTATGATTTAACAATTTCTTATTAGTTATATTAATTACAGAATAATTATTTTTATTAATATAATATAAATAATTCTATAATTAATATAACTATTCACAAATCCCAAATCAAGAATCATTCTTAAATTGTATTGATGAAAAATGTAACGTGTCATTCATGGAATCAGTAGTCTGTACACTTGCATGAGCATTGTTTTCAATTTGTTGATTGAATTGGATTGGAATAAATAATGGTTATAAAATAAATATAATAAAATTTTAGGGTATTATTTAAACTAATATCATTATATACAAATTTTGAGATTTTTTTGGAGGAGGATGGATGGGAATGATAATGAATAAATGTAAATGGGTAAGTAATACCTCTGTGGAGAATTTAGATCTTATCTTGAATCATCCATTAGAAATTAAGGACTTGGGGAACATTTTTGAGAATAGAGTATACAAAACGTGTATAAGAGACCTATAATAATTAAATTATGATGATTTCTATTAGAATTTTGAATAATAAGTGTGCCTTGAAGTGAGAGGAAGGGATATAATTTTATAGGTGAAAAAGTGGGATAATTCATTGGAAAAGAATGTTAGGTAAGGTATAAGATTAGAATATGAGTACAGTTAGGTGAGTTGGGAAAATGGTTGGTGTGACATGTGGGTATGAGTTTTTTATATAAAAATTCTTTCTAGAATGATTTTTGACAATTTAATTATTAAAAATTCTAGATACATTATTTATCCATTTTACCCTTTTTAATGTTGATTACAAATTATCCATGATAATTATTTAAGTTATAAAAATATAATAGGACCCATGTTAACAAATTTAAATATTTGGAATAAAAATTTGGGATCAATTTAACCTAATTAAATTTCTATATGTGAAAAAAATTACTACAAAATTAAAAAAATAATATATAGGAAAACATGATTTTATAGAAATATTTATTTTTCATATATTAAGTGTTTTTATTATTAGTTATAATTAATTTTTAATTTAATGAATGTTTATATTTGTTTTATGTGTTTAAACAATATATTATTAATATAATTTTATGTTGATTAATCTGGTTTATTTGGATAATAATTATATAACTTTTCTAAAATAAATTCTTTGAATGAAACTATTTTACAATTACCATGGTAAATAATATTTATCCTTTGTAATACATGTTCAATGACTAAAAATATTATTGGAAAAGTAATATAAATTGGATCTAATGATTATTAATATAAATTTCATTTTATTAAATAAAATTATTTTGTCTAGGGAAAAATAATTTTAACATTTTCATGTATAAAACTAGATTTTTTAAAAAATACAATAAAATAATATTAAGAATACATTATTATGTTTAACTAAAAATGATGTTCATTTTGTCAAATTAAATTGATAAAATATGATAATTAAATTTTTAATTAAAATTCTCAAATATAGTGGAGATCTATTCATATAATGAAATATATTTTTCAATTGAAAACAATTATTTATTCATATTTCTTATCAATTAATAATTAATTTACTGGGAAATTTATTATTTATATTATAAATATATTTTATTATTGTATAATTATAATATAATTAGTTTATTTAAATAAAAGTCCTTTTTTGAAAAAAAATATTTTTAAGAATAAAATAATTTTTTATGTTGTTTTAGCAATAAAATTTAAATTTCATTCATATTAAAAGAATACATTATTTTTATTTGTATAAATATTTGATAAAGCTATTACACCTATTCATTCTCATTAATTTAATGGATAGGTTTTACTTAATATACTAAATATTTCTATTTTATTTAAATATTTCAAGGGTTTATTAATGTTTAGTTTTGAGAGTTGAGAAAACTACCAATCACATCAACTTATTTAAATGTGATCACATATTAACAAAATGTTATGTTACATATAGCCAACCAGATTCATGTTTTCCTCTTTATAATAAGATGATCTAATTCCATGAACAATCAATAGTATTATAGTGTAACACATAATTAAAATATAGTTAATATTGATCCTTACAATTCTAGTTTCATTTCATTTCATCTCAATTGAAATTATAAAATTATGATTTACAATGTTCCAATCACCTATTCAAAGGTGTTAAAATTATTCTAGCTCACGACCCCCCCCATTTAGGTTTCTATACCTCTCAAATTTCTCTAATTACTATAACTTTAAATTTTTTTCAGCCATACTTGAGGTCTTCTATATTAGTTTTAGGCTCTCCATTCACATCGATTATTCCTTTTCCTTGTTGTTGGAGAGACTGCCTCATATATTGGTCAAAGTTGAATAACCTTAAAATTCATCCATTTTTTGTCAAAGTTTTTTTAACCTTAAACATCGTCCCTAATTATTATGAATTATAATAAACTAACCTATTAATTTAAAGAGACATGGTACTTACCAGGTTGAAAATCAACAAAATGAATTCTGGGTAAAACTCAAATATCCACTCACTTGTTTTTCACCATATATAGTATAGTAAAAAGTTATCTTGTTTGAAGATAAATATTTATAAATATTTTTTGGTTTAAAATCCTTAAATAGAGTATTGATCATGATCTAAGATCCATCCCTCCATTACAATCCATCTCATGGATTGGTAAACATTAAGGTCTAAAATAAAAAACCTAAATCCTGAATGGACCTGTATTTCATCAAGTAAAAAATCAACACTTTCATTTTAGGTATATAGATCTATCAAATATTCATAGAAACATCTTATTCCTCTCATAAATTTCAATTATATGACCATTAAAATACACATTAAGTTGTAATTTTTGGGTACTTGAATGCTATTGAACAATAATTATTCAATGACAAATTCCCCTTGATGATTTTGATTATACTATTTAATTAAACCCATCATATACAGATGGACTCACCTTGGCTTATGATGATGGTAAATTCAGTGAATATTCATCCTAACTATAACACTCTAATATCTATTTTTCATTATGAAAATATAATTTACAATTTTTATCTAATAGGTTCACCTAGACTTATGGTGATTGTACATACACTATGTATATAGATCTACCATATCAATATATGATTAAAAACATTAAATATTATTTATTTATTGAAAAAAATCTTTATTTGAATCAGCGTATTTATATTATTATTCACTATACTAATCCCTATATAATTTTCACACGGATTAAATTATTATGATTTTTCCCATTTTGATATTTCACGGAATATCATGGTTCTATGGTTGAAAGAACAATGTTTTGGAAATTAATAATAGTTTTAGATAATAATTTTCTCACTCATTAGTAAATAGATAAAGGGTTTCAGGTAATTTTAAGTCTCTCCATAATAACTTATATAATCAAGGAATATTAATGTTTGAATGAATGACCAAGGAACTTGAGAAATTGGATCATTAGTTTCTCTTTGTCACTAATAACCGAACATAGTTTAGATAATATTGTAGTCACTACTAATTCACTTATCTGAAATTTATCTTTCCTTAAAATAAAATTCATGACTACTTTCCCAATTTCAAAAAAAATTATCCTATTCTGATTTCTCTTTCTTAGGGACGACTAGATTCTTAAAAATTCTGTATTCTAAGGACCATACCTCGAAGTCTTGATGCTTCTACTTTGTTTCCTTTATTATATATATATATTTTTATTGTGGTTACATTGTATAAAGGTTTTTTAATGTCCCACATTCTCAATTGTAAACATATTTTATTGATGTATCCACTCTCACCCTGCATGATAATCACCTACTTCACACTTTAATTCATTACATGTTAAATAATCCCTATAAAAATTAGAGTGGATTGAAAGTGTTTGAGATAGTGAAATTGACTATAATGTTTTGTAATAGGTGTCTCATAGATCAACCTTGAGATGTTCCCAGACATTTATTTCTATATTATTTGTTATAATGAATAATAATCTAGGTTTGATTTTGATTACATCATGGGAACCAAAAATTAATCTAGAACAAAATCACTCACTCATAGCCCAAACTCAATTCCTCTGAAATTAACTAATTCCAATGTAGTTAAATCAATTAAAAATTCTATTAATTGAGGTAGCATATGAAAAACTTCATGAGTCTTTTTAGATTGAGGGAAATATATTAAAATCAACACATAAGCATGTTATCTTAAAACCCTAGAATTTAATGAAATTAAATATGAATACTAACCATTACTTTCTTGTACATCAACTTATTCATCCATTATCATCCCATTATAAAGTCTAGTATAGGAATTTAATTATATAAATATTATTTCATCACGTGTCGTGGTGTGAGTCTCTTCATCTATCACTTTAATTACAATTTCATACTCTATCTAGGGGTCTTCTTATGGAAGTGTTTGAATAATATCTCAGGGGATTGTGACTATTTTTAAAGGAAATAATCTCTCTAATGGTTCCACTAACCTAAAGGGAATCTATTTTCTAGATACACCATGGTAGGTAACATAAAGGGATATATATTTTGTAAAATTAATTGACATTGATTATCATGATTGATAAAGAGGGTGGTGAAATCAAGGTTAATACCTTCCTATAAAGATGTACCAGATGCAGTGATGGATGATTCAAGATGGTAAAAAATTTATATGATGTCCATAAGGTCATCTACTAAACCAGAGTTGATTGAGGTATATTCGGGAATATGTAAGTAATGGTTTGATTTTGGTCGCTTATGGGTTCCACCAATCATTTCCTTGCCCGAATACTATTATTGGTATTTTTGAGTTGTGTTTCATTGGGAGTCTAATTCCAATGAACTAAGAAAATATGGACCAACATTAAAGAAATTGAATATGGTAGAATATAATTGAAAAGAGTCTCCAAAGAAATATTTATTGGAGGAATTATTGGTTGTATCGATAAAAAACTACCTTATATGGTATCTATATTTCAATGATCTCTTCCTATAAATTTTGGGTGGTCAAAGGTTTTTGGGAGTAAAATGGAATAGTTGAATTATAGTTGACCTAATATGTCAACTGTAGGGTGTTACTATGGGATAAAGAATAAGGCAGACTATAAGGGTTGTCTTTGGACATAAAAGTTCACCCTGAAGAATTAAGGGTATATACATGAGAGGTTTTGATGTACCTAGATCCGGATAGGTAACAATGTTATAAAGTAAGGCTATACATAGCGGCCCGAGGGACAGATTTTGTTTCATTTTCTTTCTGAGAGGTAGCTACAGTGTGCGATGGGGTTACATTATAGAGTCTCACTGGATTAGTTTACTTTTCTATATCCTTTTGAGTGTGGTTATGGAATAAGGTGCGGGGATAAAAAATGTTGTTACCTAAATGATTTAGTTGGGTTTTGACTAGGGTTTTGGAAAATGTGTGATTCATTAGGATTTTCATCATAGATACAAATGGGTTGATTTGGTTTGGGTTCTTACAGTATGATTATTCTTTATATCTTGTATAATTTGGGAAAATGATTGCTATTATGGAAAACTCAAGGAGGCTAAAACATATCATTTTATTGTAATAGCCGGTTATAAATTCAAATGTGGCTCTAAAATATGCATAATTTATATTTTATACTATGAACCCTACAAAACCCATGATTTTTTAGAATCATTTCAAGCCCCTATACTAGGCTTAAACCCCAAACATCTAATGATCATTTCATGGTGATCCAATGTTTTTCTTATCTTATTCGATGGTTATGTTGTTTCTATTCTTATAATATTATTCTTTGATGGGGGTTTATCTATTTTTTATTACGGTTTATATCGATAAATGATAGATATATCTTATTTGGGGTGATGTTTTATAGATCGTTAGTCCCCTATAGAAGAGGTAATTTGAATTTGTCCCTTAGTGTTTCATTATTTATTGAATAATGTTGAGGTATTCATATTAAGGTATTTTATCTTTTATCGATCATGATTTGAAGTGGAAGTATGTGATTATCATGCTCTAAAACATTAGGTGATGGAATAAATAACTGAATGATGACATGAAAATGAGAATTTAAAGTAAGAGTGATGTTTTGGTTTAGGTTTATGATCGTTTTTGGTTTAATAACTAATGATGCCTCATAATTTTATATGATATTTTGTTATATTTATGTCATAGTTTTTTTTGTAATTATCATCATTAATTTTTTGTAAATTTTATAACAATTTAAATATATAGTAATTGTAAAGACGTGATTAAATAAAGAGGAATTTTTATTTTATACATTTTCTTCCTTGTATTTTATGTAAGATAAATTTAATAATAAATAAATTTTTAAGTTGATAATGAAAACATTATAGGTTTTTTAATGAAACATATTTTTATAATAAATAAGTTAATTAAATAAAAAAATTTAATTGGTTATTTTCCAAAGACAAATGCCTTGGTACCGATTGAGCCCACTTTTTATGGAAGTATTGTATTCCTTGATTCTATATACTTAGTTCCATTTTCTATATATAGAAAATAAATTTTAAATATATGGTTTCTCTTTCAATTTTAGAGCCATGATGTGTTTATTTGATAACATCGTGTGGTTTATTTCCATGATGTGAAATGGGTTAGGGGCCCATGGATGTTTGACTTGATGATGTTTTGATATGGTTGGGAACCATGAATGAAAAATGAGATATGAGACCCAATTATAGTGATGGTTGATACCAGTGATGGAAGGATAGTTTGATTCTATGTGAAATGACATGGGACACTCGGTTGGTTGGGATGAGTTTAGAGATGATATTTCTCATCAATGATTACTTATTAATTGATTCTTATTGGATGTAATATTGTATGTAAGTTATTTATCAAATTTTAATTACTTTAAATAGTTATATTCTTTTCACAGTATGTTAAATACTGATGTGGTACCATAGAAAATAGTCCTAGAGTATCTGAATAATTATATGAATTGATAAATGTAATTTTATAAAATAACATGGTATGTTCTTAATTCTTTAAAGATAATGATTACATACCAGAGTGTATATGAAATAAAATTAATAGTGTTATTAGAAAATGGGTTCAAAAAATTAAAATTTTAATCTTATAAAATGTTTATATGAGATAATTATGGGTTAATTAATTAATTATTTAATAATGAACCTTATTATTTTGTTATTTTTTTTGATATATATACATTAGATGTGTCTGAAAAGGGACTTATGCAATGCTAAAAGTTGGTGAGTCTCTATCTACACAGTTTTACTTAGTGTGGTCTATGTCTGATATCAATTATATTTTATGATTTCAAATACTACCCCACCCGTGTCGAAAGGGAAACAGAAACCGAAATTTTTTATGGCTGTTTTTTCGAACATTTTGGTTGTAAGTGGAATCGATGGATCACATATCCATCTCCCCAAATCTCCCTTTTGAGATAGATATTTTTAGTCCTTGATCAATATATAATGGCTTTTGGTATATAGTGTGTTTCTACCTGAGCTATTATGACCATCGATATTACTATACATTTATGTGAGGGCTATAATGGATTGAGGTATAGAGCATACTTATATTAAGTGGATGTGGATCAATATTCTAATTAGTATACATGAATAAGATTTAATGTGTTGAGGTATAATTGATTTAAATAGTCTATAAAGATTCTTGATGTAAAATTGATTACATATTGGATTTTGTTGATGATGAGATGAATATATGGACTAATGCTAACATGATATGTTAAGATCTATGTGGGAATTAAGTTTGTAGGGTTTGGGATCTAATCATATCAAGGATGATTTAATATTGTAAGTGATGATCACATGAGATATTGTATTATGGTGTGAGAGTGGAAACCCAATGGGAAGTGGAAGTGAAGAACATTATTTGTCCATACACTTCTTTTAAAAAAAATAATATTTGTGGTGTTGTTTTAAGAAGAATATAGTTTGGAATGAAAAGGGATTTTTTAAGTGTTGATTTTTCTTTATAAATATAAATAAATTAATAATGGTGTGACTTTATTAAAAAGGTGAATGGAAGGATTCCAACAGACTGAGTTAATTAGATGAAGTATAATGGAATAAGAAGATCAGGTGAAGGATATAACAAATTCTCATCTTTTTTTTTATTTTGTATCAGAGTGATAAGTTCAATAATGTTAAATCATGTAATACTTTTCAAATATTCAAAGTACCATATTTTTTTAGTTAATACTATTCATTATTCTATACAATTTTATAGAAGAATGATATTGGTGGAACATAGTGTGATTGCAGGTTTTAGATAGTGGTATCCAGAAAATGTTCACTAGATAGAGACATTTTTGGATGATCTGGATGAAGTTTTATCAAATAGAGTGATATTTTAAGTACACCATATGATCATCATAATGTTACTGGGTGGAAATTATTTTATATTTGTATCATATAGAAAAAAATATATGAGTTTTTATGATCTTTAAAAAATATGGAAACAAATTAAGGTCTTTGAAAAACAGAATCATACATATGTTTTTGATAAATGGAATCTAACTGATATTTTTATGTAAAGGATTAATATAAAAGTCTATGAGTGTTGAAATTTTATAGATTATTAAAATTTCCTCAGATAAAGTTCTGTCATTTCATTGGGTCAAAAGAGAAGATAATACCTTTGAAGGTACGTTAGATAAAAAATACCAAATGAACCTTTATGAGTTAAATGAAAAAAAATTGGGAAAATATTTTTAAATCATATGAAATTAGAATATTACAAAAGTTTTTTAATCCTTTCACCTAACATATAATTTCTGGATAGATAATTTTCTGAAAATAAGTATTGGATCATGTTTTGAATATCTTTTAAATGTTTATTTATATTAATTATTTGTGTAGAGGAATGAAGGTGATCAATCATAGAAAACTTTTAGTAGGATGTTCAACATTTGAGTGGGAAATTTAAATTTGAAGTTCTCAATCCTCCATTTTTTTCAACGAATCAATTCCTATATATAGGGAAGAAATTGTTCTAAGAAATGGTTGATTAAATTTTTGGTTCTCAGTGAATTTATAATGAATCAAGGTATCGGCCGATGAGCTTAAGAGATAATTTTTTCATATTGTTAGATGAAATGGAATCAGAGTGTTAAATACTAGATAGAGTAGTATTGGAGTGAAAGATATTGGAGAGAGTATACCTAATATCTGATTTCTGACAAATAGTATAAAAAAGTGATTAGATTTTTTTTCAGACCGAGGAACTCATACTAAGTATACTAGAATATGGGTATTTTATGGATAGGTTTGGATGAAAAAGATGATACAAAGGTTCTTACTCACTTCTTTTAAAAAAACTGCAGTTTAAGAATAATAAATTATAAGAAGGGAAGTATATAGAAAGTTCAAGTAGATCAATTGAAATATATTGAATCCTATTAGTGAGGGTTATTATTATTATTGAAAAAATCTTTATAACCTATTTTTATGGGAGGAGAATATATACTATCAAAGAAATATAATTATATTAATGTAATATATATTCCCTACTTTCTATAAGACACCCAAGTATTTTTTAATTCTTTTTTGTGATCCTAGATTATTTCAAAAACATTTTACGGACAATCATCCATTATTAAGTAGAGAACCTTTTAAATACATGTTTTCTTATGGGTTTTATTATTTTTCATTGTCCAGTTGAGTCCAATCTCACTTAAAATATGTCAATATTATTTCCTAAATCAAGAAATATAAAAAAGATAAGATCATGGATGAGGTCCTATCACATGGGGGCTCATAAAAAATTTGAACCATAGAAAAATTCAGTAAACTTTTCACTTGGATTTTCTTTGAAAAATTCAGTGTTATAATCAAGTCTAAATATTTAATTGTGGGTTCAGTTTTCAAAAAGAAAACAAATGGCTGGTTTTGAAATCAAATTAATAAAGTAGTAGTCCAAACTTTGATTATCTTGTCACTCACATGTTTAATAATTATTCAATATATTTATAATTCCCCTATCACAAGTTCAATTAAATTGATTAGTTAAATCAAGAAATTTTGGTTCAGATAAAGAAACATAATGACTACTATATTACTTCCCCTTGGCAAGTGTAGTGTTTGGGTATCCCCAATCACCCCAAAATTACCTCTACTATATATTATCACATGCATTGGATTTAATCCAAGTGGATTTTATGTGAAACTAATAAAATTAAAAAAATGATTTAAATGTATGCATTCATAAAAGACTTTAACTTTCAACACCATTAAATTCTATAAAAGAGTTAGAACATTGAATGAGTAGAATTCATAGATATAGAAGGTTGGTGTGGTTATTATCCTTGGATTAACCAAAAGAGTTTTAATGTTCCATCATTGGATTATAAAAAAATAAAATTAAATTAATAAGTGTTTCTAATGGTAACCTTATAGAGTATGTCTTCCACCTTCTTCCCACTTGATCCCTCTATCACCTTATTTTTGAATTTCTTTTTATAATAAATGGAAAAGGTCTCTCCACATGATTGGAACATTATTCTTCACTAATTTTAAGAATTTAATTGAGTAGTTCCGCTTTACATTTCTCATACTAGTCGGAAATTTGGAGGTGGATTAATAAGGTTCTTAAAAATAGTTGGTATTGTAAGGCATGTCAAGTATTTTAATTTTGGGATTTATAATTTTTTAAAGAACCAGGTTGTTGAGTAAATAGTTTTCTTTTGAATTCTATATTCCATTTGTTTTGGAAATAAAAAACTCTATCTTAAATAACTAATTACTAAATCCTTTATATGAAATTTAGTTTAATAATATAATCATATATCATTTTACCATACTTTAATTAATACTTTTTATTCATATTTTATCAATACGATTTTTTCATATACATACGATTATAATCATACTCATGTGTTTTTAAGAAATGATTCATCCCATGATTAGCATAATGAGACTGGATACAATTTACATTATACACACAAAATATGATTTTTTTGGGTATACACTATCTAGTTTTCATATTGATAACACTTTTATTACGATATAAATCATACTAAAAATTGTATGACCCTTTTATATTTAGTTTTTTGTATATAGAAAATAGTATCACCATGAATGGAAAACTTTTAAATCAAAATGATTTCATGTATTCTTTTCCAATAAGCATTATAAAATAAAGTATTTGTTTCATTTATAAGATTACCTTTGGAGGGGTAGGTGTCCAAGTCCCTTTGATATTTTTGGAGAAAATATGACCGTTGAGCCCATGATGTCCATTGGAAAAAATGACTATAAATACCGGATCATTTGAAGATCCCAGACAAGATGTTAGCCAGATTATTGAGACAGCATACGTGAGCATTGAAAAATATTCTATGTGTGAAAACTCTGATATTTTATAGGTTGATAAATTCTTGTTCCATATAATTTTATTCCTCAAGAGTTTGTTTTAATTTTTAAGATGCTGATCATTATGGTTGCGATTGAGGGATTCTGTGGATAGGAAGACAATGGTTCCAATATTTTGCAGATCACGAGATTTCTATGCTCGGAAGATAGAGGTGTCGGTCACCTTATTGGGCTGCTAAGGATAGGAAGAAAGACCAAATCCAATCATCATATTGAGAGATTACCCAAGTGTGGGTAAGAAATACTTTTTCAAGGTATAAATCAGGGAAACTATATCCAAGGTTATTATATAAGATTTTCTTTAGGGTTAAAAGATTTGTATTCATTTACATGTTTTATATTTCCACTAAATTGTAATAGAAAGTTATTTTTATAAATATTCATTTTCCATTCTCTATTCTGTGATTATGATCTTTGTAATTATGATTTCTATGATTATAATCACTTTATTTACTCAATACAATTCTATACGCTTTATGATAGAATCATTAATTATTTCACATTGTTTATCATAACCATTATGATTACGCTCCATATTACTCTTACCATTATTAAATCATTTTTCTACTATGAATATGATTAAATATGACTTATAGAATTAATATTAGAATAAACCTAATTATTAATGTTTTATATTATGATATTTTTATAACCGGACCCAAGGTCCATTCTGATTAATTGTTTTACTTAATAAGAGGTTATGTGACTTGAATTAGTTTAAATCATTTCAAACAATATTCCTTTAGGGTTAAAAACAGTTTTTAAACATCAAAATCACCCCTCTTTTATTTATCCACATGCATATACAATATGATTCAACAATTGGTATCAGAGATAAGTATATATAATAATAATACTCACAATTAGTATCAAAGTCAAATATCTATAATACTTATACTCACATTTGTTATTAGAGGATTCTACTAATCAAATATTTTACTTTCTGATTTTATTGTTTCTATTTTGAAAGTTATTTTTATTTATTTTATTTTTTTATAATTAATTGTCAAACCAATGTGTATTTTAGAAAACGAATTCTTGTATTATTCTACATATGGTAGGTTTAAATTCCAGTTCTATTAACAATCTAAATCCTTCAAGACCATTTTTTTGAAATGATTATGAATACTGGAGTGATAGAATGAAGAACTTTTTAATCATCACGGGTGTTTATAACTTTATCAGGCTTATGGGAGACTATAAAATTCTTAACAAAAAGTTAGAACCTTTACCAACCAAGAGAAACATGAATATAAATTGAATTATAATGTATGGAATAATTTTCATTTTTTAGGAAAAGAAATATATATAGCCATGTTTTATCTTGTGAAGTAGCTAACAATATCTAGAAAAGGATGTAAAATACTTATTTTACTACTTATAAATTTGTTGGAATAAGAAGAGCCATGCTAAGAGTAGACTATCTATCTTTAGAGTTATCTAATGAAGAACCTATTGTTAAGGTTTAATAAATATTCATGACGATTTTGAATAAATTACAATCTATGTGTGAGAAATTATTAGATGATTAATTCCTTATATAAAATTATATAGATACTATACCCAATGAATAGGAATCAAAGAAAACAATTGTTGATTAGTCCCAGAAGAAAACAAATATTACACTTTATGATTTATTTGGGAATATTTTACAGTATTAGGGTAGACTAAAAATATATATTGAGAAAGATAAGAAGAAGAATGGTATAGTCTATTTTACTTTGACTTCAAATCAAATAATTTCTCAGACTCCTAAAACTATTGTTAAGTCGTCAAAGAAAATGAATTTAGTTGTCAATTATACTCAAGTGAATCAGAACATTAAGAAAATGGGTTAAATAATCTTTCCCAAAGAATGAAAAATATTTTTGGAAAGTAATAATTTAGGTATCTATATAAGAAAAGTAACAAGTTTAATAATGATACTAAAGATACCTATTATGGATTGAAAATATCTAGACATATTAGACCCGATTGTCCAAAGCTCAAAAGGAAAGATAGAAAGTAAATGAATTCTCATAAAAATAAAAAAACTTATTACAAGACAAAAGTAAAGAAAGTCACGATAGCTAGTTACTTAAGGGGTTCTTGTGTAGTAGATTCTTATGATTATTATTGAGATGATGAAAGGTAAAATCTAAATAAAATTGTTCTCTATGCAAGAATACATTTTTAAAGATAATATATTATGGATGAGGTACACACTTATGACTCTTTAACAATTTTTTTGAAGTTAAAACTATTATGATGAGAAGGATTATTTTTATAATGAAAAATCATCCTCAGGAGAGAAAAAAATTACCTTCTTATTAAAATGTTTTTATAATTACTAATTTATGTGAAAATAAAAATTGTAAAGGAAAAAAAGAAACTTGAAAAATATAACTCTATAATAAATGTTTTAACAAAATAAGTATCAAATTTATTAAAAGATCTTGATAATATTTTTTAAATTTATTTTATTTATAAAGACCTTGAAAAAATAATTTTGAGAAGTATAAGATTTCTAAGGATCTATAATATTTTATTTATAAAGAAAATGTTTTTGAAAAAAAACTCATTACCAAAACTAATGTTTTCAAGGATAAATATTTCATTGTCAAACAAATGTATGAAATTATTTCTCTTAAGAAATATTTATCTAATTTTTCTTCTAGAAAGGAAGGTTTTGATTATATGTATAAACAAATTCATTCTCTTATTAATAGTTCTTGAATTGGATATTCTCATTCAAAACATATTTTTAGAAACAACTATTTTGTACCTAAAAATGCCTCTTTTTTTACTAAATGTCAAAGTGGAGGGAATTACAATAAAAATTGTTCCTAAAATAAAATTTAATACTTGAGATTTTACAAATCACATTTTTTATAACAAATTTGGGTTCCCAAATTTTTTTACTAACAATTCTGGACCCAGGAACGTTTGGTTTCCAAAAATGTAATTGTTTGGTTTTCAAGAAAAAAGGGAGTACCAGAAACAAAAACATATAGTATATTGATATTGGATGTTCCAGGCACATGAATAGAAACAAATAATTCTTATAAATTATTATTTAAATGAATGTATCAAGAGCTTCCTTTATAGATAATTCTCAATGAAAGATTATTGGTATATATAACACTGTTTTTATCTAAAAATCATTGATTTCAAATGTTTTATTTATTGAGGGTCTTAAATATAAACTTACAATAACAAGTAAATAGTTTGATGAAAATTACCTTGTGAATTTTAGGAATGATAAATGTGTAGTAAACAATTCCAAGGATGAATTCATTCTTTCTGGCCATCGACATAATAATGTTTTTACACATGGGTCTATTTACTAGAAAAGAAATATGAAGCCAATAAATATTTTAAAACTTTTGTATCCAATGTTAAAAATTATAAAAACCTTCAATTGATAACTATTCTTATTTATCATAGTGGATAACTTGGAAAATATGATTTTGAAACTTTTTGTAGTAAGAAAGGCATTAAACATAAATTTTTAGTTCCTAGAAATCCTAAAACAAATGGTGTTATTGTAGGAAGAAATCATAATATTAAAAAGATAATAAGAACCATATTTAGTGAATATTATAATGTAAAATTTTTTTGGATGAGGAAATGAGTACTAATTTCTATATTATAAATTGATTTTTAATTAGACTATTTCTTAACAAATCACCTTATG
The DNA here is from genome assembly GCA_963277665.1 of Viscum album. Lineage (NCBI taxonomy): Eukaryota > Viridiplantae > Streptophyta > Magnoliopsida > Santalales > Viscaceae > Viscum > Viscum album. The sequence continues at coordinate 386,216,624 of OY728141.1, read as the reverse complement.
AGTTATGGATAGGCCAAACACCAAATGTTTCATACTTCAAAGTATTTGGATGAAAAATATTCATTCAAAATAAAATATATAATTGAAACAAATTCACACCTTAAATCTGATGAAGGTATATTATTAGGATCTTCCACTACTTCTAATTCTTAGAGAGTTTTTAATTAAAATTATTATACAATTGAGAAAACAGTACATATCGAATTTGATGTAACCCATAATTTTGTTTTTAAACAATCCCAACCTATAAATTATAATGTGTTTTAAAAAACCGACTATCAACCTATGATAGGAGACTCTTATCATAAGGAAAATACACAAGAAATTTTTTATTATGTATTCAATCGAGAAGACTTTCTACCTTATGTTGATGAACAAGTTTTACAATACCCAAATAAGTTGTTTCTTAGGAGTCATGCTAGTGATAGTATCATTGACTATGTAAATCAACCTATAATAACTAGAAGTTCTTTGAGAAATGAATTATTAAATCTACCATTTCTTTCACTATTTTAACCAAAAATTCCCAATGAGGCTTTAGGTGATAACTTTTGGATTATGGATATGCAAGATGGACTTAATGAATTTGAAAGGAGAAAAGTCTAGGCCTCAGTTTAAAGACCTAAATAAACCATTTTATTTGGAGTAAAATGGGTCTTCAGAAACCAATGTGATGAAAATGGAATAACCATTAGAAATAAAGCTAGAGTAGTTGATAATAGTTAAAATCAATAAGAGGTAATATATTATAAATAAACCTATGCTTCGTTAGATAGACTTGAATGTATTAGAATCCTATTTTCAAATTCATCATTCATCTATTTAAAACGTTTTCAAATGAATTTAAATTGTTCTTTCCTTAAATAATATGTCCAAGAGGATGTTGTTTTTGAAAGAAATCCGGGTATTGAAGACAAACAACATCCTGAATAAGTTCAAAAACATACAAAATCATTATATGAGGTTAAATAGGACCCTAGATCCTATTATTATAGATAACATTATTTTTAAAACAAAATAATTGTGTTAAGGGAACTGTTGATCCAACCATTTTCATAATGAAAAAAAAATGTTTGGATTGTGAAAATTTATGTTGATGAAATTATATTTAGATCAACTTAGAAATCTATAATAGATTATTTTGAAAATATTATGAAATATTAGCTTGAAAAGAGTATGATGGGTGAGTTTACATTCTTTCTCGGTTTTCAAATTTCTCAAAAACCATAAACATCTTAGATATCTCAATATAAGAATATTATACATCTACTTAAAAAGTATAGATATGACAATACTAAAAGTATTAATACTTCAATTGGTACCTCAAATACTCATGATTTTGATGAATCTGGAAAAACAATTGATCAAACAAATTTTAAAGGAATGATTTGAAGTATACTAAACTTAATATCTAGTCATAAGGAATAATGGTTTATGTATTATTATGTGAAAGGTTTCATGAAAATCCAAAATAATCACATTTAAAAGATGTAATTTTTTTTATTTAGAAGGGAACTATAGATGTATAACTATTATATAATTTGGGAAATAATTTTGTTTTGAAAATATTTTTTGATACTAGATTTAGTTGTTATATAATGGTTTTAAAAAGTATATATGGAGCTTTTCATTTATTAGGTGACAAATTAGTATCTTGGTCTTGTATAAAACAACCCTCAACAATACTTTTTACCACTAAAGTTGAAAATGTGACTACTAGAAGTTGTTGTGATCATGTATTGTGGATAGAATACAGACTCACTGATTATGGAATGAGTTTTAATAATATTCAAATACTATGTGATAACACCAGATCCATAGATTTAAGAACAAACACTTCACATCACTCTCATGCCAAAACACTTTGATATTAGGAATCACTTTCTTAGCGATCACATTCTTATAGAAGATGTTATTTTACTATTTCTCAGGGAGCAAGAAAAATATGATGATATATTTAAAAAACCATTACTTTTTGAAATATTTTATTACATTAAATAGAAGTTAATAAGGATCACTATAAATTAATAATTCATATATGATTTTTTTAAACAATATCTTTAATTTAATTTACTCATTTTAAAAGGGGAGTATATATGATTAATGTTTTATATATAAAATAATTCGGAGATTTTTGTTTCATACAATTTATTTTTTGTACTCAGAAAATTGTTCATACTCAAAATTTTATCATATTTAGTTTCTTTCTTCTCGTACTCAGAAATTTTTTGGTGCTCAAATTTTTTTGTATTCAATTTCTTTCATCTCGTATAATTTGTTTTTTTAAAATAAAATTTATTTTATTCAATTTTATTCTTCTTATAATCATATTTTTTTTGTATTAAAATTGTTTTTATACTCAAACTTTTCATAGAATAATATATAGAAACTAATAGATCTATACTGAATATCTGAAAGAGAAAATTTCTTATTTTACACTTTCCTATCCAATTATAATTGTTGGTATTTAAATTTTTTACCTTTTTTGAAAAAATTATCAGATTCATGATGAATACACAAAAACACTACTTCCCTTTATGTAGCCGGGTTTGATAGTTTTTATTAATCAAATGAATTAATCGTACTCTTGTCAGAATCATCAGCTATGTCCCCCAAAACAATGCTTCCAAGATATTTCTCAAGGATGAAATTTTTTAGAGAAATGTTATTAATAAGAGATTCCTATGATAAGTTTTATTATTCAATGAATGGATTTATTATGTTTAAATGATGGGAGTCTATTGGGGAAGAAAACCCTCACACAAATCAATATCCTATACATCTTAATGAAGTTAAATAGTTTTATAGTACAATGAAGGTTTTTGATGAATTAAAAGTATCCCATTTAATCTATGATATAGAGATAAACATGTTTGAAAAACAAGTGGAAAAATTCGTAGGTGTACCATTAGAGGGTGATTCCTTTTTCTCTTCTGACAATATTCTTAAAGAAAAGGGATCGATCATTAAAATTAGAGCCGAATAATAAATTATTTATGTTCATGAGTCTAAAATAAAAGTGACTCATCTATCATCAGAAAATATCCTTACAGCTCTCTGGATGTAATGTTTTTTAATTCCTAGAAGGGGTGATATAAAAACACTTAATGTTTAAAATATGTTTATTCAACATAATTTAGTGAATATTAGAAAGATAAATTTTATGGGTTATATTTTTTGTAACCATGCAAAATTTTAGGTCTGGTGCTATGAAGTCTCAACTAATTATGTTTCTACTGATTTTCAGCATGTTCCTTTTAGAAAGTTTGACGTGCTGTAATCTTACACTAAAATTTTTGCCACGAAATATTAAAGTAAATTGGGTTTGTGATGATATGATAAAGAGGTTGAAATTTAATTTTCATTTATATTTTAAAAAGATTGTTAATGATGATGAAGACTAAGCTTCAAAATAAATAGTTGGAGGAAGTCAGGGTATTCCAAAACAATCTGTGACGATTTTTTCTGAGAAATAAAAGAAAGATATATATGAATATGAATTAAAAGAAAAAAACCAAAATAAATATACTAATGAAATAGCTTCCAAATGGAGAAAGGATCATACTGAAATAAAAGGATACCCATCATTTTGTCTTAATATAGTAGAATCCCTTACTAAAAAAATATATCTTGAAGAAAATCTCAAAGATGATGAGGATGAAAAGAAGTTGAAAAGAGAAAAATTGATATTTTTTATATTTATAGATTGTTAAGAGGTGTATAAATGCAAAATAATCCAATTCTCATTTGGGAAACTGTGAAAAAAGAGTCATTCACTTCTCCTATTCAAGATAAGGGAGAGAATAAAGAAAAAGTTAGCGAAGAATCGGCTCCACCAAAAATCCTTAAAGAAAATATTTCCAAAAATCAAATACCTAGAAATACTATATTTTTTAATTATAAGGAATTATTATAAGACTGCTAAAATTGAAAACACATGATTCTGAGGCCCTATGTTCCTAGAAAAGAATTTTGTAATTTTTTTAAGGTATGTTCAGTAAATGTGCGAGTAGAGATTTGAATGTTTTGAACTAGAGATAAAATTATAAATCTGAGGGCACTGTTGAATTCATAGTGCCAAGATTCTCTTAGTCGAAGAATAACTTAGACCAGCAATGGTCAGACAAAAAAGTAAATATTTTGAATTTGTAATGAAAATAATAAAATTACTAATTGAGTTATTTTATTAATTCTTTAAAACCATTGAGCAACGGTGGAAGGACCATAGAATTGACATGTTATTTAATAACCTAATTCATTAGGTAGTGTAATAAAACCTTTAGGTTATTAATTTGTTAATTAATTAATTATTTAATTTATCACATTAATGATAAGAGAGTTAAAATTTTAAACTATAAAGTTAAATAAGTTGTTGGTGAATGGTTTTGGACAATCATAGGAGAAATATCGATGAAGCGCCAGTGGAATCCTCTCTAAAGAAGAAAGATCTACGTCGTTGAGGATTCGATCTTGAGATCGATGAATGCCGACAAACATCTTAGAAAAACGAATTATACTCCTTAATTTGTGTAATCCAACATATTCTTGGTGGGCTATTTGTTTATTCAAAGGGAATTAATGATTCAACCTACATCATTCATGAATTAAATAGCGAATGCGGATCAACCAACTAACGGGATGATCAAGGATCCATTTGAATCTACAAGTGGTTATTGTAGGAAATTAATCTGGGCATTGTTTTGATTAATTTTCTTTGTTAAAACACTAACACGGAGGGTTAATGCCAATATAAAAAAGACCCAGACACTCCGATGCTCTTGGTTTTGATGCATTCTTTGTGAGAGAATATTCAACATGATGACAATGAGAAACTGAGGGCCACATAGTAAAGGTGACATCCTAGGAGATTTTTAGGTACAAACAAGAAGATAATCAGACCACCAGAGCATCACCGATGGACCACAGAAGTGGCACCAGCATGGCGGCTAGTTTGTCCTGGCCACTAGGAGGTGGCAATGCCTGCAAGAACCATGGATAATAGGGGGCGTTCGGCCGACATCAGTCGTATAGAGGGTGGATGACGGCCCACGGCGGCCCACTGTGGAGGAATCACTGTGTCTCCAACCGTGATGGTGGCAGACCTATGCCCGCGGGTCTCACCATAAACTGGTCCATTGGATTGGTCAACCAAAGGGGTGGTGCCAGCCTGGAACCACAAGTTGAAGACCGAATAGACAAAGTTTGTTTGGTAGAGAGATAGGACCCGACCTCGCTAGCGGCTGCGCCCAGCTGGCAGACCGAACCAGGCCAAGGGGGCCGAGTTGGCCCTGGTCAGGTTAGACCCGAATGGGAACTGGTTCAGGTTGGGTTGATCTAGACCTGGTCGGGTTGGCCCATATCATGTCGGTTCGGGTCGGTCAGACATGGCCGGACTGGACCCAGACCTAGTTTGACCTTGGTACCCTTAGAGGGCCATAACTTCTAAACCATACATACCTTTCTTGAACAGTCTACAATAATAGAACCCCTAGGACGAAGTTGTTATTTTGAAATACTGAACTTGGGTTTTGTAGAACGTTGGAGTACATCTTGGTTGGATCAGACACGAATCAAACCGGGCCCTCGACACTAAAATGCTTATCACTTACAGATCGGGAATCTGATTGATGCGATGTCTGTTGCATTGGAACCCTTATAACATTGTAGTTATTTAGGATACTTCTTCATTGGACTTCTTGGAATTTGGGGAACGTCCGATGGCATGAGGAGTAGAATCTATGGAACTCAAGATCACCAGGTGCGGGAATCCTGTGGCTGGGTATCATGTGACATATGTCCCCTTGTGAATCAGCATTAGAACAACCCTGTGTAGATCTGTAGTAGCGTGACCCTATGAGGACTAGCCTTAGAGTGGCCTATTATGGAAAAGGGACTTAAGAACCTGTGTGTATCGATGACTTATGACCATGTGTAGATCGATGACTTATGACCCTATGTGGATCGACGACTTACGACCCTGTGTGGATCAACCGTATCATGGCTCAACAAGAACCAGCCCTAGAGTGACCCATCATGGATCAATGACTTTTGACCTTGTTTTTATTGATGACTTAAGACTCTATGGATCAATGGATTACGACCTTGTGTGTATAATATTTAGAACGTCTTCTTTGTTGTACAACAATGGAAATTCTTAAGGGAATATGCTAATTTTGCTTTAAGACTAATCATCATTATTAATGTGCATTAAGTTATATACCTGGTTTGAGTTGAGTCTGTTACATGTGCCTTGTGATTAGAATCATACTTTGTGGTTTTTACATTTTGGAATTATGAGAGACCTTCGGGGGTATCGAGGTCCCTACTAGGTATGGTTATAATCACCCCTACACAGGCTTCGCCCACACCATGTTGTATCTTGGGCAGATGACATACAACTTTGACTGAGTTTTGGGAGCCAGGAATAGATAGTTCACAAAGGTGACTGATTGACGTGGAGATCCGTAGTGACAAGATGTACCTACCCTTTAGGTAGGATCCTGGGAAAATGGCCTATGGAGCTATTTTTACATTTTGCTGTATTTTCTTTTAGTTGGGTTTTTATTTTGGCCCATTATGATTCAGTTCACACTTTTGCTTTCAGTAGTTAAACTATGTATTTTTTTATTATTGTGTACCTAGTTTGTGGGTTTACAGGTTTAAAGGAAATTCCTTCCAATTTTTTGGGATATCCCTTTCTGGTGATAGTCTCCAACCCGTGGCCTATGGAATGAGGGCTTGGGGTAGTCACGACACAGGCCCTGAGGGACGAGTGTTGTCAAGAAGTACAAGATGATATAAATATGAGAGATGTAGATGAGTATTTAGGTAAATAAGTAGAATTAAATAAAGAGGTCGAAAATGAAGAAGAAGAATAAGAAAATCAGAAAGGTGAGCATGAAAAAGAAAAAGATTAAAAATAATAGTATAAATGAGACATGATACTATTAATTTCTTCCCAAGAAACATCAGGTTAGATACCATCTCCAGAAGTAGAGTCTTCATAGAAATATACACAATAAACCCTGATGACAAAATCATTCATATATCATACAAAAAGGAATAGGCCAAATCCAATATTGATCAATATCAAAATCTACATGATGATGCTTCTAAAATTAATTCAGGAGAACATCCTAATTATGAGGAAGATGATGACTAAGAAAACCTAATATCACTGTAAATAGATCATTATATTGTTCATTCCATTAGGATAATTGAGAATAAAATCTTGTATTTTCCAAGGATTAAAGGGAAGATTCATATGGTTATGGATAACCAAAACAAAAGATTGAACTGAATCAAGATTCTAAGACAAAGACTGATAAGGCTTGAGGTCAATTTCAAAGTGAATGATGAATTTACTATGGAACATAGAAAGTATTGTAATAAATTAGTATAGTGATCACAAAAATATTATTTTATTATAAAAATTCAGTATGATTCAATTGAAGATATTATAAATCTTATGAATGAAGTCAAAATTGCATTCAACAGATTATCTAGTGATACCACCCAAAAAATAAAATACTTCAGAATCCAAGATGACTCTCAATGCCAATAGTAAATGATATTGAAAAGAATATAAATTTTATTTAATTAGATGCTTCAAAGTTTATATTTTACAATGATGATATAATCAATCTGAAAAATAAAAATGTCTTACATACCAATAGAGTTGAAGTTATGGATTAGAAAATCAAATCCCAGAAACTCAACATTTATACTATGGAAGAAATGTTGCAATCAAATAAGGAAAATATTCGTACCCAAGGCTTGTTTTTTGAAGAATAAGAATATTTTTTTGGTCTCATAAAAAATATCTTGATAAGATTATGGATGATAGAAAGGAATTCAGGAAGTTAAAAATATTTTTCTTTTACCATTTAAAGAAAAAAATGATAATAAGACTAAATGATTTCTTACCTTATGGTATATTTATTTGATAAAAAAAATGGAATGTTTTTTTGTCATCTAATAATAGCTTGATTTATTGTTTTCCAACTCTTTTGGATAAATGTTCATTCCTTAATTTTATATTATCAAATTATTTAGTTCTTTTTATATTTTTTTCACAAACCTTTTTAGTTATAAAAAGACCTTCCCTATTCCATTTTGTAAATCACATAGGAGGAGAATTATTTTTAAAGGGGGATAATGTATTTGACACGGGGAGAATGATAATAACAGAAAGAGATTGCCTTTAGTAAGGGGGAGTATTTTTTTTATAAATATAATATAGTCCTTATAGATTTTGTTGTCTTAAGGGGTAGTTAGTCATATTCAGAATCATATTCAGTAGAGTTTTAAAAATCAATGGGAGATATGTATAAGCATTTAATTATTAAAATCATAGTTCTTTAAATATTTTTTGGACTCAATTTATACAAAGTAATTTTCTATTTTAGACTTGTGGTTTGTGCCATCCAAAAAGGGGGAGATTGTTGAGACAAAATATTCTTTTGGATTCTCTATTACATGTTTTTGGAAATCATAAACTCTTTCATAAATATCCAATTACTAACTATTTTATATTGAATGTAATTTAAGAATAGAATCATATATCATTTTACCATAATTTCACTGTGACTTTTGATTCATATTTTAACAATACGATTTTTCATATGAATATGATTATAGTCATACTCATGGGATTTGTAGAAATGATTCATTACATGATTATCATAATGAGCCCAGATGTGATTTATATCGTACACACCAAAAAATATTTTTATCATCCTCATTTTCAATTTTTCATACTAACAATATTTTTGTAATGATATAAATCTTACTAAAATTCATTAGACCCTTTTATATTCTGTTTTACGTATCTATAAATATGTATTCTAATGAAAGGAAAAAATTTAAATCAAAATGATGTCATGTATTCTATTTCAATATGAATTATAAAATGATGTCTTTGTTTTGGTTATAAGATGATCATTAGAGTGATAAGTGTGCAATCCCCTATAATATTTTAGTAGATAATTTGACCATTGGAGGAAAAGATTACTATTAGTACAAACACCTATAAATAAAAGATCATTTGAATGAGCACAGACTAGATGTTAGATGAATTTTTTAGACACCATATGGGAGCTCTAAAAAATTTGGTATGTGTAATAATTGTGATAGTTTCCAAGTTGAGTACTTATTTTTACATATACTTATAATCCTCAGGAGTTTTGTTTTTATTTTTGTGATCTCTATTGTTGTTATTAATATTGATGTCTTATGTGGATAGGAAAACAGTGATGCAGATCTTTTTTTGATCAAGGGATTCTGAGTCTAGGAAGAGAGAGGTGTCGATCACCATCTTGGGCTACCAAAGATAGAGAGAGAGAGACCAAATCCTATCATCATATAAAGGGATTACCCATGTGTGGGTAAGAAATACTTTCATGAATGTATAAATCAAGGGACGTTTTTCCAAGGTTATTGGACTCCATTATCTTTGGGTTAAAATAATTTTATTCATTTAAATGTTTTACATTTCCTCTATATGGTAATATGATGTGAATCTGTAATATATTAATCTTTTTATATTCTTTGATTAAGATATTTGTAATTACAATTTATCTGATTATAATGAATTTATTTACTCAAGAAAAATTCTATACACTTTATGATAGAATCATTAATTACTTCACTCGGTTTATCATAACCATTATGATTATGACCAATATTATGCTTACTTTGATTGATTTGTTTTCTTACTATGAATACAATTAAATAATACATGTGGAATACATATCAGAATCAACCTAATTATGATTTTTTTATGTTATTATTGTTTTATAACCTGTCCTAAGGGTCAGTCTGATTATGTTTTTAGTTCATAATTGGTATTTTTAATATATTGTTTTTAATCCATATAAAATAATTCCCTTTACGGATAAAAAAAAGTTTTTAAACCTAAAATACTCATCATATAATTTTACATATGCATACACAATGCGATCTAACACTGGGAAGATTTATTTTACCTATGAGACCTCACCTATTCCCAAATATAAACATAGATTCTCTTATCCTTAGCTGGTAAAGGGAAAAAAATTCCATGTAAGTTAATCTATAGCTTCTCCACAAACTAGTTATTTCTGATCACCTCATAGTTGGATCTCACACCTGACAATAGTTCTATTTGATGGTGGATATAATTTCAAAAAATGGTGTGGAAGACTATATTCCCTCATACTCATGAAGTTGCCAATGTTTCTTAGCACTTCATCATGCAACTTTTGTGTCGAAAATCATGATTTTCCTTCACGATAGAATGGAGTACCGGAGCTCCCTCAAAATATAAATGGAAATGGTGGATTCACTCATGCCGTGCTTGGATGGATATTTGATTTAGTAAAAGTAGAGATAAAATATGGGAGAGTACTTCCATAAATCATATGTTAAAGTGTCTCCAATTTATTGGAATATCAAATTGAGGGGTGGAATCATAAGGTGGCGTTGATAGGGAAGTTGTCTCCCTTTTCTTCTATGAGTTGGATGTTTATAAATGGAGGTGGTCTATTTATATTTTTCAGGTGGCTTATAGCCTCTATACCTTAGTAAGTATCCATATAATGATTTGATATCTTGAGGGTAAGAGTTGGTTTGGGTTATATTGATGGTTGTTGTGAAGGAATAAACATGAAGTGGTGGGGGAATCTTACAATAAGAATTCTCACCAGGAATATCACTGTTCTTATATTGACTGGAATATGTATTGGGGGGGTACATGATAGGTATTCATACCCTGAGAGTGGTGGAAAAGTGAATAAATATTTTTCATGCATTCATCTCTTATTACCATTGCAAATTTTCATTAACACAAACTGTTAGCTATTGGTACTCATGGTAGGTATACCTAATTTAGAAAAAGGGTGCAGTAATGTTTTCAGGTGAATGTGAGACATGACAATGGAAGTATTAAAGCAAAATCACTATGTAATCATCTCTCCTTGTTTTGTGTAGTATTATGATATACCCTAAAATAAATAGTTTCATTCATAATTTAATTAAAAAAATGTATTTATAAATAAATACCATTTTATTATTACAAGTTATAATTATGTTATAATCAAATTAAATATCAATTTATCTTGTAATTAAACACCAATGAGGGGTATTTTCAATGAATTAAAAATGAAAATATTTAAATTTATAGCTCACATCAATGAATAGTTCACCCAATCACCCTCTCAATAATAAAAAAGATCAATATTAGTATATTTAATTGATATATAAGAATATTTTTTCCTTCTATGACTCATTAGGGTCTGAATTTGGAATAAATTAAAGGAATCCATGGATGTTCAAAACACTATTAATACTGAGGGGGTTCCTATATCCGATAGAAAGAACCATAATATATAGGAGAAAATAATGTTTATTATATATTTTTTCTATTATCTATAATGTTCTTAATTCTAAAAAATATGATTTCAGTCCTCTTACTAGGGATATCTAATAACAATACTAGATAAGAAGAATCAAGAGAATAGTTAGAGAGAATAAAATTATATACATTACTCACTCTTTAAAATTGAATTTATTAGGTTTAATAGAATTAGATCAGCTAATGTTATTAAGGAAATATTGAAGAATGTTTTTGAAGTAAATATTAAAGTAAATAAATCTATGTTCAGGATCTAGAGATTAAATTATAAAGATATTAAATGAAAGATAATTAATCTATTATTTACTTATTTATAGGGGTAAATGAAATTTTAAGCACCACAAGATGTTTTGGTGATATGATCGAAGATTCAATTTTTTAAAAAGATATTATGACTTATTCTGTATATATTTGACTCCAATGAATCATATTTTTAATATAAAGATTCCAAAACCCTCTATTTAGATAACTTACATAGTATTATCTTCACATATGAACTGATAAGGGAAAATGATATCAAGATCAAGGAAAAGTTTGATCAATATTTTTTACAAGTATTATAAGAAAGGAAACACTATGAATTCTCATAAAGAAGAATTAAATGACTCTGATGTTGAAGATAAAATAAGTAAAAAATTTAATGAATTCATAACTTTGTTTTCTATAAATTTAAAAATTGGAACATGAAAGTATAATAAAAATTTATCATTGAGGTTATTTAGTTGTGGTTCCGTTGGATATTTTGAAAAAAACTTTCCAAGGCTAAAGAAAGACGAAGATAGTGATGAAGAACATAGAAATTCCAAAGGATACTTGAATAAAAAGATAAATAAATAAAATTACTTTTCAAATGGAAAGGATTTGAATTTCTATATGAGAGGGCCACTTTGTGTTATACCTGATGCGGGGGGGGGGGTTGAATTAGTGTTGAGAAAATTTTAACCCTATATAACATTTAATCAATTTAGGCATTGAACCTTTTTTTAAATTCATTCTCTTATTCTATTTTCCTTATTGTATTCACACATATTGAATAATGCTAATATGGAACATAATAGTTTTACAAGGGTTAATACATGATAATATTTTCTTGAACATGATGTGTCTGGTGATATATATTACATAGATTCTACACTACAATATGTAATAACAAATATAATGGTGTGGAGAGAAAAAAATCATCACCCATGTGTGAGACCCTACACATAATATGAGGGATAGAAAAAATATTGAATCTCGAGAGTTGTAAAAACCATTTTCCATCTTTGATACTCATTATTGGTTTTTTTTACTACCTTGTATAGATTATTTCAAACTTCTTCAGAAAGTTCGTAACACCAAGAATATCATAAACCTATTGAGACTTATGATACATTTAATATTGATTCTTTTTTACTTCCTTCACGTTTTCTATTTCTAAAAGAAAAAATTCTCCACTTTCCTACCCAATAGAAGGTAATATCATTCCATATTATTTCTTAATCTAAAAATTGTCTATCTGACTCTTTTTTTCATATCCTATCTACCTAGTGCAATTCATATAGTGTCTATTTGGTGGAAATTTATTCTTCTTCTTGGTTTAAAATTGATTTTTTTTTCATTATTCATTTTCCACACATTTCATATGATACTATAAGTCTAATGATATACATCCTATTTTAAATTTTTTTCTTGAAGTTGATTCTAGGATACTGGAAGGAGTTTGGAAGAAGTCAGTGTGGGATGTTTTGTATTTTTTTTATTTTCAATAAAATCACTTCACTTTGAATGTTTTTTTTCAGATGAAGTTTTTCAATACTTAAAATATTAGATGATTTTTTAATAATTCCCATAAAATATTGTTTTCTTTTCTGGAGATTATTTTTCGGAGAATATAATTTTCTGACTCATATTTTGTTAGAAATAAAAGTTTTTAGAATGGAGTGGGAATTTATTTCGGATTTTGAATTTATTTGGAGATATTAAATACAAAATTTGATGATGATTTTATATTATAAATTTTCTAAACATCATCTTATGTTTAAAAACATGTGATTCAATATTTGTGAAAAGAATGGGGAGAAAAATGTGTTTGGGTGAAGGGGAAAAACTGTGAGTATTTATTGTTTCTAAGAAGTTGATGCTTTTTGAATAAAGATCATCATATCTAGATGAATTGGATACATGAGTTGTTTGGTGTTTATGTGTTTGAATTTTATAAATTCAGCGGTTTTTAAAAGGTGTTGAATGATCAATTAATTGGAAAATATATTCCATAAATGTGTCTGATCCATCGGTTGGTCCGATCAGTCTGATAGTTTGATCCATCATATAAACCAAATCATCAAATAAATCGTTATCTCTTGAGTTTTAGAAAGAAATAAGTTTTTGTTGATATCAATCCATCAGAATCATATTTCCACCAATTCATCTTACGGGTTCTATAATCAATCTATCATATGAATAATTTACACCGAAAAAACATCATATGTTGGATTTAGTCAAAGTCATAACAATAGAGTATAGAAATTATATCATATGGATTAGTGTTGTTGAGTGTGACTGATCAGAGAATTTATTGGAACTGATGAGTCACTTGGGATTTAGAGACTAATAAATCAAATAGAATAAAATAGTGTACTCAACCATTTTCATATAATATGAATCATCTGAGTGAGAATTCAAATTGTATTATTCTCTGTATAAGTTTTGATTTTATTCAATTAGGACAAGATTCATGAGACAAAAAATTAACACTAATTAATCATTTAAATTCATAAAAACTATCCTTCAAATGAGAAATAGTGGCTGATCCATTAGACGCACACTGAAACTTATAAGTAATCAGATGTTAGGATTCATAATAAGTAGGTTTACTAGACAAATAAGATGTTGAAAAAACTATGTAGAATCATTTTTTGGATTTCATTCAAACTGTTTTGGGGAATTTTTCTCTATAGAAGTCACAATGATGTTTATGGTAGAACTGTTTCAGTTGGTATGGAGTATTATAATAGAAAGTCATCTGTTTTACATGTATTCAATCATTCATGAATATCTGAATGAAAAAACATTTCAAACTAAAGAATATTTTATAAATTGGAAGAAAGATAATGTTATGAGTAGATTCAAAATTGTTTGAGAAGAATTTAGAAGATATTATAATTGTTAAGATGTTATCCAAATGAAGTAGAAATGAATGTGAAATTCATATTTCAAGAATTTGTGTGAGAGGGAAAGTGAAATTGTTTTCCCACCCTTTTAACTTATTAAGAACTTATAAATATAAGTTAAATTACAAAATACAATGGAACTAATAACATTCTGGAGAGAGTGATAGAACTAGAGTTTTTGAGATATAAATGATAGAGTAAGGTTTTAAAAAATAATTTATTGTGAAATTTTATCCGAATAATTGAAGTGTTTTAGAATAAGTTTTGATCATTATTTTCTGAATTTGACCAAGAAATTTGAATGATAAATTCATGAAATTAAATAAAAAATTGTACATTATTTTTGATAAGTGAATCACACTTTTTCCTGAACTAAATAGTCAAACTAAACAATTATACTAAGTTTTTATAATATGTATAGAGTAGTTGATCCTAATTATTTCTGGGTAAGAATGTGAAGAATTGTGTTTTGAAAATATATAAAAGTAGAAGTTGTCTAAGCAGTGTAGTTAAATATTTAGAACCAATGAGTGAAGGTAAATAAACGTGTTAAAAAACATATTTATATAATTGTTTCTAGAATGAAACATGCACTATTATTTTGATCATAGTTATAAAAAAGTGCGAGGGTATTTCTTACTTGTTTTATCTATATAAAAGGATTGTTTTCTAGTCGATTGTGTGGTATTATATTATTTCCAAACCATAATAAATACGAAATACCATTATTGAGTACCTAATCTTGGAAATACTCTTGTTCTTAAGGATGTGTTAATGATTGGTTTTTAGAAAAGTAATAAATATTTAGTATGAGGTGACAATTATAAAAAAATAAAGATAAAATAAATTAAAAATATATCACTAATTTACCCCTCCCCCTTCTAATGATTACATTTTTCTAGGTCTGGCATTTTTAATTGGTATCAGAGATAAGGTTCCATTGTTTAATCTTTTATAAACTATAAAGATAAGTTGTTATAAAGAATTAAATTATGTGAATAGTTGTGGTATTATGGTTTTTGTTGAAAATAAAATCATATATAGAAATATAGAATATTTACTTATCTTTAAAATATAGGTTATGATGTTTTGGAAGCTTCTATAGTTAGATTTACTCCTATTTTTGAGAATTTACCTCCTACATATGAGGATACAAAAAATCTAGAGAATTATTAAATAGATTATAATGATATACTATGATTACTCAATTAATGTGAACATCAAATAATGAAGGGAGTTGGAAATGCTAAAGGTATCGAGGAAAAACTAAAAAATATATATGAAGGAAATACATTTGTGATGATAAAAAACCTAAAAATGTTTATTTTAAGGTAATATTATCACAAATTTGATTAATATGAATCTATTGGTGAATTTTTTACAAGGTAAAATGAAATTATTGTCACCATAAGATGTCTGGAATATAAGCTATAATATTTTACTATTGTTGGAAAGATCTGAAAAATTCTTCCGGATAAGTTTTATTCCAAAGATTCCTATTTGGAAGATAGATATCCTAAAGCTCTATGTTTGGATGACATTTATAGAACATTAATTATATATGATATGATAATAGATAATGTTTTGAAAATAAATTAAAAAGATTATCAATAAATTTACATAAATGTTTTTAAGGAATAGAAATCCAAGAAAGTTATTAAAGATGATTAATATAGTGATTCTGACCTAGAAGATGAGGTTAGTAACATTTTTTATAATTATATATGCTTTTATATAGAAAAATTAAAAGATTTATATGAATGTTTAAAGGTAAGATATATCTGAAATGTTTTGAATGTGAAGTTGTTGGGAATTTTGTTGGAAATTTCCCTCAAAGAAAGGGTGAATATGAAGGTGATACTGATGGATTATAGTTAATAATATCTTAGAGGAAACATGTAAGAAAATAAGAATCCTATTTCAAGGGAAAAGAATAATGTTTCTCTATTTTAAAAAGGTGATTTTTTTTCAAAATATGTTGAATATAAATAAAGTGAATTTAGAGCTAAAAAATTCACTGAAGTTATTGGAGAAAAAAATGTATTGAAAAATTTAATATTAAAGTGTTTTCTGGTAAAAAATGCAGCAATTTTAAACAATAAGTGAATTATTTATAATTTAATTTTAAAATAGAGTTTAAATAATGTATCTAAAATATTGGATTACTTTAAATATAAATCAAGATGTTGAAAAAAGAATGTTCTTCAGAAAAAATTGAGAATTTTTACTTGAAATGAAATCAAATTTGTGGGAAGAGACATATTTCTTGAATATATCACTTGAAAAATAATATAATTGGAATTAAAATCTTGAAGTGAAGATAAAATCATATGATTAATAGTTTTAATATATTACAAAAATATTCTCAAAATCTGAGAAGGTATTTATATGTTTCAATACATTTATCTCTAAAGTTGGAAAAAGATCTGGGATGTGTGAAGCTGACAAAAATTAAAAAAAGCTATCATAAAATATTAAAAATAAAATTAATGATGTTCTTAAGAAGAATAAATATAATAAAATTGTCTTTGTTTTCAAAGACACCAAATTTTAAAATTAAAATGTTTCTAGAATTTCAAATAATTAAGGAAATGTTTATAATACATATGATTCTATTAAAAATTTGAAGAAATATTAATTGAATATGAATATTTTGGGAAATAAAAAGAAGATTTAGGCTCAAATATTTTTTATGTGGAAGGTATGAAATTTCTAGAAAAACCTGTTTAAAACTAGAGATATAATGGAAGATATAGGGGAAAATATTCTTTCTATGGATATTGATGGTACTATGGTGGATTTGGGAGTACAAAAAATAATTGTTTTCTCAATAAAAAACAATTTTATTATATAATTAATTGTAGGAATAAAAGTTTTATGGGGATTCCTTCCTCTTAAATAAGAAATTCTATAAAAGTTTTTTTGATAGTTGAAATTAGATTCTAACATGTAGAAACTATTTGTGAAAAATTTAAACAACTTGAAAATCATCTTAAAGAGTGTATTATTTTCCTACAAGTAAAAAAACATGTTGATAAGAATTTTTAAAACCCATATGTGAAGGAAGATAAATAAAAATAAAAACCCCTTTTCGTAGAAACTACTCTTAAAGACATAATAGGGGAATTCCCTTGGATTATGAATAGTGGGTGACCCTCAAATATGAATAGATATTTGAATTTGTTAAAGAATTTGGAATAAACTAAAGAATGAATAATGACATTCATAAATGTTGAGTCACTCAGAATCAAATGAGTTGGATATGATATTTTTAAGAAAGAAAATTTGTAATCCCCAGAGTCCTTTTTTATGCGTTGAAACGTAACATGTTCAATGTCACAAAACACTAGGATGAATGGAACAATCTTCTTGTCAGAAAATAAGATTCTGTTTTGAAACTAGTAGAATATGGAAAATTTGTTACAAGATGACAACATATAAAGGGGATCTTGTTTCAAGTTTATAAATCATAGAAATCATATAACATAATCTAGATGAAAGAGAATACATTATGGTGTAAAATTTTATAGATTATTTGTTAAAGGAATATGATAATTTTATCAGAGAGAGAAAGAGTGTCCACAATATTTCTGAAATGATAAGAAGAAGATATTGGGGTTGTTCAATTTGTTATAAATGGAATATTACAAACTCTACGCTCAATAAAGTGGAAAATTTCTAAACTAGTCCCTTGAGACTAACTCATTATGATATTTGTGGGAAATTGAGTAAAAAATAATTTTTTATAAATAAGGAATTCAGTTATTTAACCGATTATTTTACTCTTATTACATGTATTACGTATTTGAAACAAAAATAATATGTTATGAAGATGTTAATTAATATTAGTATAGGATAAGAAAAAGAATTTGGGTATTCAATAATGAAGTTATGAACTAATAATGGTGTTGAATAAATTAATGAAGTTTTCAGAAGTAATTTGAAAAACATGTAATTCTTTATAAGTTTTGTGCACACTAAACTCGATGGAAAATTGTGGAAGGAAAAATAGAAGTTTGGATGAGATGGTCATTCAATGATTATTGAACTTGGTCTTTATCAATACTCTAGAAAAAATTAATCAGTACAATTTCTAACATTCAAAATCAATGTTTCTATATACCAAGTTCTATTATGAATCCTTATGAAATGTTTTATAATGAATCCAAAATATTGAAAAACATAAGGGTATTTGGGATTCCTTGTATCATAATAAATAGTGGTGGAAATGTTTATTTTTTTATCAAATAGGTAAAGATGGATTATTTCTTTACTATGATCCAAATGGTAGAGGATATTGATGTTTTAAAAAGGAAACATGAAATATAGTTGATTATTTTGATATAATAGTTCATGAAAAAAATAAAGAAAATGTTTCACAAACACATGAAATAATGGAATATGAAGAATATGGAAGATTTTTTACTGAGAAACATGAAAATAATTCAATAATGGTGATTCGAAGGAGATGGAAGAACCATACTCCACTTTTTCTAGTGACAGGGAAGTGCTTAGTACGTCTCATCATAGGATCAGGAGATTATTGAAAGTAAAAAACATCAAGGGTGATCAACAATAAAAATTTCAAAAAATAATAACATAAAATATTTTTTAAAAACATTTCCTTGTTTTAAAAAATTTATATAAAATACATTAATAAAGCTTTTGAGTATCAAGAGTGGATTTATGATATGTATGTAAAGCTCGATCAAATTGAGGAGAATGATACTAGGGAACTTCTGCCCAAACCAAATGATGAAAAATTTATTACTATAATGTGGGTGTATGAAAAAAGATGAATGAATATGGTGAGGTGATAAGAAACAATGAATTATTGGTGTGAATAGGTCAATGATAAATTGAAGGCATTGACTTTGATGAGATATTTTCTCTAGTGGAAGGGTTAGAAATAGTCAGATTACTTCATTAATTTTCTGCACAATGATGATTTAAATTTTTTCAAATGGATATTAATTAATAATTTCTCAATGGAGAACATGATGGAGAAGTTTACATTGAAAAACTTTGTGGATTTGTAATTATAAAGGGTAGAATTTATGTGCGTAAGTTGAAAAAATCTTTTTATTTGTTAATGTAAGATTCAAGATCTTTGTATTATGAATTGGATAACTACTTTAGGAAGTTAAATTTCATCAGAGGATGTGTTGAATATAATATCCACATCAAACAAAATCAAGATATTTATTTCATTTTAATGTTGTATGTTGATAATATCATCTTTATCGGGAGTTATGAAATATATTTTGATAATATTTATGAAGATATAATGATGTTTTTTGAAATGTACATTATTTTTGAAATGGAATATTTTTTTTGGATTAAAAATCTTAAAAAATAATAAATACCTAATTCTATATCAAGGTAAGTATAATTAGGATCTTCTTAAGAAGATTGGAATTGAAAATTTGAATGCCAATTTCATATCAATTATAGTGGGAACTATGTTTTTTAAAGATGGAGAAGGAATGTAAGTGAACTGTAATAAATATAGAAAGTTTGTTGGAAGTTTTTTTATCTGGATATTTCAAGATTAGAAATTTTCCATGCCTTTACATTATATCCCTAATTTTAAAGTTCTCCAAAGAAATATCATATATTAGATATAAAATGTCTTCCTAGATTTATCATAGAATAAATAGATTTTGGTATCAAATAAGTTAACTCTGGAAGAATTAGTCTCTTTAGTTATATAGATACTGGTTGGGTATAAAGTGTGGATGATAAATGATCTACATTTTGGTGGAGTTTAATTTTTTGGTGGATCTTGTGTTATTTGGAGTATGAAAATAATGAATTATATAAATATTACCATTTATGAAGTTGAATAGGTTTCCACAGGTCAAGCTGATGCATAACTTATCTGAATGAAGAATCAGTTGTTAGATTTTCTTATTATCGTGAAGTTACCACTTCTCTTGGGCCGCATTAATCATCATTCCATAAATCTCACTATAAATGTAGTAAAAAACTCTCTTTCAAAAGATATTTATATCATATATCAATCAATCAAATAGCATTTGGGTAAGATTGAAATCAGATTGGAGTATGTTCATAAAAAGTAACTATTTGAGGATATTTTCAAAAAACTTTTATTGAAGGAATATTTTCATATATAGAGGTTGAACATGGGAATCCAAAATCTTTCTCATCAAGCGTTGAGGTATGTGTATCTATTTTCTCTCATATATATTCTTTGTATAATGTTTTAATGGGGGAGAAATATGA
Source organism: Viscum album (assembly GCA_963277665.1). Lineage (NCBI taxonomy): Eukaryota > Viridiplantae > Streptophyta > Magnoliopsida > Santalales > Viscaceae > Viscum > Viscum album. The sequence continues at coordinate 386,195,834 of OY728141.1, read as the reverse complement.
TGTTTCTTAAATCAATCTATTGGTATGTGATAAACCATTTAAGGAATCATTTATTTTGTGGATGTTTTTGGTATACTGTGAACTAAGTGTGTTGATTGTGTGAATTATTCTTATAATTTGTTGAAGATATTATAGGGAAATTATTTTTATATGAAATTGAAGGAGGTTGTGTTGAAATTGAATGTTTGAAAGATTTATTTTCAAGAGAAGTTCTTATGTCACTGCTTTTGGAAAGAATTATTTTATTGTCAATTATTCTTTTCTACTTAAATGAGTTCACTCACATAGGATTAGAATTATTGATTAGGGATCCATAGATTAGGTTTACAATGTTTCAATGATTTAGGAACTGGGGTTGACATAGAAATATGAGGTGGATATTGTTGGAACCAAGGCAGCAAGAAGTTATTTATCTAATTCTTAAAGGAGGATTGAAGATGTTATTGCTTGATTATTTTTATTTACTATATTTTTTATGAAACCAATTCTTATTTAATGTTTTGTTTTTGGAATTAGTTGTAATTGAATCTGAATATTTGTTATAAATTTCATTATAAATTCCCCCAAATATTGTTTTCTTTTTTGAATATGTTTTCTAGGGGAAATTCTTTTTTAGACGCATACATTCTTTGGAAGGAATGTTTTAAGAATAGAGTGGAATGTTGTTTCATATTATGAATGTATTTAGATATGTTCATAAAAAAATATGATTATTATTTTATATGACAAAAGTTCCCTACATCATATGTTGGTTAAAAACTTATGATGCAAGCTTTATGAAAAGAATGAGGGGGATAATGTGTTTTGGTGAAAGAGAAATGAATTGTGAGTTTGTGGTGTTTCTAAGAAGATGATGTTTTTTGGATTTAGATCAACTAATCGAATAGAATCAAACTCAAAAGTTGTTTAGTGTCTGAGAGTTTGAATTTACTAATGTTAAAGGTTTTTCAAAAGTTTTGAACTATTGGTCTTTCAGGTGAGCTGATCAATTGGACTAACCAACTCATCAAATGAATCTTTTTTCACTGAGTTTCAAATGGAAAGAAGTTGTTGTTAATACTATTCCATCAGAGTAATCATGCCACAAATTAGTTATATGGGTTTTGACACAAAGCCATCATAGGAATGGTTGAAATTGATAAAACATAAGATGCAGAACCCCATCAATTGTAGAACAAAAGACTATCCCAATTTTATCAAATGGATTCGAGTTACGGAGTGTGATTGGGAAGATTTTTTTTGGCACTCATGAATCAATATAACTTGAGACACTATTCAATAATATGGAATAAAATAATGTATTTAACCATTTTCATTTAATCCAAATCATCGTAGTGAGAATTAAAATTGAATTATTTTCTAATGAATTTTTTTATTTATTTAAATTGGGACAAGATTCATAGGACCATATTTAACACCAATCTATTAGTTGAATGTGTGAATCCGATCCAATATATGGGAAACCAAGAGTGATCCATTATATGCATATTGGCATTGATAAGTCATTGGATGATGGTGTCCACCATACAAACTTTATCAGTATGAGAAGTTATTGAAAAATTGAAGGATGTAGAATCATTTTGAAGATTTTCATCAAACTGTTATTGGGTTTTGTACTCTATTGAAGTTAAAATGATGATTATGGAAGAACTATTTCTGTTGGTTTAGAGCATCGAAATGGGAATTCATCTATTTTACATGTTTTCACTCGTTCAAGAAAATTGGAATGAAAAATATATTTTGACTAAATAATTGTTTAAAAATTTGAAGATGATATAATTTTTAAGAATATTCAAGGAGGTTCATGAAGAATATTGAATATTTGAGATGCATTCAGAAGTGGTCAAAATAAAGTTGAAATGAATGAGAAATTCCTATTTCTAGAATTTGTCTGATTAGGAAAGTGAAATTGTTTTCCAACTATTTTCACTTTTGAGGAATCAATAAATAAGGGTCAGAGTAAAATTTACTATGACATTGTTCATGTTTAAGATAGAGGGGGAGAACAACCATTTTTAATATCAATTTAGTATATGAATTTTTCTATATAGAATCTCTTGAGAAACATTTTTGGAATAGATGAGGTGTTCTGAAGAAGTTGTGGTAATTATTTTCTATATCGGACTGAGGTATTGTACTTATTGTTTTAGGAAATCAATGAAGAGATAAAACTTCCTTCTAGATATAAGAATCAGACATTTTCCCAGTCATGACTTTATGTCAATAATGCATTATAAATCTCATATCTCTCCTTTAAATTCTCATAATAAAGATCAAAATGTTGATATATGAATCTATATTAATCCATATTCTCATATTTCATTGGATGCTTTAATGACAAGGAGGATATCATTAAACTTTTTTTTTCTATTGTGTCACCAACTTATCTCACATTTTCGGATGATTCTTCATCATTTACCTCTTTCAAATGTGAAAAAGTATGCGGGGTTTTGAAAAAGCATATTTTATGATCATGGTGTTGTATAATAAATAAATACCTATAATAGTCCTATAGTTTCACGATGTTCAAAAATTTATCCTTCTCTTTTATGGATAACATTGAATTTTTCAAATTTTTGTGGTTTTAAATTTCTATAAAAACTAAAATGAGATATTATCACTTTCTTGATTACCAAATCAGATTAGTGAATATAAATTTAAATTGGATCAATATCCCATAATTTTTTCAAAACCTAATATCCATTACCATTTGTTTCATAATATCCTACAATATAGATTATTTCATAGAAAGGGTCCAAGTTCCCCATCTAATAACCAATAGTATTGATTGAAATTTTATTTGAAGGTTTTTCGGTTGGAATAATAACCCACATACATTCACTCGTAGTTCCTTGACCTTTTAGGTGGACTTCCCAATAATGAAATACTTGATAAATGTTTCCTCAACCCTTTATATCACTTAAACTATGTACTTATTGGGTAGAAAACCCTAGATATGAACTATGTTAATTCATCAAAAAAAATCATGAAAAATTAAAAAAATAATTTAAATTACCTATACTCTAACTGTATTATCACTATTAACAATCAATTTGGATCTAAATTAAATAAATGAAGAGTATACTAACCTAATACTTAAGTTAAGGGATATTTTTCTCATATGTAAAAAACCTATTTTTTATCTTATCACATAACAGGGTAATATTATGTTGATTTTAAATAAGTGATTAACTATATATGAAAACATTTTTTAATTATACTGTTTTTTATTCTATATTGGATTGTAATTATTTCATGTATTATGTGACCACCAAGAACCAAAAAAATCATCCATACAACTGGATGAAATAAAACAACAGTCACATAACCATGATGTTCGACAATGGTATGTACATCTGGAATATGAAAAATAAAATCTTTATCTAAGGTGAAACCGTTGTGAACAATATCATGGTGTGCATTGAAGCATCCAACTCAGCTCTAATGTACCACTTCTATTTATTTTACCTTTTCAATCAGTCTCATACCATCACCTCTCTCTTTAAATATCCATATTTTTATTATATTTTTCTCATGTGTCGGTGAGAGTATCAAATTGATTGGATTAGTTTATTGACATAAAATAAAACAAAGGTTTGAAAGCCATAAAGTATTAATGATAATGGGATGACACACATATCATTATTTTAATTAAAAGAAATAATAAATTTAAATTTCACAAATCATAAACATATATCTATTATAAAATCATGATCATGTACACAGTATGAAATAAAGATACATATTAAATATATCCATTAATTAATTATATTCATAATTTATTTAAGATAATGTATGATATATTACTTCAATTAATTCAATTTATCATAAAAAAATTGAGCATCCAAAAATTATCATCATTTATATTTATAAAAAATATGTGTAAAATTAGAAGGTATAGAAGTTTAATTATATGAAATTACAAATACCCATCCATATTACATGGCATGATTCTTGGGATTCTTCATTCCTTGGGCATTCAGCATAGATGTTTTGTTGGTAATTACATGGTGTATACAATTAAACAAATGACACAAGTAACACTTATGAATTAATTTTAATGTGATGATCATGATTCACACAGAGTGTAGTATAAGAAAATACCACCGTCATCTTATAGTTATAGAATTTAAAAAGGAATTTTAATCAATGTATACTTGAAAAACCTGTGAAATGACTTGTACAATAAAATTAATGACAAACAGAACACATGTGAAGAAATTTAATTATACAATTAATTTTTATATTTTAATTAAATTAATTACAATATTTTCCAGATACTACAATGATTTCACTAATTTAAGTGGTTTGTAATCACTTTTTCATGTGTCCGTGACACATATCAAGAGAATCTATGTGTCACAAATTGTTGATGTTTATGAGGTGTATGGATAGTAATTTTATTAGATGATATGTGTCATCGATGCTTTATATAATTTTATTCCTATTTTCATATAGTGGATATATGATATGGATTAACCATAATGTTCTCAATCACGATGAAATGATAACTACATGTCATTTTCTATGTCACATGCCATGTTGTTCTTCAATCCATGTTTCATCCAATGAGAGTCTACATGCTAATACATGATAATCATATCAGCATCCAATTTTTTCAAATTGATCTATTGTTAATGTGAGATATAGATGAGATATATAGGTATATAGGTTAAGAATCGGGGTAAAAATCATGAAATCTTATGATCTATATAGAGAATCTATAAAATATTGGTATTTTAATTTCTGATGTTTCATCTATATATTTTAAGTACTCTATTCATTACATGAGTTGGAAAAATTAAATGGATGAGAAAATGATGTTCAATTTCAAGAATCCTTTTATATAAAGAAAATAATGTTAAATAAAATTCATACTATTCCATCAATATTTATTAAAAAATTATAATTCAGTCATCTTACCACTCTGATATAACATTTAATATTTTATCATTTTAGAAGATCCTTTTTTTCATGGAAAACTCATATTTCTTATTAGAATTAAAAAATTATTATTGTGGTACATGATGTATTTAATCATAACCAATAAATGAATTATAATACATGGTTAATTTATTGAACAATTAGTGGATGAAAAGAACATGTAATTTATAATTAATTCATTTGAAGATTTGGAATTAAATAAAATTGTAATTCTTACTATATTAATGATCTAGTTGAATTGGATGTTCTATATCATCATTGAGTTAATGGGTACAAGTCCCACGTCTCTCTAGTGGTGAAATGCACTCTATTCTCAAAAAAATTTCATATAATTGTTTGGTTCTTTCATGGATATTTGAGATTGGCTGTATTGGTCATTGTTGATAGTAGTAGGATTATTTTATGATAATAGAAAAATAATGATGATCTCTCAATTTCTAGAGAGATTAAGGGAAGAGATCACTTGCTATGTATCTTGAACTCTTTATGGATCTTGATATAGGTTTTATTTATCCATTGTAAATAACAAGTGTGTTTTGGAATGAGATATAAGTATATAACATTAAAAGATTATCTAGAATTAAAAACGTGCATAGAAACCCATTACTAATTTCTTAATGACCAGTTATAAAAAATTTATATGATTCAGATAATTATTATTCAAAATACATGTGAATAACATAAAAATAAATAAATTTAATTTATATTATTTCGGATTATTAAATTAAACTCAAATCTCTTATCTTCAACAATATTTACCAAAACATTTAAAATAGAAACTTCTTCTAAAAAATATCACTAAATAATTCATTGATAAATATAATAATAAATATATTCACCATTACTGGAAAATATTTTTTTATCATTGTTATATAAATAAATTTTTTTACTAACTTATGATTAAATATTGGAATTTAACAAATACTGGATAATATTTGAACCACAATGTATGAATAATATTTTTTATAACTTGTTAAATTAATCATTTAACTTAATTTATAATGTGGGTATACTTGGTGTGTGTCCCCCTTGACCTATTTATCAATGGTAATTTTTAGCCCCTAATTTATAGGTATAGAATCTAGAATCACACAAATGAACCAACTGATAATTAATTTTTTTAGTGATATAATACCCCATAAAAATTATTAGAATTTTAGATAATCCTATTATTTTGAAATTATTATTCATGTATTTTTCACATTGGTTTTATAATCATATATGCATGATGTCTACATCATTGATAATCCATAAATGAAAATTGCCACCAAACAAATTTCCCTTGATTAGACCGGGACGTACCATTTCTATCAAAGGGCCTAAGAGATCATATTTCATGAATAGAAAAAGGTATAAAAACCTTTTCAAATTAGAAATTTATTAAATATCACTGATGATTCACCTAACATATCATACTTCGCAACAAACATATATCAGCCATGTTTTAATCAATACATAACGATATATGGATTATAATATTGATTGATGATAATCATAAACAGTATGGATCAATATACACATCTTTATATTGGAATATCCAACAACATATAAAATCTAGATTCCCTATAGGCATGTCTATTATCATATCCTCTCTTCAAGGATAATTTTATTGGTATACAACATCATAATGTGTCAGAATTTTCGATGTTCCTTTTACCCATCATAAACTAAATTTCTTTTGTCCTATTAGAAAATACTAACCTAAAATATAACATTTATTGATGAATACAATAGTGGAACATCCAGGTTTTCATCATAGTTGAAAATTTTATAACGTTTTTTTGATATAAACTATTAGGAAATTATCATATATTATTTTATTTTTAGGTATATTCATGAATTGAGAATACATTTTATTAGTTTTAAAAAATTGATTCCATGTAATAATCATGTATATAGTAGTTGGTTCTAGGTAACCAACTCCTACAGTCATTCCAGTATTCAACTATACCAAATAATTTAACATATACTATTTGATCATTATATGAAAATTATCTTACAAAATTGAAAAAATATTCTAAATCAAAAACTCAATCACCTTCATCTGATGATTATATATATTAAACAAAATACATTTTTAAATGTGAGAAACATCTAGGGATACCATTTTTTATAGGAAATCATGTCTAGCATTTATATGATGATTCATTGTGGAAATTTAATCTTAAAAGAATATATGTAGAAATCATAAAATTTTAGTTAATGTGTTTTCATTATTTGTTTTGTCTATGATGTTATTTTTTCTAAATGGGTCTGGGACATCCGATTTTACTGTTTACATTCTTCATGGTTTAGGGTTTTGATCGAGGGAAATATGTTTTTTTAAATAAATATAGGGTAATAGTAATGAAAACTATATTACTCCCTATCTATTAATCTTGGGAAAATATAAATTTAGAAGTTCAATGAATATAGAGATCTTGCAATGTTCTACAGGATATTTCAAGGAGAGTAAAGGGTTTCCATGGGATATAACAGATCACATTTTTCAATGATCCGTCTTCAACAAACATTGAAATATTTTTTAAATCTAACATATGTAATTCATGGACATACCCAAATGATATTATAGAAATGGATTTATTAGTATGTTTAAAATCCCTATTTTACATTATCATATTTATTTTATTACATATATTTCACATAGCTTTTTAATTAGGTCTAATAAATTTTAGCCATAATCTGGTTATATATTATTCTATCATCCCATATTTTTACTTCATTTATTAATTTATCATGTAGTATTCATAAGCATAAATAATAAACCATGGAACTGATAAAAATAAAATATGTGTCTCATGATGATGAAATTTTATACTAGTAACTATTTGTATTAAATGATAAAGTAACCCTTATCCTGAGATTAAAACACCTTAAATAGTAGATTGGTTCTTTTGCAGCATTAATCCTTACATAAAATATATCAACTCAATTATTTTTTCACATATCAAGGGCTTAGAAGGACACCTCTCTCTGTACTTAAGAATCAGATTGACGAATTAAATAAATTTTTATAAAAATTCTACATATATTATTCCCACCTTCTACTAGGTAAGAAAATGAAGAATTGGGTTTTTGAAGAATTACAAAATTAGAAGTGTTGAAGTAGCATAGTAAAATGTTCATAACAAATAAGTGAATGTTTTTATAATTGTTACAAAAACTTATTTACATCAATTGTGAAAGAAGAATAACATTCACTATTGTATTGAAAATAATTCTACACAAGTGTAAGGGAATTTCGTACATATTTTATCTCTATTAAAGGATTATTTTCTAGTGTATTGTCTGGTATTGGAGTATTTCTTAATTAGTCCAATAACTACATTCTCTTATTTAGTAGCAAACATTATAAATAATTTCTTTCCAGTGGATTGGTGAATTCTTGGTTTAAAAAAAAGATATATATATTTAATAGAATGTAAATGTCGTTATAATGAAATATAAAATAAAATAAAACAATATTACTAATTCATCCCCTTCTCCTCACAATGATTATACTAATCCAGGTTGGGAATTTTCACATCTAGTATTGTACATCCAATGATAGTTCATCTGATTTTCGTTATTCATCTCCCTTTTTCCAATCAATCACCATGTGATAAATAAATTCCATCCTATATAAAAAAATCCTAATAATTTTCATTGAACACCTATTAGTTTCTAATAGTCTATCTAGTGAATGTTTATGAATAGATAGTTCATATTTTTACTTTTTTTCATCCATCTATTTAGTTTCATTTGGTGTTTTAGGTCTATCTGATACCACATGAAGTATCTGGTACCAAAACATCAACATATATGAAAATTAATCTCAATATTCTTGTTATATTATTTCTTACAACCTATATACTTCATAATTTTATATCCCATACACAAATATATTTTCCCCCTTTTTTATCATACGATTCCAAAACCCCTTTATATATGTGCATTTCCATGGGAACTCAAATATTCATTCAAGATGAGTTAAATATTGAAATTTGAAAATCCCACTATTTTTTATTTCATTGTAACACTTATCTAACATTCATGAACATTTTATAGTTTATTAAAATATATAAAATTTCATTTACTCAATTTTTGTGTAAGTTCTATAAACTTCCTTAACTCTACTAGAATCAGAATATTACTTCTTGAATATTTAAACATTGAAAATAATCTTATGCTTTAAATATTTTAATATATTCATGAATAAATCATAATTAAATTTGAAGCAATGAAACTTTATACCACTGAATTTTTATCTTTTATAACATTGTAATGAAACATTAATCCAATTAGAATCTTCTTCTGATTGTTCATGTTCACACTTCATAGGAACATCTCAAAATCATTTCTCAAACACTTCCTCGATTAGATGACATTAATAATAAAATTCATCAATTTACTTGGAGTGAAAACCTCTTATAAATATTATCTATCTTCTCATTGAATGTTTATGATACATACTTTTATATCATTCTTCATTCATGTTGTGGGTTCACAATTATTTTTTAGTTTTTTTTCATCCAATAAACCACGAAAAATATGATATATTTTTTATATATGATGTATTTGTATAAATATATCATATGAAATTGTAAAACGTAGTTTATGTCTTTATAACATCGCTTAGAAACATTTTTCCGATTAAACTGGTTGTAAAGCTATAAAATATTTGTCTGATCAGGTCTCATAGAAACATCATTTTGGTGAAACGTCTATGAATCATCTATCTAATGAAACTATGATTTTTAGATGTTTGTTCACATGATATATCATTCTCAATCTAGTTCACTTCCTCAAATATATTCATATTTCCCCAATCATATAGTTCTTTGACTAATGGACTAGATTAAAAACCTTCAAACCCAAAAGTTTATTAAAATTTCATTAGAACTTATTTTTATTCACATATAAACCTTTTTAAAAGTACATCTAATGTAATTTTTATATTGCTTATTCCAAAATTCAATCTGGTCTTCATAGTTTTTGGGAACATCAGTTTTACCACAACTAAATATCATCATAATAAAAACATTTATCATCTATTACTTAATATCTCCTCTAAACATAAATTGATTGAACTCTTCAGTCAGATTCTTTTATGTTATTCAAAACATCAACTCAAATATAATTTTTTTTTGTATTTTAATTATTTATCAATGTAGAACACTTCATTAGGCATCAACTAAAATACATTTCGGATGGGACTTTATATAATTGATGGGCTTAGTTTGAAAAATCTCCCTACCATCTTTGTACGATGGAATTTCTACCTCTAATGGATATTATATATTTAATGGTCCTTAGGTTAATGAATACCCTTATATGATTTACCTTTCCATTACCATCTGATTTAAACAAAGTAAATGTTCATTCAGTTCTCCCCCTTTATCTCTATTTTTGTCACTATATTCTATATCTAGAAAATTTATTCTTGACATCTTATTAAGGAATATCCTTAAAAAAATTTCATCTAATTGATCGTAATTTTTCTTAACAACAATTATTTAAGGAAATACTCATCAACTAGGATTCAAAAACTTCCGTTATTAAGATTCTTAAGGAAACATAGTCTGATCAATTTTTCTTAAGGAAACTTTGACCATCCAACCTTCTTAAAAAAAATCCTTAAAGAAACATCATAAAATTTATATTATCTATATCAATTTTTGTTCTAAAAAAATATCAACATATATTATATAAATGAATAAAATTTAACTAGTAATCACTATAAAAAACAAAAAATATTCAAAATAACTATCTTAAGATAATAATACTTGGGAAAATTTCTTAATTCATCCTAGATATATCGACTCTATTTCATTTCCATGGATACTTTAGCTGAATGTCCAGAAGCTTATTCCTTCAAATTTATTTAATATATTTAATAAAATTAAATATTTATATTTCATTAGAAACCATATACAAAACATTAAACTCAAACATGGAGTGGTATCAAATGTAATGCCCCGACCCCAATTGTCGGGATATAGTGAATTATTTTTTACATTGAAAGGGTCACAAGAAAAAAATCCTCAAGGACAAATCATATTAGTAGCCCTAAAAAAACTAGAAACAAACATATAGTTTTACATTACATCATGAAATGAAACACAACAAAAAATACATTGAAAATAGTCTTTTTCCCTTTACTCATCCCTGTAATCCTTTCATTATGTAAATCTTCAAATTCTGGGGAAAATGAATCAGAAGAATTGGGTGAGCTCAGTTACTCATTAAGGGTAACTAATTCAGAAAAAACTATCATAAATAAGATTAAACATTTTAAAAAAAGATATATAAAAAAACAAAAGCCTTTTAATCATAAAGATGAACATAATATTTAAATAAAAAATCAAACATTACCATATAAACATGCACATGGATATTCTACTTGTTGAATAACAAAATTTAATAACTAACCTTATAAATATGGAATACATATTACGGGACATCTTAAATACACTCTCAAGTATTCCACCAAGACACCATACATAATTGGGTAAGCCATTATCCAAAACCCAAAAATAATTGTCTCATGATACCTACCGATGCATCGAGGGGATATAGAAGGCCCCTCCCGAAACTTTCAAAGATCATTGAATTTATCTTATGAATGGGGTAAAACCTAACCAACCTAAACATTCATATCAAAAATAGAAAATAAAATGTCAATACTTTAGGCATATTCTATGAATGATTTCAAAATTGAAATACACATTCAAAAATATCATAAAACCTTAAATTCAATATGGATGATTGTATCATAATATATTAACAATAATTGAGAATAAAATACAGCAAAGTATGTTAACATAGACGAAAGTGATCTAATAAAATCATTAAAAATCTTTTAGAAATATCCTTTTTCTTCTTTAAAAACATTTAAAATCCTATATAATTGTAAGAGAAAAAAATTAATTTGAAAATAAATATTATTGTCGTAAGGGAAGCTTAAAAATGTAAAGGCGTCATAATGGTATAAAATAGTCATTCACGTTGTATAATTTAAAAAACATTCTTTTCTTAATTTGTCAAAAAATTCATATAGTAAATTGTTTGGAAAATGACAGAAAGATCCTTTTAAAAAGATTTTTTAAAAAGGTAAAAAATGTGTATAAATTACTTTTAAAAATTATACAAGAATATAAATATTACTTTGAAATACATTTATAAGAAACATGGATGTGGCTGATAAATATGTCCCCATAGATACTTATTTATAAACAATCTCGAATAATAATGAGATTGCGATAATAAACCCTATCTTATAATTTCTATAATTTGATGGTTAGATAAACTCATGTAAAATGGTTAAATATTGTTAAGAAGTTATATCAGTACCATATACCTATTTATTATATCATATGCATTCCCTTTATCTCATTTTATTAATAATATTTTAGTATTAAATTTATTTTGGGTGTCAACTGCTTGGTTTTACTATGCATGTTTTGTTAAGTATGTCATGTTTCTTATGAATAGGTTATATTTTATTCAAATAAATAATTATATTAAGTTCATAAATATTATATTTAATTATAATATTGTGTTTATAATCATTTTAATGGTTAATGTGAAGAATTAATCTCATCACGTTGAGGAGACGGTAGGCCGTACATACGTACGATTGACGATATCATTACTTTAGTTGTTAAATGATATAGAACTGTATTGTATATTAATTATACATAATAATAATAATATACTATTTATTATTTATTCCTATAATTCTCATCATTATATACATTGAAATGATTTAAAGTTGAATAAAAAATTACACCACGATGCGGAGATGGTAAGCCGTATGTTTGCACGCTCAGTGATATTATTATTAGTAGGATAGATAAAATGATGAATATGGTTGTTACATAATTATAATAACATATAAGTATATGGAATATACTTTATTTATTACCTTGGTATGGAAAAACATAGATAAAGGATGGAGAAGAATAAAAGAACATTACAACAAGAGATAAAACAATTACCTATTCTTCAAGTGTATCCTTTTTATTTTCAAAAAATGACTCCTTAAATTGGATTTTATTCCCAATGGGTGGAATCTAGGATGATTTTAGGGAATTTGGGAGTAGAAGTTGGTTGGGTTTGGATGAAATGAAGGGATTTGGAGGTGTTAATTAAAGAGAAGGAGAAGTGCCATTTTATAAGAGAGTTGAGATGCACTTTATGGAACGATTGAAATATTTATTTATTAAAAACTTATTTTCAGTTTATAATATCTCCAATGTAATTTATTTAATGGGTAATAAGATTATACGTCTAAATACTCTCAACTGATAGGTTTTAGATATGTTTAGACCATAAATTTAACCTTATATTTTGGCTTTAACCCTTAGTTAAATAAGATAACTCTTACCATGTCTTCTTGTACATTAACATTATATAGTTGATATAGTTACAATAAAATTACCAGATAACATAAATAGGATAATTAATGACACTTTTAACAATATATAAGTCATTTTTATGAATATTATAGTTTTACGACTATTATATCATTTAATAAAATAGTGTTTAAAAAAATATAATTTCTGTCAATTTTGACTGTATTTAGTAATTGTTTTTTTAAAATTCATAAAATTTTGATTCCATAAAACAAAGAATTAAATAATCCCTAACATAAAAATGTTATAAAAAAAATTAATTTATGGCATCAAAAATCTAAAATTACTTTTATTTTAAAATTTTAAATATCATTTATTTCAATCATTCGTTTATAAGGTAATCACTACATCATTATTGTGTCATAAATAAATAAATTTATTTAATATATAAAATTTATAAATTAAATTCCATGATTTAGGAAATAATTTTATATTTATAATTAATATTTATAGTCAAATATATCTATTATGTAACCTGACATTAAAATTGATTTAGTAGAAAGATACATGTTTATGTTATATTTTTCTTTAATTTAAATTAATTATTATAATCTGTAATTATTACGCCCATGTGGCTTCCAAAGGGAAAATGTGCATCCCAAGTGTTATATTAGCCTCCCACAAATCATAAAATACGATTAGGACACGTTTATGTTAGTGTTATATGATTATAATATTAATTTTTACCTTTATTCAACGAATTTACCCTTTAACCGTGGTAAATAAAAATAATTAATGAAGTTACTGTTCATAATGACAAAAAATAAAAGGACCTATTTAATTTTTTTTTAATATTTGATTCCAAATATGGAATATATTTTTAAAAATTGAAAACAATTAAGTTATATTAATTAATTTAAAATTAATCCCCATTGTTAAAATGAGAAAATGCATTTTTAAAAGTAAAAACCATCGAAGGATTGATACATGTTTATATCCAATTTCAAAATAAATTTACTTAAAATTAATTAAATTATATTAAATTATAAAAAGATAATATAATTATTATTTAAAACCAACTAAAAGAATAATATATCAATAAAAAAATTTAGATGACATATCAGTTATGAATTAAAATGCAATATTTTTCACTATTCATTAAAATATGAATGTAATCATAAAAACAATAAAAAATTATCCAAAGTTCATTTTTATGTCTCCATTATAAAAAATAATTTAATTTTATAAAATTTTATATATAATATTTTGAAATATTTTACTTAAAAAGGGTTCTCCATTAGAAGGTTCAAAAGCTACATTTTTTTGAAAAATAACTATTTTATCTGAAAAAATAAAATTTTACTTATATTATATCTAAGAAAAAAATAAAATGAATGTTAAAATTATATGGGATATATAAAATTCACAAATTGGTTAATTAAATTCATTAACACTTTTTAAATGGATAGTTTGATAGGTTGTGGTGCGCTAGAACTCAGTGTTACGTGTTACACAAGATATTGAATTATTTAAAAAGAAGCGTACCATGAAGCTAGGGATTTTACAATATTACTTGCTTGAAATAATTTTTCTTTTCGAAATTTATATATTATCACTTGCTAAAATGATTCCGGTGGTTCATCAACATAAGTTCTTCATGTTCCTACACCTCCTCTTCCATTTTATGGTTTATCCAAAGAACTTTTACCAGATGGGTAATCCAATATCTCAACACTTGTTCCATGGTACCAATAATCTGGATGGGATCTTCACAATAATAATGATCAGGTTCCAGTTCTATTTTATTATAGGTGAGTACATGTGTTGGGTCATGCATGTATTTCCTTAATAGTCATACGTGGAACACATCATGAACTTTGGAGAGACTTGGAGGTATTTCCCAATATTAATCAATAACTCCAATTCGTTCTAGACATTCAAAAGGTCCAATGTACCTGGGACTGAATTTAACCTTCTTAGCAAATCGTATAACACCCTTACACAGATATACCTTCAAGAAAACATGATCACCTACATGAAATTACAAATCATTCCTTCGGTTATCAACATATCTCTTTTTATTACATTGAGATGTTTTGATATGTGTTTGGATAATCTTCACCTTGTCTATTGTCTCTTCAACAAGTTCAGGACATTAATGTTTTCTTTGACTAACATCATCCAAACAAGTTAGTGTATTCCATCTCTTTCCATACATTTCTTTATATGGAAATATCTTAATACTTGAATATAATCTATTATTATAGGAAAATTCTACTAGAGGTTAATAATGATGCCACATATCCTGAAAGTCAAGTGAGAATGATCTCAACATATCCTCTAAAGATTGGAATGTCAGTTATGATTGTCAACCAGTTTCAGGGTGGTATGTAGTACTGAAATGATGTTCATTATCTAGTTATTTCTGAAGAAGTTTCCAGAATTGTGATGTGAAACAAGGATCGCGATCAAAAAAAATTTATAGGGGTACTTCATGAAGTCTTACAACTTCATTAAATATAGTTTTTCCAAATGTTCAAGTGGTAAATATTCTCTTATAGAAAGAAAATGTGCTGATTGGGTAGGATGATCAACAATGTACCATATCATATCATTTATTCCAGGATTATTTGGTAGTACCACGATAAAGACCATCATAATAACATCCCACTTACTCATAGGTATAGGGAGAGGTTACATGACTATAATTGTATTTGTCTTATTACCTTCACCTATTGAAAAACCATACATATTTACACATAATCAACAATATCCACTTAATATTGTCCCACACAAAACATTTCTTCAAATATATATACATCAAAATGAAACCATTGTGTATAGAGAAATTGGAGTTATGAGAATCATCAAATAATTCCTTTATTTCTCAGGTATAGAAGGAAAATAAAGCCTCTTCCCAAATTTTAAAATTCCACATCCAAATTTGAAGTTAATAATTCTACCACCATTCACACCATTAATCTTATTTTTAAATTACACATCATCAATTTGATAACATTTTATCCATTCTAGTAATGATGATTTAGAAACCATTTGAAAAAAAGTGATGTTTCACCTGTCATGATAATCACCATATCCATAGTTACTATATCCACGAACATATGATCATTTTCCACATTCATTTTGTACAGAAATCCATGGTTATTTATACTCAAAGAATTTTCCACCTTATTTTCCTTCCTAGGGAGGTAGTGTATTATGCAATCATAATTCTTGAGTATCTTAATCTATCTACATTGTCTCATGTTGAGTTTTTCATATGAGAAAATATATTTTATAATTTTGTGATTAGTGTATATCTCACATCTTTCACTTTAGAGATAGTGTCTCCATATCTTTAGGGATAATATTACTAAAGCATAAGAAAGATCATGGTTTGGGTAGTTTTGTTCGTGAATTTTTAATTTCCTTAATTCATATTCAATAACCCTATCATCCGGCATAAGGAAACAACCATGTGTTATACTTGATGTGTCAACATAAATAACAAACCCATCACTTATAGAAGGTAAATTCGAAATAAAATCATTAAATAATCTTCTCTTTAGTTCTTCAAAACATTCCTCACACTTTTTTTTACAAATTTATTTTACCCCATTACATGTGAGATTGGAAAAAAGGTTAGCCAGTTGGTAAAAATTATAGGTGAAATGCTGATACTAACCTGATAAACCAATAAATCTATGTACATCGGTTGTATTCGTCATTTCTGGCCATTCATGGATTTCATTTTTCTTCGAAAGATCAAATGTGATTACATCCTTCGAGATTATATGTCCATAAAAAGAAATTTCAGGGATCTAGAATTAAAAATTATTAAAAATCCCATATAGCTCATTTATTCTAAGAGTCTTCAGAACAATGCACATGCGGTTGTCATGGTCTTCATATATTTTAGAGTATAACAAGATAAAATCAATAAACACTATGAAAAATTCATCAACATATTCCTTGACCACTCTGTTCATTAGATCCATAAAAATAGTGGGTGTATTAGTTAATCCAAAAGGAATTACTGTCAATTCGTGATGACCATTCCTCATTTATAATGTTTTCTCTATAATATATTCATCCTTAACACACAATTTAAGACATCTAGAATGAAGGTAAATCTTTAAAAAATATTCATCTCCATGGATTTGATCATATAAATCATCAATTCAAGGCAGGTGATACTTTTTTTATTGTAATAGGGATTTCTCTATATTCAATGAACAACCACATTGGTCCATCTTTATTCTTAACAGAAAGAACTAGGGATCCCCGTGGAGAAACACTAGGGTGAAAAAATCCCTTATTACTGAACTAATCTAATTTTTCAACTATAGTAATTATATAGTGTCCATTCTATAGGGATTTTTTGACATTTTTCTTACATCAAAGATTAAATCAATAGAAAACTCAACTTCATGCTCTGGGGGGTATCCAGGTAAAACTTCTGAAAAAACATAAATATATTCCTTTAAAATAGGTTCGTCCTCAATTTTAATATTCTTTCTTCATCCTTAGATGTTATTTATACTTCCTCCCCAAGAATCCCCTTTATTAAAGCTACTGGGTTAGGGATTTGATAAGAATCTGGTGGGGAAGTTTCTGCTCTATAGTTAATGGATTCTACATCATCCTCACAAATAAAAACTTCCTTATTCCTTCAATATATTTCCACATCATATTTTTATAACCAATCCATATCAAGGATTATATCAATGTCAACCATATGTATGATTATAATTTTAGAATATTACGAACATTTATATGCCATAATAGGAACTGGATGACACATCTTTATTGAAATAGGGCTTCCCGTAGGGATTTTGTTTGAAAAATCACTTGTTAATGTGAAATTTAAATATCGTATTTCTAATAAAAACTTGGAATAAATAAAAAATCTCAAGATCCAAAATTAAATAAATATTTTACTAAATTTGAGGAGACAATGATAGTACTTGCCACCACATCATTAGGAACTTCATCCTTACCAGTTCTGGTCACATAACCATGGACTTTCTACTTTGGACTTTTATGGGATATATTTTCTTGATTATTAGGACAATCATGTGCATAGTGTCCCATATTCTTATAATTGAAGCACTGCAAGTAACACCTAGATGTTTTTTTGAAATATTTCCTTAAAATAAATTTTATTCATCAGTAGCTTTATTTTCATGAAATTGTTAATTAAAAGGACCAGGAGATGCCATTATTATAAAATTAACATTATATCCGAGCAATTAGGTTATCATAAATAATTATAGCTAACTTATGAAAATGAATTGTGAATTCATTTGCTATCAATTATTTATGAAAAATATAAATCAATTAGGTATTTCTTATTTTTGAGTGAATGAATTTTTTTTAATAAAATTAATGAAATTAATGAGATATATATGTTTTATATACTTAATAAAATATTTTTTATATTCATCCATCAGATATTTTTTCATAATATAGGAATAAAGATATTTTTTTATATAAAAACCTATATATTTTAAAAGGATGATATACACATTTGAATTCAGAACCCATTTTATATTAATACATCTAAACATTAATAATTATTATATGACTACATAAACATTTTATTTCTAAATGGGATATGAAATTTTACATTGGATGAATTTATGATATTTTTTTGATAACATTTATGTTTTGATGAAATATAAAAATTCGTTAAATTTTAATTGAATGTAATTTAATTTAATTGAAATAATTTATATGGTAAAATTACATTATTTAATGTTTTGAAAGTATAAACACAATATATATTTTTACAATTTAATATAATTGATTTCATTGTAATTAATTTTACATTAAATTCTGATGTAAAAACATTTCAATCTTTTGCAACATTTTAACTTTCAAAACCTATTTTCACATTTAAAAAATGAGATTAATTTTAAATTAATTACTATAACTTATATTTTTTCAATTTATAAAAATGGATTACATATTTTGAATTAGTGGGTAAAAATTATGTAAATATCATTATTTTATTTTTGGGAAATATGAATAGTAATTTTTGTAAATTTTATTAACACAATAAAAGTGTAATTCATGTAAGTAAGGGTAAAAATAATATTATAAAATTACTCTAAAACTTTTATTAACATAATAGTATGACTATAATTTCCATAAAACATACTTGGGTAAAAATGATATCTATTGGAACCCACCTGGATGAGATTAGGATTTTAATTTATTTTATTTATAGAAACGTGGAATATGTCTCACTCAAACTTTAATAATTAAATTATTTTCAATATAAGGTTATAAAAAAGATAAATTAGATTATAAATATTCATTTGAAATATTACATGTTTATCTTTTTGATTAATTTTTTTAATTTTTAGGAAATAAATAATTACTTTAAAGACTTATATATGGATGATGTAAAAATTAATTATTTGATGGGAAATCAATAAAACATATTTTTTATTAAAATATTAATAATAATAAAAGTCCAAAACACTTGATCAAACCTTATTGGTAAATTATATATCCACCGCAAGCATCCAAGGGATGACTTATTGACTATTTGGAGGCTTAAAAAATAGATTATGACACTTCTATTATTTTATTTAATGTAAAGATAAATTTGCCACATTCATAATTTAAAAGTGTATATCATTTTTAATGATGGGTATTTTCAAAATTTAATTTATAAAACAAGTATTCTTATTAAATCATATTGATTTATATTCATCATATTATTTTATTTTGAATTTTTATTTAATAAATTAGTATATTAAATAATTACAAAAAATTGATGCAGTAATTATTTTATTAACAATGAGATTAAATAAATTTTATTAATATTATTTGGGATAATT
This sequence comes from Viscum album, assembly GCA_963277665.1. Taxonomy (NCBI): domain Eukaryota; kingdom Viridiplantae; phylum Streptophyta; class Magnoliopsida; order Santalales; family Viscaceae; genus Viscum; species Viscum album. Next base: position 386,175,703 of record OY728141.1, on the reverse strand, counting down.
ACAATGTAAAATGAATTTTCTTGATTAACTTTACCCCTTATGGATATAATAAAATATTTGGATCGTTGTTTACTTCTTATTTTGATATTTTTAAAAATCAGTGAAATAAATAACGTAAAAATTGACCCTATTTATATTTGTCAAAATAAGGTTTTATTTAATTATTTATAAATCATAATTTTTATTATAAATATTTAATAACTATATATGGAATAATTTTTTTTAAATGAATCCTTTATGTTCAAATCTACTTCAAATATTTAAATATTTTAGCCTTTTAATATTAAAATTTTTGTCACCATAGTTAAAAATTAAAAAGAATAACTAAATGTTAATTAAAATGAAAATACTTAAATTGACATAAAAAATTGTCTAAAATTTGTTACTGGATAATATTAAAACCTTATCTCATCTCATATTTGTATTTGGGACATTTTTAAGGTTTTTATGTTGGCTTTGATTTTATCATAAATTAATATTTTTGAGTATTCCAATAGTGTCTCTCACCTCAATTATAAAAGGGAACTTCCTCCCTTGCCTCTTAAATTCATTTTGAGCTTTCAGGATCAATCATCCAATTTCACGTTTCCTTATCAACTTATCTGTTTTCAATATAGATGTTCTGGTCATCTTCAAAGAGCAACTCTAATGCTCTAAGAAGATATTTAGAGGAAGTATGTCCAGGAAGAGGTAATATCTTCTTCCAATTATTTCAAACTTTTTTCTTCTTATAATTCCTATTAATTATTTCTTTCATTATAAAGTAATAACATCACTATAAATCATATACTGATATTTTATTATAAATATGAAGCAACCATATTTCACCTTATATCCATCATATGAAAAACGAAATCCCCGCACGTGCGTATGTATGACTTACCGTCTCCACGCCGTGGTGTAATCTTTTTTTCAACACCGCCTTACAAGGATGTGAATAATGATGGAATTGATAAGTATATATATGATTAATATAAAATTATATTGATTCTAATATACTATAAACCATCCAATTTAATAACATTAAATAATTATTGTAATGATATCGTCACTTGTGTGTACGTATGACTTACCATCTCCATGATGCGATGTGAGTCATTCTACACAATCTTCATTAAAGAATTATTACATAAATGAATTTAATGAATATTTATGATATATATAATACTAATACCATTCTTTAAATGATATATCTATATCCTAAAAATATGAATGAGAACTTATATGACAAAACCGGAATAAGAACATAAAAGAGATAATACCCGAATAATGAGTAACAATGAAACGTTACTGAGAAAAAAATAAAAATATGATCATAAAAATGATTATGATTCTGGAATAAATTAGTAACATTATTTAAATAGTCATAAAGTAGGTTTTTATACATATTAATCCCATCATACTTAAAGAAAGGGATAGTTTTACAAACTCAATTTTATTCGAGATTTTTTATATGTAATTATTTACTGGGGTATATTTTTCATACACATATTTGTTTCCCAATTATGTAATATTATTTATATTATTCCACAATTTTTTAAAGTTAATTTTACAATTTGTTGAATTTTTAAATGGTATGAAAGGAATATCTTATCATTATTTAATTGAGGTACTTTTTGACTTTTCTATATGAAGTATGAGAATAATGTTTTTTAACTTGTATGGTATGAAAATTTTTTCATGCTTTAATAATGCCTTAATTCCTTGAAAATTACCCTATCATATTAAAAGTTTATTTTCACATAAAATGATTTATTCTAAAATTATGGAACATTTTGAAGAATAGAACCTTTTTTGAAGAAGAAAGGATATTTTCCGATGGAATTAATTTCAAGAATTTTATCATTTTTTTGAATCTAAGATGTAAATAATTAAATAGGGTTATATTTATAAACCTATTATTTCTATGATTTTATTGTGTGTTATTTATGAATTCAACTTTTTTTAAATCAATTATGATGGAATGAAGTTTATGAAACCCATTTTATTTCATGGGTTATTCTATCATAAGTGTTCTTATGTTTTTGTGGAAAATACAAGAATGGTTTCATTACGAGATGGGTGGGACTTATATCACCCTAAAATTCATTAAGTAAATATTTATATCTCATGAGATATGCCTTACCATAATGGAAAGTAAATATGGTTGAGTAATATAGGACTGGAACGAAGAGTGAACTCGGTTCAGTAATGGACTTGGTCCACTATGATGGGCTCAACAATGAGCCTTAACTAATTTAAAATGATTTTAGATGATTATGTGTGTTTGCCACTAAATTTCATGTCTTGTGTTATGAATTATTGGATTTCATTGCAATTTTATTGTTTATCCCATGACTTGATGGTATGATCTTTTATATGTTAGATAATATTTTCAAATTCTATGTTCTTATGATTATGATATGATTGATATTTCCCTTATTTACCCTTATTGAGAATTATAGCTCACCCATTCAGATGTTTCTTTTCCCCAGGTCATGAAGAATGGTATTAAGTAGGATATGTTGAAAATGAGTCTAGTTTTGAAGAAATAAGAAGGAGATAATTTGTATGTATTATGAACCAGTTGTTTATGTTTCCCTATTTCTAAAGACAGTAACCTATACGGTCTTGGAGTTGTTTTTGTTATGTTATGTAACAAATGTTGTTCAATGTTCAATTAATATCTATATGTAAAATATGGGATGATATAGTTTGTATTAGAGGAAAGGTATAGTTAACCTTTGAGAACTAGGGTGAGAATGTCTTAGTAATAACTATAAGGATATGTATAAGTATAGGATATATTCATAATGTTATTGAAATGACAATGAATAACCTAGGATAAAACCTAAAGTGTCTTAAATTATATAATTTTTGGTTATGTGGTTTTCTTGTATGATCAGTGTTGATCACACTATACTTCTTGGTTTTAGTCAATGAACGGAACTTGAAGTAATGTGTTAATTATGAATGTGATGTAAAAGGCAATGATTGTCCCCCTGAGCAAAAAAATTTTATGGGATCTAGAATGAAATATCTTTTAGCCATGCTTAAAAATATTTCTCAATATATGAATAATGCATAACTTCCAAAAGAGAAAAGGAGGGAGAAACATTCTATTGAATCATTCATGAGTAGGCATCTACCTTCATTTAGTGGGTCTTTTGATCCATTAGTAGAGTAACAATGGATTAGTTCCAATACAAAGATATTTTTAGTTCTACAATGTTTTGAACATGATAAATTCATCTTAATGGTATATCTTTTAGAAGGTTATACTTATCTATGATGGAATTTTATCAAGAATACAAGGCTTATAGATGAAATTGAGTCCATAGAATCATATGAGTTCACGAAATATATTTTCAATAAATAATTTCCTTGTATTCTTATAACAAATATGGAAAAGGATTTACTTGAACTTAAGCAAATGGATGATAAATCTATTGGTACCTAAGAATTTTTTTACAATATTTCAAGGTATGCATCTGGAATTACTATCCAACCCGAGGGTAAAATTGATCGATTATTTAGTGGCTTAAAACCATGTCTCTGAATGGAATTAGTCATTAAGGACTTTAATAGCTAGGAGGTAATTTTTTGATCTTCTCGGAAGGTTGAGATAGAGGTTCGAGTAACCCATCACTCATACATGTTTGATAAGAAGAGAAAATAGAAGTTAATCGAAAATATGAAGACCACAATGAAAAGAAGACGAGTTTTCCATTTTGATCAAAGTGTGGAAATAAACATGGAGATAATTGTCTTAAAGGGACTAGTAAATGTTTTATATGTGTAAAAGAGGGTTATCTGGAATTTGAATGCTTATATAATGAGAAAAAGATGACTAACGATGCGAACAAAGAAAAGGCTACACAGAATGCACCTCCCACACTTCAATGTTATAATTGCAAGGAAATGAGGTATTATAAAATCAATAACCTAATCCAAGGGTTATTGATTAGGATCCACATCAATAATCTCTTAAGGCCAAAGAAAATGGAAGGTAGCATGTAATAACTATTGGTGACCTGGTGTAAGATAATGATATGGTGAAAGGTACACATACCATCCACTCTAAAGTTGAAAATGTTTTATTTGATTCTTTTTCCACCCACTCTTTTATTTTAGAAGAATTTTCTAAAGGTATTTTGGTATTACCTCAACTATTAGATGTTGAGTTATCCGTGACAACTCTTAATGGAACAATAGTCACATCAAAAGTTTATGATGATTCTTCAATTGATGTTTTTATGAAAGTGCTTCCTGGAAATCTTGTGATCCCTCTTATTGTGGAATTTGATGTGATTTTTGCATGTATTTTCTTTCTCTATTTGGATGTAATATAAATTTTTAAGGAAGGGATGTCACATTTCATATTCTAGATCAATCTATGATCATCTATTGATTCAAGGATGAATATAACCATCCAGTATAAATTTATTCTATCAAATGGGTATTGATTCCTATAAATGAAGGATATTTATCTCAAATGGTTGGGGAAGAAACTCACGATTAAGAATACACACATTGTACAAGAGTTGCATAATTTCTTTGTATATGAACTTCTATGTCTTCTACAAAATCGTGATGTTGAGTTTTCAATATAAATCATACCATGTGCTATGCTTATTTCAAAGACACCTTATAGAATGGACCCAATTTAGTTGAAGTAATTGAAAAAGAAACTATAGGAGAATCTTGAAAAGGGATTCATACGCCCTAGTGCATCACCTCGGGGGGAATCTGTTCTATTTTTTTAAGAAGAAAGATGGATAAATGAGACTCTTCGAATATTATAGAGAACTTAACAAGATCATTATCAAGAAAAAATATCCTCTTCCCCACATTGATGACTTATTTGACCCATTACACGAAGCTCAATACTTTTACAAGATTTATCTTCATTCAGGATATCATCAATTAAGGGTAAAAACAGAGGATATACCAAAGATAAAATTCCATGTAAGGTATGTACACATGAATTTGTTGTGATTTATTTTGGTCTTACTAATGCCCCCACTATCTCAATGGATTTGCTGAATAAAGTACTTATAGAATATCTTGATTAGTTTGTGGTAGTCTTAATAGGCGATATTCTTTTCCATTCAAAGAGAAAAAAATAATATTAATATTACATGAGAATTGTACTGAAGACCCTGATAATGGAGAATATTTATTCCAAATTTAACAAGTGTGAATTTTGGCTTCAAAAAGTTTCATTTTTGGGTCACATAATCGCAAGAGAGGGTATATGTGTGGATCTAGAAAAAACAGAGGTTATTGAAAGATGGTTGAGACTAACAATGTTAACCGAGATCCGAATTTTTCTGGGTTTTTATAGATATTTTCAAAATTTTGTGAAATAATTTTCATGATTATATAACAACTCACTAAGTTTAATAAGAAAATTTTTATGTTCATTTGGATGGAGGAATGTGAAGAGAATTACAAAGAGCTAAAAAGAAGGCTAACTTGTGAAATCTTCTCACACGTCCTTATAGTGGTGAAAGGATTGTGATATATAGTGATGCATTCAAGAAGAGGTTGGGATGTGTTCTCATGAAAGATGATATGGTTATAGCTTATGCCTCAAGACAGTTGAAAATCCATTTGCAAAATTACCCAACTCTTGATTTTGAGTGAGATGAGGTAATCTTTTCATTAAAGATATAGATGAATTATCTTTATGGTGAAAGGTATAATATTTATACTGATCATAAATGTTTTAAGTATATTATCACACAAAAGGATCTGAATATGCAAAAAATAATATTGTGGGAGTTGATTAAAGAGTACGGAAACTCAATACATTATCACCATAGGAAACCGAAAAAGGTGGAAAATGCTTTGAGTCGACAAGACCATGCTATCCTATCCATGATGAGGATCACAAATGGTCCAATATTTATACATTTTCAAAGGATAGATCTTGAGATTTTAATAGAAGGGGATAAATATTATATTCTTGAAAAGAATGTTTAACCATCCATACAAGTGAATGTTAAAGAGGCGTAAAAGTTAGATGTAGTGTTAAAAAAGAAGGTGAAATTTTTTATTGAATTCAAACTTGATTGTGATGAAACAATAAGGTTCAGGAATAGGGTTTGTATTCCTACCATACTATAATTAAAGAAGGATCTATTGGATGAGGCTCATAGTTCTTCATTTTCTATTCAATCTAGAAGCACAAAGATGTATAGAGACCTGAAATAGTATTTCTGGGGGTATTGAATGAAAAGAGATGTCACCGAATATGTATCTTGATGCTTGGTTTGTTAGTAAGTTAAGGATTAGAGACATAAGTCTATGTTGATGTTCCAACCATTACCCATACCATAATGGAAATGGAAAAACATAACTATGGACTTTATAGTCGGACATCCCAAAACATCTAGAGTCCATAATTGTATATGGGTTATAGTTGGTTGCCTTACGAAGTCAGCACACTTCATTGCTATTAGAGATATTTTTTCTCTTTATTGTCTTACTAGTATATTTGTAATAGAAGTGGTAAGATTGCATGGAGTACCACTTTCAATTATATCTGATTGGGATCTGAGGATTACATAAATGTTCTAGAGAAGTCTTCATTATGGTATGGATATAGAGATAAATTTTAGCACTGCATATCATTATCAAATAGACATTTAGTCTGAGAGGACAATTCAATCTCCGAAAGACATTTTGAGAGATTTCTCTATGGATAAAAAAGGTGGTTGGGATCAACACCTACCATTCATGGAATTTTCATACAATATTAGCTTTCACTCCAGTATTCAGATGTATCTTTATGAATAACTCTATGGAAATAAGTGCAGAACTCCAACATTGTGGGATGATGTTGGGGAAAGAAAGCTATTAGGACCCGATCTTGTCGATGAAAACATAAATAGGAAGATCTATTCAAAAACACATTAGAGAAACTCAGAGTCCAAAAAAATCTATGCTCTCAATCGAAAAACAGACCTAGAGTTTGAAGTGGGTGAAAATGTGTTTCTACGAATATCTCCCTGGAAGAGAGTAATGATATTTGGAAAGAAGGGAAAGCAAATCCCTTGGTATATCAGTCCTTTTGAAATTCTGGATTATATTGGGAAGGTAGCTGACCGATTTGAGCTTCCAGTGAATCTATCTCAAGTTCATGATGTGTTCTGTATATCTATCTTGAGAAATTAAAAACCCAATCCTTCCCATGCACTAATCATATAAGTCATACCGATGGAGAAACATATTTCTTAAGAAGAACAACCGATAGATTCAGTATTGAAGTGAAAAATTTCTACAAAACCAGAACACTCACTTGGTTAATGTTCACTACTGGAAATAAAGGATATACCAACGGTTTAGAACCGTTGGTATAGGCTGGAGAACCGTTGGTATATTCTATACCAACGGTTGTCCAAACCGTAGGGAAGTAAGGCGTGGGGAAAGATATATACCAACGGTTTGAAGTAAACCGTTGGGGTAGCCCACTGTAGGTGTGGATTTGCCAACGGTTCTTGCTGAACCGTTGGTATAGGTTTACCCAACGGTTTGGGAATACTATATTCTCATCTTATACCAAAGGTTCACAACCGCTGGTATAGTATTTTTCCCAACGGTTTTCATGAAACCGTTGGGAATTCAATGGTTTTTATTTTATACCAACGGTTGTAAACCGTTGGTATAGAATTTTTCCCAACGGTTTCATGGAAACCGTTGGGAATTCAATGGCTTTGATCTTATACCAACGGTTTACAACCGTTGGTATAGATTTTTCCCCAACGGTTTCATTGAAACCGTTGGCATATGTTTAAGTATGGCAATGTATACCAACGGTTTACAACCGTTGGTATTCAGTATTTTCAGAATTGTCAGCAGCTCCTCTAGTGGCCCCTCCAGTGCACCTGCATAAAAAACAACACTGAAAAAAACACCACCTCTTTGAATAGAGTCATGCTGAATAATTCCCCATTTGAATCTTCATATGACAAAAACACTGACACACATAAAACAACAAAAAAGAACACCACCTCTTTGAATAGAGTCATGGTGAATAATTCCCCATTTGAATCTTCATATGAAAAAAATCATCCAGTATAGTTGAATCAGAGTTTCAATAAGTCAAATATTATTTACACCCATTTCAATCTTCATACGACAACCACTTTTATAATATATAGTGAAAAGGTATTTTCATAGGAGTCTCATCACTTGTAACTCAGTAAGTGCCACACCATGCCTCAAATTGAGGCTGGGTTGACTGGTACACATCAAATATGATCCATGGATCATTGTCCTTAAGTTTCAACACAATCAAAATCCGTTTGATCGGTTTGGCATATGTACGTAAAATATTAATCCATTTTGAACAAATGAGAGGTAGTTTGGGTGGTCCCCGCCCCACGGTGACTCGTATTGAGGTGGGATTGACTCGTACATGTCACATATGACCCATGGATTGTTTTACTAAAGTGTCAAAATAATTAGAAGGTATTTGGTCTGTTTCTCGTATGTCAGTTGTTGATATCACTTACAATTTAGTCCCTTTTCAAGAAAAGAGAGACAATTTGAGTGGTCCTGGCCACACCGTGGCTTGGATTGAGGTAGGTTTGATTCGTAAAAGTCAAATATGACCCATGGATCGTTTTTCTAAAGTTTCAATAGAATCGTAATGCGTTTGGTTGGTTTGGCGTTTGTCAACAGTTGTTTTCACTTAAAGTTATGTCCATTTTAAACAAAAGAGAGACACTTGGAGTGGTGTCGGCCCCAACGGACCTCGGATTGAGGCGGGGTTGACTCGTACATGTCACATATGAGCCATGGATTGTTATCCTAATGTTTCAACACAATCAGAATTTGTTTGATCATTTTGGCGTATGTATGTAAAATGTTGTCCATTTTTAACATATGAGAGACGGTTTGGGTGGTGTCGGCCTCACCATGCCTCGGATTGAGGTGGTATTGACTCTTACACATCAAATATGACCCATGGATTGTTTTCCTAAAGTGTAAATAGATTACGAAGGCGTTTGGTCGGTTTCCCGTATGACAGTTGTTGATTTCACTTACAATTTAGTCCATTTTCAACAAAAGAGAGAAAGTTTTAGTGGTCCCAGCCACACCGTGGATCGGATTGAGGCGGGGTTGACTCGTAAACATCACATATGACCCATGAATTGTTTTCCTAAAGTTTATACAGAATCCGTAGGCATTTGGTCAGTTTTCCGTATGTCAATTTTTGTTTTCACTTAAAATTTAGTACATTTTTAAAAAAAGAGCCACTTTCAGTGGTGTCGGCCACACCGGGCCTCAGATTGAGGCGGGGTTGACTCATACACGTCACATATGAGGCATGAATCATTGTCCTAAAGTTTAAACACAGTCATAATCTGTTTGATCGGTTTGGCGTATGTACATAAAATATTGTCCCTTTGGAACAAAAGAGAGGCAGTTTGGGTGGTCCCGGCCCCACGGTGCCTCGGATTGAGTTGGGGTTGACTCGTACACATCACATATGACCCATGGATCGTTTTCCTAAAATATAAATAGAATCCGAAGGTGTTTGGTCAGTTTCCCGTATGTCAGTTGTTGATTTCACTTACAATTTAGTCCATTTTGAACAAAAGAGAGACAGTTTGAGTGGTCCCGGTCACACCGCGGCTCAGATTGTGGCAGAGTTGACTCGTACACATCAAATTTGATCTATGGATCATTTTAGTAACATTTTAATAGAATTAGAAGTCGTTTGGTTGGTTTGGCGTATGTCAGTTGTTGTTTTCACATAAAATTATGTCCATTTTAAACAAAAGAGAGATAGTTTGAGTAGTTCCGGCCACACCGTAGCTCGGATTGAGGCGATATTGACTTTTAAACATCACATATGACCCAGGGATCTTTGTACTAAAGTTTCGATAGAATCTGAAGGAGGTTGGTCCGTTTCCCGTATGTCAGTTGTTGATTTCACTTACAATTTAGTCCATTTTTAACAAAAGAGATACATTTTGAGTAGTCCTGGCCACACCGTGGCTCAGTTTTTGGCGGGGTTTACTTGTACACGTCACATATGACACATGGATTGTTGTCCTAAAGTTTAGACATAATTAATAGGCGTTTGGTCGGTTTCTCGTATGTCAGTTGTTGTTTTCACTTAAAATTAAATACATTTAAAAAAAAGAGAGGCACTTTGAGTTGTGTCGGCCACACCGGGCCTCGGATTGAGATGGGGTTTACTCGTACACATCACATATGAGCCAGGTATCATTTTCATAAAGTTAAAACACAATCAGAATCCGTTTGATCGGTTTGGCGTATGTACGTAAACTATTGTCCATTTTTAACAAAAGAGAGGCAGTTTGGATGGTCCCGACCCCACGGTGCCTCATATTGAGGTAGAGTTGACTCATACACGTCACATATGACCAATGGATTGTTTTACTAATGTTTCAATATAATCCTAAGGCGTTTGGTCCGTTTCCGGTATGTCAGTTGTTGATTTCACTTACAATTTAGTCCATTTTGAACAAAAGAGAGAGAGTTTGAGTGGTATCGGCCACATCGTGGCTCGGTTTGTGGAGGGGTTGACCCGTACAAGTCACATATGACCCATGGATCATTTTACTAAAGTTTTAACAGAACTCGTAGGTGTTTGATCAGTTTGGCGTATGTCAGTTGATGCTTTTCACTTAAAATGATGTCCTTTTGAAACAAAAGACGGACACTTTGAGTGGTGTCAGCCGCACCGCATGTCGGATTGAGGCAGGGATGATTCTTACATCTCACATAGGACCCATGGATCGTTCTCCTAAAGTCTCAATGGAAACCGAATGCGTTTGGTTGGTTTTCCGTATGTACTTAAAATGATGTCCATTTTAAACAAAAGAGAGCCACTTAGACTGATCTCGGCCACACCGAAACTCGGATTGAGCCCGGGTTGGCTCGTACAGGTCACATATGACCGATGGATCATTGTGATAAATTATCAACAGATTCGGAATGCGTTTGGTCAGTTTTGCATATGTCAGTTGTTCTTTTCACTTATAATCCTGTCCATTTTAAACAAAAGAGACACAGTTAGAACGGTGTCGGCCACACCGCTCCTTGGATTGAGGCGGGATTGACTCGTACACGTCACATACGACCCATGGATCCTTGTTCTAAAGTATTGACACAGTCCGAATGCCTTTGGTTGGTTTTTCGTATGTCACTTGATGCTTTTCACTTAAAATGACGTCTTTTTGAAACAAAAGACCGACACTTTGAGTGGTGTCAGCCACACCGCGTCTCCGATTGTGGCGGGGTTGATTCGTACACGTCACATATTACCCATGGATCGTTCTCATAAATTTTCAATGGAAACCGAATCCGTTTGGTCATTTTTCCGTATGTACTTAAAATGGTGTCCATTTTAAACAAAAGAGAGCCACTTAGACTTATCCCGGCCACACCGCGACTTGGATTCTTCCCAGGTTGGCTCGTACACGTCACATATGACCCATGGATTGTTGGGATAAATTATCAACAGATTCAGAATGCGTTTGGTCGGTTTTCCGTATGCCAGTTGATGCGTTTCACTTAAAATGACGTCCTTTTGAAACAAAAGACGGACACTTTGAGTGGTGTCGGCCAAACCGCGTCTCCGGATTGAGCTGAAACCACCGTGAGACATTCTAATTATTATTCGTGACGTGTACGCGCATAGGTCACGTCAATCGGACGTGCGGTTTGCGCGGTACGGCTCAATATTCGTGTATTAAGTGATGAGCGTGCTTCGTAAACGCGCGCGAGGGGGTCCAAACAGGCTGAACGAAGTCAGAATGGCCTGAAATCAGACAACAAATACGGGTAAGTGATTTATGAAGTGGTCGAGCAGACGGAACGTCAATCGGACGTGTCGTGTGCCCGCGGTGACCGACAACGTAGTTCCGGTGTCAAAAACGGCCAAAACGGGCATCCAACGGTCAAATTCATAGGAGACGACCTCGGATTGAGCTGAAACCACTGTGCAACATTATAATTATTATTAGTGACGTGTAAGCGTAGACAGCACGTCAATCGGACGTGCGGTTTGCACGGTACGACTCAATATTCATGTTTTAAGTGATGTGCGCGTTTCGTAAACGCGCGTGAGGGGGGTCCAAACGGGCCAAACGATTTCGGAATGGCCTGAAATTAGATGAAAAATACGGGTGATTGATTTCTGAAGTGGTCGAGCAGACGTCACGTCAATCGGACGTGCCCTGTGCCCGCGGTGACCGAGAACGCAGTTCGGGTGTCATAAACGGCCAAAACGGGCGTCAAACGGTCAAATTCATAGCAGACGGCTTTAAATTCACCTAAAACCACCGTGCAATATTCTAATTATTATTCGTGACGTGTACGCGCAGACCTCACATCAATCAGACGTGTGGTTTGCGCGGTACGGCTCAATATTCGTGTTTTAAGTGATGCGCGCGCTTCGTAAACACGCGTGAGGGGGGTCCAAACGGGCCTAACGATGTCGGAATGACCTGAAATCAGACGATAAATACGGGTGAGTGATTTATGAAGTGGTCGAGCAGACGGAACGTCAGTCGGACGTGCCGGGTGCCCGCGGTGACCGACAACGCAGTTCTGGTGTTATAAACGGCCAAAACGGGCGTCCAACGGGAAAATTCATAGCGGACAACCTTGGATTGTGCTGAAACCATCATGAAACATTCTAATTATTATTAGTGACGTGTACGCGTAGACGGCACGTCAATCGGATGTGCGGTCTGTGCGGTAGGGCTCATTATGCGTTCTTTAAGCGTTGCGCGCGCTTGATAAACGCGCGTGGGGGGGTCCAAACTGGCCGAACGATGTCCGAATGACCTGAAATCCGACGACATCAAAGGGTGAGTAAATTGTGATGTGGTCGAGCAGAGGGAATGTCAATCGGACGTGCCGTGTGCCCGCGGTGACCGGGAACGCCGTTCTGGTGTCATAAACGGCCAAAACAGGCGTCTAACGGTCAAACTCATAGCGGACGACAACAGATTGACCTGAAATCACAGGACAACAATCCCATTATTATTCTCGACATGCACGCACAGACAGCACATCAATCGGACGTGCGGTCTGCACGGGAGGGCTCATTATGCGTTCTTTAAGCGTTGCGCGCGCTTGATAAACGGGCGTGGGGGGGTCCAAACTGGCCGAACGAAGTCCGAATGGCCTGAAATCGGACGACATCAAAGGGTGAATGAATTTTGATGTGGTCGAGTAGACGGAACGTCAATCGGACGTGCCGTGTTCCCGCGGTGACCGGGAACGCCGTTCTGGTGTCATAAAGGGCCAAAACGGGCATCTAACGGTCAAAATCATAGCGGACGACATCGGATTGACCTGATATCACAGTACAACAATACAATTATTATTCGTGACGTGCACGCGCAGACGACATGTCAATCAGATGTGCGGTCTGTGCGGTAGGGCTCATTATGCGTTCTTTAAGCGTTGCGCGTGCTTGATAAACGCGCGTGGGGGGGTCCAAACTGGCCAAACGATGTCCGAATGGCCTGAAATCGGACGACATCAAAGGGTGAGTAAATTTTGATGTGGTCGAGCAGAGGGCATTTCAATCGGACGTGCCGTGTGCCCGTGGTGACCGGGAACGCCGTTCTGGTGTCATAAACGGCCAAAACAGGCGTCTAACGGTCAAACTCATAGCGAACAACAACAGATTGACCTGAAATCATAGGGCAACAATCCCATTATTATTCTCGACGTGCACGCACAGACGACACATCAATCGGACGTGTGTTCTGCATGGGAGGGCTCATTATGCGTTTTTTAAGCGTTGCGCGCGCTTGATAAACGCGCGTGGGGGTGGGGGGGGGGGGGTCCAAACTGGACGAACGATGTCCGAATGGCCTGAAATCGGACGACATCAAAGGGTGAGTTAATTGTGATGTGGTCGAGTAGACGGCATGTCAATCGGACGTTCCGTGTGCCCGCGGTGACCGGGAACGCCGTTCTGGTGTCAAAAACGGCCAAAACGGGCGTCTAACGGTCAAACTCATAGCGGACGACATCGGATTGACCTGAAATCACAGGACAAAAATCCCATTATTATTTGCGACGTGAACGCGTAGACGGCACATCAATCAGACGTGCGGTCTGCGCGGGAGGACTCATTATGCGTTATTTTAGCGTTGCGCGCGCTTGATAAAAGCGCGTGGGGGGTCCAAACTGGCCGAAAGAAGTCCAAATGGCCTGAAATCGGAAGACATCAAAGGGTGAGTGAATTGTGATGTGGTCGAGCAGACGACACATCAATCGGATGTGTCGTGTGCCCGCGGTGACCGGGAACACCGTTCTGGTGTCACAAACAGCCAAAACGGGCATCTAACGGTAAAACTCATAGAGGACGACATCGGATTGCCCTGAAATTACAGGACAACAATACCATTATTATTCGCGACGTGCACGCGCAAAAGGCACATCAATCAGATGTGCGGTCTGCGCGGGAGGGCTCAATATGCGTTCTTTAAGCGTTGCGCGCGCTTGAGAAACGCGCGTGGGGGGGTCCAAACTGGCCGAATGAATTCCGAATGGCGTGAAATCGGACGACATCAAAGGTTGAGTGAATTGTGATGTGGGAGAGCAGAAGGCACGTCAATCGGATGTGCCGTGTGCCCGCGGTGACCGGGAACGCCGTTCTGGTGTCATAAACGGCCAAAATGGGCGTCTAACGTTCAAACTCATAGCGGACGACATCATATTGACCTGAAATCACAGGACAACAATCCCATTATTATTCGCGACGTGCACACACAGACGAAACGTCAATCGGACATGTGGTCTGCGCGGGAGGTCTCATTATGCGTTCTTTAAGCGTTGCGCGCGCTTGATAAACGCGCGTGGGGGGGTCCAAACTGACCGAATGACAAAACCAAATAGGAACACACCCTCATGTTATCATATTAATAACTCTTCTTGAATCATTGAGAGTCACATCCCAATGATCATAGGATCATTAGCCTAATTGATCACTAACCATGAAACACATGTATGTTGGTCATGTCACCACATGCATCATCACTCATGCCACCATATCAATATATCACAAGGAATTCTCTAGGATAAGACAACATTTGATCACACATCATTCACATTTAGTTATCATAATACAAATTATATTTACATGCTTATGATATAGAATGAATCCACATTAGTAAGACCCACCCCTCTCATAAGTTACCATCACATCACTACAACCCATCCTAGAAAGCACCCAACCGCATACAAATTCACCCAATCTAGGGTCTAATACCCAACAGGATCTTACATACTAGGATACACATCATGGATCACTATCAAAACCATAAAAACATTGAAAGATCTCAAAAAATTAGTGCATGCCATCATTAGCTCATAGAATTGAAAAAAGGTAAGTAACAAGAAATATATCTCACTACTCCATACTCACCCAACAACATAAGGGTCTCACATTACTAGGGAATAATTCTATCCAATACTAAATGATCTTGATCTATTTTTCATATACATATATGATTCACCTCACCAATTACTAAATATTAATAACATAAAAAATTATGATTCCATTTAACTAGAATTAAACCATCAGGTTTTACAAGGAAATTCTATATAAGTATTTGTTTACACTTTAAATAATCTTACCCCATACCATAAATAGGGTGTTCAACAAAAATCAAGAACATGAATTTCATGTTAACACCCAACATTGATTCATTAATAAATTGTATTCGAATTTTATGGAAATACCAAAATAAATTAGTGAATCAATGTACCTATAGTGGTGCACATGACCACCATGAAACAATCATAAATTTTTACAAAAACCCTAAGAATTGGGAATAACAAAATCAAGAATAGAAGTATATGATTTATAAGAGCTGGAACTATATCGTTGATAAAATATAGGAGTCTAACCTGGTAGGTGCTGATCTGATGGACGATGTGGGGATTGGGAGGTCCTTCCGCAAGAAATCGGTCCAGGAGGACACGAGGTGAATGCTTCTGTAATGTGGGGAGGCCGCTGGCTCGATTTGGTATTTGGGGCTTTTTTTTCCAACGGTTTTTAATAACCGTTGGGAAAGACCAACCTTTCCCAATTTCTTCACCACTTTTCCCAACGGTTCTTAGAACCGTTGGGAAAAACCTATCTTTCCCAACGGTTTCCATATAACCGTTGGGAAAACAAGGGTCCTTCACCACTTTTCCCAACGGTTCTTAAAACCGTTGGGAAAAACCTATCTTTCCCAACGGTTTCATACAACCGTTGGGAAAACTATGCATTGAGGGGTTTTTCCCAACGGTTTATAGAAACCGTTGGGAAAGATATGATATGCCAACGGTTCAAAGAACCGTTGGTACACAACTGTTGGGAAAGATCCCTTTTCCAGTAGTGGTTTTATGGAGGAACCACCAATTTGAAGAATCTAAATGGGAACTAGAAGATATTATGAGGGAGAGGTAACCTCATTTAATTGTTTTCAAGTGAAAAATTTTGAGGGTGAAATTCTGTATAAGGGGGGTAGAGTGTAACACCTGTATGTTGTTTATGAAATATTTTCATTAAATAATTTTTATTCTTTAACAGATTTATTTCCATGAAATCATGAGAATGAACCATAATATTTCCTTAATATCATATTACCATAATGTAATAGTAGTTAGGTTAAATAGAATAATTATAACTAACTTATGAAAATGTATTGAGAATTTATTGGCTATCAATTATTTATGAAAAGTATAAATCAATTAGATATTTTTATTTTTGAGTGAATTAATTTTGGTAATGAAATTAATGGGATATATATATGTGTTATATACTTAATAAAATATTTTTTATATTCATACATTAGAAATTGTGGTCATAGGATAAGAATAAACCCTATTTGTTGTATAAAAGGGGATATATTTTGAAAGGATGATTTTCTACCTTTGAATGGAAAAACCATTATAAATTAATATTTTTACAAATTAATAATTTTTACATGACAAAATAAAAATTTTATTTAAATGAGTGATATGAAATTATACTTTGGGTGAATTTATGATATTTTTATGATAACTTTAATGATTTGATGAGTTGTAAAAATACGCTAAATTTTAATTAAAAATATAGTTTTTTCATTGAAATAATTTATACTGTTAAATTATATTATTGGATGACTTAAATTATAAATATATTATATTTTTACTCATAAATATAATGTAGTTCATTGGAATTAATTTTACATTAATTTTAGATGTAAAAACATTGTAATCATTTGAAAAAATTTAACTTTTAAAACCAGTTTTAGTAGTTGAACATCGAGATTAATTTTAAATTAATTACTACAACTTATGTGTTTGACTTTTTAAAAATGGATTCCATATTTAGAATTAGTAGTTCCAAATTATGTATATTTATTTATTTTATTTCTGGGCAATAGAAATAGTAACTTTAATAAATTTTATTAACACGATAAAATGGTAAATCTGGTAAGTAAGGGTAAAAATAATATTATAAATTTTTACTAACAGTTATCTTACTATAATTCGATGATTATAATTTTCCTTAAAAAATAATTGTGTCAAAATGGTATCCATTGCAACCCACATGGATGATATTGTGACATTTAATTTATGGTATTTAAAGAAAAGTGAAATATTTCACAGTCAAACAATTATAATAAAATTATTTTTAATATAATTTTATACAAAAGATAAATTAGATTATAAATACTCTTTTGAAAGATAATTTTGTTTCTTTGTCCTGAAAATTTATTTTCAGTTTCTAGGGAATAAATAATTACCTTAAATCCATATACTTGGATGGTGTAAAAACTAATTTATTGATGAGAAATCAATAATTTTTTTTTAAAATATTAATAATCTTTAAAATGACTAAACACTTGACAAAACTTTATTGGTCGAGTATATCTAGGCCATAAGCATCCGAGGGTTGACTTATTTAAGATTTGGGGGCTTATAGAATAGATTATGACACTTAAATTATTTTATTTAAAGTAATGATAAATTTGTCACATTCATGATTTAAAAGAGTATAGAAGTTTTAATGTTGGGGTTCTCAGAAGTTAAATTAGACTAAAATTATTATTTTTAAATATTATTTATTTATCTTTATCATAATTGTTTTTTTAATTTTTATTCAGAAAATAATTTTATTAAATAATTACATAATATTTAGGAAGTAATTATTTTATTAAATAAGAGATCTAAATAATGTTATTAATATAATTTTGGCTACTTATTATGTAAAATAAATTTTCTTGATTACCTTTACGTTTTAGGTATATAATAAAATATTTTTATCGAGTTTTAGTTCTTATTTTGATATTTTTAAAAATCCATGAAATAAATAGTGTAAAAATTGACACTGTTGATATTTTTACAAAATATGGTTTTCTATAATTATTTAAAAATCATAAAACATTATAAAAAATATATAATAATTATAATATAGCATAAATTTTTTTAAATTATTCATTCATGGTCTAATTGACTTCAAATAACAAAATATTTGACCCTTTTAATATTAAAATATTTTTTACCCTACTTAAAAATTAAATAAAATAACTAATAGTTAATTAAAATGATAATGCTTATATTGAAATAATAACTTTTATAAAATTTATTGGTGGATGATATTAAAAACCAATCTCATATCATCTTAAAATTTGGTACATTTTGGAGGTTTTTATGTGGGGTTTTATTTTAATATAAATTAATATATTTGAGGTTTCCAAAAGTGCCTCTCACTTCAATTATAAAAGAAAACTTCCTTCCTCACCTCTAAACATAATTTTGTGCCTTATAGATCAGATATACCCTTCCATTTTTGCTTCTGAAATTCCATATTTTCACTATATAGGTTCTGGTCATCTTCAAAGACCAAATCAAGTGCACTGTGAAAAAATTTAGAGGAAGCACGTCAATGAAGAGGTAATATATTCTACTGATTCTTTTAAACTTTTTTCAACTTCTACATTCTCTTCATTGGTTGTTTCATTATAAAGTAATATCATCAGTATAAATAATTTAATAATATTTTATTATAAATATGAAATAACCATATTTCACCTTCTATCCATCCTACGAAAAGCAAAATCACCGTGTGTGCGAAAGTACGACTTACCGTCTCCACGCTGTGGAGTAATCTGATTTCACAAAAACCTTAAATAGATGGGTATAATGATGAAATTGATGTGTATATATATGACTGATATAAAATAATATTTATTCAAATATAACATACACCACCCACTTTAATACCATTCAACAATTATGGGAATGACATCATCCCTCGTGCGTACGTACAGCTTACCGTCTCCACGGTGCGATGCGATTCGTTCTACATAATCTTCATTAGAGAATGATTATATAAATTTATTTTATAAATAAATATGATATATATTATACTAATACCATTATATAAATGATATAAATATAACCTAAAAAGAGGAATAATATATTATCCGACAAAACATGCATAAATACATAAAAAAGATAATACCCAAATAACGAGTAATAATGAAATGTTACTAACAAATTAATAAAAATAATATCAAAAATGTTATCATATAAATGATTATGATTATGGAATAAATCAATGACATTATTTAAATCATAATACAGGAGGTTCAGATACATACAATGGATATCAGACCAAAGGTAAGGGATTATTTTACAGTCTCATTTTTATCCTATATTGTTTATATATAAGTATTTACTAGGGTATATTTATCATCCACATAAATGTTTCCTAATTATGTAATATTATTTCTAATATTAAAAAGTTTTTTTAATTTAATTTTCCCCTTTGGAAAGGTTTTAAACTAGATGAAAGGAATATTTTATCATTATTCTATTTGAGGTACTTTTTGACTTTTTTGGAAAAAATGTACAAGAAGAATGTTTTTTAACTTGTACGACATGAAGATATTTTCATGATTTTATAGTGACTTATTTCCTTCAAGATTCCCCTAATATATTACAAGGTTATTTTAATGAAAAATTATTTCATCTAAAATTTTGTGGTGTTTTGGGGAAGGAAAACGTTTTTGAAAAAGAAATTATATTTTCCTTAAGAATTAATTTCATGTGTTTTGTCAAAATTATTTTCAATATAAGGTGAAACTATTTATATAAGGTTATATTTATAACGCTATTATTACTATGATTTTATTATGTGTTATTTAGGAAAATACATTTGTTTTATAAAAAGTATGATGGAATGATGTTTAAAAAACCCATTTTATTTCATGGTTATGCTATGTTGAATATTTTTATGTTTTTGTGGCACACATAAGAATGGTTTTATTATAAGATGTGTGGGACCCATATCTCCCTCATGTGCATTGGTTAAATATATATATCTGAATAAATAAACATTACTAGAATGAAAAGTAAATAGAGTTATGTAATACTGGGCTAGAACGATGAGTGAACTCGGTTCAGTAATGGACGTTTTCCAATATGATGGTCTTGACAATGAGCGTTGACTAATATTAAATGATTTTCTATGATTATGTGTGTATGAAAAGATATTTCATGTCTTATTTTATTACTATTGGGAATTCATTTCATATTTATTATTTATACCATGACATGATATTATGATCTTTAATATATAAGATTTGATTTTCAAATGTCATGATCTTATGATTATGATATGACTGATATTTCTATTATTTACCCTTAATGAGAATTTGAGCTAACCATTTCCTACGTTTCTTTTCCATAGGTCACGAAGAAAGTTATTAAGTAAGATATATAAAAAAAGGAGTCTATTTAAAAAGAAATAAGTTGGAGATAATGTGGTTGTTTTATGAACCAATCGTTTATGTTTCCATGTTTATAAATACATTAAAACTATACGGTACTAGTGTCGTTTTTTATGTTATGTAATAAATATTATTCATTATTGAAGTAATAACTATATATAAAGTATGGAATATTATACTTCACACTACTAGATTATTTATTTCCCTTCCAATCACAAACATGATAACCTTTTTCTCCACACTTGTAACTGGGTCATATTCCTAATAGGCATGTTCGAAAATGTTTCTTTCTGCATTTATTATAGGATGGGAAATCATCCTCTCCCTTATCCCATTTTATATTCATCCTTTCTCATATTTCTCAGCAAACATCTTCTTCTCCTACATACCTATAAGGTAACAAGTCATAGAGAATTTATTCTCCTTCTTAATGGCACATAAGACTATATCTTCATGTGATGAGAATTTTTGTGAGACTAGAACCCTTAAAAGGAATCATTTTAACCCATAAAAGAATTTATCAATATCATTTCATGGGTTACATATGTAGTTTAAAAAATATCTTTCTAACATTGTGAAGACATCCTAATAGTTTGAAACATTATCATCCTCCTTTTACAACAGACTAAGAAATTGACTTTCAATATAAGCTCGCTGGTCGTGAGGGAATTATTTTTCTAGGAAAGGGTTTTTAAAACCCCTCTATTAAATATTTTATAATTATTCACCTTCCATTGTGCTTTGAAATAATGGACACCATTGATCCTCATCTTCCAAGAGATGGTAAACTTCCATGATAACTTTTTCCCTTTCATTACCCCCCAAAGAAAGAAAATTTTTATCAAATGAAATTATCCATTGCTCAGATAAAAATGGAATTGTAGTCCCACTGAATGTTTGAGGGTTTTGCCTCATTAATAGGTCTTACATTTATCATCCACATTGTGGATAAGTGTGCAACATATGTGTATATTTTTCATTTATAACCTGAGGCAACTATCCCAGTACGGTTATAAGTTATTCAGCAGCAGTTGCATCACAAGATCTTCTATAATTTTCTTTTATATGAGGGAAATCCCTACATGGACTACATTCATTGATATAATTTCCATTCCTTCCACTAGGAACCATTTCAAAATAATGGAATACATGATATTAGGTTATAAATCATAAAGCATAATTCCAAACTAATAGAATACTTAACAGAAATAAAAAAATATATGCATATCTAATCTATAATCATAAACACGGTTCATTTGAGGATATATTTAATCATAAATACTTAATAATGGGTTTTAATGAAAATATGAATTATCCCAATCATATCCCCTAAGAATGTCAAACTAGGTGTGCTGTAAGGTCCCTTGTCATGTACCAGGTTATCCCGAGTCATGCCCACAACACCTTGTTAGAGTTTTCACCGATAGGTACATCTGTTCCATAACCACATCCACTTGTAGTATCCACACATGGATTTATTTTCTATGAAATAATATATAATCTCTACATTACCAAAATTCTATGATGGGATTCAATAATTATCCTCAAATTATATCTTTGTGTAATGTTACCTAATAAATGTTTTTCTAAATCTAGTTTCCAAGATTTGTCCTAAACTTCCTCTGATACCAATATTAATGCCCCAACCCAAGTTACATGAATCCATTGCATTATTTATTAAATTAATATTATCACAGGAATTTCAAATCCCGAAGGATCGATCAGTTTAGTATCTATGGAAAAACTAGATACAAACATAAATTTCTTCATTACATCTTGAAATTAATGAAAACAAAAATAATCCTTTGGATATTTTCTTATTCCCTTTTCTCATCCATATAAGTCATTCATAATGTAAAACTTTGTATATTTGGGAAAATGAAACATAATAATGTGGTGGGATCATATTCTAAGTAAGGGTAAATAATTTAGATGAAGCTATCATAAATAAGCATAAAATTTTATGGTAGGATGTATTATAAAACCATAAGACTTTTAAACAAAAAATTGAACATAATATCACCATAATAAATTAAAAATCACCATATAAACAAGCACATATATATTATACTAATTGAATAATCTCATTTAATAACTAACCTTATAAATAAGGAATACATAATGCAGTTCATATTAAACACATTGTCAAGGCTTCAGTCAAGTCACCAAACATAATTGGGTAAGACATTAGCCAAAAACATTTATTGTCTTGGGAGACCTACCAATGAATTGGGGCTCTATTGCAGGCCCCACCCGTCACTTACAAAGTCCAATGAATTCCTCTTATATAAGGGGTAAAACATAACCAACATAAACATTCATATTAAAACTGACAAATGAAATGTCAATACTAAATCCATAAGCTATGAATGATATCAAAATATCACATCTAGAGTCAAAAATATCATAAAACCTTCAATACATTATGGAATATTTTATCATATTATATTAACCTTAATTAATCATAAAATCCAACAAAGGATGCTGACATATATGAAAGTGATCTAACAAAATCATTTAAACTCTTTTATAAATATCCATTTTTTATGTTTGAAATAAATTGAAAGCATGTATAATTATAAAAGAAAAAGTTTTCATTGAAAATAACCTAGTAATATTTTAAGGGAAGCTAAAAAATGTTATCACTTAACAATTTGGGTAAAATAGTTGCTGACACCATATAAGTTAGAAAACATTCCTTCCAAAATTTTCTGAAAAGGACATATTGTACCTTGTTTGAAAAAAGACAGAAAGATTACTTTAAAAACAAGTTATAAAAAGTAAAACATGTGTATAAATTAATTTTAACAATAGTCTAGGAATAAAAATATTATTTTTAAATACAAGTATAAGAAACAATTATTTGGATGAAAAACATGTCCCAGTAGATACTTACATATAGAAAATCTCAGATAATAATGAGATTGTGAAATTAACCCCTGCCTTGTACTTTACATTAGTTGAGGGTACATTAAAATCATATATAATGGTTAAATATTTTTAATAAAGTATATATTGACCATATAAATATTTATACAAGATCATATTATCTTAATTTATTAATAATATTTTAGCATTATCATTATTTCAGGTGTTAACGACTTTGTTTCCTATGTATGTTTTGTTAAGTGAGTCCTATTTCATATGACTAGAATATTTTATATTAAAATCCAGAATGATATTATGTTCATAAATATTATATCTACTAATCATATGATGTCTATAATAATTATTTAAAGGTTAATGTGGATAATGAATCCCATTCCATTGTGGAGACGGTAGGCCGTATGTACGCATGAGAGACAATATCATTCCTTTAATGGTTAATTGATATGAAAATGGATATTTTATTAATTATGAATAATAATATTCATGTAATATTAATTTTTTATTTCTATTATACTCATCACTATACTAGTAAAAATTATGTAATGTTGAATAATAAATTACACCACAACGTTGAGATGGTAAGTCGTACATACGCACACATGGTGATATTATTATTAATAGTTTGGATAAAATGATAAATATAGTTGCAAAATGATTATAATAACATCTCTGTATCTGGATTATATAATATTTTTTACCTCTATGTAAAAATAATATAGAAAGAGTAAGCATAAGATGAAAATAACTTTGATATAAGAGATAAAATTATTACAACTTCTTCGGGTGTCTCCTTTTGATTTGAACAAAAGGAACCCTGAAGACGGTTTTATTGACAAAGAGTGAGTTGACTATATGATGAGTTGTGGGAATTTTGGATCAGAATTGGTTAGGTTTTGGATGACCCAAAGGGATTTGGAGGTGTGAATTAAATATAAGGAGAAGTTCCCTTTTATAAGAGAGGTGAGGGGCATATTTGGAAAATCTTGAAATATTAATTTATTAAAAAGTTACTTTCTGATTCTAATAGCCCCAAAGTGATTAATTTAGAGTATAGGATGTTTATGGATATAAATCATTTCAACCAATATTTTTGAGACATGTTTAGTTCAAAAATATAACTTTTTCTTTTGGATTTAACCCTTAGTTAAATAAGATAACTCTTACCATGTCTTCTTGTATTTTTATCCAATATGGTTAATATAGTTACTATAAAATGTAATGTGAACCCCAAGTGGATCATTAATGAAAATTTTTTACATTATATAATTCATTTCTCTAAATCTTACTTTTTATGACAATTATATCATTTAAAAAATATAATTTGTTTTAAAAACTCTTTTATATCAATTTTTACACTATTTAGTAATTTGATTTTTTTTTAAATTAATAACTACTTGATTCTTTTGAAAAAATAATTAAAGCATAACTAAAATGTTAATTTTATCCAAAAACAATCATAGATGGAATCAAAAATACCAAATTTAATTTATATTAATATTTATAATTTCATTTATTTCAATCATTCATTAATAATGTAATCACTACATCATTATTGTGTCTTAATAAATTTATTTATTTAATGTATAGAAAATATAAATAAAATACCATGATTTAATAAATAATATCAGATTTATAATGACTATTTATAGTCAATTATATCAGTTATATAATGCAACATTAAAATTAATTTAGTAAAAATATCCATGTTTGTGTTATATTTCTCTCTACATTAAATTAATTATTACAACATGGAATTATCACACCCATGTGACTCCTGGAGGCCAATTGTGCATCCTAAGTGTTGTATTGGTCTTTAATAACTCATCCAATAGGATTAAGATATGTGTTATCGTAGTTTTATATTATTATCATAATAACTTTTACCTTTATTCACAGACATTACCCTTTAACTGTGGTAAATAAAAACAATTAATGAAGTTACAATTCATAATGCCCATAAATAAAATGGCCCTAATTACATAATTTGGACATTATGATTAAAAATATGGAGTCCATTTTTACAAAATTATAATAAATAACTATTAGAAATTAATTTAAAATTAAACCTCATTTTCCAAACGTGAAAACATGTTTTTAAATTTAAAAACCATCAAAATATTGGTACATGATTATATCAATTTTCAATTTGAAATTACTTCCAATGACTTAAATTATATTAAATGATAAAAAATTAATCTAAATATACTTTAAAACACATATAAGGATAATCTAAAAATATAAATAAGTTATATGAATATGTAGTTTTGAATTAAAATACAGTATTTTTCCATATTCATTAAAATATGAATTTTATCAGAAAGAACTAAAAATATATCCCAACATAAATTTTTATTTCCATATTCTAAAGAAAAATTTAATTTCATTAAATTGAATATATAAAAGGTTCAAATATTGGATTTGAAAATTTTTCACCTTTAAAAATCCGAACAACAACATTTTTTGGAATATATTTCTTTTATCAGAAAAATTGGGTTTGCCTTTCTATTATATCTAAGAAATACATAACATGAAATTTAAAATTATTTGGGACATATAAAATTAAAAATATAGTCAAAATTATTCATAAAATCATTTTTAAATGGGTAGTTTGATAGGTCATGGTACGCTTGAACTCAATGTTGTGTGTAGCACATGATATTGAATTATTTAAAAAATACCATACCATGGAATATTGGGGTGTTACATAAACACTCTAAATAAAAAATAGAATTTTTTTTCTAAATAAGAGGAGGATGATGATATTGAAGTGGAAGCTTAAAAATCCATTAATGATGTTGAAGAGAAGCTTTTATTTTCAAAAGTGAATTATTATAACTTTAATAGTGATTAAAAAAAGTTATGAATAATAATAATTATAATAGTAACTCATATGGAGTTTATTATTAAAAGATAATTGGTAGAATATCATGAAATGATTTTTAAACCTAGAAAATAGAATAAGAAGGTGAATAAATTAAATTTATCAAAAAAATATCGAATCATTTACTAAAAAATATTAGTACTTAAAATATATTTAAGATCTAAAGATTTTAATTTTTCAATAGAAAAACCTCAACATCATTCTTAATGATTTGATAAAGGTGAATGAGAAATAATTTTATCATTTTCAAATGAATATTTTTGATGTTGAGAAAGGAATAACTAACATAGAAAACTAATGTTCAGAAGTTGGTGAATATTATATGACGTGTGAACCTAAAAAATACAAAAAATATCAACCTCATAGGTTAAAAATAATGTTGGAAATATTCATAATAAAATAAAATTCATGAGGACAATGTTTGTTTCTCAAATATGTGATGTCAAAAATTCTAAAATTATTTATGAATAAATGTTTTATTTAAAAAATTATAACTAGAATATTTTTTATAGTGGATACTAATCCAAAATGAAGTATAATATGTTATAAGGCTTCCAAAATTCCAATTCACAATAAGGATCCTTGGTTGATGGTAAGAAAAAAGATGCAAAACAAATACATATTTCTGGACATCATGTAGGTTATAAGGGATAATCTAAATTCTATAAGATTTATAATAAATTTAGTGTCTTTGGGTATATAATGAAATGTGTTATTTTAATTATAAAAAGTAAAATTAATCTTTTAGGCACTAGAGGAAATTTTTTAGGTGGAGTCAACTAATTCAATTAAGGAAACTTGAAAAATCCATTTTGAAAATTGAAAATAGATTTCAACCTTTAGAAATTATTTTTGAAAGATGTGATCATCCTTGATATATTGATAATGTATGACTTGTAATCATTATATATCAATAATTTCTACAAGAAAAATATAAAAAATACTCATTTCATGGTAGAAAATGGTATGTAAAAGGCCGTGGGGTACTAAAATTGCTCTCATATATACAATGGAGAATGATCTTGGATATTATATAATCCATGTTTTTCATATATTTCAAGAGATTTAAAGTTGTTATAAATGTGAAATATTATAAATAATGGAGATTTAGATTTATAAATGATGATTCATTGATAATCAAAGGCATTGGATCAGTTATTATTGGAAAATAAAAACTTAAATCTAAGAGCACTTTGTTGAGGAACTAAAAAACAAGTTGAATGTTTCATAACATTAATATGAAGAAAATGATGTTTTTTTTCAGAAGTTAATTTTTAATGTCTTGAATATTGGAAGGTTTTAAATAGAGATAAATTAAACAATAGTAACTTTTTTTAAGATGGATATTCACAGGGATCATTTTATATGATCATAAAGAAAGGAAATGATTTATTTCATATTAGGATTAAAAATATGTGCCAATGAAATATGAGAAATTAGAAAAATATAGAAAACACTCATGATATTATAGATATTTCTTGAATAAGATAATTTTTTTGTTTTATTTGTTAGAAGGTGAATATTAAAAATTCTGTGTATAAGAAAATTGAGGTACATTCAACTCATCTCTATGGTATTATTCATTCAAACATTTACGAGACCTTGAGAAAAAAATTTATATATTGAGATTATTTATGTATTTATTTTATTGATTATTTTACATGCATTATGTGTATTATAATTTTCAAACATAAATAAGAGGCTCTAAAAATGATATGGTGTTTGAGGAGAAGTTTTGAAAAAATATAGATATTTTGAGAAGAGGTTTCAAACTGATAATGATAGATTATAACAGATTTATGGTTTAAATATTATCTTGAAAAACATAGAGCTATTCATAAACATTTTTCATCATATACACCACAAAAAATGGGGTTTTTGAAAGAGATAACAGGATTTTGGTTCAGATAGATCAAATAAATTTTATTTAACTTGATACTTATTGATTTTATTAGAGGCATGCTATTGGAGTAGTAAATCAAATTCATAATCACGATTTCTATAGGAAAACCTCTGATATTACTCTATAAAATATGTATTATAATGAAAAAATTGTTTGAAGTACCTAAGGGTGTTTTTAAGTCCCTTAATTATCAAATTAATTGGTTATAATATTTGGAAGATTGATCAAATAGGTGTTGATGGTATCTTCTTGGTTTTCCTTCTAATGGTAAAGGATACATGCATCATAACAATGAAATAAAAAATATTATTGATTTTTTAGATGTAAAAGTAATGGAACATTATGATGGAAACACTTTGACATCAGTTGTAGATATAAATGAAAGTGAAGATTATGTTATTTCTATTAAAAACATAACATATAATTTGATTGAAGTTATGATGTAAGAACTATACAAGATGAAGATGTTGACTCATCAATATCAAGTAATGATGGAAATTTGTTTTTATCTCATCTGTGGATGAGAAATATTATATAATTCCAAAATATCATTTATGAAAAAGGATAACATGTTTAAACCAAAATAACATTTAGGGAAATCTCATATACCTCTTTTTATACATTGGTTGAGCTAGAAGATTATTAAGAAAATTTAGAGCATCAATATCGGATTGATTCCATGAAAGAAGAAAATAAACCGATTAAGAATATTGAGACCTAAAAATTTATACACAATCCATAAGACAATAATGTGAATAGAATAAAAATGGTTTTCTAAAACAATTAAAATAAAAAATTTTAAATGATAAGAGACAAGGAAATACTGGTTTGTAAAGGATACACACATGTTTAAGGCATTGATTTAATGGGACATTTTCCCCTATAGAGAGACATAAAACCAAAACATTTTTTCTTTATATTGCTACAAAAAGAAGATAAAAACCTTAAAAATAGATTTCATTTCTTCCTTTTATAATAGATTTTTAGAATAATAAGTCTATATTTAGAAACCATATTGGTTTTTATACTAGTACAGAATGAAAACTATGTGTTCAAGTTGAATAAGTATTTGTATGGGTTGAAACTATCTACAAGTTCTTTTTATTCGATGATATAAACTTACTTCAAATATTTCTATTTCAGAAAAGGAAGAGGGGATGACAACCTCTATATAAAAAAAATCAATGGATTTTTCTCATTTTTATTTTTTATGTTGAAAATGACATATTTTCAAGGAATGATGAAGAGATGCGTGAAAACATTCTCGGGGAGATAGAGAATTTAGTTGAGATATTTATGATTGGAGAAATGAAATACCTTCTTGGATTACCAATATATCAAAATAAAAAGTACATTTTTCTTTTATCAAAAGAAGTATGTTAATTAAATACTGATTTTTTGGCATAGTTGTCTCAAATACTATCTCCACACCTATTTTAGTGGGAACAAATATGGAAAATGATGGGTAGAGAAAGAATTGTGATCTTAAAAATTTTAAAATTTTCATTTTAATTCTATTATACCTCATAAATTCAAGGATATAATTTGGGTATATTTTTACCCTTTGTTCTATCTATCAATGTGTACCAAAAGAGTCCCATATTATTGATAGAAAATGAATTATGAGATATATAAAATGAAAAATTGATTTCTGGTTGAAATATAAAATCATAAAAAGAGTAATCTATTTAGTTATACAGTTGCAGATTGGGAAGGTTGTGTCCATGAAATAAGATCCACCTTTAGGAGATATTTTTAATGTGTTGGAATTTAAATAAATATAATTTAGTGACTCACAGCACTATAGAATTTGATTATCTATCATTCAATCATTATTGAAAACAATTAATTCTGATTAATAAAAAATTGGAAGATTTTTTGGTTGTTTTGGAATCTGGATATAATCTTTGT
Organism: Viscum album; assembly: GCA_963277665.1. Lineage (NCBI taxonomy): Eukaryota > Viridiplantae > Streptophyta > Magnoliopsida > Santalales > Viscaceae > Viscum > Viscum album. Next base: position 386,145,357 of record OY728141.1, on the reverse strand, counting down.
TTTTGATAATAAAAGTGCTAGTAATCTCACTAATAATCTATTAAAACATTCTAGGTCTAAGATAATTGATTTTTAATATCACTTCATCAAAGAGAATGTGAAAAAAATAAACTATTGTTTGATATTTTTGTACAATAGATTTATTAGATGATATCTTGACTAAATCATTTCCAATGGAAACATTTAAAAAGATATGATTGATTATGGCTGTACCTCCTCATTCACTTCAAGGATAAAGTATTTCAAGTCTACCTAAATCACATATTGTATTTGGATTATGTTGTCAAATGGGGTGAAATTATTGCAACATAAACATATCCATTGGTATGCGATTCAACTCTCAAGGGAGAGACTATATTATGTAAGTGTTTTTAAGGGTTTATACTATGAATTCAACTTTGGTGTACTTTTTTAATATTTTTTTTTAATTTTTTAGTGTAAATATTTCTTATAGGTTAGAGTCAATTTTTCGTATGATGATATTGTAATAGAAGAAGTTTGGAAACAACTGTAAATATATACTTTATGGATAATATGTTATTTTTTAATTGGTTATTATTTCATACACCAGGTTTTCTTATGAAGGAAAATAAATATTGAATATTAATTCATTGACTGAGTTTCATAGTAGTACTAATTGTTTTCCTTGGTGAAAAATAAAATCAAAATGGGAAGATTATTGAGACCAAATGATTAGAAGTGTTATTTTAGGAAGAATATATTCATGAAGGTAGAAATATTACTTAAGTGTTTTAATTTTTTTCAAACATAAATTGCTTAAAATTTTTAATACATCCTTAAAAAATTGAATAGACAGACTCTAAAAGACGAATTAAAATTAATATATTCCAATTGATTAAGTTGATCAGATGGGGGATAGAAAAAATTCTTATCTGATTGTTTTAATTGTTTTATCAGAAAAATATATTTAAAAAATTTAAACCATGTGATGATTTTATAATCTTAAATGTACTAAAAATTATGTTTACTTAACGAGTTCATGAATCTTGAAAAGTTGGATAATGGATGAATTTGGTGGAACATATCGGAATGAATGTTTTTTGGATATAGTGTTCCTGACCAAATAAAACATACATAGATGTGTTTGGATGTTTTGGATGATGTTGTATTATGTGAAGAGATATAGAAAGTGGTCCAAAATGACATTATAAAGATATTAGTTAGAGAATATTTTATGGTCGTATCAGATATAGAAATCTATGAGAAACTATATGTTTTTACCAGTAGAAAGAAATAGATGAAGGATTATGAGAAAAGGAATCAGATAGATGTTTCTAATAAATAGAATTAGATAGATGTTTTTAATCAAATATATTATATGTAATCGTACAAGTGATTTTGTTTGGGAAATTATCAGAAATTCGTCAAATAGGTTTATGATGTTATATAAAAAATGTAGTAGATCAGTACTCTTAGAGTACATCAAAAATGTAATACTAGATGTTAAATTATGAGTATAATGAATAATGCGAACCAAACAAACAAGGTGAAATCATCTCATCTAGGAATCTTATAAGGGTTGAGGATCCCTTCATTCAATATATATGTTTTGGATAGCTTATTTTCTATGACTATTTGATAGATGATGGATCGAAGATCGTTTTAATGTTTATTTAATGTCATTCAAGGTTACAATTATTTGATGGATGTTAAAAAACGACAATAATAACATAGGGAATATCATGATTGTAGACATGATTTTTGGAATTCTGAATAACATTGATAATGATTTTCAAGGAAATTTTCTATGAATCTCCTTGATGGTTTTCAAACGTGAATGATTTGAGTAGGATATTCAAAGTTCAAGTGGGAACTTTGAATTCGAAGTTCACTCTCCCTTATTTTTTTGGTGAATTTATTCCTGTATAATGTGGAGAATGTTTGATGAGAAATAGTTTTTTGAGTTACTATTTTTGGGAAAATTCTTGAATAATTTAGCTTCCAAACAAAGAGTTTTATACATCACTTTTTCATAGAATCTGACATAGAAATATTATATATAGAGGTATTTTAGTGATAAATACATGATATAGTAGTATCATAAATATAGATACAGACAAGTGTATACCTAATATTTTGAAGTAGATAAACATGGTAAAGAAAAAATTGAAAAAATAGGTTATTGGAATCGGTTATTTAGACTGAGGATATTAGAGATATGGTATAATATAGACAGGTACATTTGAAATAGTTAACAAAGAAGTTATTTCCCACTATAGTTTATGAATGTAATGAATAATAAGATTATATTACAAGAAAGAAAGCATGAATAATTATCAAGTAAAATAGTGAAAATCTGTTAAGTCATGGTTTTGATGGTTCTTATTATTATTTCAAAAATCACTGTATCACATCATATGTGTGAAGAGAACATGCACTATTGAAGGAATATACAACTATGTTTGGGATGAATATTTCCTTCGTACTATAAACCAAAAAATGATTTTTTAATGGATGTGTTGTCTTGTATTATTTCTAAATCATTATAAGTACTATATACTATTGTTGATTATTGAACCTTATAAATAATTGTGTTCATGTGGGTGTTCTTGTTTTATATTTTTTAACAGATCCAATTCAAACATACTAAATATAAATGTTTGTCTAAAATCAAAAATATAAAATAGGTAATATCCATCATTCGAACCCTACCCCTGTAATTTTTCACATATATACATATATTCCATTCACTTTTTATATTGAGTGGTTTACTTCTAAGTATTACATAGCGAGTAAGCCATTTCAAGGATGGGGAAACATTAAATATCTATTTAAGTGATGAGTTAGTATCATTTTTATTCACTAGGAATTAAAATGAATATAAAGAATTTACTATATGATGTTTTATGGAGGATCCTACCGAGTATCCATTTTATTCTCGCCCTATATATATAAATTGTTTTTAGATTAGCATGAATATATTGGTGATTGGACTTTGTTAAACTAGCTTAGTTGAGTTGTTGAGTAGCTATCAGAAGTTTCAAGAGTTTGTGGTTTCTGGATATTTTAATTTTGGTTATTTAAAATTTTCTTTTAGTTTTTTAGTTTATGTATGAAACAACATGTATTAGGTTTTCTTGTTTTATTTATGTATTATGATTCCTAGTTTTTCTTCTCAAATAACTCTTTCTCATTCAACTATATAGTGGGAAATTCCTCCCATGTTTGTGATTGATATACCCTTAATTATATTCCCCAACTCAAGTCATATTGGAGGTATGATTTGGGAGTCATTATATCATTGTATTCATTACTACAACAGGATAGATAGCATTGGAGAGATGGATCCATGAAAGAGTCATATCAAATGTGATGGTTGAGAGATATAATGGACTTTGAGTTACACACTAGTGAGAATGCATGAGTTGGTAGGGAAACTGTATCTGTTTGGAAAAATACTTTATATAACTAAGGAATATAATCTAGATAACATGATTTTAAGGACATCTATGATCCAACACCAGGATATTAAAAATTTGTGGAGATTCTAAGTGAAGTAAATAATATTTAGGGGTATAAACCATGGAATGGATGATTTACCATGATTCTTTTCAACTGTGTTTGATTTTTTGTAGAAAATGTGAATTGGTTAAAATGAATTAATAAATTAATTTATAAATCTCAAAGTTCTCCTTTTATCTAGGTTTCATTAGTTTATAATGTATATTTTTTATAGATATGGAACCATGTTGAGGTCCCCATTAAGAATATGTTCAACAAGGTATTTCAGCGGATCTCCAGATAGTAGAAGTATAAAATAAAAAAACATAGAGGTGAAAAATATGATAGTTTATGTTGTTAAGTCTTTGGAGGTAAGATTGATACAATTATGCTTGGGAGATAGAGGATTCAATAGGGGAGGTAGAGAAATACTTGCGTAAGATATGGTCATGGTAGTAGAACTGAGTTTCTTTAGCAGTGATGATGCTCTATGGGCCTGCTTGGAAGAGAAGGGTTTTGTTCTGTGGAGATCATAAGTGGTTGAATATTTCAAGGGAGAAGACCATGAATTAATTTTTGGATGAGCTTTTTTCGATCACTAAGGTGGCTTGATGGTAGTATATACTTACCCGTTGATAAAGGTGGAAAGGTTTAGACATTTTGAGGAGGCTATAAACCCATAGAATCCTTACCAAGTCACATAGTATATACCAAGTCATATCTCAAGGTGACAGTGAAGGTAGAGGTCATAGTGAGGAAGATGTATAGTAATGGGTCATCATGTAACAACCCAAACTGTCATTAAAAAAAATCCCTCTTGATCTAATTAAATGTCTCATTTTGTAAAATGTTTTATGAAATTATTTGGTTTTATAATCTGAATTTTTAAAATAATGTTAATAAATCTGACCGTTGCTAATATATCCGTTGAACAGTGATCGCATTATTAGTATAAACATAGGGCTTTAACAAATCCGAATTACTCAGAAAAAGGAGGAGATTGACTCATCCAGTAGACTTTCCCCATATGAAGCCCATTTCTCAGAGCATGGAAATTACGTGGCATCATTGGGCTTCGCTCTTGACCAAGCCCAAGCTGATCTTGAACACATTAAGCATGAGTAGAACCGAATATGGGAGAAATGGAAGTTCATTGAGATTACCACTCGTGCAATGCTATCCGAGCCACCCCAAGAGTCTGTTACCATCGCACACCTTACCTTTCGGTCTAAGGCGGGTGTTATAAGGGGTTATGTATTAAGACCCTAGAACTATGAATATGTACATTATTTTTGTATAAAGGATGTGCATTCATTTTGTTATTGTTACTTTGTAAATATGTTTTAAAGCACAAATAGTATTTTTAGTTAATATTCAACTAATAAATCTATTTTGATGAATTAATGGATTTTTGAATTAAATAATATTTCAAAAAAATATTATTATAATTAAATTAATTTTTATTAAATATAAATGATCATATAAATTTATGAATGAAATTGTAAATTTTATTATGGTTTAAAAGCCGTTTTTGTCAAAACCCATGAATTTTTGATAAATGTCCGTTTAAACATTAAAAGAAAAAATTAAAACATTTATAAAATTATTTATATAAAATAAATATTATTTTGGAATCAAAATGTCGAAATTATCCAATGGTGAATGATTTATTATTTTCTGAGACAGTCATTTTTTTGGGTAAAAATTAAATATCATTTAAATATATAGTGCGTTTTATGACATCATAATGACTCAATAGTGATGTAATAAAATAATATAAATGATATGTTAGGCCAATATATGTTTTACCATTAAAATAATGTGATTTTAGGTTTATTTGATTTATTTTAAAAAAAATTAGTGGACCCTCCAAGAGTTATAAAATATTTTCACTTTTTAAATGAATTTTATTGAGAGTGTGACTCACCTCCACATAAGCACCCTCAATATTTTTAGAAGTTCAGAAATTGGACTTATAGAATATATTTTTCCACTCCCCTTTGGATAAAACCTTGGGCAGAAACCTTAGTATGGTTTGTGGTATTGATTATCTTAATGTGTGGTGACCCAAACCTAAATATTAAAGAATTCCTTCTCCTTTCCTGTATAAACCCACCCAAGCTCCCACTACCTCTTCACTCAAAGAATTTGGAGTTCGACCAACCCCTAAAGTCCTCTTTCTATAATCCTATAAAGGTTTTCCAAGCTCACAGGAAGACTCTATCAAGCCTCTCCCATGCCTTTGGGATCACACTTCCAAGTAAGGGTTTTCCTCTTTTCTCATTTTTGCCTTAATTTCATTATATTGTTATAACCTTTTTTTCAATTATAAATGTTGGGGTATGATTTATCACCTACCCCATACTGTCCTATCTATGTTTTAATGATGATATACCCCTTTATATCTCATCAAATTCTCCTCATGTACACCCATTACCATGACGAAATTCCATAAAGAAACTTTCTATCATCATTTACATTCAAGAACTTATTTTGTATTGGGAATATAAATTCCATTACTTATATTGGGACATGTATCTATATGACCCCCCATACTCTCAATTTCATCTACATATGATGAGACACCCATTTATCTCTTGTCAAACATTTTTATGAATTCCTAGGTCACACCGTTATGCTACCAAAATTGCATCACGATTTTCCAATCCAATGTCATGGTGTAGTGAATACAATGCCCATTTCCCTATCAAGGGTATTCACCTTTATTAACATTTAATTATTGATTATAGTGTTTGATGTATAGATTCTACATTTCCTTTATCGTGGAATAAATGATTATGTTTAATGAATCCCTGTTATATGATCCATGTGGCACATTTATGCATGAAATGAAATGTTTAAGGCTATGTGCTGATAACACTCCAATGAAATGGGTAATGATTAGTATCATGATACGTCAAGTAAAATGAGGTTTTACTCATGATAATTCATGTGCAATGAGGTTTTACTCATTCTCCATGTGCAATGATCCTTGGCTCATGCTAAAATCATGTTAAATGTTGTTGCCACGTTTCCATTTTATGATTATCATGTTTTATCTTGCCTTTATGTTAATATTTATCTTGTTCTACATTGATATGCCTATTTTATAACATGTACTATATTCCTCATGTTATTCCATGTTAATTCCTTTAATGGTCTTTATAGCTCACCCTTTTCTCATGCATGTCCTTAGGTTATCCTATGCAATGCTAAGTACGAGGGAATGTAGGGGTCATGTTAAGGAAGTTTTCAATAAAGATGTTGTATTTCATGTTTTAAGTTGTTATTTAATTATCCTAAGCACAAAATACACTAGAACTATCGATCTTCTATGTTGAATCAAGTGAATTTTATGTAATAAATCATGTTTAGGTGTAAAATAAAAGAGCAGGGTTGTCATAGTTGGTATCAGAGGATAGGTTTAGTTATTTTTGGGATTAGGATCATAAAACCATGGTGAATACATAGATACCAGAATAAGTATAATAAAAACATACCTATGTATTGGTGAGTATTGTGTAAGTGGTTTATCAAGAAAATACATCCCTGTCTGGATATGAGCAGGTAGAGACGGCTCTGACACAATAGTATCCAAGGGGTAAAACCTGAAAACACCGCTTTGAGCTAGACTCGAATGAGAACTGGTGCATGACAATAGGATTTGCAGCACTCTTGGTTACGACACTCCCAGGAGATATGATTTGGTAAAATCACAATATTAGTATATACCATTATTATGGAAAAAATGCCCCTAAGAATATATGTTGGAATGTAGATCATGGATAATGTAGATTAAAGAGTATAGATTCATAATTTAAGGAAGTAAAAGTAATGTATATGTCATCTATTCTGTCTTTGGATTACCCTTTATGTATTATCCCTAACATTCATTTTACTCCAACCAATGGCCGGTAGTTGGAGGAATCGGGCTAACAACCGATGTGGAGATAAATGTGATGATTCTTAAAATGAGATGCCCAATCCGACGAGAGAAGGAATTGAGAACTTTGTCATGATTATCTCTCAGTTAACTCAAGCTTTTAATTGAAAAATGGGTCAATAGGAACGTTCAAACCCCCTAAGAAAGAACAAGTCACTATAGAAAGATTTATGAGACAAATGAAATTACTTTTAATGGATCATCTGATCCCTTAATCGCTGAACAATGAATCCCCTCAATTAAAAAGATATTCTCCATCCTTCAATGTTTCGAACAAGAGATGGTTTTTCTGGATGCTAATCGTATGGAGGGTCAAGCTGATCAATAGTGTAAATTGATAAAAAATACGAAGCCTGAGGCGGAGATCGAGGCATTGGAATGAAAAACTTTATAGATGATATTTTTCGATAAATATTTTCAGAGCACCCTCCAACTTAATATGGAAAGGGACTTCCTTTCCCAAAATAAAAAATACAATGAATATATTAAAGCATATGAGGAAAACTTCACAATTATTACACGATATGCCTCCATCTTTTTCATTACCCTCGAATGCAAGGTTGGCTGCTTCATTGGTGAGATGAAACCTAGACTACGGAAAGTGCTGGTGATCCATGACTTCAACAGCTATGAGGAAATTTTCCGATGTGCCCTCAAGGTCAAAATGGAGATCAGAGAATCTTAGGGATATCATGGGGATAATAAGCTTAAGGTGGGATTAAATATTGGTGTTCTGATGGATAAATCCAACAGTGATAAGAAGATCCATCACCCCACTTGCCAAAGGTGCGAAAAGAAGAACCTGAAAAATTGCCTGAAGGGGACAAGGAAATGTTTTAGGTGTTGAAGAGAATGAAACCAAGCTGTTAACTGTTGGCATGAAAAACCCATGGCTGTGATATAAGAGAGGAATGTTTTTCTCTACCCTCAACACATTATTCATTTCTTCATCTGCAAAGAACCAGGGAACTTTTCAAATCAGTTCCCTAAGACAAGGGTTTTTAGAGGCAACCCACAACCTCCAAGTCTGCAAGGGCATGATTTTTCCATCATTAACACCGAAGTGAACCCATACAATGAATTGGTGATAGGTAGACTAGTTATTCATCCAACAATAGAAAACATACTTTTTTATTCTGGTTTTACACATTCTTTTATTTCTCGAATGTTTAGTAGAACAATCCTAACACCACCACAATCCAAGGAAGTAAAGATGCCGGTGAGTTAGGAAAATGGGGAAATCATTTAATCCCACGAATATAACTCCTCCCCTGTCATAATTTTTGGTTTGAACTTCCCAAAGAACCTCTTCATACTCCCTCTAGTGTAATTTTATGCAAATCTCAGCATGGATTGTATATCCTTAAGTAAATCCAACATAAATTTCCTTGAGAGGGAAATCAATCTCCATATGGAGAATCGACCCCTGATTCTATACAAGTTCAAGGAGGAAGATCAATCTTCTTTAGCTCCATCATCTCAGGCATTGATATTACTGCCCTATGAGCATGTGTATCTTACATAGATGATTGAGTCCAAGGAAATAACCATCCTTGAAGACATGCCTATTTTGAGGGAATTCACAGAAGTGTTTCCCGAGGAATTGTCTGGTCTTCCTCCTAGAAGAGATGTTGAATTATCAGTTGATCTTATACCTAGGGAGTTTCCAATATCCAAGACTCCATATTGAATGGATGTTGTTGAGCTTGAGGAGTTGAAGAAACAACTACAGGAGAATCTGGATAAAGGGTTTATATGCTCAAGTGCTTGACCATGGGGTGCACCAGTCCTCTTCATCAAGAAGAAGGACAGATCAATGTGCTTTTTCATCGATTATCGTGAGCTTAACAAAATCACGATAAAGAACAAGTATCATCTCCCACGAATTGTTGACTTGTTTGATCAGCTGCGTGGAGCACAATAATTTTCCAAGGTAGATTTGTGGTCGGGATATTATCAATTAAGGGTGAAAATGAAGATATCCCCAAGACTGCTTTCGAACAAGATACATGCACTATGAATTAATAGTATTACATTTAGACTCACTAATGCTCTAGAAATCTTCATGGACTTTATGAATAGAGTATTTAGAAATTACCTAGACAAATTTTTGGTAGTCTCTATAGAAGATATTTTAATATACTCTAAAACCAAGGAGGATCTTGAGGAGCATCTAAGAAGTATAATAGATACCTCACAGAAGGATAAGATCTATGCAATGTACAACAAGTGTGAGTTTGGGTTGAAGGAGGTCTCATTCTTAGGCCATTTCATCACAAGTAATGGGATATCTATGGATCCCTCCAAGACAGCTGCAATATATGGTTGTACAAGGCTAGCATCGGTAACAGATGTCCGTAGCTTTTTGGGATTAGCACGATATTATTGACGATTTGTGAGAAATTTCTCAGGATTGTACAACCCTCTAACCAAGGTGATTCGGAAGGGAGTAAAGTTTTCGTAGAGTGATGAATGCGAAGAAATATTTATAGAGATGAAAAAGTGGCTTATCACTATGCCTATTCTCACTTTACCAATAAGTGGAGAACTTTTTGTTGTATTTAGTGATGCTTTGAAGAGGGGCTTGGGATGTGTGTTGATGCAAAATGAAAAAGTCATTGCCTATGCTTCAAGGAAATTGAAAGTTCATGTGAAGAATTATCCAACACATTATCTGGAGATGGCAGTGGTGATCTTCACTATAAAAATTTGGCGGCATTATCTCTTGGGGGAGAAGTGTGAAATATATACAGACCACAAAAGCCTCAAGTATATATTCACACAGAAAGAGTTTAACTCGTGCCATCAAATATGGTTAGAGCTTATCAAGGACTTTGATTGCTCAATCAATTACCACCCTTAGAAAGAGAACATGTAGAGGATGGTCTAAGTAGAAAGGACCCATCAATTCTATCATTGATGATAATTGAGAAGGATCCAATCTGCTTAGATTTGATGAAGATGGACATGAGAATCATAAAGAAGGGAACATCATCAATCCTTTCACAAATTAGTTCTCAACCATCTCTTTTGATGAAAATAAAGGATTCTTAAAGAAAGGATTTAGAAATTCTAAAAAGGGTGGAAGCTATCAGAAATGCGAAATCCTCAGAGTTTGTGGTTGATAAGGATGAAATTGTTATATTTGGGTCACGATTGTGAGTACCATATGATCCATAGATAAAGAAGGAGAATCTGGATGACTCACATAGATCGACCTTCTCTATTCACCCAGTGACCACAAAGATGTATCGAGATCTCAGAGAAAACTTTTGGGAGACAATATGAAAAGTGATATTTCATACTTGAAATCAAAGTTCTTGGTGTGCAAGTAAGTGAAGGTAGAGAGGAAGATGTATAATGGGGTGATGCAACCATTACCCATACTAGTATGAAAATGGGAGAACATCAACAAGGAAATTGTCACCAGACTTTAGAAGACATCCAAAGGAAACAATTAAATTCAGTGAGCATAAGCTACTAGGGCTAGAAGTGGTCGAAGAGATGGTGAAGAAGGTAAAAAACATTCAACAACATAACAAGGAAGCCCAGAGTGGATATAAGAGTTATGAAGATAAGTTTTGATGAGACCTTTAGATTAAAGTCGGAGATATGGTATTTCTAAGCATATCTATGTTGAAGAAGTTCATGAGGTTTTAAAAGAAAGGGAAGTAAAGTCCTAGGTACATCAAAGCCTTCGAGATTCTTGATCATGTCAGGGTTGTGGCCTAACGACTAGCACTTAAACCTTCCATGGAAAAATTAAATGATGTATTTCATGTATCCCTATTAAGTAAGTTCATACCAGACCCTTCACATGTACTCTCTTTAGAGGTGGTACAGTTGGAGTACGATATTTCTTACAAGGAGAAACCAGTGAAGATATTATATTGAAGAGAGAAATTTCTACCAAATAAGACAATGCCCCTCGTCAAGGTGTTATGGAGAAACCACATGTTTGAAGAAGTGAAATGGGAATAAGAGGAAGTAATGAACCAGAGTTACTGACATCTGTTTTAGTGTGGGAAAAGGAAATTTTGGAGGCAAAATTTATTATGTGGGAAGATTGTAACAACCCAAACATTCATTAATGGAAATTCCTCATGATCTAATTAATTATCTCATTATGTAAAAGGTTTTGTGAACTAATTTGGTTTTATGATTTGGATTTTTAAAATACCGTTAAGAAATGTGACCATTGCTAATATATCCATTGAATAGTGATCACATGATTAGTATAAATATAGGACTTTAACAAATCTGAATTTCTCAGACAAAAGATGTGATGGCCTCATCCAGTAGACTTTCCCCATACGAATCCCATTATTCGGAGATCTTAAAGGAGGTGGCATCATTGGGATTCACTCTTGACCAAATCCAATCCGAGATTGAACACATTAAGCTTGAGAGGAACCGACTATGAGAGAAATGGATGTTAATAGAGAATACCGCTCGAGTAATGATATCCGAGCCACCCCAAGAGTTTTCTACCATCACACACCTTACACTTCGGTCTTATGCAGGTGTTATAAGGGTTTATGTAACAAAACCATAAAAATATTAATATGTACATTATTTTTATATAATGAATTTAAATTCATTTTGTTATTGTTACTTTGTAAATAGTTTTTAAAGCACAAATAGTATTTTTTGTTAATATTCAACCAAGAAATATATTTTGATGAGTTAATAGATTAATAAATTAATTAATATTTTAATAAAATTTTATTATAATTAAATTTATTTTTTTAAAATATAAATGATCATATAATTTTAAGAATGCAATTGTTATTTTTATTATGGTTTGAAAGCTGTTTTTGTCAAAACCCATGAATTTTCGATAAATGTAGGTTTTTATTTTAAAAGTAAAAACACACATATTTAGAAAATTATTAAATAAAATGAATATTATTTTTTGAATCAGGACGTAAAAATTATCTAACGGTGACTTTTTCATAATTTTCTGAGACAATCGATTTTTTCGGTAAAAATTAAATATCATTTTTATATATAATGTTTTTATGAAATAATAATGTCCCAATAGGGAGGTAATAAGATACTATAACAGATATTTTTGGCCAATATATGTTTTAACATTAAAATAATGTGATTTTAGGTCTGTTTGATTTATTTTACAAAACTTAAGTGGACCCTCCAAGAGTTATCAAACATTTTCACTTTTTAAATGAATTTCCTTGAGAGTGTGATTCACCTCCACATAAGAACCCTCAATATTTTAATAATTTCTGCCATTGGACTTAAAAAATATTTTTTTCCACTCCCCTTTAGCAAAAACCACGGGATAGTTTGTGTTATTGATTAGTTTAATGTGTGGTGATCAAAACCTAAATATTAAAAAATTCCCTCTCCTTCCCTATATAAACCCACCCATGATCCCACTTAATCATACCTCAAAGACTTTGGAGTTCTACCAACCCCTTAAATACTCTCTCAATAATCCTCCCAAGGTGCCCCAATATCCCAATAATCTTCTCTCTAGCCTATCCCATGCCTTTGGGATCACACTTCCAAGTAAGGGATTTCCTCTTTTCTCATTTTTTTCTTAAATTCATTATGTTGTTATGACCTTTTGTTTTCAATTATAAATGTTGGAGGTATGATTTATAACCACCCCATACTTCCCTCTCTATGTTTTAATGATGATATACTCCTTTCTCTCTCATCAAATGCCCCTCATGTACACCGGTTACCATGCTGAAATTTCGCAATGAATCTCTCTCTCCTCATTTTCATTCAAGCCATTATTTTGTATTGTGAATATAAATTCCATTAATTATATTAGGAAATGTATCTATATGACCCCCCCTTTCTGTCCATTTCATTTAAATATGATGAGACACTCATTTATCTCTCATCAACCAATTTTATGAATTCCTATGTCACGCCGTTACGCAGCCGAAATTGCACCACATTTTTCCAAGGCAATGTCATCGTGTAGTGAATACCATGCCCATTTACCTATCAAGGGTATTCAACTTTATTAACATTTACTTATTGATTATATTGTTTCATATATGAATTCCACATTTACTTTACCATGGAAAAAATGATGAGGCTTAATCCATGTTATAATATCCATGTGGCACATTTATGCATGAAATGAAATGTTTAAGAAGGGTGTGCCTTGATAGTGCTCCAATACATTGGGTAAAGATTAGTATCATGATACATCAATTGAAATAATGGTTTAGTCAAGATAATTCAAGTGCAATGAGGGTTTACTTCTAATCCATGTGCAATGAGCCTTGGCTCATGCTAAAATCATGTGAAATGTTGTTGCCACATTTCCAGGTTATGATTATCATGCTTTATCATGTCTTTATGTTAATGTTTCTCTTATTCTACATTTATATGACTATTTTCTAACATGTACTATATTCCTCATGTTATTACATGTTTATTTTCTTATTGGGCTTTATATGTCACCCTTTTCACATGCATTCCCTCAGGTTATCATATGCAATGCTAAGTACGAGGGAATGTAGTGGTCATGTAAATGACGTTTTCAATAAAGATGTTGTATTTCATGTTTTAAGTTGTTATGTAATGATAATAATCCCCAAATACACTAGACCTATATATCTTATATGTTTTATTACGTGAATTTTATGTAATAAATCATGTTTAAGTGTGAAATAAAAAAGCAGGGTTGTCATACATCACCAGATGAGGATTATCATGACACTTTTTGGAGTCGATCTCAGACTATGGGTTCCTAGTTTCTTGTTAGTAGAAGTTTAATTCAAGAGGTATTAGGTTTATACTTTATTTAACCCATTTTACTAGATCTAGTAATTCTCAATACATTAAAAGTGGTTATGATGTAGTTTAATTTTCATGTGGACATAATGAACATCATAAGCGAGTGTGATTAACTATTCTTGGAAGTCATCATGCAGCTAGTTTACTATTTTCTATCCTAACTTTGATGTAGTTTCAACTGAGGAAACAAAATGAGTAAAAAATTATTGAATGTGATTAATAGAAGGTGGATGTGGATGGTAGAGGAAAACCCCACAATATCCCTAATATTTGGAGACAATGGGAAGAGTGTGGATATAATTGAATCTTACATCTGGTCTAGAGTGTCTGTGGAGTAGGTCATCACCAGATGCATGATTTGAAAATTCTATCACTAGGTGAGTGATATGTTCTACAATGTACTATCTATTTTTCTTCTTGTTGGTTTTACCCCTTGTTTGATTCGAGATCTATACCCACATTTTTTTCACTAGTAATGGTCCCTACTTTGAGACTTAACTAAGATAGGCTTATGATAGCATTGACATTGACTATTATACATTGAGGTTAAGCTATAATGTTTGATATGCTTATAGAGTATGAGTTAGTTATTGTGTTTTAATTCTCTTGGTATGTATTCCTTTTTTTGTTGATATAACCTTATAACATCATCCTCGATATGTTTTTTGTTGAACTTGGTATGGGGATTCAAGGATTTATTCAACATGTACATCATATTATATAATTTTTAGGGAGACTAAGTTGTTTTAATTATTGAGAGATCCCTTTATATGTGTCATATTTGTGTTGAGTCTCTTTCTTATATGATGGATGTATTATTACAATGTTATTTATAAGTTCATCTGGTGGTGTTTCAAGAGTTTCTGAAGTTTATCTTAATGAATTCCTTTAATATGTTATGATTCTACACCTCAATGAGAGATAAAGATTATGATATATTTGAAACCATGTGTTTCTTAGACATCAATATAACCATACTGAATAGACAATTATTAGTTACGGGAGAAATGGATTTCGGATGATGATCTCTTGGATATATGATTCATTTATCTTATTATGCCATCTCTGGGAGATCTATTTCTATTTTCAAAGAATGTAGATTGAATTTTTAGGTTGTGTACTGATTATCATAGTTTAAATTAGGTAAAAATGAAGAATATATATGATCTCCCATGAATTTATGATTTGTTATATCTGTGAAGGGGTATAACTAGTTCATAAATTTGGACCTATATTATGTATATCATCATATGTGAGTAAAGTTTTATGTTATCATGAATACCACTTTAATTTTTTTTATTAGAATGAAAATTTATTGTGATAACTTTCATTTCAATTCACACTCCAGTTATGTTAATGGGTTTGATTAAATCATTTTCTATGAGTTTTAGGACATGTTTATTGTGGTCTTTATCATGGACATACTTTTGATTTCAATGTCGTTAGAGGGGAACACAGAGAATATATAGGATATGTGGGGATTTATTCCGTTTTTTAGTTGTCCCAGAATATATTGGAGTGTGAGTTTTTTGGCTAGTGAGGTACATTTATTGGGTCATGTCATATCACATAATGGAGTAGCTTTTGATTATTCTAATATTAAGACAATAGATTTTAGGGAATCCACTAAAAATATTGTGGAGGAATAGAGTTTAGTTTGTCTATCCCAATATTATAGGGGTTTTTCTCATGTTATACTTTATTTTAACTCCTACTATAGTGTTGAGTTAAAAGGATTCAGTTTTTTGTAAACCAAACAATGCCTAACTGCTTTAGATTATTCGAACGAGAGGCTAGCTAGTGATCTAGTTATTTTCTCCCCAAATGATGGAATTTCATTCTTGGTTTAAAATTATTCTTCATATCTTGGATTATTTTGTGTATTTATTTAGGAGAGGGATGTTATATCTTAAGATCTTGATAGTTTGGGCCACATTAATATAACTATTCCACCCATGATCATGAGCATAATATAATAGAATTTTATCTAATGTTATAGAGGAAATAACTTATCAGTAAATGTTTTTTGGCCTTCACGTCTCAAAATATTATAAAGTATGAATTATCCCAGCATGAAATGAAATTATAGAAGTTATAGTGGATGGAATACTTATAGAACAATGAAATTTAGATTTCCTCTACAACTAGTAAATTATTTTTTGGTGGGTATCTTGTGTAACATGTCACAAAATGGTGTTCTGCATGAGTCTAGAGACTATTGGAGAGTGATGGAAGTGTTAAAACCATTTTAACTAGGTAATATATTTGGGGAAAACATAGGTTCTATTTATCAAATGATAGTGAGGTTTTACTTAGGGTAGAAAGTGGTGGATTCAAAATTTTTTGATTCTGAGGTAGAGTTTTGACATGATCGAGTTTGGTTTTGTGATTCTCCTGAGGGATGGTAAGGATAAAAAACATGAAGTGTTGATATTTGTAAAGGCTTCCATTTCTTCAGTTTTTTATGAGGTGGTTCCCCATGAGTTCCATAGTTTTTCCTTAGTAGTATATCATGGGGTGAAAGATGTGTATCATGATATAAGGGATTATTTCTGGTGTTTTATTATGAGGTTCTTAGTTGTCGAGTTTTTTCCCCAGTGGCAGGTCTTCTAGAAGTTGATGGTTGAGCACTATGGCCATTGTGTTTTTTCAGTGAGATGATGTTCTCAAGTGGAAGTGGTAAGAAATTTTGATGGACTTTATCACCAGTTTTCCCTGAACTTATGGTGGTTATGATTCTATATTTGTGATCATAGAACTTCATATGAAGTCCTCTAAATTTATAGTGATTAATGTGATGAGCTCAATAAGGGAGTTGTTGAGGTATTATATGGAAGAGATAATGGGGCTTCATGTGGTCTAAAATATTTTCATATAAGATTATTATCACTATTTTGCCTTTAGGTTATGGAAATGTCTCAAATGTTCTTTTTCTTACTAGATATAACTTAGCACCACTTTTTATCCATAGGCGGATGACCGGACCAAAAAAACTATCTTGAATCTTGAGTACAAGTTTAATGAATTAATTTTAGATTTTAGAGAAATTTGGAGATCTATTGAATAATAACATAATATGTTTTTTTGATATATTTCTCTTTAAATAATTATGATTTATTTTATATATTTCTTCACATGGATATCCAATTTTAAATAAACTATGATATAAATTTTACTATTTTAACATGACCATTATATCTTATTTATTAAAATTCAGATTACGAATAAGAATAAAAAAATATGAAATATATTTATAAATTTTTTATCTAATTAATATAAATTGATTAATTCATAATAAATTGGTAATCAATTCCCAATTAAGTCAATTTATGCTTCAATAATATTCTTTTTAAAAAATGTTTTTTATATAGGAGAATATTATAATTATTTGATACCAATATTATAAATTATATTTTATGAAAAAATATCTATTTTTAAATCAACATATCAAAATTATCTTTGGATGAAATTTTGGTATATTTTTGTAAAATAATATTTTAATTGACTAGTGAAAATTATGATTTTCATAATAATATATCTTATTTTAAATGAAAAAGTATCTTTGTTATTTGAATGTGATAATAAATTAACATAAGACCTCTTAATTGAAAAAAATATATTTAATTTCATTAGAGTCAACTTTATACTTGATTTTGGTATAAGTTCCCTTTTCAGCTTAAAAATGTTTTTCCCTAAAAACAAATTTTCATTTCCTTTTATACATTTATATTAAAATTATTCTATTTAAAACTTTGATATTTAAGCAAATAAAATGGATTTTATATATATCATTCCACCCTGGATTCCACTTAATAGTGCCTTGTGATGGTGAGCCACACGACCTCAGTTGCGCCTCCCCAAACGTTGAAGGTTGTCGACTAGTAGCATGGGCCTAGGGTGTGTCTGTGGGGTGACTATACCGTCATAGATAAAAGTGGGGTGAAAAAATATATATTTTATAATATATTATGGTACATAAGTATTAATAATTAGGACACATAATTAGAACAATTATATTAATAAGAACAAGAAATCTCGATAAGAAAAAAGGAAGCTGAAAAATAATAATAAATGATACCGAAGATCAAGATGATGGAAAGATATGCACTAAAAAATAAAGAATTATGGGGGTTATATAGTACATGTATAAAAAAATATAACAAAACATACAAAAGTCCAAAAATTTCTACAACTAGTATCTCGAGCATCGGCTCAGTCCACTACCTCAAATCCATCCTAGAACCAACCGTCAACCATTGGAAGGTAGCTTCTTACATTTATCAATACATACAAACATATAGTCCGTTTGGGTTCCAAGGTAGGCCCAAGATGCCTGTGATATATGACCGTTTTATGCACTACCCCTGAGTTATACACCAATCCATTTCATCCAATATAAAATAATCAATGTTCAATAGTAATTAATAGAAAATATAAATAAATAGATAAATACCTTGGAATGGGTTCCACTCATAAATCCTTATAGTTTACCTTCTTTAGCATAATTTATTGATTTTGGACTAAGGTAACCCAAAAGGGTAGAATGGTAGGTATACATTTTTAGAGGATGGACTTCCCCTAAAATTGTGATTAGAC
Source organism: Viscum album (assembly GCA_963277665.1). NCBI lineage: Eukaryota > Viridiplantae > Streptophyta > Magnoliopsida > Santalales > Viscaceae > Viscum > Viscum album. The sequence goes on along the minus strand of OY728141.1, from coordinate 386,126,573 downwards.
TTGGAGGACACGTACTTAAATTAAAAAAACAGAAGATCAATTATTATTTGAAAACATTACCTTTTTGATTCATTTTAATAAAAAACACATTGTATGTTATAATGATTCACCATTAGCATGTCCATGTCCATCCTATGAAATTCCATGTATCACTCGAGGGGCTCAGTAAAATTACAATGCCATGTAGTCCATCAAAATGACCCAAGGATGAAGATTTATGTATCACTCGTAGCATGGTGTGATAAATGTAAAATACTAAACATAGAGTATATACCTAGTATCACACATAGGATCCAATTTTTTTCTTTAGGAATGTTTCATGCAATGAACCATCAATCCCTTCTAATTGGTGTCCCCTAGGGAACCACTATCACTTGTCTGGAGGTAAAAATAGATAAGGATAGTTGATCCCATCCTAGGAATATCTAGTGTCACCATGATATTTTACGAATCATTTACAATTATAACTGGAAGGCACAAGAGTCAATCCAAGGAGTCATTATGTCAAAGCCCCTTGCTTCACCATCGACACTAATTAAATAGAATTGATCAAGAAATGTACAAATAAATCTTTTTTAACAAAGGGTCAATTTCATTTAATTCAATATTTATATCATGATAGGAATGTTGGTCAAGGAATGTCAATGGAAAAAAATCTTTTATTGAATAGGATATAAGGAATTAAGAACATGGCCAATTCATATAAATCATCCACTTTATTTAAATGCATGGGTATTGGGCTTAACAGATGGAACACTACCCAAATCAGACCAATTAACTACTCAATGAATTGATTATATGACAACACACATAAAAGGGTGTTAGACCATTTAAAAAAAAGGGGAATATCCATCTAGGATGTAGTCCACTGATTGGGGTGGCCCAAGATAGAGATATCAACCCAAGGGTTTGATTCTGTGAATGCTTGGTTCACTAAAGGCTCGACAAGGCATTCAAAGTAATTTAATTTATAAAAATTGGAGTTGTCACTAAAATATTCCATCTCAAAAAATAATGAAAAATTTCATACGTTGAAATGAAATAAAGGGAAATGACATAGACCTCCCACCTTATCCTTGTACAGATTACCTCATCTATCCTTGACCTTTTATTCAAGCTGGGATTGATTAAATTAAAGAAACCTTCAAATTACCAAAAAAATGGTGAAAATATTCATTTAGCCAAATAAAATAATAGATGGTATAAATAATGTGAAATATAGGGGAGAGAATTTAAGATATCACCTCTTTTATTTCATGGTATCTGAGAGAAAACGAATTAGAGTATGTTTGGAGGAGTTATCAAAAAACATGGGGAAGAATATGATGAGGTTCGTTCATGAGAAAAGAATGTATAGCCGTTGGATAAAACAAGGGAGGAATAATAAAGGGTTAAAATAATTTAATATAAGAGAAATATTAATTTCAATGTAATTTACAAGGGTTCATGGGTTGGCCATATGGTTGTCAAAACATGAACCAACTGTACGCCGTTTACTGATTCAAAGGGGCACATCTCACGGTTAGGTGCAATATTTTCTTAATAATGTGAAAACCATGAAAACCCCTCTATATAAAATAATAAATATGGGTTGGAGGAAGCTGTTTATTGGGTCTAACTTTTGAAGAAAAATCATATAGACCCCATGTCCCCACTATCTGTAGCCACACGATTTTTGGAAACTGTAAAAGGTGGGATACATGGTTTCTCCACACTATGTGGCCGAGTCATTTCTTCTCATTTAGGAGACTTGGGATCTGAACAATCCTCAGATTCCCCAACACCTCCATGAAATTATTATGATTCATTATTATGTTCAACTAATCGAATTTAAACCAAAAACAGATGTTCCATACCTCCAGAAAAAATGGGACGTTACACACTCCCCTTCTTAAGAGAACTCATATCAATGTTTCCCTTTTAAAGATAGTATAACAAAATATGTGTAGTGTTCTAGACATAGTTCTCATACATAGGAATCCCACACCTAGTTATTGTAATATATGATTTCATGCTACCATATCCCCAAACGAGAGGAAATGACCTACCTCGGATAGCCTTTATGCTATACTCCATGATAGGTATCAGATGCTCCTAGAAAGACACATCCACTTCCAACTCAATATCATTAGGGTTGAATGAATGTCATAGGATAGGATGATAATGAAGAAGATTATATATAAGTAATATTTCATATATAACATGGTACCTCTATGGTGATGACAATCGATAGGATACCGACCCTACTCACTACAATATCTCTAAAGGCCTAACATACCGAGGTGAAAAACAGGCCTACCTCTGGATTCATATGAGACATTATCAAGGTGATATACACAGGAATACCATTTATCCCACCTTGAACTCTAGATGTATTTGGTGATGATAAATTTTATTATTTCTCTTAGAATGAGTTTTAGTCATACACTTCTCAATCACATGGAATTTCTCTGATGTCTCTTGAATTAGTCACAGAACTAGTAGTGTTGTCTTACCTGCCTCTATCCTGATCAAAGGTGAATGAAACCATCTAATATAATGGTCATTATATATATCATTTTGAATAATTATTTTAATTCTATTGTTCTAGGAAAACCGCATAGTTGGGATAAGATTTTACAATGAACATTTTAAATCCAAGATAGATGCCCAAATCATATCCTCTAAAACATGAATCGTCCGCTCAGACTGAATATTAGTCTAAGGGTGATATAGTGTACTGAAGAGCACATGTAAATCGAGTTCCATTTGAAAATCTTTGTAGAACCATGATATAATTCAAGTATCTTATCCCAGAACAAGAGAACGAGGAACACCATTAAGTCACACTATCTTTTGAATATACAACCTTCCCAAATCAACAAAATAAAAATAGTTTCTCCTAGGAGTCAGTTGAAGAGTTCATCTATATGAGTAATTGGATACTGATTTTTCATCATAAGTTTGTTCAATCAGTGTTAATACATGCTAAATATGAGGGCACCATCCGTCTTCTTGAAAAAACGATTAGTTAATCACATTTTGATTTGAAGGTTTAAATAAAACCCTTATCTTATAAGATTTGAAGACTATTCTTGAGTTCTTGGGGATCAGTAGGTGCTATCCTATATGGAGGAATGAAAATTGGTGCCAGACCAGGAAAAATATTAATGGTGAACTCAACTACCATCTCAAAAGGTAAGATTGAGAAATCTTTAGTGAATACATTACTAAAATTATTTAAACATGATGGAATTCCATGAACTATATTCCCTAAGAAATCATAAAGAGACATGAAATCTGGGTTGTTCCTCCTCCTAGCCCAGTACACTTAAGTCCAGCTCGACTAACCCAGTTATCCCATTCTTCCTTATGGATATACGTGCTGACCTTGGGTGATGTAAAAGATACCCAAAGTAGATAGTATTATACTTGTTACATATAAGTGAAAAGTTATCTTATTACTTGACTGATGTTGAATCCAGTAATCTCGAGGATGAGAAATATCTATAGAAAATGGTACCCACCAATTTTAAGGGGGAACTTCTTACATGGGCATATACCATCTGGATGAACACAAAATGACTTGTCAAAGGCTATAACAACACTGGAGTACACTATCAATAGGATCAGACTACTCATAGTTGTAGTAGATTGAATATAGTGTGATGCACATATATCTAATCCCGAAGATACTAAAGTAGAGGCTACTATAATTTCACCTCCATGTATAGGTGTCCCAGGACTCTACATTAATGGAATATGCTGAACATCATAGTTATATCCTATATTGAGGACATGATACTCTTCCTGAGTAACATGAAAATATCCACTCTATTGAGGATGAAACTCTGTAGTCCGATCAAATAATCCTACCAAATGATTTATAGAGTACCATCTTCTTCCATAATGAGGATTCATTGATCCTTCACTTGAAGGTGATGTTGGAATAGGAACCCAAAACCTGGCACTATAGGAAAGGATTTACAGTAATGATGGTGGTGACCCATCCCGCCACAATCCCAACACACTAACGGGTTCCTCAAATTCTGGTTCTTTTTATGACTTATATTTCCATACTAGGGAAAAACCACAAGGCTATCAGTGCATGTCACCTGGTTGGTTCTACCCCTGTGTGTACCCTTGAGGCATCACATCATACTGCTAGATAAACCACTACTCTGACTAAAATCCAAACTACTATGCTTTATGTCACATGATTTCTATAGGTTCTACATGAATATGAGGGCCTATTTCACCATCTGAAATAATGTTTTCATCTAAAAGATGTTCACCTATGAGAAAATGGCATAAAAATTCCATCATCAAATCGCCTCACAATACTTATATGATCAAAGGTAGAGGTTAGCTAAAAATGTTTTAGTCTAGTGAAACAAGATAATTATTACATCAATGACATGTCCCTTTACCTAAGGTGCTTGAATTCCTGAATACAATCTATTATCATTATCAGAGGGAATTAGTAGTCGAGGAAGGATATTTGGAAGTCTACCAAGACCAAAACCTGATATTAACTATCCTGAGTCAGAATGTCCCACCATTTCTTGGTGGAGTTTCATAGCATGTAGGTCATGAGCATGAACCTCTTCTATTGTGGAGTATTAATATGATTGAAGTTGTACTGTATGGACACTAGCCAAGAATACATAGCCACAGGACCACCATCCCCCAAGAAGGGGGGTGGATGATACTACTGGAACTCATGTTTAATCGCTTCTATCAAAATGGAAATTTGAGGATCTACCTGAATAAATTGAATGATCCAAATGAAGCTATCATGAAACTATGCATCTACACCTAGTGGATGATATGAAGTAGGTTCCATAGTTGTAACTACTAGAGGTATCACGGGTGGATCAGGTTGTACCACATACAGAGTGTGGTCATCACCAATTTCTTGGGGTATATCCTGAGGTCATCATAATGGAATATCTCTACCAATTCCATGTTCATGACTCATAATAAAATTATAACAGATATGGAATGTGAAAAATAAGGAAACATACAAATCCTAACTCTAAACATACTAAAACCATTTTCTTGCTCTGGGAGCCTAGTATGGGTGATCAGAACAAGACACTAAAGGAAGATAATAGGCACAACATACTATCTACTACTAGTCCAGTTCATGTTTGAATCAAATTATGTTTCATTAATTAATGTAATTATATTTTTTTTCATGTTTGAATTAGATGATTCACCATTTTCCAATTTATAAGGTCCCATAAACATTATAAATCAGATGGCGGTGTCCATTTAATCATAACCACAACATGCTCCTACCCATGCAACTAAGGTTCCATGGCACAAAATGCCATAATTGACTACTTTAAGAATTTTCTTTAAGCTATTAAACAAAACATGGTTAGGTTAGAGAAGATTCATTATGTTCCAATTATGTTTTCTAAATTTTGTAAGATTTGTTATTGAATTTCAATATATAACAAAAAAATCACTACAAGTCGTAACAAATAAGGGGAAAAGAGAAATCCCCTGAAAAATAAGAAATTCTAGAAGAAAAGTAAATATGGCATGAGATAATGATTGAGATTTTAATTTTAAGTTTATTTTAATGAAGAATAATTAAAAAACTCTTTTATATCATCATGATAATTCCAAACAACCCACATAAACAATTTCAACATTAACCACAAAAAAATAATTTGTGTAACCCAAAGATGAAATCCCGGAAACCATAAAAGCGCAGGTTATGACAACATTTACCCATATAAAAATCTTAGGGTTCACCAGTACGTGGGTCAGCCATTCCCAGGCACATGATCATTACAAAATTAAAATGTTATTCTATCTTCTTTAAATTCAAAGCATAAGACAAATTGAAAATAAATCACTGATACCACTTTGTAGCATCCCACAAAGATTCCACTTAGTGGTGCATTGAGATAGTTGGCACAAGATCTCAAGCATGCCTTATTTAATGATAGAGTATGAACACTAGTATTGATAGCCTAGGATTAACTCATGGATCATTATACAAATAGGATCTCAAGCATGCCTTCTCATTTAAGTGCAATGGTATTTGGATTAACTCATGGATCATTACCCAAATAAAAATAATTTACAACTAATGGAATTGATTATATGAAAACACACTTCAAGGGGGTGCTAGACCATCATGGAAAAAATTGAAAAAATAGGTCTCTACGGTGTATCTCACTCACTACGGTTGAAAAAAATAAAGCTATCAACCTAATGGGTTGATTCACTAATATCTCAGGTTACTAAAGGCTAGGTTAGGTATTAAATTTAATTTAATTTGAAAAATTCGAGGAAACAAATGAATGGTATATCTTATGGAACAATAGGGAAATTCATATAATGCAATAAAATAATGGGATACGACATAGAACACCTACTTTAGACTCACAATGCTTCACTTATCTAGCGTTGACCTTTGATTCAAGATAGGTTGTAGGAGATCCAAGAAACCATCAAATTCCCTAGAAATGGGGATAATTATCATTCACCCAAATAGAACAATAGATGGGATAATGAATTTGAAATAAAATGTATAAGATTAAAGATATCGGCTCAAGATTTCTATTGGATCTAACGACGAATGAACTAGGGTCTGTTTGGAGGAGTCATTGGAAAACCTATGATAAGAGGAGGAAAATTTTCTTGTATGGGAGAAGGAGGGACATTGGATGAAGAAAACAAAGGAAATAGAATAAAGGTTTAAAGTAATTTTAGAGGTGAGAATTAATAATTTCACCATTATATTCAAAGGACAATGGTTGTCCAAACCGTGCACTAACCCTGTGCGAGTTACTACTTCTAAGGGGCTCAACAACCAGTTTGTTTAACTATGTGATTACCATGAAAAAAACTATCCAAAAACTATAGATGGGTCTCATGACCATGCTTCTTAGGATTTATAGTTGTAAAAAAACTATGATTCCCCCAGGTCCCCACAATTTACAGCCACATGGTTTAGGGAAACCCTATAGACTAGGTGGCACTATTTTTCCTAACTGTGTGGACAAATCTTTCATTCAAATTTCAGAGTGTCGAGCACTGAATGAGCCACTACCGCACCTAAGACATCCTTGAATTGTTTATGAATCCCTATTAGGGTTGTCTAAATGATGTTGAAAAAAAATATTTTCCATATCTTTTTTCAAAATCTTGAAGGTTGCACCATATTTTTAATAATAATAATTAAGACCATTTAATACATTCAAATCAATTTTTGGTCATTATAAATAGTAACCATGATAAATATATGTCACCTTTGTAAAAGATGTAAAACTAAGTTAAAACTATGGGTTAAATCTTTAAAATATCACTAAAACATTTATTTTTTATATTTTATAAGTTGGGTTTCACCAAATATATTTTTAAGGGTTGAAATAATGATTTTAAAACATTATTTTTATTTTGGGACCCCAATATTTAATTTTAATAAGTTATGTTGTATTTTATTCAAATAAAAAACTATTTTATGGTCTTCTCATTTCGTGGAATATTTGGAAGATTCAATTCTAATTTTTCTTTATCTAAAAGTCTAAAACCTTCCATTTATAATTTTTAAGGAAAAATTATTAATACAAACATATTACATGATTTGTGGGTGAAATTATTTTTATTCTTTAATCAATTAATTTCCATAATTTTTTTTCATGCCTTTTTATGCTTATATTAGAATTAATTTTTAACACATATAAAAGTTTCATCTATTAAAATGTTTTCAAAATTTTAATCTTTATTTTGAATTTTTTTACAAGGACCCTTTTATTTTTGTTAATATAATTACGCTATCATGGTAAATTGTTTTTTTAGAATGATTAAGGTTAAAATGGGATTAAAATGACTTAACTAATAGATGAGGCTTAAAATGTGTCAAAAACATATCCAAATGTGATGGGTTGAGTATATTTTAACCCAATCACATATTATATTTTATTTTTCTTTATACCTTGGTTTCCCTTTACATTATTATGATATATATAGAATTTATTCTTTTATGTAAATTCGTGTATGTCATATACCTCCCCTATAAATGGAAACCACTTATCCTCTCTTCTCCACACTTCATGATCATTCGATCTTAGACATGACCTAACAAAATACCCTATTATAATCCTTTCCAATATACAATATCTTATATTCTTTCCAATATTCCATTATTTAAAGGCATAAAGTGTACGAAAAATGTGTTTTCTCAACAAAGAGGCCGAAGTCTTAAATAAGAACATTCAATTTATTTTTTTATTATAAATCATCTAAATATATGGTTATAATTATTAAATAATGAATTATAATAAAAAATAAACTAATATTTTACTTATTATTGAAAAACTGTTATCCTCCTCTCAATCCCATGGTATATGAAATCACCGCTCCTGCGTATGTAAAGACTGCTACCACCATAAATGAATGTGTTTTTTCATCATCTTTTCAAATTAATGGGTAAAATTATTGATTTAATGAATATATATGATAATTATGATATTATTATTGTTCTATTTAGGTTAATTATTATTTTCTTTTCTTTTGTTCCATCCATAAAATAGGGAAACATAAGTCATGTGTATGTACAGACTACTATCTCAACAAGGAGATATAATTCATTTTTCATCACCCCTTTATATTAATTGTTATAAAATATTATACGATTATTATTCATGAAAATCATGATAATATTATTCAATGATTATAATTATGGAGATAATGGAACCATGATTAAATTAAAATGAACATGACTACAAAACCGAAACATGCATGAAGAAAAAGAAGTTATCACCTGAAGTAGTGAATTTAATTATTAATTATTAATAAATGGGTGATCAGATGTTATAAGCATATAATATATGGTATTATATAAATTATTATTATTTTATAATATATTTATAATAAATCAATATTTATTATAATTTTTTTTTGATAATGTATGATGTAAGACAAGACTTGAGGTTCAAGTTTATCATCTTTAGTTTTCTTCTTTGAGACATATGTTATGTTATGAACATTGCTTTTTTATGAGGTATATATAGAAACCCTTAGAGACAAGTTATATTATTAATATCCTTATTTTCATGTTATTTAATTTTTAAATTGATTTTATTCCTTAATGGGGATAGGATTAAAATGTATCCAAAGAACTATGGGGTTTTAGTTTCAATCAAATTTTAATTAGGATTTTTTATACTTGAATTTATCTGGAGAAAAACTATAATATCCATAGTTGATAAAACCATTTAATTTCTCTTATCCTCGGTTTATATTAATAATTTTTAATTTTTGTACAATTTTATTCATTTTATAGTCAAAATGGTTTAAAGTTTTTTTAAAGATAAATTGATGTTATTTACCCTCTTTTGGTCATTAAATATTTTTCATATATATATCTATGATTTATAAAATTATTTTAGAATGTTTTTGATTATCAATCAATGTTTTTTGAAAAATAATTTTATAAATGTTCAAATTTTTTAAAAAAATTTAAATATAATATTCTTATAATTTTCTTAACAAAGTATTTTTTGTAAAAGGAGTGAAAAAATATTTTTTCTAATAATTTAAAAATGAATGGAATTTGACACCACCAGGAACACATAATTCTTTGAATATTTATTTTAATGTTTCCATGGTCCTTTTAAAATAAAATGTTTTCAATAAAATTTTTGAAAAATTGTGATATTAATTTTTTTTTCAAAATGAAAAGGGTGTTTCCCCAAGAAATATTTCAATTTTTTTAAAATAAATACTTCATCAGTTTTAACATCCTTTTGTGTTAACTATGATTTAATGTTAATATGATCCAATGACACTATACTTACTATTATTATGGATGGTTTTGTATTATGATTCTAATATATTTATTAAACCTTTTTATTTTTGATGGGTTATATGATGTTGAAATGACGATCAATTTATGAGACTCATTTCCACTTTTTGTATTATGACCTGATGTTATAATGAATGTTTTATTATCCTGTAGAACACATATAAATGATTTTCATTATATGATGGGTGGTCCTAGAATTATATATCCTTACAATTAATTAGGTAATGATAGATATATCCCATGATAATAATGAATGGAATGGGGAGAGAACCCAGTTTATAAAGTGACTCTATCTACTGTTATTGTCTTGGGAGTGAACCTTGAACAAGGATATGATAGAATGGGGAGGGAAATAAATCCTTTATGATAGTCTTGTTAGAGATCCTTAACAAAGTAAATTAGTTTCTATGATATTTTTTCTTCCAATAACTTATGTATTAGGATTATGATATTTTCAAATGGATCATGATTTATTATTAATGATTCTTTACACTTATGAATTATTTCACTTGTAATAAAAATCCTTATACCATGATATATGATTAGTGATCTATGAATTATTTCATATTATTATTGTTTGTTATTATCATAACATTATTCCTTTATGCTTACCTTATGGTAACTTGTGATCATTAATTGATATATCATATGTTTACCCTTATTAAGCATATAATCTCATCGTTTATAATGTTTGCTTTACCTAGGTTATGTAGAATGGTTTTAAGTAGGGTATTTCTATGAAGTGTTCTATGTGAGAAGATATTTTTAGGTTTTGTTTAAGAGTATTAATTTTATAAGAGAATTATGTATCTAGTATCCAAAAACACTAAACCTTTATAGTTATACAATGGATTATATTTTTATATACTGTATATTCATTTAATAAGATATAATATTTTTATATAAAAAGTATGTTTTGACATATTTGGTATCAGAGTAGGGTTTAGTTAATCTTTAAAGACTTGGAAAATAAAAAAAATTTAAAAACCAAAGATTTAATTTTATGTTTTAGATAACATCATAATTTTTTAAGGTATAAATGATTTTTTATTAGAAATGAATCCCTATCAGGAAACTACAAGTGGATGCGGTTTTGGAATATAAGCATCTAGGGGTAATGAACATGAATAGAGTAAGTTGAATATATACTAGGCATCATTCTGTGTGTTGTTAATGGTCCCTTACCACACACTTGGGGTAAAATTCTTATGTTATATGTTTAGTATAAGAAAAATTTTGTTATGAAACCTTATGATGGATTTGAAAATATCATTATGAAAAATAGCATAGGTTAAAAATATAGTTTCATAGATTATAAAATTATGCCTTTATTTAGACATCCTTTGAATTATTTTTATGATTACATGATTAAAAAATCTAATTTTCTATACTTTATGGTCATGAAAAATAATTAGTCAAGAATTTAATATAGGATGATTAATTTAAGGTGTAATAATTTTTCTCAAATATTATAGATTCATTTTTGATCATAGTCATACGAATTCCATTATATAATGAAAATTCTATAGAAATGTTAATTATTGTCTTCAATGATTATATTTTGAGTCAGTAGTAAAAAATATTAATGGTATGATGATATGATTTAATGTTTATAACTTCTTTCTCATATAATTTTTCAGGAATGAATTTTGTAAAAATCCTATGATTTTCCCTATAGTTGAATTTGAGGTTATTTTGGGCATGGATTGGATCCATACATATATATCACTTATAAAATAATGATGAAGATACATCAAATTTGATATTCCAAACTAACCCATGATCATAGTTTAGTGCATGAATGAATATAAACATGCAATGGATGTTACCTCCACTATTTTGGTATTACTTCATATTCATGAGACATATTTATCTCATACAGTTGGTGAGAAACTCCAAATTAAAGATATGATTATTTATTTGGATAATGATTATGAATATATCAAATATATGCCAAGTTTATTCAAAAATCACAATGTTGAGTTTTCAATAGAACTAATACATGGTGCAACACCTATTTCAAAGATCACATATAAGATGGACCCGACTGGGTTATTAGAATTGAAGAAGAAACACTAAGAGAATATTCATAAGTGTCGCATACTCCCTAGTGTATAACCATTGGGGTTAACTTTTTTTTGTTAAAATATAGACGATTATTACATATTTTCACTGAATATAGAGAAATTAACAAGTCAAATATCATGAATGAGTAACATCTACTACATATTAGAGTTATATTTTATCAATTATGAAGAGATGAATATATTTTCCAAGATCGATATTTGATATAGATATTATCAATTCAGAGTCATGAAGAAGGATATACCCAACATATACTAATATATGAGATATGGTCATTAGGAGTTTATTGTAATTCCATTTGGACATTCCAATGATCCAACTATGTTTATGGATTTAATGAATAGAATCGTTATATACTACCTTGATCTCTTTTTGGTAGTCCTTATAAGTGCTATTTTTATATAATTAAAGAGGAAGGAAGAGAATGAAAAACATTTGGGGACTATGATAGAGACCTTGAAGAAAGATAATGTGTATAAATAATTTAACTAGTGTTAATTATGGATATAAAATGTCACATTCAATGATCATATAATCTAATGTGAGTGTATATTAGTGGGTCCTTGAAAGTTAGAGGTCATACAACAACAGCTCAAATAGACAACAGTAACTGATATTTATAGTTTCCTTGGGTTGATAGGATACTACCTATGAATTTTGAGAGATTTAGCATGGCTATCCAGTATACTAACCTTGTTGAATTTCCGTTGAAACATATTACTTTGGTTATATGAATGTGAGGAAATTTTCAAGGTGCTAATAAGATAGTTGTTCAATGAACATGTACTTACACTACCATATATCAGGGAAGGGTTTGTAATATTTAGTGAGGAATCATGTAAGGTAATTCAATGCATCCTAATGTAGAATTATAAAATGATATCATATTTCTTACACCAATTGAAAAATAATGATAAAAATTACCCAAATCATGATTTCGATTTAGAATTATTAATTTTTGGATTGAAAATATAGAGGTATTATATTTAAAGTGAGTAGTGTCATATATATTCCAATTTTAAAATCTTTAAAAATATATTCAAGTAGAAAGTGTTGAATATGCACCAAAGGTGATGTATGATGTTGATTAAATATTTTTGCTGCTTATTTCATTACAACGCTTGGAAATAAAATAAGGTGGATAATTCTCAAAGTAGAAAGACCATGATATTTTTCCATTATGAGCATCAACAATTATCTAATAATTATGTATTTTTAGAAGTTGATAATTTGAATAATGAAGAGATGGGACATATATGTATTTCTCATATAATTGTCCAACTATCCTTCTGCGTGATGATTAAAGAGGGAAAATAATAGGATGTGAAAATATAGATGAAGTTGATTTCTTTTCCTAGGTTTAACCATTATTGAGATGGAATGATAATGTTTTGGAATCTAGTTTGTGTCTAATCTAAACTAGATATAAATGAGGAATAATTGGATGAAGATCATACTTTATCATTTTCAATTAATCCTAGAATGGAAAATATATATAAAGATATGAATGAATATTTATGTTGGAAAAAACACAGATATATATATTATAGATTATGTTTCTTCATACAATGTAGATCATCAAGTTATGTACGAGAGATATAATTCTGAGGGTTTGTTACAACAATTACCCATTGTAGAATAGAAATAGGAAAAATTCACCATTTATTGTTTTTGGACTCCCCCAAAAATCTAATTTTCATAATGGTTTTTGGGTTGTAGTAAATCACGTTATAAATTAATAACACTTCATTTCTATTAGAGAATATTTAAATCTAGATTATTATTCAAGGATATATATTTATGAAGTGGAAAAGATACATGGAGTACCAAATTGCATTTTATTTGAATGGGTTCTGTGGTTCAACTCAATGTTTTGGGGAAGTTTTCAGTAATATTTGGATATAGAGTTATGTTTTAGAAGGATATATCATCCTTGGAAATATGATTGGTCTTAGAGGACAATTGAAAATCTAGAATACAGGTAGATATCTTCCTCTAGGGATTTAATCCGTGGTTAAGATAAACACCATCCTTTGATGGAATTTTATTAAAAAAATTGCTTTCAAACAATTTTTTTAGTTCCAAATGAATACCTATATAGAATTTAGTTTATAAATCCATCATGAAGATATGAATATAGGGAAAAAATCTATTAGAACCAAATAAAACTGAAGATATGGAAGATATTTTTAGAGACATTCTAGAGAACATAAGGGAAAAAATAGTTGATAAACAAGTACTGTTGATAGTATTTAGTGAGATTTATAATTTGAAGATAGTGATAAGGTATTTATAATAATATCTATTTGGAATACGTTTTTGAGATTTTGAATGAACGTAAAGCTTAATAATATTTATATCAATCTATTTTAAATTCACGACCCTATTGTGATGATCAATTATCATTTGGAACTTACACCAAATCTCTATTAAGATAAAGACATGTTCTATGTATCTGTCTTGAAGAAGTTCATACCTGATCATTCACATGTACCGAAGTCAGATTTTACACCACTTGATAAAAATATCTGTTATGAAGAAAACATTGTAGATACTATGGATCATAAAGGGATAATGATTAGAGAAAATACCACTTACTTGATCAATGTTTTTTTGAGAAACTATAAATTAAAATAACTTATATGGGAACTTGAGGACATGATGTATAAGAAGTATCCTTACCTATTTGAATCAAAGTAATGAAATTTTGAGGGAAAAATTCTTATAAGGGTGTAAGAAAACAACAAACCAGTATTTTATGATATATTTATACTTAAATAAATATGATTTCTGTTATAGTTTTATTTAAGCACAACATAGAGTTTCAATAAATCGTGATATAAATATTATTATATAAAAATGACTATTATAACCTAGATATTAAATTTGTTGTTTGAAATGGAATGACCACATTATGAAAAATATGCATAAAGGTTTTATATTGATAATAACACTTTGGGATGACAACACTTAGAGTAGGGTGAATCATTGTGGGATAATTTTTTACAAGTTAAAACTGTTGTTCTTTTGATACCCCTGTTACTTATTCTATAAATGGTTATATTATCTACATCACATATAGTTAGCAAGATTTCACATAAAATAATAATGAACAAATAGAACCAAGATTTGTTAATGGGGTTTTCTTCTAATGTGGATGATTACTTCCTAGATGTACATTGGTCATCCCCCCCCCACATATTTCCTTTTGTTATCAAAAAAATAATGAAAAGGGTATAAATATTATCTCTATTTACAATAAAAAACCATGTAAAATAAATATTTATCTTTGAAGCATAAGATAAAGGACATCACCTGTCCCTCTTGAAGTTAGTTACAATATAGAAAAAATATACTTTGATAGAAAAAATTACTCTAATAAATTTCCAAAAAATCTAGGAATAAATGCAATGCATCGAATGCATAAATAATTTGGATGTCAAAGAATATACTACAATCATTTATGCTACCTCTTCTTATTTTATGGTAAAAATAATTGGAAAATGATATTAACTAGATATATTTGAGTTCTTCTGACCCAAAAAATGATAAAGAAATAATACCTTGGTCTCATAATCTTATTATTATTGTGATCATTGAAACATACAATAATTAATAATATATATTATCATATTATTTATGAATAAAAAACTAATATTTCTTATTTTAATAATGTTTTGAACAAAATTAATTTTCATGAAGTCAACATATTATGTGATATTTTCTTAAAGTAATTGTTGGAAGTAGTTATCATGAAAACCATAACACATATCAAGTGTTATAATTAATATTTTATGTTATTTTACTTGTATATCAAACTAAATAACCATTTTTTTCTTATATTTTACATATAATTGATTTATGTGTTTCATGTAGTCACTTAGTGTTTAAGGCATGCATGTAGTATATGCAATGTTTTTGTGTCTTACTCTTCAATATATATGGTGTGAGGAAATTGGTTTCTTGAAATAAGAATATGTAAAAAAATATATCCTTCTTTAAAGATATATTTCTTTTTTGGGTTCCTTCTACATATTTCTATTCAAGAAAACAAGGCACAAAATGACTTACGAAAATCAAGAGATGCTTCCCAGGTGTCTCCTACTTCACATTAACAATACACATGGGGGACTTCACTTCATGTGACTAAGGTAAGTCCAGGTTTATCCTATTTATGGATATAAATTGGGCTCGTGGTTTCTTACTTCACATAACCAAGGAGGTTCACATCACTCCTTTGCATGAACGAGTCACATGAGATCTTATTCATCACATAAGAGGATAAATGAAGTATAAATCAGATGCTTTATTTTTTACAGGGAAATATGATATCTCAATGTTGTTTCATAGATTACCCTTATCCTAGATATTCTATATTTATAGGCAGAGAACCAACACCACTCATTAACATAGACATCTATATTCATGACTGTGAACACTGTTTGTATTGCTCTGAAAAATATGTCTTATCACTAATATTTTAAAACACTAGAAGATATTGGATCTTGAAATATTATCAAACATGGACTTCCAAATTATTTTTCCAAAACAATGAATATTTTAGAATCTCTCCATTAATGAAGAAATCATCATATGAATATGACGAAGATTGTGTGCTTTTATCATTTTTAGACACACAAACTCATGGATTTTAGATTATTATATTTAATCATCATTTATTAATAGGAAGAAGCACATAATCTAATTATCACATGAATTTAAGACAAAAATTTAATTTAGGGGATAAGATCGATCCTATGTACCTCAATAATTAGTAATGATAATGGAATATTCCCCAAACTGTGATTAGTAATCACTAGGGTTATAAAAATCAACAAAACTCATCGAGAGGTGGATGGTGAAGAAACAAATTGATCGAATGAATGAAATGTAATGGATCAGAATATGTATTTTATATACATACCTTTTTATTGGAGTAAAAATACCAATGTTACATTAGATCCCACATAAAACTTGTACTCATTCGTGTGCTGCTAAAAAATTTATCTCAGTCCATCACCTGATTGATCCGATTGTGGGGTTCAACAAAAACAACACTCCACACAAACTCACCCATGCTGGGTGCCACCTCTCCTGCATGGTGCACATGGGATCCCTTCATGCATTATGTACCCATTTTTCCTCCAACGCACATTCCTTGCATTATCCATCTAGGTGTTATTATCACTCTTTGACCCTTGTGGCCTATGGTGGCCTGATGTTATTAATATTTTCATGACTTATTATATTCCCCCTTTACTTATTTTATATGAAATGTGCATAATTTGTGTGAAATATTAATGTTTTAATATTAAGTATAATATTTGAGCATTTTTAGAAGTAGTCCAATTGAGTTAGTTTAATGTTTTAATAAGAACTGTCACTATACTGATCCAAATTGCGTGGTTCTTATTTTTTAGGATTCTCCTTTCAATATACAACATTTCAATAGAAGGAACCATGATCCAATTCTGCCATTTGAAGGGTCATATGGTCCTCACAAACAAGACCAAAGAATCTGTGAACAAACTGGACCATCCTTGAAGATTGATTTACTGGGCTCAATCCATAGTCCAAAAACATTAAATCTCCACCATAATTCGGGGGACACTACATGTAATCTTGGATAAAAATTTCAAGGCCCAAATCCAAGTACAAGGGGCCCAAATAAATCTTTGACGTTCAGCCCACCATTCTGGACGAGAATTAAAATCAGTATAGTATGCATGACATATCTCCTGATGTAAGCATCAAATAGAGCTGCAATTTTGCAGTGTGAAAGAGGAGGTATAGTAGGTATACTTTGTGGAAGAAAACATTCGTATTTGAAGGCATATTCATATTCAAAAATCCTTTCACATTATGGACTTCAAAAAGACTGGATTGAAATGGACAGTTTAACTTTGTTTAATCAAACGACCATAAATTTTGATCCTTAAGTCCAAATGACTCAAAATTTTTAGAGTCGTCGGCCAACATTATTTTATACACCTTTTAAGAATACTATAGTTCAATATTTGGCTGTCTGGATATCCAAATTGGCGATAGAAGTGGAGGGACAGATTGGGAATGCAAACAGTCCACTCCTTGGGCTATAAATACTCTCCCCTTCTATCCTTGAGAGGGGTTGGCATTTCAGAAGAGAGGATAACATATTGGAACGACCAAATCCTTTCCAAAGTATTTAGAGGACCTTCAATACTCATGTTTTCACTTGAGAGACCTTTCCTCCTCTCTTTGTTTTCACTTACTTTTGTGTTCTTCATTTTTGTAATCTTGTAATTCTCTTTCTTTGTAATTCTGTTTTAATGCAAGTTACTTCTTCAATATTTCTTATTCTCATCCACCTTCTGTAATTTAATATTTATGTTCCTAAAATAGTTTAAATTCAGTTGAATCCCCTTCCCTTATTTTGCTTCCTCATTCAATCGAAAATCCGTTTTTAATTATCATCATCGTTCGTGTGTGTGTGTCAACGTACCACCCTTTTCTAATCCCTTTCTTTTTCTTCTATTCTTAATTTATCATCATAATTATTTTAACCAGAATATTAAACATCCAAATGTCTGAGTAAATCTCTCATTGGGGTGAGTTATAATTCGGGGATGTTATGTGAGTGAGAGTTTTGCTCGATGAGTATTCTTTAAATTAATATTGTGTATGTTAAACTTAATATGTCATGGATTACTGATATGTTTTGTTTAACGAGTGGTTTCCATGGATTATTGGAACCATTAATACACTACCATAAATAAGTTTTGATTGAGATTAGAACCCTAAGTTAAGTTAAGGCTTGGATTAAAGCCTTCACACTTAGGAATTCCAATCAACGTCAACTTATGACATGGGTGTTAATTTAATGCAATACAAAGTAAGGCTCAAGGATATCACATGCTTAACTCCCCAATGATGAACTCACCCTAATCTTTATCAATTTGGTAAATCAAACATCATCCATAAATCATTTCAATTAAGCTCTGCAAACAAACCCCCTAATCAAAATACAATCAACTAAAAACAAACGACTTTTACAAAGTATCATCGCCGAGGATTCGACCCGAGTGCTGCTATACACATTAGCAGAGCACCGGAATTTTGACCGGTCGATAGGCGACAATCGGCCATGCGTTTCAAATGGCGCCATTGCCGGGGATGGTGCTTTAAGTAGTCATTAGTTTCTGGTTATTGTAAAAAAACCAACAAAAAATAAAAATATTTGAAAAAAATTGAAAAAATAACACAAAGAAAAACCCGTCTCCCTCTTAAAAATCATAAACTGAAAAAATAAAAAGGAAAACCCGCCTTCCTCATCCTTTCTAAATCTATCTGAATGCCCCGAAGCCTCCCAAACAATCACTCGGATTTGTTTGACCCTGAAATTGATAGAACTATTCATCGACATAGGAGGACCATCAGGGATAACCAAATCACCCAAGAACCAATCATTGCCCTACCAATTGAATTAGATATGGCCAATCCTAGGGAACAAACATTGAAAGAACTTGCTGCCCCTAATATGAATTACCAACCTCTTGGTATTCAATATCCAAACATTGAAGCTGACTTCGAACTCAAATCGGGTTTGATTCATCTTCTCCCTCATTTTCCCGGGCTAGCCGGTGAGGTTCCACATCTTCACCTTAAAGAGTTCCAAGTAGTATGCTCTACCATGAAGCCTAAAGGGGTTTCTAAAGAACAAATCAAGCTTAGAGATTTCCCCTTTTCCCTAGAGGATTCTGCCATGTCTTGGCTCTACTACCTCCCACCTGGTTCCATAAACTCATGGGTTGACATTAAGAGACTTTTCCTTGAGAAGTTCTTTCCCGCTTCCCGAACAGCTTCTATCCGAAAGGAAATAAGCGGCATCCGTCAATTCCCTAATGAATCACTCCATGAGTATTGGGAGAGGTTCAAAAAGCTTGTGGAAACTTGTCCAAACCATCAAATCCCTGACCAACTCCTGATCCAATACTTCTATGAGGGGTTATTGGCTATGGAGAGAACTCTCATTGATGCTGCAAGTGGCGGTGCTCTTGTTGACAAAACTCCTGCAGCTGCACGAGAACTCATAAGCAACATGGCTACAAACACGCAGCAATTCCATACTCGAGCACATGCTCAAGTGAAACAAGCCCAAGAGAATCAATCCATAGTGCCCAACAAGATGACTGAGTGGATGAGTGAACTTACAGGTCTTGTGCGTCAACTAGCGGTGGCTACCAAAGCCCCAACCTCATCTTCTCCACAGTCACTATTCCCTGGACCTATCAAGAATTGTGGAATCTGCAACTCTCCATCTCATCCAACTGACACATGTCCACAACTTCAAGATGATCCATCTGATTCATCTAGTCCAATGGAGCTCAATGCGGCATATGCTCAGCGAAACTTCAACCCTCAACAATCAGGTCAGTTTGTTAGAAACTTCAACCAACCCCACTATGAGCCCTTCTCTTCTACCTTTAACCCACCTCTGAGGTATGGTAATCCCATTTCTCATCCTCCTCAGTTCCCTCATCAAAATCCAAACCAGTTCCAATATGGTCAAAGTGGTGGTAGCATCCATCAACCTTATCCTTTTGTTCCTCAACCCCAAAGGAACAATCCTCCTCCTGGATTCCACTATCCTAACAAGCCTTCCCAATTCCCCACCCAATAAAATCGCTTTCCCAAGAACCAAAATCAAGGCTAACCCAATTTGGGACAAGCCTCTTCTTCTAAACAACCATGGGAAAGTGCTGTAGAGGATCTTGCTTCCTTCACCCGTTCTAGCCTCAAGAATATTGAAACCCAAATAGGTCAACTTGCATCCCACCTTAGCCAACAACAATCATCCAATTCATCCCAACTCCCAGCTCAACCATTACCCAACCCTAAGGGTAATGTAAGTGCAATTTCACTTAGATCGAGAAAGCAAATTGCTATGCCCCATGCTGATTCCTCTACCTCCCCTTTCGATGTTGATCTAGAAAATGAAAAGAACAAAAAGCTGGAAAAGGAACTTGAATCCACTCCTTCCCCTCCTTCCATTCCTCTAAGGAACCCAATTCCTTTTCCTCAAGCCATCCCCAAGCCTAAGAAGTCCTTTGAAACTGATCCTGAAATGCTTGACATGTTTTGACATGTTGAAGTGAACATCCCCCTCTTAGATGCCATCAAACAAATCCCTAAGTATGCCAAGTTTCTTAAGGAATTGTGCACCTATAAGAGGAAACTTAGGAACATTGAAAATGTTTCAACCCAACAGTCCATTCCCATGAAGTGAAATGATCTAGGGACCTTCACGGTTCCATGTCAAATAGGGAGTTCCAACTTTGATGAAGCACTCATAGACCTTGGAGCCTCAATAAATGTCATTCCCAAATCCATTTTCTCCAACCTTGGTCTAGGTCCCTTTCACCCAACGGGTGTTGTCATTCAATTAGCCAATCGAAGCACTGCCAGTCCTGAGGGGATAATTGAGGATGTTATTGTTCGGGTCAATGATCTTATCTTCCCAGCTGATTTCTATGTCCTTGACATGGAAGGTGAGACGACCTCTTCTCGATCTCCCCTAATTCTAGGAAGACCATTCCTCATGACTGCGAGAACCAAGATTGATGTCCATTCAATCATCTTATCCATGGAATTCGGTGACCAACTGGTCAAGTTCAACATTTTCCAAGCCATGTGATACCCATATGAGGATCACTCTGCATTCTCAATCCATGCTTTTGAGGACACTTATAAGATTCAATCGAACCCCAATCCACCATGTTCTTCATGTTCTAATGATAAAGGATCTTGTGATATCTGCACCATGATTAACAAAGTCATAAATGGTGAAGTTGATGTGGACCTCTCATTCATAAACTCCATCAATCTAGAGGAGCTTGAAAACTCTCTTGAATCCCACATCAACTCTGATCTCTACTGCTCCACCTTGGACAGTGTTGAGGAAAATGATCCAAACCCATCTGGAATCCCTTCTGCTGCTCCTAACTTGTCTATCTCTCAAATCAAGGCTGAAACTGATCTAAAACCACTTCCTTCACACCTCAAGTATGCATTCCTTTTCCATGATCCCTCCTACCCTGTCATTATCTCTGCTTCACTTTCTGAAACTGAGGAGTCCCAACTTGTTCAAGTGTTAGAGGAAAACAAAAATGCCTTAGGTTGGGCCCTAGAGGATATTCCAGGAATCAACCTTGCCCTTTTCATGCATCACATCCATCTAGAGGAATCATCCAAACCAATTAGGCAACCTCAAAGAAGACTCAATCCACTCATACTTGAGGTAGTTAGGTAAGAGATTACCAAGAATCTTCAAGCTGGTGTTATCTACCCAATTTCTGATAGTTAATGGGTTAGTCCAATTCAAGTCGTTCCTAAGAAGGGTGGGATAACAGTTGTCACAAATGAACATGGAGAAGTGGTCACAACTCGAGTGAAAAACAAATGGCGTGTGTGCATCGATTATCGCAAATTGAATGCTGAAACACGAAAAGATCACTACCCACTTCCTTTCCTTGACCAAATGCTTGAGAGATTGGCCGGAAAGTCACACTATTTCTTTCTTGATGGTTACACCGGCTACTTCCAAATTCCAATCGCACCTCAAGACCAAGAAAAGACCACATTCACTTGCCCCTTTGGAACCTATGCCTATAGGCGAATGCCTTTTGGCCTTTGTAATGCTCCCGCAACATTCCAGCGGTGTATGATGAGTATCTTTTCTGAATTCATTGAGAATTGCATGGAGGTATTCATGGATGACTTTACCATTTATGGGGAGTCATTTGAATCTTGCTTACATTCACTCTCTTTGGTCCTTCAAAAGTGTGTCAAGTGCAACCTTGTGCTGAATTTTGAAAAATGTCACTTCATGGTTTCAAATGGGATTGTTCTAGGGCACATAATTTCTCAAGAGGGTATCCAAGTTGATCCAACCAAAATTGAGGTGATCCAATCACTTCCTGAACCCAAATCAGTTCGAGATATTCGGTCCTTCCTTGGTCATGCCGGTTTCTATCGGCGATTCATTCAGAAATTCAGCAAGATTTCCCTCCCACTCACTCGTTTACTTCAAAATGATGTCACATTCAATTTTGATGAGGCTTGAAAGAGAGCCTTCATTGAACTCAAATCTGATCTCATATCTGCTCCAATAATCCAACCCCCAGATTGGTCCTTACCATTTGAATTGATGTGTGATGCTTCTGATAGGTCCATTGGGGCTGTTCTTGGTCAAAGAAGAGAAAGCATTCCTCATGTCATATTTTATGCCTCAAAAACATTGGATGAAACTCAATCACACTACACTGTGACTGAAAAAGAACTTTTAGCTGTGGTTTTTTCCTTGGATAAATTCCGGCCCTATCTCTTAGGTGCCAAAATCATCATCTTCACAGACCACTCAGCATTAAAGTTTCTTACTTAAGAAAAGTGATTCCAAACCATGGCTAATAAGATGTATTTTAATGCTCCAAGAGTTTGACCTTGTGATAAAAGATAAACCTGGAAAAGAAAATCATGTGGATGACCACCTGAGTAGAATTTCTAATTCTTCTCATTCTGAAATAATTGATCCTGAATTTCCAACTGAACACCTCTCATCTCTCACTCCATAGTTACCATGGTATGCCCCAATTGTCAATTACTAGGTTTCTGGTGTTTTCCCTGAATATTTTTCAAAACAACAAAAAGAAAAGATGAAAAGTGATTCAAAGCATTATTTTTGGGAAGATAATAAACTTTGGAAAACTGGGTCTGACATGGTAATTAAGAGATATGTTGATGAAACTGAACAATCCTCCATCTTGGAATTCTGCCACTCAATGCCTGGAGGTGGCCACTTTGGACCACAAAGGACTTCTCGAAAGGTCTTAGATTCTGGATTCTTTTGGCGTTCACTCTTCAAGGACTCACACGAGTTCTGTCAATCATGTCCCACTTGCCAAAAGTTTGGCACAATTTCCAAAAGAAACGAAATGCCTCAAAAGCCATTAATCTTCTGTGAGCTTTTCGATGTTTGGGGCATCGATTTCATGGGACCTTTTCCCCCTTCCAATGGATTATCCTACATTCTACTTACTGTTGACTATGTTTCTAGGTGGGTCGAGGCCAAACCCACTAGAAAAGATGATGCTCAAACTGTGAGTGAGTTCCTCAAAACCCATATCTTCCATCGATTCGGAACACCACGTGCTTTGATAAGTGACTTAAGAACTCATTTCTGTAATAGAACCATGGAGTCACTTTTGAATAAGAATGGGGTTGTACATAAAACATCCACTGCATATCACCCTCAAACAAATGGAATGGCTGAACTTTCTAACAGAGAAGTGAAAAGAGTGCTTGAAAGAATTGTTAAGCCCACAAGAAAAGACTAGCCCGATAGACTTGGTGAAGCACTTTGGGCATATAGAACAGCCTATAAGACACCCATTGGGATGTCTCCATTTAGGCTAGTTTTTGGTAGAGCCTGTCATTTACCAGTTGAAATCCAACATAAGTCATTTTGGGCTGTCAGAACATGTAATTTTGATTGTGAAAAATCTGGTGAAGAAAGATTGTTGTAGTTGACTGAATTGGAGGAGCTTTGACTCAATTCGTATGAGAACTCCATTCTCTACAAAGAAAAGGCAAAGTCACTCCATGACAAGCACATTATTCGAAAGGTATTTCATGAAGGTGAAAATGTAATTCTCTTCAATTCTCGATTTCGACTTCACCCAGGTAAGCTCAATTCTCGTTGGGATGGACCTTTTATTATTACTAATGTTTACCCATTTGGTGCAGTGCAAGTCTAAGACCCTTCTTCAAAAAGAACATTCACGGTTAACGGACATCAGTTAAAGCATCACCATGAGAGGTCTCACAATCCAGGAACCACATCGACTTCCATCGAAACCCCATCCACTTCAATAGAACCACCACTGGATGGAGACCCGCCAAATCCAAACCAGGGGGCACCTCTTTCCCTTTAACTCTCTATCTCCTCAATCTCTCTTCCCTCTCTTATTCTCTCTATTTCTTCTTCTTCCTCTCTCCATCTCATTTTTTTACAACATTCTTCCACAACCTTTTTTTCTCTTTTCTCTTTTGTGTGGATATGTCATTAAAAATAAAAAAAATTTAAAACAAATTAATTAAAAAAATGAAAATTAACAAAAAAAGGGGTGTCATAATTACTAATCATCCAATATTGAAATTCTTTACAACCATTTTGGGGAGTCAAAAGGCTTGTTTTAAACTCAAATATATTGAATTCTTATCTCAAACATGGGTAAACAATTTTGTGTCAATAACAAACATTTTGAATGAATAATTTTTGGTGGAAAATGATTCTCCCCTACCGTGAGGATAAACATTAGCCTTCATGACAAGGTCATCTATGGCCATCTTTTTCATTGTGTGTCTTTACCACTGATTGTCAGTCTTGAGTTTGTGGACCTTCGAGCTGAATTTCCATCTTTTGTGTGAATTAATATGATAGAGGAATTTTCTAAGCCACATGAGACTCAGAATAGCCAAATAGCCTCCTGTTACGCTTACATTGATCCTACTTTTGAAATCCCCTTTGAGCCTCTGAAAACCTTTCATTTGATATCCACATTACAAGACTAATACCTTGTCCCACCCAACATCTTCATGGGTTTTCATTGTACAATTTATTGAAATTTAAGTGTGTGTGGGGGGGGGTGGACTTCATTTTTGGGCGTACTTTCATTGATTTCCAATGTGTCATCATATGCTTGAGGGAAAGCATCCATTCCAATGTGGGGGAGAGGTTGTAATTCTATGAGCTTTGGGGTGTATATGTGTAATTTTCATTTGTACAAAAGTCATTGAAAAGTGTTCAAAAAAAATGAAAAAAAATTATATTAAAAAAAATGAAATAAAAGGAATGGGTTGTGTCTTGGGTGGGTCAAAAATCATTCATCATCAACCTTTGATCATGTTATAACTACTAAAATTAGTTCCATGAGGAGATCAAGCATGGGTTGGGAGATGACTGTGAGACTTGTTTCAAGCACAACTTTCGAAAAAAAAGAGCAAAAAGAGAAAAAAAAGAACACTTGAATCATCTTGTATTGTGTCATTATTGGAAGTCTTCCATGTTGTACATATTCCATCATCTCACCCTTTTCCATTTTCTATATCCCTCACTTTTCATTCATCACACATTCATGCCCTTGTAAATATGTGTTTCTATTTCCTTTCAAATCAAATTTCAAAAAAATGTGCATTGAATTTTCCATGTTGGTGTTTTTAACCCCTCTTTTCCTTTGGAAATTATATACCTACCATCCCATAGCCACTAAAAAACCCCTTAAAATACCTCTTGATTCTTGTACACATTAGATTTGGGAATGAAAGCTGAGAGCTCTTACAAACTCTTGATTTTCACTTTTTGTTGGTAAATGAGTGAACCTCCTAAAATACATTTTTATCATCTTGAGAGGAGTAAGTTTTGAGTGCCTACATTTTCCAATTCAAACCTTGAACATGAAAAAATGAATTGTTTCTGATGCATTATTGTGAACCAAAGTTTTGATGGAATTCAATATGGATGAGTGAAATAGTCTAAACCTCCCCTGATTGGAGAAAACAAAATTTTAATATTTGTTGGTGAGTGAAAATGATTTTGTCATGTTTTTATATTTGTTGCACATGAGGACACACACAAATCTAAGTGTGGGGGAGTTGATGTTATTAATATTTTCATGACTTATTATATTCCCCCTTTACTTATTTTATATGAAATGTGCATAATTTGTGTGAAATATTAATGTTTTAATATTAAGTATAATATTTGAGCATTTTTAGAAGTAGTCCAATTGAGTCAGTTTAATGTTTTAATATGAACTGTCACTATACTGATCCAAATTGTGTGGTTCTTGTTTTTTAGGATTCTCCTTTCAATATAAAACATTTTATTATAAGGAACCATGATCCAATTCTTCCATTTGAAGGGTCATATGGTCCTCACAAACAAGACCAAAGAATCTGTGAACAAACTGGACCATCCTTGAAGATTGATTTACTGGGATCAATCCAAAAGTCAAAAAACATTAACTCTCCACCATAATTTGGGGGACACTACATGTCATCTTGGATAAAAATTTCAAGGCCCAAATCCAAGTACAGAGGGCCCAAATAAATCCTTGAAGTCCAGCCCACCATTCTGGCCTAGAATTAAATTCAGTATAGTATGCATGAGATATCTCCTGATGTAAGCATCAAATAGAGGTGAGATTTTGCAGTGTGAAAGAGGAGGTATAGCCGGCCGACTTTGTTGAATAAACCATTCGTATTCGAAGGCATATTCATATACAAAAACCCTTTTACATTATGGACTTCAAAAAGACTGGATTGAAATGGACAGTTTAACTTTGTTTAATCAACCGGCCATACCTTTTGATCCTTAAGTCCAAATGACTCAAATTTTGAGAGTAGTCGGCCAAAATTATTTTCTACAACTTTTAAGAAGGATATATTTAAAGATTAGGCTGTCTGAATAACCAAATTGGCGATACAAATGGAGGGACAAATTGGGAATGGAAACAGTCCACTCCTTGGACTATAAATACTCTCCCCTTCTCTCCTTGAGAGGGGTTGGAATTTCAGAAGAGAGGATATCATATTGGCACGACCAAATCCTTGCCAAAGTCTTGGGAGGACCTTCCATACTCAAGTTTTCACTTGAGAGACCTTTCCTCCTCTCTTTGTTTTCACTTACTTTTGTGTTCTTCATTTTTGTATTCTTGTAATTCTCTTTCTTTGTAATTCTGTTTTAATGCAAGTTACTTCTTCAATATCTCTTATTCTTATCCACCTTCTGTAGTTTAATATTTATGTTCCTAAAATAGTTTAAATTCAGTTGAATCCCCTTCCCTTCTTTTGCTTCCTCTTTCAATCGAAAATCCGTTTTTAATTATCATCATCATTCGTGTGTGTGTGTCAACGTACCACTCTTTTCTAATCCCTTTCATTTTCTTCTATTCTTAATTTATCATCATAATTATTTTAACCAGAATATTAAACATCCAAATGTCTGAGTAAATCTCTCATTGGGGTGAGTTATAATTCGGGGATGTTATGTGATTGAGAGTTTTGCTCAATGAGTATTCTTTAAATTAATATTGTGTATGTTAAACTTAATATGTCATGGTTTAATGATATGTTTTGTTTAACGAGTGGTTTCCATGGATTATTGGAACCATAAATACACTACCATAAATAAGTTTTGATTGAGATTAGAACCCTAAGTTATGTTAAGGCTTGGATTAAATCCTTCACACTTAGGAATTCCAATCAACGTCAACTTATGACATGGGTGTTAATTTAATGCAATACAAAGTAAGGCTCAAGGATATCACATGCTTAACTCCCCAATGATGAAATCACCCTAATCTTTATAAATTTGGTAAATCAAACATCATCCATAAATCATTTCAATTAATCTCTGCAAACAAACCCCCCTAATCAAAATATAATCAACTAAAAACAAACGACTATTACAAAGTATCATCGCTGAGGATTCGACCCGAGTGCTGCTATACACATTAGCAGAGCACCGAAATTTTGACCGGTCGATAGGCGACAATCGGCCGTGCGTTTCATGGCCATGTTTACCCTCTCCCACTTTGTTAAAACTTTGGTCCAATGTGTGTGGTTGAGGGGCTCTTTGGATTCCAAGGTGTAGAATTTTTTTTTGATAGATCCCACTAATATACATAGTAAAAAATATTTATAAAATTTACAAGGCTTATTTAAAATAAATCATCATGTGAAAATTTTAATTTATTTGCCCTTTTTCTATATGGCCTTTAAATATCTCCATAAAAATGACTATTTGGATAGTCTTTAAATTTTTTACATAAATTGTTAAAGAAACAATATTAAATCTTCAAATAGATATTTTATATGTTTAAAACATTAGAAATAGTTCCACAATCCTTTGAGTTTATTCTACTTCATCCAAAATATAGTGTAAATCCATTGAACATTATGTAGATAGATCATCTTCAAAACATTAATGGTCATGCTTTGGAACATCAATGAACTTAAAATATATTGTACTTTATAAATATAAATCCATATAATTATAAAAGAAAATAAAACACAAACAAAAAGTAGGATCAATATATAGAATTAATTTTTTTTATTAATTATTAATAAATAAGTACATAATTTTTATTAAAGTCATTTTATGCTTCAAAAAAACAATATATTAAAAAAATATTATTTATCTATATGATAAAATATAATAATTAATTTCTTATTTTTTTCTAGATTTTATTTGATAAAAATTATGGAAATTTTGAAATATACTATATATACAAAAGTTGGGTACCTTTCCAGCCACATTTCATCATCTCCTTGCACTACATAACTCATTCCCTTAAATCCTCTCTCCTTCTCTCCCTTATCAACCCTCACCATCACTCATTTCCTCAACTCTTATTTGGTTTCCATGCCAACTTCCTTGGTTCCCTCACCAAATTTCTTCTCCAACCATGCCTCCACCTTCAACTCCAACTCAGACATCCTCACTAAAATCTCATTCCTCCTAGCTATCTACATCATCTTAGGAACCACTTCAAAACCCCGATCCCATTCTACCATTTTTCTCAACCTCAGTTTACCTGAAAACCATGATTATCAGAATTCCATATTAGAATCTGCATCACGACCCCTATCTCCTCCAACATTTTCTTCACACTTTAGACTTGTGATTATTTCTTATTATTTAAAAACCATTAACTCTACATCACGAACACTATTATAGTCTATATATGATATCCAGTTTAGGTCGGAAAATATTTCTTCTTGTCTCACCATCTAGGACTATGAATCACAACCTGTATTCCCTACCACATGTGCTTTTCACTTCATGTCAGCGATTAATTACCTATTCCAAAACATAAATATTTTCTTATGAGTTTCTTATATCTTTTCACTTCAAATTTATATTACTTTGGGTTCAATTTTTTCCATATTTTTCATGATATGTATGAAAATAAAAAAGTTGTAATATGGTCTGTTTTAGGTTATTCCTTGAGAGCTATTTTTATTTATTTATAGTTCAACAAATTGATATCTATTGAAATACATTAATTTAGAATGATTTTTTAAATTATTCTAAGTCTCTAGGATGAATATGTTGTCAGATTTTATTGTTTGTTTAACTGTATTCATTTGATGGTTTTACCTTCCATTTTTATTTGTATATTTCTGAAATTTATTTTATAGTGGTCATGTATTGGGGATGATCAGAGGTGATGCATTTGAAAGTGTAGTTTTCTTATTGATATTTATTTCTCTTTGTCTCTTTGAATTGTTATAACATTCCTAAATTTAAAATAATCATTATTTCCTGTGGTTATTGAATAATGTTTACAACATAATAATGATACATATTTTTAATATTCTTGATAAAATATTTTCATTTTGATTCTGAAAACCACTTACGTATATACATTATATTAATTTAATGTTTACCCAATTGTCTATTATTTCAAATATTCATATTTTATTTTATATTCTATTTGTACTACTTAAAGGATCCTCACTATAATAATACATTAATTTCAATATTCAAAAAATTATTATATTCAATAAATCCTCTGGAAGTGGAACCAATGATACTTTCTTTCTATCCTCACTGAATTTTTGTATTCAAACTGATTATTATACAATTTATGTATAAAATTTGTGTATACGCATTGTGTAAAATTTTCACAGAAACTACAAATTATAATATTAATTTATGTAATATTTTTTACAGTTTGTATTCAATTTTCATTCTAACTACATATTATAAATGATCATTATAAATTTATTTCCTACTCTATTCAATATTTATTTATATAATATCTTTATTAAAACTTTTTATTATACTATTGTTTTCATTAAAAATTCTAATTACAACTACTTATTATAGTAATTATACTATTATTTGTTCCATAGAATCCTATATTTATTTTTTTCAATGAATCCTTCAACATTGTAATTTTCTACTAGCATAGAAATATTCCTCCTACAACACATAAAATCATTAACCACATTAGAAAATACTATATTTTTTATTCAAATACAAAAATCATCATGTTTTAATCATGGATAGTTTTTGTAATGGTCAAATTATATTTTTATAATCTTCTGCGGTGACATGCTTAATCATACAACTCTTTGCATTCTCAAGATATATTACATTTACTATAGTCAAAATTATGTGTAACATTATTTTATTGAACAACTTTACAATTCAATAAAATGAAAAAAATATAAACATGATATCTCCATAAAGATATAGAGAACCAGGTTTTCAAATGTGACTATGAAGGAAACAAAAAAAAAACGTTTTTCAAATAAAATTAATGATACACTTAAAATATATATGGTTTTTTATTTATGGGTTTACTTCCATTTTTTTATTTATCCAATTATTCATCTTTTTTATTTTATTAATAATAACAATATAAAATTCTCCCATTTTTATTTTCTATTAATACATTTGTTACTTATATATTACCTATAGTCTTTCCCCAATATACCAAGCATATAACATCAGATAGGCACAAAATATCAAATGCTCATTTACATGGCTTCTCGAATTATGAAGGTACATACTCTCACGAATTTCATTACAATACCCTTATATGTGAAATTTTCACACACACATAAGGAATGGAATTTTATTATCATGATATAATTTTAATTTTTTATTTTAATGTATGTATTTTAATTTAGCTTATAGCTATTTATTTTTTCACTGGTTTACTAACATATATTTTGTTTTCAAATACATATTATGACTCAAATATTGATTACATTTTGGAATCCACTAAGTGTATAAGTATTATATAATATTTTTAGACGTTATAATTGTGTCCCCATTTTATTTTTAAACTAAATATGTTTCTCTTTATTTTCCATTTATTTAATATCACCTTTTTAAATATTTTTACACTAATATTTTATTTGATAAATATTATTCCAACATCACTTTCCCACATCCATGTACAAAATATCCACCAATGTTATTTGTTATTCGGTCAACATATGAAAAATTATTCTTTATAAATTATCTAATATATCTCTGTTTCTAAATTATTAGTATTTTTTTTGATTAAAGAATGTTATTATACTATTACAATACATATATATTTTTAATTTATCAATTACATCATGCATTCCAATCACTATCATAAATTATGTATCCTAATTTCATTTGAAGATGTTATTCATTTCACTTCAATAATAAGATCAATATTTTTCTAGATACATGTTATCTCTTAAATATTAAATATTTTTTTCATCCCATAAATGAAAATATATTAGATCATTTTTATATGTTAAAAATTTTTATTATTATTTTAAATATAGATAATTATCCTTGTACTCTTTTTCTTTTTTTTTCACTTATTTAAATATTTTTAGACTGATGTTTATATTGTTCTGGAAATGAATATTGATTCAATATGGATATAATTTTTATGTATATTACACATGTGTAATGTGACTTAATTTAATTTTGAAATGAAAAACATGTTACATTCCATATAATTAATATGGTCTTGTCTGTTCTAATACATTGTTATATGTAATAGTGATCCCAATTACTATATTGAAATCACTATTATTCCCGGCAGTATGTATAAGATGGTATTGCGTACACAATTTATAAGCTATTATTTCATACCCTGAAAATTCACACATTATGCATACACTATTATTTACTATATTATATAAATAATAAATAAAATATATATAGTTTATAAACTATATATAGTTCATAAAGTATTTATATTATGTATAAACTCCATATGGTATGGAATAAAATTTATTAATATGAAACAAATTTACATTTTATAAACTATTATTGCATACTATATGAAAAATAGATCTACAGTGATTGTCTTCAATATCCAATGACTCTGTATTACATATCAATTTCATAGAAAACTACCTAAAATAGTAATTCAAAATGTAATTTTTTTTTAAAATATGCATTACACTATGTATGGAAATTTTTAATCTTTATTGATGAATTTTCAACCGATAGAAATATTTATTTCTTCAATAGGTAAATATTTTCCACCACTTTCAGGATGTATATTCGCATAAATATGTTATTGATTTGGACTCTCATACTTCAAAAATGTTATGTTTAAAAATAATTATGTTAATGAATTTTTATTCATTTTTCAATTTCCATCAGACTAAATTTTCAAATATAGATGTTTTATTTCACTAATTAATAACTAAATTTTAAAAAAAATTCTGTATATAAATGCCATTTTTTAAAATTATTTAATTAGTTAGTCATAGCATTGAACATAAATAGGTATAATTGTTTTCAACTTCTCTAATATTTTTTATTTACAAATTAACCCACCTTATTATAATATTCCTTTTATCTTTACATCATATGAGCAACTGAGTGGTGGATCTTTTCAATTATGTTCGCAAAATGAATTTGGATTTGTTACCTCAACCATAAATATTTCTTCAACTCTGGTATATATCTATTATCATTGGTGATTGTTATTTTCATGAAATAATTGATAATATGTTTTTGATTTCAATGATCATATTTATTTTTTTATTTTCTAAAACATACAGTTCATTTCATCTTCTAAAATGGATACTGTTAACATTTTTAATTTTTATTATATGATTTTAGTTGTCATTATACTTTTTTACTTATTTTTTAGTCAATTAACATTACAGAAAAATCAATTCTATTATTTTTATGGTGAGGATGTTGTTCAAAAAAATATTCTAATGTCTCAAGACTCTACAGTTACAAGAATCCATGCCACTAAACTACATACCCTATGAAAGGAAACTTAAACAAGAATAATGAAAAATATGATTGATTTTTTCTGGTTCTATTTCAAGGTTATACGAAATTGTGAATCCCTATTTTATTTTTTAATTTTTTTTAATTTTTTTATTGTGTGAACTCTATTAGAAATTTTACTTTACCTAAAATATATCTTTATATGTTTTTTCTATAGATTTTTAGTTTGGAATATGTTTTAAATATCCACTGCACATATTTCAGTATACCTAGTTTTTTCAACATTATTCAATTATGTGGTGATTTTTCACCTTATCCTATATAAATACTGAATTATTTATGAAAATGAAATGTTTTTGATAACATATATTCTCTAATAATCTCCCATGATGTCCGTAAAATAATCAAAATATGTCTCTTTTGTTATGTTTTATTAGTTCTAAAATTTATATTATGTCCAACATTAGATTATTTTAATAATCACAAACTTTTGTTAAAAACATTCTCTTATGTTAATAAAAATATCTTTATGTCCAATGTAGACTTATATTAACATTAATTTTTTTATCATTTATTAGTATTGAAATATATCTTATGTGTCATTAAAATATAGATTTTCCTATTTCAGTATTAATTAAAATTTATTGTTATTTTTTAATATTTTTGTTTCTATAAAAAATGTTTTGGAAGATTTTGAAGTTGAATATTTAGCATCTTTTAAAGTTGATGATTCCGTATAAGGTGAAAATATCATTTGATCATTCAATAACTTAAACTATCTATTGATGAATGATAAAAATTTGAATTTAAAGACATTGATATTTATAATAGAATTATTGAAATACTTTTTATCATTATTTGTTAAAATTCATTATTTTCTCTTTTCTTGTATTGATTATAAAAACCACTATGTTCTATTTTAGATGTCTATCAATTATTATTTCATTATACAAACTGATGTTCTTCTGAAAGTTATTTCAAATGCAGTTCATTTGTGTTCTTCAAATATACATCCTAATAAAAATTCCATTCATTTAAAATTTTCCTTCATGATTTCTTCTATATTGATGATGTCTTTATTTTTTCTCCACTTTTATTCCAATAATATATTCCTCTTTGTTGTTATTTAAATATAATCAATGTCGATGTTCATTGTTAACTTTGAAAATTTTCATCTCTTATAGAAAATAATCATTAAAAACATCCTCATGTGAAATAATGGGTGATTATTAGTAATAATATAAAATTAGCCCGAAATAAATTTTGGTATTTTTCGGAAATGATTTTTTTCAGGAATAGATAAAAACTCTTGATTTTTCTAAAACTGTAATTTATTATAATTTTAAAAGTACCATAATGATTTCATGTAATCATAAATTAATATTGGAAAAATTTAATTAAAAATAATATAATTAATTTCATATGCATCATATTTATACATGTTTTTCATATAATTTAATATTTGGGATTAAAATTGTTTTTTCTCAAAAACGTTATCCATTACATTTATCACAAGTACATTAATATTAATTTATACAGTATATATAAATTGAATATTTAAATATTGATTTCATAATTTTAATCATCATAATTCTTATAATTTAATATTCTTAACTTAATTTTCAATAATTACGAATAGTTACCAGGGTAAATATTTTTATCCTCGGTAATAGATGCAGAACTAGGTTAAATATGTGGGTTAATGTTTTAAAATCTCTTTAACATTGGCCTTTATCCTACTTAATGTGTGTTTTTAGACCAATTATATGTTTTTGGGGTTATATAATGTATTATGAAACATCATTTTTAAATTTTAAATCCAATATTTACTTTTTTGAAGAGAAGTTATATGTTATTCAAATTTAAAACTATTTTCTGTATTTACATTTTATGGTAGGGTTTGAAGATTAAATTTAGTTTTTTAATTAATAAAATGCCTAAAATTATTAATATAGTTTTATATTATCAAAAAAATTCATGTAAACTTTTTTATTCCATGATTTCATGGTGAAATTATTTTTTCTCCTAAATCATGTATCTTCTCAAATACTATTTTCATGCCTTTTAAGTCGTCATATTAAAATTAATTTTCAACACCTATTTAAATTGAATATGATAAAATGGATTTAAAAATTCTAATAAATATATATTTATTTGATTATAATTATACTTTTATAATTTTTCATATAATTATTCTATAATGGTAAAAGTTTTTTATCACAGTTAAGGATTTAATGAGTTTAATGTGTCTTAACATAGTGATAAGGATTAAAATGTGTCCAAAAACAATATAAATGTATTTTTTAGAGTTTATATAGACCCTATAACATCTTATAGTAGAATTAGGTGTTCTTTTTTTCCACATTAAATTATTATTATGCATATATTATTTATGGATTTAAATAATTCCATGTGTTTCCTTTCCCTCCCTATAAAAGTATACCAAGTATTCAATATTACCGACTCTATATGATCATTATAGCTTCAAAAAACCTACCATAATGACTTCTTACATTCTTAAACAAAATCATATATATTCTACTCATTCTAAAATAACACAATTATATGTATTAAGGTGCACAAAAAGTATTTTCTCAATGAAGAAGTACAACACTTAACCGAGTACTTTCAATATTTTTTCTTCTTACAAATCATCTAAATCTATGGTTTACATTATGAAAAAATTAATTCATTATATTCAATATATTTAAATATTTTTATGAGTAAACAACCACTAGTCACCTCTTTTTCATCCTATGTGAAAATGAATCATCACTAGTGCGTATGTGTGGACTAACGCTTCCATAGAGCAATTTATTTCATTTTTCATAACTATTTCAAATTGATGGTAATAAGGATATATTTATTAAATACATATTATAATTATTATATTATTATATTTCTATATATTTGATTTTTTATTTACTTCTCTTATGTTCCAACCATCAATAAGTAGATAAATATCACGTGAAAACAAACAAACAACCGTCTCTTTGAAGTGATGTAATTCATTTGTCGTATCCAATTTATATAAATAGTTAAAAAAATTTATACAACGATTAAATACTATTTTAATGAAATTATTATAATTATTCATATTATGGAATCTTGTTCAATGTATAACGACTAAGAGTGTTGAGTAGAAACATGCATGAAAAACGAAGTAGTTAGCATCAAGAACAAATATTTTAAATAAATAATTGTTTATAAATTGGTGATAATATTTTATAATTAAATAATATATTTTGTGATATATATGGATATGGATCTATAATATCTCAATAAAAAATATTTATTTATTATAAAGGATGTTCGAACATGTATGAAGAATGAAGAGACATGAGGTAGGGTTTTTTCATCCTAAATTGTATTTTTTTTGAGAAACATGTTTTGTTCTACAGAAATATTATATTATGACGTTTATATAAAACCCATTTAAATTTTTATATCATGAATTTATTTATGTTTACCATATTTAATTTTTCATTTAATGTTATTATTTTATGGGGCATAAGATTTGGAATTTACTAAAGTGGTAATTGATTTATGTTTCAATCCCATTTTATTTGAGATTATTAATGCTTGAATTTACATTAAGGAAATTTTGAGACCATTATTCTATAAACACATTTATTTTTTTTCTTATGATTTGGATATTTTATGTATTTTAATATTTATTACCTTTTCTCTATCTTTGGTACTCAAAATGGTTCAAAAAATGTTTTTACAAAAAACGGACAATTTTTCTCTTCTTTTGATTGAATAACATTTTTATTTATTATCTACATTTCATAAAATGTTTTTCATTATTTTTAAATTATTTTTAATGTAAAATTTTTCATGACTAAATGTTTCCATTTTTTAAATAATCTTATTTTAATTTTATAAACAAGCATCTTTTTACCTTTGGGGTGAAATAAATATTTATTTTAACAATTATTAATTGAATGTAATTTCCAACCATCTTGACCGCTTAGTGATCTGAAGCATTATTTACAAGTTCCAGTGGTTATTTTCCATGAATAATTTTTCATTTTTTTTAAAATACATGGATATTTAATAAGTTATTTAAAAATGTAGTGTTTATTTTTCTCAATAAATATTATAATTTTATTTTAATGAAAATTTTCACCATTGATAACATCGATTTATGATAATAAACCTATACTTTGGATATGATCTAGTGATACCA
This sequence comes from Viscum album, assembly GCA_963277665.1. Taxonomy (NCBI): domain Eukaryota; kingdom Viridiplantae; phylum Streptophyta; class Magnoliopsida; order Santalales; family Viscaceae; genus Viscum; species Viscum album. Next base: position 386,088,689 of record OY728141.1, on the reverse strand, counting down.
TCCTTATTTATTTTATATTTTTATTAATATTTTGATGATGAGATGTTTTTTAATCACATATCTTTTATACAGGTTGTGTTATGATGGAATTATTAAATATTTACAAAGCACATTATTTTCAAAGAGTTATGTTATGGTGCTATAATATATGTTTTATGATCTTTTGGAACACATATGTATCATTTTAATTATCTAATGGGTTGTCTTGGAATTATATATCACTATAAAGAATTGGTTAATTATGGATATCTCATGAGATAATATTGGTCCAAATTGGGAGTGGTCCGAGTTTAGAAAGGGACTCAGTCCTCTATGATAGTCTAGGGAGTTAACATTTACTTAATGATATAAAAGAATTTGGGGGTATACCCAATCCACTATAATTGTCCTTGTAGTGATCCTTGCCTAAGAGACTAATTTTTTTAAGAATACGTCTATCCAAAATATTTATAACCGATGTTTAGATTATGTTCCCATGGAAAATGATTTATTATTGATGATTGGGAATATATATGAATTATGTCTTTTGTTATAAAGAATCCTTATGAAACGATTTGTTATTATTGATATTTGACTTATTGAGAATTATTATTATATGTTATAATGATATTATCACACCATTATGATTATCATATTCTCACTTATGATCATTTAATTATATATCCTAAGTATAACCTTACTTTGCATATGAGATCACCCTTTCTTATGTTTCATTTCCCTAGTTTAAAATGAAAATTTTTAGTAGGGTATTTATAAAAATTAAACTATCTAAAAAGATATTTGTGGTAGGTGTTCAACATCTTTTAAGAAATATGAGGATTATGTATCTACTATGTAGTGACACTAATACTTTATAGTTATAGAATTAATCATAATGTTATCTAATGAATATTAATATAATAAGATGTAATATTTATGTATGGAAGGTATGGGACGCTTTATGATCATTAGGGATGTCCCAACCCCCCATGTGTTCCCTACATGTCACAATAATACAAGGAGAGACATGGTGACTTCTTGAGTCTTCCCTCTAGTAGAGATCATGTTTGTGACAGTCACTGAGGTTATAATAAGCATACAATGTGAGATATTACCATCCAAGAGAACATGCCCAAGAGAGATATAAGGCATATACACAAATCAAAACATATTCATATATATATATATATATATATAAAATAAACCACATGTGAATACTTGCAATGTAATATAATAAAAAAGGAGAAATGAACAACATGTATGAAAAAGGAAAACTCAGCACTGACCACGAAGCCCTAATAGATATATAATAACTACAGCCTTGTAATATCCACTATTATCATCAACCTGCTCCTACTAAAAATAAATTTGTTTATATATATGTGGGGTGAGAATAAATGTATACTTGGTAAGATCCTCCATAGAGCATATCTTGTAATGGATATAGAAAGCATGCTAAAGCATAATGAACAATAGTGAGACTATATCATTCCCTAAACTTGTATACTAAGATTCCAGCAATACCATGGATAAATTTCACCATGTATAATATAAAAGAGAGCACATACTATAGTAATTAAAAATCATGGAGTTCATGCTCCTTCTTCCCCACTAATTTTCCACTCTGCCCCGAGGTCACATGTTTTGAACCATCTCACTCCCAAATAAGCTAGCTCACATGGACATGGGATATGTATCACCACATGAATCTCACACCTGGAATCATCTCATATCACATCTACATATACTAAAAAGCTATTTTAGGGGTGCCACTAGATCCCATATGATGCGTATCACACATCAGGTATTATAATTCAAGCCATCACCAACAATACACTAAGTAAGGTTCTACAAGCCATCACAATCTATAGAAATCATACCAATAAAAATAATTTGAATACAATATCCAGGGATACATGTGTGTGAAATAAAAATAATAAATAATAGTCCTTTAAAAAAATATATGGAAAAAATAATCACCATGCATACCAAAATATATAACTACCAATAAAAGAGGGCAGGTCCAAACGGTGTAGTCAGGGTTCTATCCTCCCACCATGATGTTTGTGAAAATACCCTCCCAGATTCCATTGGGTTTTCGTCTCCCTAACCATCAAGGCTGGTGTAGCATATAAAATAATAGAATTTACATGATATAATATAGCTCTCAAACACACTGTGGGTATAACCTAGTCATAATCTCAATTGAAACTATCATATATTGTAAACCTAACTGCTACTACTAGGGACTCAATATCCTATAAGAAGACAATAATTTTTTAGAGATACATTAAATTAATACCTTTATTTTTATCATTTATTTTCATTAATTAATTCATTATCCATTAATTTACCATTATCATTATTCTAAATTATATTACATTAAACATTAGAGTCAAGTACATGTCATCCATACATAATCCTAGCCATGTCCAAGGTTTCTCAAGAGTATCATCACTTTTTCATTCAAGAAACACCAAATTTATTGGTTAAGTCATTTATTAAAATTTATTATAATTATTACATAATTCAAGTTACTCTAGGATAAACATCCTAATCTCCCACCAAGAGGAAACATGCAACAAAGTACATCCATCTACCTCATGCATAAGGGAATGAATACAAATAAAACAATAAACCCATCAATTGGACATTAATATGATTTATTTCAAACAAGAATATATATTTATCACTATAATAGGAATTCTTGGATTCAACATATTCTATAATATCCAATGTCATCCCTATCACCCACATTCATATCCTTATGTGTCATTCCATCATAGACGGAAATCACTACCACATCATTTATGCATCCCCACCTGATATCACATAAACCATAACAGGATTAGCCATCTTAGGCTCATATCCTGTTTCATATCCTGTCTCACACCCGAAGAACATCACAAAGGTAGAATGAAATAAACAAATTAAATAGAAAAATTGGTCCCTCAAAATAAGAAATTTGTTCAACAGATAATAATGTTCTCTCATGGCTCACAACACTATAAAATTGACATTCAAAATAAAATAATAAACTCATGACCCAAAAAACATCTTTATCAAACATCCATTTTTTATTCAATCATAAATTAATCGATTACTTATTTAAAGGTTTGAACTTTGGGAAACCTAAGGAATAAACTATAACAGGCTATCAAAACATTATTCCTTGTATAAACTTAGTTTCTTCAAACTGTGAGATGAACCATTCTAAAATAACATGTCTATTTATTATTATCATAAAAAATCATTAACATGGTTATGGTTTTTTATATCAATTTCTTTAACACATTTGTTATCATATTCAATTAAACATGTGCTACACAAAAATTTGATTATCATCAAATTACAATAAGCACTAAATTACAAACATGAATCTTCTTCAAATTATTTATCAAATTAATCAATTTATTTATGGATGTATATTATTTACCATTTCAAATCAGGAAAAAAATTCTAATACATAGAAGAATAGAACATACTAACATAAATATTATAAATTTCACACTATCAAGCAAAATAAGTGGAAAATAATTATTATAATAAAAATAAAAATGGATATGTGATCACTATATAATTTATTTATTAATCATGTTCAATAATTTTATGGTTAATTAAATTTACATAAAAGGAAATAAACTATCATAACATCATAATGTCATATAAATAAATAGGAGAATCAATGAATACACTTCCATAAAGGCTTCATGGCACCTCATATGGCAAGAGACCAATGTTGAAGAACTTGAACACCCCTCATATAGAAGCTGTAAACCTCCTAGGACTCTATTCCACAACCACACCATAAAAAATAAATAAAAATCAATTAAAATGATAGATATAACCCAATATTTCATGGAATGAAGAACTAGTCAGATAATGATTGATGAATGATGAGAGAAAATGGTATAATTTACCTAGGATATCTATAGATTGAAGATACAATACAAGAATGAATACCCCTAGATGGGATAAAAATATAATAGGGAACATGTTGGGGGACATCTATAGTTTTGGGATAATGAATTTTATGGTTGGAGAGAGGAGAGGGTGTTTCGGGTTATAATGTTCACTACACATGAGACATTAACAGTAAAAATCACCCATTTACATCATAAATGTGTTGAATTTTATGTTAACAAAATAATGTGTCACCTCAGCCATTTCAAACCACAATTTATTTGAATCATAAATCTATGGTCCACTACACAATGTACATGGTATAGATAACATAATCCAAAAACCAATTATGCTATAATCCCCTCTTACGTCGTAAACACATACTTGTTCCATAATTTCTCATTAATTTCATATTTTATTTTCAAAACACTAGTATAACCGCACATAGGCTATTTCGATAATCATAGGAATTGGAAACCCAAAAAGATTCATACAACATGGATCTTTTCTCTCACAATATATACCCATCAAAATGTTCTTTTAGTATAAAATGAAAAACCAAACCTAGAGGGAAAATGAAATGGGTTGTATTATCGGCCTCTTGTGGGATATATATCATGGATATTATTGTCATAGGAGATCAACCACTTCATGAAAGGAACATTTGAAAACCCTCAAAATAAAAAAATATATATCCAAAATACTCTCTAGGGGGAGATACCTCTCAAACAAGGGTAAATCCACAACAAGAAACAAGTGTAAACCAGATCATAATAAGAAAATTTCAACTAATAAAATGAGAATGACAATAATGGAAGAGTTAAACATTAATAAGATAATTTTATTGTTTTCATATATGGTACGTATATTCCTAGGAAATATATAATATTCCACCATATATTTATAATTCATAAACCAAGGGAACAACACACCCACATAACATATTTTTTTAGAAGTACTAGATATCCATTGGATGCCCCTTGAGGTTTTCACTATCATGTTTATCGATCTATCCCTAATCTATGATGTGTGAGTCATCATGAGGGTATATAAATAGATATATCATGTGAAATATATAATTTATCCTTATCATCATTGAGGGAAGTGCTATATGATATGACATGATTACAACAAAATAAAAAACCTCAAAAGGCCTAACAAACCAGGAATAAATTTTGCTCCCAGAACCAAAACATTACTACCGTAGATGAGGTGTCCCCTTCAGGATCACGTTATCACCATAATAAAACTCTAGTAGTTTCCTCCTATAATATTCATAGGGTTTATGATTATCTTCAACTACCTTCATACTTTCATGAATTTCTTATACCATCTCTATGATATTATATACTAGCTCTGACCCATGAATCACTTCCTATTCATCCCCAGTCCAATATAACGTATAATGAAAAGTTTGTAAATAAAAATATTCATAAAGTGTTATACTAATGGTTGATTGGAAACTATAATTTTATAAAAACTAGACCAATGGAATTTTCCTTATCCACAATCCTTCAAAACCCAAGGAAAAAGAAAACAACGTGCCTTCCAGTGTCTCGATGGTATTCTCTATCCGACCCTTTTTCCACAAATGAAAACTAGTGCCAAGGGATTATAGTGAGTTTAGATCATACTGGGGACCTCTCCACACCTTGGAGGAAAAACAATGATCATTATTGGGTATAATCACCACTGGGACTCTGTGGAGTCTCACCCCTACTCCAGATATTGCCTCAATACAACCTCTACTAAGATCAATTCCATGATCTTTGTGAAGTGGGATTATTTCATCAAATGATAAACTATAACCCATATAACATCATAACCTCCCTAATAGAGAGGAAAATTGGTAGATAAGACCATAAATATGTCCACCTACTTCTGTTAGGAGATATATTACAGCTGTAGAAAACCATTGGGAATAGTGTTCCTGACCCTCATCTTCTGGTAGACCAATCATCGATGAAAAAAATCTACGACTACATGCATCTACCCATTCCACCAGAACTAACAACTCAAGGCTCAGTACATCCTTATAATGATAGGATGTACCATCAATGGTGATCTATGGAACCATTATAGAACCATCTCACACGTCATGAAAGTGATGAAAAGCCTCCCCTAGATTAACACCTAATGTTTCTAATACGTAGAAAAAACATCATGGGAAGAAAAAAACATCACAGTCTCTCTAGACCTCCACCTCAAAATCCCCGAGATAGGAGTAATCCACCTACTACACCAAAGGTAACTTCAATGTCATCTAAAAATAAAATATCTAACACCAACCTCTCCTATATCTAGATGAATCATTGGTATATCTTCCATCACTCTCTTAGGATCCATATATTCAACCATGGAATCACTACATGACTTCCTTTTCATCATATTAAGTATAACATTTTACTTTTTTTGGAGTATATGAAATCTATATTTCATACTCATCTCTAAATTATATCCACTGGTGCTATCTCACATTCATGTAATTCTAGGAGAAAGCATAACTTAGACTCTTATGATCATTGAAAACCAAAAAATCACTAACTGGTGAGGAAATTCCACCAAAAAGTCATAGCAAATAAAACGTATTACAGCTCTAGATCATGGGTGGAATAGTTATATTCCGTGGTATTTAACTATTGATACCCATAATAAACAACCAATATCATATAGAAAAGAACAACACCCAACCCAAGTGGTGAATAATCATAGAAAAACTCAAAGTAAACTCCCTCTACTAGTAAACAAATTAATAGAGCACTAACCAAGAACACTTTCAGGTACTCAAAAGTAGTCTAACACTAGTCGGTCCACCCAAAAACCATATCCTATCTAGTCAAGGATATCAGATGTGTAACAACACTAGATAAATTGATTTCTAACCACCTATAATAGCTTAAAATTCCATGGAAAATATCCACCTCTGCCACTTCAATGGTTGCTTACCAAGAAAAAATTGCCTCTGTCATTGAATAATCCATAGATACCCTTACCAGGATATGACATTCCCCATGAAAAAAGAATCAGAGGCCTCTAAATCACAATTTAAAAACTTCATAAATAGATACTCATGATGATGATGGACTCCCAAAACGACATGTATATTCTCTAAAAGTTCATACTCATATGTGGAGTATGCAAGGATTTCATCAATGAAATATGCCAAAAAAATTATCTAAGAAAAATATAAAAATTTCATTCATTAACCCCATGAACATTAGTATATAATTACTCACATTGAATATCATCACAATGAACTCATAATGTTGATGATGATAATAAAAAGTGATCTTCAGAACATTCTCTTCTTTCACCTTCATATAATGATATACGGAATGCATATAAATAATCTACGACCAAATATATCATTTCATGTGATCGAATAAATCATTAACACATGGAATAGGATTGCGGTTTTTACCTATCACCAGATTCATGTGTTGATTATCAATATAAATACACAAACTACAATCAACATTATTCATAAAAAATACTAGTGTACCCCAAGGTGACACAATAAACTGAGAAAACCTCACTATAATTAATGATCGAGTTGTACTCACAACTCTTGAAACTCAGACTGTGGTATAATATATAGAGAAATAAAAATAGGGGTCATTATTGGTTGTATCTTGATCACAAACCCAATATATCATCGAGGGATTGACACTACAACCTCTTTAGGAAAGATGTAATGGTAATCATCCAAATCCATGAGAAAAATTGAGTGCTGAACCTCCGATTAGCTCATTATAGTATTAGATACCAATGAAGGAAAGGAAAAATAGGCCTCTAATTCCTCTATGAGTCTCACTCAACTAATAACACATTTTGATCTCCATCAGCGTCATAGAAAAAAACATTTTTCCTATTGTAATTCATGATAAACTACATGTAAGACAACCAGTGCATGCAAATAATGATGTTATAGGGATGTATTGATATATATACTCCCAAATAGTGGAACTTCCCCAGAATTAGATCACAGTCTCTACATGAATTATAAATGTCATCTTGACCACCAATTATTGTAGTCAAGACCAAGGGAACTGAAATCCTCTCCACCTCACGTCCCGAAGGTTGGATAAGGGAAGATGATATGAAGGAGTTTATAGAACATGAGTCTAACAAAGCATACAACCACATAAAAAATAAGAAAAGGGTAAATTAAATGATGTTTGGTATCCTGGGTGTGGAAATTAAAAAGCATGAAGCTGATCATGGTCTACTCGATGGACTATCATACCTTATTTTCGACCACTACCCTGGATTCTCTCTACTCTTTGATGATAAGTATCATACCGTTGATGTAATATTATTTTTTATTATACTCTATGATGTTCCCACACAAGATCACCATACTAACGTTGCTTCAACTGAAATTACCTCACCATAGGAACCAAAATAATAAATCCTAGCAGATACTAACTAATCAGAATGGTTATGCACCCCAACAACTCATAACCTTGGTCTCTATAAGAACAAAACTATCTGGCCCCTTTTTATTGTTATGTGATACTCCACCCCAACAGAAACGATATGACGAGGGTTGGGACCTACCCTTAGATGACAGAAAAATATTCTATTAGAGAAACTGTGAACCCTTTATCACAACACTACTTTATAAGGAATCTTAACGTCCATAATCTCATGGTGATATAGTTTGGGACAACATCCTCTCAAAAACCTGTTATCTCACCAAAAACATGAGACACATCCTCATCATAAACATGGTGACTTGATGGTAGGTGTGAAGATGCAAAGAATTGTCCAAATACTCTTCCCTAGCCACCATATATATAAATAGATATAAAGTATAATGCATAGGGATCTAGAAACAAATCCAAAAATATCACATGATGAAACTCCCCTGTCAAGGGATAAGAAGATCCTAGTGAATAGCCTAAATTATGGTTAAATAAGTAATTTCCTCTCAGAATTAGTGTAAGAACTTATCCAATTATACTAAAAACTCCTCATGATCCATGATAAATAAAAAGTAAAACTTCCTCATTTCCCTGCACAACATTTTCATACAAAAAAAAACCCAGTTTTTCTTTTGATAATTAATTTGACTAAAGGATATCTCAAAAACCTATAACCAAACTTATATGTTTTAATATGAAATAGATCATTCATTCTTCTAAAAACTTAGGTACTAAAATACTTAGAGTGTCCTCTTCCAAGTGTCATAACCATGTGCCTCTACTATATGATAATCTTTCAGAACATGATACTAAACATATTCGACATGAATCTGATGATTATATTTACCAGCAGTGATTCATATAAAAGGAAAAAATGTCTAGAGATCATACATATGGAATATTTAATACATAAAATTAATTAATTAATTATATTATTAAATTTTAAGGATTCATTTAGCCCATTGTATATATACTTCAAACACATGTCCAAAGAGGAATAATACACCATTATTTCCTTGTTCTCTACCATGAAACTCGCACCACTTCATTTTATAGACATAGAAAATGTAAAGGTATATGAATCATTTCATTGGGGCCCTAAATACCTACAACTAAACAAATCTACCATGTTTACATTACTTAATAAACATAGTTGACAATGTTTTCTCTACAAACCCATTTAATATCACCCATAACTAACTCCGAAATCCATCATATCCATCAACCTGAACCTTTAACACCACTCTGTCTGGACCCCCACCACAATGATTACCCAACATGGGCTAGTAATGAGAAGAAGGAGTTGGTGACTACCTTAGTTTCGCCTCCAGTAGTCCCCGAGTTGGAAACTAGCACCGAGGGTATAATAAGACTACAATGAGAGGAATTACCCTTTAACAGAACATATAGAAGAGAGATATATGATAAAAAACTAATAAAAACCTTCTTTGAAACATATATAGAATCCATCACAATGGAATATATGATATTTCATACAACCCAAATAAATATAAAGGTGATACTAGTACCAAAAATAGAAACTCATTAGTGACCATAAATCCTAAAGAGATCCAGAAAAACCATGGGATATTAATATAGAACCCGATCTATGACCTACTCCTACTAAGACAAAAAAAGTTTATATATATGTGGGTTGAGAATAAAAGTATACTCAGTAGTATCCTCCCTAGATACTCTTGTAAAAATGACAAAGAAATCATGCTAAATGATAGTGAACAACAATGAAAGTATGTCATCACATAAATAGGTATACTATGTTCCCATCCCAAAAATGGATTACTCTCACCATGTATCACATACATGAGAATATATAATATAGTAAGGAAATATCAAAAGTACTGAACTCATACTACCCCTATAACACCCCGACCATAGATTCCTAGAGTCGTTTCATTATTTTAATACATTGGTATGATTACAAGGAATCTTGTCCCAAATGACCGATCAGTTTAGCAGTCATAGAAAATAGATTACATACATGAACGTTACATTACCCTTTATAACATACAAAACAATTATCCTTTTAGAATTCCATTGTTCCCTTAGCTTAACCCTGAATCTCAAACATAAAACACTTCTCATGATCCTATGAAAATAAAACATAAGAAAAGAGTGATCTCAGATTATCAGTAAGGGTAAATAATTTAGCGGAAGATAACATAAAAAATAGGCATGGTGAATAATTGAAAACACATGACTTTACAAATAATAAACATGAACACTTTATGGAAGAAATATGAGATGAGTAAATAATTCCATAATAAAACATAGTCATGGGTATTCTAATAGTCGAATAACCACATGAACTATTAATATTATTTTCATATTGAGGGAATGTATAATGAAATACATTCTGAAACATTTTTTCAAGGCCTCAACCAAGATGTCCAAAAATTATTAAGACCTCGACCAAAACCATATACCAAATTGTGAAAGGCCTCAGCCAATTCCACATCTAATTGTATCACGATTCCTACCTATGTATAGATAAGCTATAGCGGGCTCCACCCGTCACTTACTATGTCTAATACATTACTCATATGAAAAGGTTGAAACATAACATAAACATTTTATTTGAACTAGCATATGAAATGTCAATACTTTACTATGTCCAATACATTAATCATATGAAAAATTGTCCCATACCACTTTGAAACTTTTGAATGGAAATAACATTTAAAAAAAATTTATGTCCATATAAATAAATCCTTAAAAAATGATTTTGAAAACATGGACATTAATTGAAAGGGTTTAGAAAGATAAATATTTAAAAAATTTAGAATGATGATCTAGTTAAATAGACCATCCCATTAAACCTTAAAAGATTCATTTGGAATTTTTTTTATGAAATATGAGTATCTATGATAATTATGTCCTAGAAAATACTTACATAAAGAAAATCTCAGATAATAATGAGATTGAGGAAATAACCCTCACCGATTTGGAAACCTACGAAACATTCATCCAATGAATGAAGGATCATAAAATTAAGTTGTAAATACCCATAAGTTAAATTATATTACACAATGAATAGGATCATGGGTAGTACATACAACACTCAAAAGGAAATAGTGGCATTTATAGCTTGGATCTCACAGGAATAAAAGGTGAGATGAAAACCCCTTACCTTGTACTTTCCTTTAGTCGAGGGTACGTTTAACCTCCTGTATAATGACCATAGTATGTTATTAAATTATAAAATAACAATATTTATATTTATTACATCATACGTGATTAATTTATGAATTTATACTTCCCATTAATAATAAATTCACTGTTAATGGAACATTTAGGGTAATAGTCACTTTCTTTATCATACGTGTTTTAACTTGTTATTCTTAATTGTATAATTTAGATGATGATTTAAATACTCTGTGAATATAAAATTTGATTTATATATCATATATATTTATAATATAAATATGTATAATATATATATATGAAATGGAAACACCATTCATGGAGACGGTAGTCCGTACATACGAATGGACGTTGTTTCCATTTTCTTATCAAATTTAATGGAAGAAAGTGATTGAGTTATATGTAAATACATATAAATATATATAAAAATATATATTTATACATATCAAGTAGCATTATTATGTCATATATTACATACTTATCAATAATATATATTATTATAATCATCGTTTAATGGCGAATGTGGAAACGAATCACATCGTGTCTTGGAGACAGTAAGTCGTACGTACACACAAGCGACAATATAATTTTCTTAAGGATTAAAAGGTGTAGAGTTTGATGGTAAATTAATTATACAGAAACATTATCATGTCACTTTCATTATATATATACATAATACTCATCATTATATCCATCAAAATAATATAGTGTTGAATAAAAAATTACATCACTATGTGGAGATGGTAATCTGTACGTATGCATGTATAGTGACATTGTCATTCATATGATGGATAGAATAATGAATATGGTAGTACCATTTTTATAATAAAATCACATTATATATAATATACTAGAGTAATTATTTTATAATAGAATCAACAAATAACGAGGAAGTGGAAGATGAAAAGAACTTGAAAGAGGTGATGAAATATTTACCTATTCTTCAGGTTCTTCATTTTGATTTGATCAAAAGGGATCATTAGGTTGGCTTTTTAATCAAATTAATGCCTCTAGGTTGAAGTGAGGGAATTTTGGAGGATATTTGGGCAGGTTTTGGCCGATCCAAATGGCTTTGGAGGTGTGATTTTGAGAGAAGGGGATGTTACCTTTTATATGAGGGGCGAGGGTCACTTTAGGAAAAGGTTAAAGTATTAATTAATTATACATCATATATGGTTTATAATGGCTGAAAATGAATTTATTTTGAGGCTTATGAAGTTATGGGTCAATATCCTTTCATCCAATAGGTTTCAGATAAGTTTAGGTTAATATTTTAACCTTATCTTTTAGTTTTAACTCTTAGTAAAATAGTTTGACATTTACCATGTCTCTTTGTATTTTTATATTATATGGTTAATAAGCTTACTATAAACTATTAAGAGAACCCCTAGTAGTTCTTTAATGATATAAATATAATTATATAAATCTATTGGATGAAAAGTATATTTTTAAGAATATTATATCAATTAATAATATAATATTTGTTTTAAAAACTCTTTTATGTCAATTTTGATACTATTTAATAATTTATTTTATTAAATTCATAAAAACTTTATTTATCCAAAATAAATTAATTTAATAAATCCTAAATTTTCATATTAACCTATAAAATTCATGGATCAAATCCAAACATTCTAATTATATTTATTTTAATATTTATAATACCATTTATTTGATTCTTTAATTAATAAGGAATATACTGCACCATCATTGTGTAACAAATAAATTTAATTATTCAATGTCTAAAAATTAGAAATAAAATACAATTATGTATTAAATCTTTTTAGATATATAATTAATATTAATAGTCGATGATATAACATATATAACCTTATGTAAAAATTATTTTACTAAAAGATATATGCTTATGTCATTTTTGTATTTTCTTTAACTTAATTAATATAAAGTGTCATTATCAAATACAAGTGGCTCCATGGGGACCCAAAATCGACCCAAGGATTTCCATTGTTAGAAATTTCATCCAATAGGGTTAGGACATGTGTTAGGGTAATTTAATATTATTATAATATTATTTTTAACCATTATTTATCGAATTTACCCTTTAACGACGGTAAATAATATATTTACCGATGTAATTATTCAAAATGTCAAAAATAAAAGTTACCTATTACACAACTTGGAACTCTTGATTCTAAATATGGAATTTATTTTTTTAAATTCAAAACACATAAGTGTTGAAAATTAATTTAAAATTAATTCTCGTTGTCAAAACAAAAAGCGTGTATTTAAGAAATAATAACTATCAAAAGATTGACACTTGTTTATGACCATTTTAAATGTGAAATTACATCCAATGACCAACATTGAATTAAATGTTAAAAATATAATATAATTATACTTTAAAACCACTAAATAGTATAATTTTTCACTATAAATTATTTCGATTAAAAAAGTTGTTTTTGATTAAAGTTTAGTATTTTTCACTATTCATCAAAAACTGATTGTTTTTAGAAAAATACCAAAAATTTGTTGAGACTAAATTTTTATGTCCCGATTGTATTGAAGAATATTATTTTGTCAAACTAATTATATAAAATTTTCAAATATTGGATTTAAAAAGGGTTCGCTATTAAAAGGCAGTAAAATTGTATTTTTTGAAATATACTTATTTTATCTGAAAAAAATGAATTTGTTCATACATTATGTCTAAAAACTCATAATATGGATTATCAAATTATAATGATTTTATAAAGTTCAAAATTAAGTTAGTAATATTCATAACCGCATTTGAACGACTAGTTTGGTAAGTAATGGTGCGCTTGAACTCGATGTTGCGTGTAGGGAAAGTTATTGAATTACATTGAAGAAATAACGTACTAAGAAATCATGGGGTGCTACATTACCCCCTCCTTCAATAAATAGTTTCCTCTAAATTTCAAATTGTTCTTTGAAAATAAAAGGTTAAAAATAGAAAAATAGCTTTGTGGAAAACCCACACAGGAAATGGGGTTAATAAAATTTAGTCTTAATAAAATTGAAAGGGAAATGAAAGAGTCACCACTAAATTATGATTTCGATTAGGATAATGTTGGTGGAAATTATAGACACATAATTATAGGAAAAATTAAATATTTATAGGGAGTGATTGAGGTCATCAATCACAAACAGGTGTAAAATTGAGGGTCTCAAAGCCGTCAATCTATGATGATTTAAAATATCATCGGTTCAACAAAACATAAGGTATTAGGATAACACATTTTTGGTTTTAAGGTCCCTTACCTAAGGTTTAATAATTAATTTACTCATAGAACAAGAGGGAAAAAATATACATGACAAGTAGAGTTTCATCCTTCAACTAATTTCTACACCAAACTTCTCATTCACTCCAAAAGACAATATAAATTAAAAATATTATATTTATCCAAATCATAATGGGTTCCAAAAAAATAATTTATTATTCACATATCTGACCTTTTAAAAAAGAAACTACATTAAAAAATCCAGGACATCACGTAGGACAATGGTAGGTGATGCACCCTTGTCTCCCTTCGGTTGAAGGTTCAAGTCTCGCAGCCTTGCCGGACGTGACTGGTTGTTGCCCGACCTCTGGGTTGTCCTTTTTATGACAATCCAAAAATAACTTTAACAATTGTATCCAATTTCTAACTTAATCCATTCCATCCTTTGGACTTATACAAAATACTTATATCCAAACTCACAGTCCAAAATTTATATGGAATTTAAACATAATGGAGATCCTTTTTTCCACATAATAACATGTGAACCCCTTCATCATGTATTCTTTTAAAACATTGTAACACCTTGAATAACTATAAAAAATTATTTATTACATTAATAATCCCTTATTTTTATAGAATAATGGAATTATTTTTTATATCCAAAAGTTTTGAATATTCCAACAATGATGAAATAAAAAAACTATTAATCAGCTCCAAGGAAGTCATGAATATCCAATATAATTTATCCAAATCAACCATCTCTTATTCCAAAATCACTACCTCATTACTAGGACCATATTAAGGATTACCTTTCCATAACCATGTATTTTTTAAAAAGTGTAGCTTACTATTAAGTCACTTTTCTTAAAACCATATAATCTAAAATCTTCAATAAAATAGTACTGCAGTATAATCCTTATTTATCTCCATATTTTATATAACCAACATATTGATGATAAAACAATAAAATGAAATAATTCTATAATAAAAACATAAGAACACAAGTCATTCCACTTCATATTATGTAGTATCATTACTTTATTATTATCCAATAGCATCATTTGCGGTATACTTTGATTACCGGGACGTTGATTCACGTAGTTTCCCAACACCTTGTAGATGATGCATTTTACATTTGAAACCTTTTTATTACCCCTAAAATCACGTACATGGTGTCCTTATTCTCCACAATTATAACAAACACTCATTCCCTTAAAGAATTTACCAAGGTTATTATTTCCACATTTATCATATATGGGAAAATCCTTCCTTCCTCTCTTCTATTTATCCATCTTTCTATCTACCATCATTTTCATCTCTTACATCCCTTCAAAGACATAAGACTCATAAATTTCTTTAATTATATTATTAACACATGATATTATTTTCTTCATATGATTAGAATATGTGGGATAGTATTTCTACTCTAAATGTTGGCTTAATACCAGGAAATATTTGATCCTTATTAATCTTTTGATCATGAGTATTAATGGAGTTCTCATTCCTTCTACTGGGCACCATTTATAAACAATGGAATACACTAGATTAGTTTATCAATCACAAATAATTCAATACTTTTAAATAAATTAACATAAATGGAATAGTTTTTGGATATAATCCATAATCATAAAAATGTTTTCTTCGAGAAGGTATATACTCATAAAGCCTTCAAAATGGTTTGTAAAGAAAATGAGAATTATCCTAGGAATATAACCTTGGAGTGTCATAACCAAGAGTGTAGCAAGACCCATTGTCGTGCACCAGTTCCTCTTCGAGTCTAGCTCAAAGCGGTGTTTTCGTGTTTTACCCCTAAATACATCTGTGCCAAAGCCGCCTCTACCTGCTCATATCCAGATAGAGATTTACTTCTTGGAAAACTCAAAAAATCTATAAATTACCAAAATTCTAATAAGTTCTTCTATACTAATCCTCAAAGATTATCTTAGGGTAATGTTCTCTAATCAGAGTTTATCTAAATATAGTTTCGAATATTGTTGCTAAACTTCCTATAATACCAAATGTAATGCCCTGACCCTAGATTCCCAAAGTCGGTGCATTATTTTAATACATTGGAATGATTACAAGGAATCAAGTCCCGAATAACTGACCAGTTTAGCAGTCTTGGAAAATAGATTATATACATGAACGTTACATTAGACTTTCTAACATACAAAAAAAAATAATCTTTTGAGAACGCCATTGTTCCCTTAGCTTAAGCCTACATCTCAAATATAAAACACTTCTTTGGATCCTAGGAAAATAAAACATAATAAAGGGGTGAGCTCAGATGCTCAATAAGGGTAAATAATTTAGCAGAAGATAACAATAACAATAGGCATGGTGAATAATTGAAAAGACATTATTTTAAAAATAATAAACATGAACACTTTATGGAAGAAATATGAGTTGAGTAAATAATGCCATAATAAAACAAAGTCATGGGTATTCTACTAGTCAAATAACCACATGAACTGTCAATATTATTTTCATAATGAGTGAACGTATAATGCTAGACATTCTGAATGATTTTGTCAAGGCCACATCCAAGGCATTTAAAAATAAATAAGGCCATAGCCAAAACCATATATATAATTGGGAAAGGCCTCATCCAATTACATGTCTAATTGTCTCATGAGACCTATTGAAGCATCTAAGAGCTATAGTGGGTTCCACTCATCACTTACTATCTCCAATACATTCCTCATATGAAAAGGTTGAAACATAACATAATCATTCATATTAGAACTAGCATACGAAATGTCAACACTTTAACCATAAACCATGAATGGTTTAAAAATAACACATCCAGAGACAAACATATCACACAAACTTCAATAAAATATTGAATATTTGGATCATAATAAACCAACTTCAAACAAATTTAAAATCCATCAAAGGATGTTGACATAGATGAAAATGATTTTTAAAACTCATTGAGAAACATATCCATTATTCTTGAAAACATTTAAAAGTCACACAATTTAGAAAGGAATAAATTTAATGAAATTTTTGAATCAAAGTGTCCCATAACACATTGAATCTTCTTAATGGAATTAAGATTTTAAAAACATTCATGTCTATATAAATAAATCCTTAAAAACCATTTTGATAACATTAACGTTAATTGAAATGGTTTAGAAATATAAATCATTAAAACATTTAAAATGAATATCTAGATAAATATACCCCCTAATTAAACTTTAAAATTTTCCTTTTGAAAATATTTTTATGAAATATGGGTATCTATGATAAGTATTTCCCAGAAAATACTTACACATGGACAATCTTGGATAATAATGACATTGAGGAAATAACCCTTACCGATTTGGTAACTTACAAATCATACATCCCATGAAAGAAAAATCATAAAATGAAGATGTAAAACCCATATGATAAATTATATTACACAAATAATACAATCATGGGTAGTACATACACCACTCAAAAGGAAATAGTGGCATTTATAGCATGGATCTCATTGGAATAAAAAGTGAGATGAAAACCCCTTACCTTGTACTTTCCTTTAGTCTAGGGTACGTTTAACCTCTTGTATAATGACCATAGTATGTTATTAAATTATAAAAGAAAAATATTCATATTTATTACAACATACAAGATTTTTTTATGAATTTATACTTCCCATTAATAATAAATTCATTGTTAAAGAAACATTTTGGGTAATAATCACTTTCTTTATCGTACGTGTTTTACCTTGTTATTATTGATCGTATCATTTAGATCATGATTTAAATACTTACCGAATATAAAATTTGATTTATATATCTTATATATTTAGAATATAAATATGTATAATATATAGATATATGAAATGGAAACACTATTCATGGAGACGGTAGTCCGTACGTACGCATGGACGTTGTTTCCGTTTTCATTATCGTATTGAATGAAAGAAAGTGATTGAGATATATGTAAATAAATATACATATATATACACATATATATTTATATATATCCGGTAGAATTATTATGTCATATATTACATAATTATCAATAATATTTTTTTTTTAAATCATCGTTTAATGGTGAATGTGGAAACGAATCTCATCACGTCATTGAGACGATAAAACATACGTACACACAAGCGACAGTATCAATTCTTTCATGATAAAAAGGTTTATAATTGGATGGTAAATTAATTATATAGAAACATTATAATGTTATTTTCATTATATATATACAAAATACTCCTCATTATATCCATAAAAATAACATAGTGTTGAATAACAAATTACACCATGATGTAGAGGTGGTAATCCGTATGTACGCACGTATAGTGTCTTTGTCATTCATATGATGGATAGAATAATGAATATGGTCGTACCATTTTTATAAAAACATCATAGTTTATATAATATATTGGAGGTATTATTTTATAATGGAAATAACAAAGAAAGAGGAAGTGGAAGATGAAAAGAACTTGAAAGAGGTGATGAAATATTTATCTCTTCTTCAGGTTCTTTCTTTTGATTTGATAAAAAGGGCTCCTTAGGTTCGATTTTTGAATAAACTAATTCCTATAGGTTGAATTGAGGAAAGTTGGGAGGATATTAGGGAATGGGTTGGCTGAGCCAAATGGCTTTGGAGGTGTGATTTGGATCGAATGGGAAGTGCCCTTTTATAAGAGGTTGAGGGTCACTTTAGGAAAAGATTAAAGTATTAATTTATTATACTATCATATTAGGATTATAATGGATAAAAATGAATTCAGTTTATACCTTATGTGGTTATGGGTCGACATCCTTTCAACCAATAGGTTTCAGAAAAGTTCAAGTTACCATTTTAACCTTATCATTTAGTTTTAATTCTTAGTTAAATAGTTTGACATTTATCATGTCTCTTTGTATTTTTATATTATAGGGTTAATAAACTAACTATAAACTACAAATAAAACCCAATTGGTTCATTAATGATATAAATATCATTATATAAGTCCTTTGGCTGAACAGTAGATTTTTAGGAATATTATATCAATTAATAATACAAACTTGTCATATTAACCTATAAAATTCTTGGATAGCATCAAAAATTTCAAAATATATTTATTTTATTATTTATAATACCTTATTTGATTCTTTCATTAATAAGGAATATACTACACAATCATTGTGTCATAAATATATTTAATTATTAAATGTCTAAAAATTATAAATAAAACACAATTATGAAGTAAATCTTTTTATATTTCTAATGAATATTTATAGTCTAAGAGATAACATATATAACACTATTTAAAAATTGTTTTACTAAAAGATATATGCTTATGTCATTTTTGTATTTTCTTTAACTTAATTAATATAAAGTGTCATTATCACATATAATTGGCTCTATGGGGTCCCAAAATCGACCCAAGGTTTCCCATGGTCGGAAATGTATTAGCCAATAGGGTTAGGACACGTGTTAGGGTAATTTAATATTATTACAATATTATTTTAACTATTATTTACCGGATTTACCCTTTAACCAAGGTAAATAAACTATTTACCAAATTAATTATTAAAAATGTGTAACAACCCAAGGTTTTATAGTACGTTATTTATTCAAAGTAATTAAATAACTTGCACTACACACAACACCAAGTTCTAACGCACCATGACTTACCAAAAAAGCCGTTGAAAAGCGGTTATGAATAGTATTAACTGAATTTTGATCTTTATATAATCCTTATAATTTTAGAATACATATTATGAGTTTCTTAGACATAATGTAAGAACACATACATTTTTTCAGATAAAATAAGTATTTTTCAAAATGTGCAATTTTACCGCCTTTTAATGGAAAAGCCTTTCTAAATACAATATTTGAAACTTTTATATATTAAATTTGACAAAATAAAATTACACTTTAGAATCGGGACATAATAATTTAGTTTTAATAAAGTTTTTTACTTTTCTGATAATGTTCATGTTTGGGCGAATAGTGACAAATACTATATTTTTACTGCAAACAAATTTTTAAATCAAAATAAATTATATTGTCAAATTATACATTTTAATGGTTTGGAAGTATAAATAGATTATATTTTTACCATTTAATACAATTATGTTCATTGTATGTAAGTTCACTTTGAAATTGGACATAAATGAGTGTCAATCTTTTGGTAGTTATTATTTCTTAAAAGTAGGCCTTTTGGTTTTAACAGCGGGAAATAATTCTAAATTAATAAATACAACTTATATGTTTTGAATTTGGTAAAATAGAATTAACTATTGAATTAATAATAACAAAACTATTTAGGATAAATGCTTGGTATTTTTTTGAAAACTTTTATTTTTTGATGAATTGTGAAAAACACTGAGTTATAGTTTAAAACCAAATTTTTATTTAAATAATTAATTTTTTATTTAAATTTATTTTATGTAAAAATAGATACATAATACCTATATAAGTTCAATTTAGATCATTGGATTCATTTTATAATAATTTTAGATATATAAAAATTTTATTGAACTATTCACAGTCTTTTACCCACCACATAGGAGAATTTGCAAATACACATAAAAGTTAATTATACCGCTTCTATGAGTGGAATTTCGAAAATCTGAGAGACACGGTTAATATTAAGGAGTAAAATTTGAGTCAATAAGATAAATATAATTTTTGTTGAATAGTAACATTTTACTTTTATTTACCACGTTAAAAAGTAAATAGGGTAATTAAAGGTAGAAATGATGTTATTATTACCATAAAACATGTCCTAATTTTATTGGCTAAGTATAATTAGGCCAAAAAAAACCTTAGGAATAAAATATGAACCTCTTTGGTCCACATGGATTAGATTAGGAAATTTATTATTATTTAATTCAAAGAACAGTTAAAAGAGTTAAAATCATTGTTTAATAACTAAAACATTTTTAATATAGGGTTATACATAAAAAAAATTCAATTATAAATATTCATTAGAAATATAAAAAAAATTCCTAAATAATGGTATTTTATTGGTAATTTTTAGACATTAAATAATTTAATTTATTTATGACACAATGTTGATGTAGTAATTATTTTATTAGTGAAATATTAAAATAATTGATATTATAAATACCCAAATAAATATAATTTGAGACTTTTAATGAATTCCAAGATTTTTATGGGTTAATTTAACATTTTAGAATCAATTAAATGAATTTGGTTCTATTTAATAAAGTTATCAAGACTTTATCAAAAATATATTATTAAATAGTGTCAAAATTGACAGAAAGGAGTTTTTAAAACCAATATTATATTATTAATTGATATAATATTCTTAAAAATCTAAGGTTCGGCCAAAGGACTTATATTATGATACTTATGTCATTAATGAACCACTTGGGGTTCTCTTGGTAGTTTATAGTATGTTTAATAACCATATAATATAAAAATACAAAGAGACTTGGTAAATTTCAAACTATTTAACTAAGTGTTAAATACAAAAGATAAGAGTAAAAAAATGAACCAAAATTGTCTAAAACTTATTGGTTGAGTTTTTTGCGACCTATCCCAACCTTATACTTTTAATAAAATAGTTTGGAGCCATTAGAAACTGAAGATGATTTTATTATAAAATAATACTTTATGTTTTTTCTAAAGAGCCCCTCCCCCCCTTAAAAAGGACACCATTGCTAACCAATTCCTCACACCTATCAGGACTTTTGGCTCATTCAACCTCTGCCCAATTAAGTTCACTACATTTTTTCCTCATCATAGAAGCATTACTTTAGGCAGAAGGCACTTCAAGTGTCCTTTTTGGTTCAAACCAAAGGGAGTTACCCAAATTAAAGGTAACGATTTCTCTTAGCTTCTTTTATTTTATTTTACTTCTCCAACACCTAAACCCATCTTATTATTTTCTTTTGTAAAAAATCCAGTATCCTAAATATACTAATATATTGTTATGAGAATTATTATAACTACACTTACACACATCTCTATCTAATGGGTGATGAACATAATGTTTCTGTGGATGTAAACCAAACGCCTCAAGAAATGATGATTTTTCAATTATCTCCTACCACCTCTCATGGTGGCCATTATGATGGAAATATAATTAAATATGATATTAATGACATTTATTTTATATATAAGCTTATATAATTCCATTTTATAGCATACCAGTATTCGTTTCATGTTGTAAATATATACGATAATTTCATTTGAGGAAGTGCGGACTACCACCCCCTCAAAGTGATATGACTCGTTCATACCATACATGAGACGTATAAAGGATGGTTTTAATGAACTTAAGTAAAATATAAAAGATATTATATTATACTGGAATAATAATATACCTATGTATCATTTATTTTCTATTCCTTTTAAAATGAAAATGAAATAGAAGTAGCGTTCGTGCGTACGTACGGACTACCATCTCCACGAATGTGATGAAATTCATTCCCCATCATATCAATTCAAGACTAATTCTTATTTAAAGATTAAAAGTAATTTTTAAGGACTTGATATCATTCTTTACATGAATAAGATACAACCTATACATAACAAACATGACTTACGTAACGAATCATATAAAGGAAAATGAATCAGTTAACACCCGAAACGACGATAATACTAAAATATTATTAACATAGCAATATTAAAAGATAATATATGATATCATATTTATGTATATGATTCTTGTATAATTTAATATAAATGATTTAACTATTAAATATGAGGTGAACCTACACTCTATGAAGGAAAATTACAAGGTAATGGTTTATTTCACAATCTCTTCATTATCCGAGGTTGTTTATACATAATTTTGTACTGGGACCTCTTTATCATCCACATACATGTTTCTTAAAAATGTATTTCAAAACATTCTTACTATTTTACAGAATATGGGTTAAATTCATTTATACCCTTGTTTTACTTTTTATAAGAAGTTTATAAAGGAATCTTTACATCATTTTCCAAACAAGGACCCTTCTAACCTTTTCGACAAATTAAGGTATGAATATCTTTTTTTAAAATTTATACGTCAGGCGCGGCTATTTTCCACCATTGTAAAATATTATAAGCTTCCCTTATAAGCTTATAATAATATTTTCAAAGTAATTTTTTTATTTTATAATTATTTGACTTTAAATGATTTCAGAAAAAGAGATATTTCTCTCAAATAGTTTTCATTTCATCTATGTCAACATCCTTTGATGGATTTTAAGCTTATTTGAAGTTGATTTATTATGATACAAAACATTCGTATTGTATTGAAGGATTTGTGATGTGTTTGACTATGGATGTGTTATTTTTATACCATTCATGGTTTCGGGAGAAAGTATTGACATTTCGTATGATAGTTTTAATACTAATGTTTATGTTATGTTTAATGTAACGCCCCGACCCCAGTTACCCAGAGTCGGTGCATTAATTACCTAACATTGGCATGATCACAAGAAAGATTAAATCTCGAAAGACCGATTGGTTTAGTAGCCTTGGAAACACTAGATACATTCATAAGTTTTACATTACATCATCAAAATAAAAAAACTACTACAACAACATATTGTCTCCATAGTCCATACTATTAACCCCTCATAATATCCCTGCAAGTCATTCATAATTTACTTCTTCACATCCTGGGAAAATAAAACATAGAAAAGGGGTGAGCTCAAATGCCCAGTAAGGATAACAATATAGAGGAAACTTTCATAAATAAGAATAAACATTTAAGGCAATGTATAACTAAAACAAAAGCCTTTTAAACTTTAAATTCAACATAGTATGGCATAAATAAAATGAAATAATGCCATTTACTTATTCACATGGATATTCTACTAATCGAATAATCACATGCAATATCAATAACCACTTTCATAATGATGGAATGCATAATGCCAGACTATCATAACCACATAGCCAAGGCCTCGTGCCAAGACTACAAATAAGATTTTTCCAAGGCCTTGTGCCAAGACACTAGTTTGTCTCATGAGACCTACCGATGCATCTAGGAGCTATAGCGGGCTCCACCCGTCACATATTAAGTCCAATGCATTCCCATATGAAAAGGTTTAAACATAACATAAAAATTCGTATTAAAACTAGCATACGAAATGTCAATACTTTCACTATAAACCATGAATGGTATATAAAAAATAGCACGTCCACAGTCAAACATATCACAAAACCTTCAATACAATATAAAAGTTTTGTATCATATTATATCATCCTCAAATAAGCGTAAAATCCATTAAAGGATGTTGACATAGATGAAATCAAAACTCTTTTTAAAGAAATATCTCTTTCTATTTTGAAATCATTTAAGAGACATATATTTATAAAATAAAAAATTTTCTTTGAAAATATTCTTATAAGCTTGTAAGGGAAGCTTTGACGATTTTATAGTGGCGGAAAATAACCGCACCCGCCGTATAAGTTAAAAAAACATTTTTATCTTAATTATGTCGAAAAGGTTAAAAAACACCTTGTTTGGAAAACGACGGAAAGATTCCCTTATAAACCTCTTATAAAAAGACAAACAAGGGTATAAATGACTTTAACCCATATTCTTTTAAATATCAAAAATGTTTTGAAATACATTTTGAAGAAACATGGACGTGGATGATAACGAGATCCCAGTAGATTATTACGTATAAACAACCTCGGATAATGAAGAGATTCTGAAATAACCCTTACCTTGTACTTTTCCTTGGTTGGGGTAGGTTAAACTCCTGTATAATGGTGAAATAATTGTTATTAAATTATACAAGAATCATATACATTCATATGATATCATATATGATCTTTTAACATTGCTTTGTTAACAATATCTTAGATTTATCGTTGTTTCGGGTGTTAACTTACTCGTTTTCTTTTATATGTTTTGTTACGTAAGTCGTGTTTTTCATGGATAGGTTGTATCTTATTCATATACAGAATGATATCATGTCCCTAAAAATTATTTTTAAATCATCAAATGATAATTATACTTGAATGGATACGACAAAGAATGAATCTCATCGCGTTCGTGGAGACGGTAGTCCGTACGTACGCACGAGCGACAATATCATTCTTTTGATATTAAAATAATATATAAATGGATGTTATATCATATATAAAGAATAATTAAC
Organism: Viscum album; assembly: GCA_963277665.1. Taxonomy (NCBI): domain Eukaryota; kingdom Viridiplantae; phylum Streptophyta; class Magnoliopsida; order Santalales; family Viscaceae; genus Viscum; species Viscum album. Next base: position 386,062,958 of record OY728141.1, on the reverse strand, counting down.
ATGTTATATTTATTATTTATATGAGTTGCACATCATTATTATACCCATCCAAATAATAATATATTGAATAACAATTACACCACGACGTGGAGACGGTAAGCCGTACGTATGCTCGTATGGTGAAATGTCATTCAAATGGTGGATAGAATACTGAATATGGTTGTACCATATTTACAATAACATCACAGTATATGTGAGATACTGGAGTTATTATTTTAGAATGGTAAGAACAAAGAAAGAATAAGTGGAAGAAGAAAGGAACTTGAAAAGGGGTGGTGAAAACATTACCTCTTCTTCGGATTCTTCCTTTTGATTTGATCAAAAGGGCTCCTTAGGTTGGATTTCTGATCAAACTAAGGCCTATAGGTTGTAGTGAGAGAAGTTGGGAGAGTATTTGGGCAAAGTTTGGCCGAGCCAAGTGGCTTGAGAGGTGTGAGGAATGAGTAGAAGTGGTCTCCTTTTATAAGGGAGAGGAGGGGCTCTTTAGGAAAGAGTGAAAGTATTACTTTATAATATAATTATATTCGGTTTATAATGGTCCAAAAATCATTGAGGTCGAAGATAAGATGACTCATTTTCTAAATAACCTCAACCAATAAGAATTGGACAGGTTTTAGATAATATTTTAATCATTATAATCTTATTTATTTAAATGATTTATTAATGAGGTAAACATTTCATCATTATTGTGTCATTATTAATTTAAATTATTTGATGTCTAAAAATTATAAATAAAATATCATTATGTAGGAAATCTTTTTAGATTTCTAATTAATATTTATAATCGAAAATCCAACATGTATAACCCTATGTAAAAATTGTTCTTCTAAAAGATGTAAGCTTATGCCATTTTTATTTTTATTTTAACTTTATTAATATAATGTGTCCCTACCACATACAAGTGGCTCTAAGGGGTCCCCAAATCGACCCAAGGATTCCCATGGTCGGGTATGTGTCCACCAATAAGGTTAGGACACGTTTTATGGTAATTTTGTATTATTATAATATTATTTTTAACCCTTATTTACCGGATTTACCCTTAAACATGGTAAATAAAATATTTACCGCAGTAATTATTCAAAATGTCTAAAAATAAAAGTTACCTATTTACACAATTTGAACATCCTGATTCAAAATATGGAATCCATTTTCCTAAATTCAAAACACAGAAGTGGAAGAAATTAATTTAAAATTAATTCCCGCTGTCAAAACAAAAAGCGTATTTTTAAGAGATAATAACTATCAAAAGATTGACACTTGTTTATGTTCGGTTTAATTGTAAAATTATGTCCAATGACCAACATTATATTAAATGGTAAAAAATATATTCTAAATATACTTTAAAACTACTAAAATTCATAATTTATCACTATTAATTATTTTGATTAAAAAAGTTGTTTTTAATTAAAATTTAGTAATTTTCACTATTCATCAAAATATGAAAGTTATCCGAAAAGTACCAAAATTTCACCATAGGCTAAATTCAATATTCCGAATCCAAAAATGAAGTCCATTTTGAAATATAAAATATATATGATTTCAAAAAGTAGGTATTACTATTCACAACGGCTAGTTTAATTAGTTGTGGTGTGTGTTAGAACTCGAGGTTGCGTACAACACACGTTATCGCATTATTCGAAGGGAAACGTACCGTGGAAGCTTGGGGTGTTACATTCTCCCCTCCTTCAAATAATTGCGTCCTCAAAATTTCTAGGGTATTACTGCATAAAAAGACTCGGGTGGTTCTTCATCATAAGTTCCTCGGGTTCCCACATTGCCTCTTCCATCTTATGATTTCTCCACAAAACTTTTACCAGACGCGTCGTCCGGTTTCTCAGTACTTGTTCTCTTGTATCAAGAATCCTGACAGGCTCTTCACAATAAGATAGATTGGGTTCCAGTTCTAATTCTCATAGGTGAGTACATGCGTTGGGTCAGGCATTTATTTTCTCAACAGAGATACATGGAACACATCGTGAACTTTGGAGAGACTTGGGGGCATTGCCAATCGGTAAGCTACATCCCCAATTCGTTCTAGAATTTCGAAAGGTCCGATGTACCTGGGACTCAATTTACCTTTCTTACCAAAACGTATGACTCCCTTCCATGGAGATACCTTCAGGAAAACATGATCACCAACTTGAAATTCCAAATCCTTCCTTCGATTATCGGCATAGCTCTTCTGCCTACTTTGAGCTGCTTTGATGTGATTTTGGATTACCTTCACCTTTTCCACCGTTTCCTCCACCAGTTCTGGGCCTACAAGTTTTCTTTCACCAACCTCATCCCAACAGGTTGGTGTACGACATCTCTTTCCATATAACGCTTCATATGGTGCCATCTGAATACTCGAATGGAAGCTATTGTTATAATAGAATCAACAAATAAAGAGGAAGTGGAAGATGAAAAGAACTTGAAAGAGGTGATGAAATATTTACCTATTCTTCAGGTTCTTTATTTTTATTTGATCAAAAGGTATCATTAGGTTGGCTTTATAATCAAATTAATGCCTCTAGGTTGAAGTGAGGGAATTTTGGAGGATATTTGGGCAGGTTTTGGCCGATCCAAATGGCTTTGGAGGTGTGATTTTGAGAGAAGGGGATGTTACCTTTTATATGAGGGGTGAGGGTCAGTTTAGGAAAAGGTTAAAGTATTAATTAATTAGACAATCATATATGGTTTATAATGGCTGAAAATGAATTTATTTTGAGGCTTATGAAGTTATGGGTCAATATCCTTTCATCCAATAGGTTTCAGACATGTTTAGGTTACCATTTTAACCTTATCTTTTAGTTTTAACTCTTAGTGAAATAGTTTGACATTTACCATGTCTCTTTGTATTTTTATATTATATGGTTAATAAGCTTACTATAAACTACCAAGATAACCCCTAGTGGTTCTTTAATGATATAACTATAATTATATAAATCTATTGGATGAACAATATATTTTTATGAATATTATATCAATTAATAATATAATATTTGTTTTAAAAACTCTTTTATGTCAATTTTGATACTATTTAATAATTTAATTTATTAAGTTCATAAAAACTTTATTTATCCAAAATACATTAATTTAATAAATCCTAAATTTTCATATTAACCTATAAAATTCATGGATCAAATCCAAACATTCTAATTATATTTATTTTAATATTTATAATACCATTTATTTGATTCTTTCATTAATAAGGAATATACTGCACCATCATTGTGTAACAAATAAATTTAATTATTCAATGTCTAAAAATTAGAAATAAAATACAATTATGTATTAAATCTTTTTAGATATATACTTAATATTAATAGTCTATGATATAACATATATAACCTTATGTAAAAATTATTTTACTAAAAGATATATGCTTATGTCATTTTTGTATTTTCTTTAACTTAATTAATATAAAGTGTCATTATCAAATACAAGTGGCTCCATGGGGACCCAAAATCGACCCAAGGATTTCCATGGTTAGAAATTTATCATCCAATAGGGTTATTACATTTGTTAGGGTAATTTAATATTATTATAATATTATTTTTAACCATTATTTATCGAAATTACCCTTTAACGATGGTAAATAATATATTTACCGATGTAATTATTCAAAATGTCAAAAATAAAAGTTACCTATTTACACAACTTGGAACTCTTGATTCTAAATATGGAATTTATTTTTTTAAATTCAAAACACATAAGTGTCGAAAATTAATTTAAAATTAATTCCCGTTGTCAAAACAAAAAGCGTGTATTTAAGAAATAATAACTATCAAAAGATTGACACTTGTTTATGTCCATTTTAAATGTGAAATTACCTCCAATGACCAACATTGAATTAAATGTTAAAAATATAATATAATTATACTTTAAAACCACTAAATAGTATAATTTTTCACTATAAATTATTTCGATTAAAAAAGTTGTTTTTGATTAAAGTTTAGTATTTTTCACTATTCATCAAAAACTGATTGTTTTTAGAAAACTACCAAAAATTTATTGAGACTAAATTTTTATGCCCCGATTGTATTGAAGAATATTATTTTGTCAAACTAATTATATAAAATTTTCAAATATTGGATTTAAAAAGGGTTCGCTATTAAAAGGCAGTAAAATTATATTTTTTGAAATATACTTATTTTATCTGAAAAAAATGAATTTGTTCATACATTATGTCTAAAAACTCATAATATGGATTCTAAAATTATAAGGATTTTATATAGTTCAAAATTAAGTTAATAATATTCATAACCGCATTTGAACGACTATTTTGGTAAGTAATGGTGCGCTTGAACTCGATGTTGCGTGTAGGGAATGTTATTGAATTACATTGAAGAAATAACGTACTATGAAATCATGGGGTGCTACATTACCCCCTCCTTCAATAAATAGTGTCCTCTAAATTTCAAATTGTTCTTTGAAAATAAAAGGTTAAAAATAGAAAAATAGCTTTGTGGAAAACCCACACAGGAAATTGGGTTAATAAAATTTAGTCTTAATAAAATGGAAAGGGAAATGATAGAGTCACCACAAAATTATGATTTCGATTAGGAGAATATTGGTGGAAATTATAGACACATAATTATAGGAAAAATTAAATATTTATAGGGAGTGATTGAGGTCATCAATCACAAACAGGTGTAAAATTGAGGGTCTCAAAGCCGTCAATCTATGATGATTTAAAATATCATCGGTTCAACAAAACATAAGGTATTAGGATAACACATTTTTGGTTTTAAGGTCCCTTACCTAAGGTTTAATAATAAATTTACTCATAGAACAAGAGGGAAAAAATATACATGAAAAGTAGAGTTTCATCCTTCAACTAATTTCTACACCAAACTTCTCATTCACTCCAAAAGACAATAGAAATTAAAAATATTATATTTATCCAAATCATAATGGGTTCCAAAAAAATAATTTATTATTCACATGTCAGACCTTTTAAAAAAGAAACTACATTAAAAAATCCATGACATCACGTAGGACAATGGTAGGTGATGCACCCTTGTCTCCCTTCGGTTGAAGGTTCAAGTCTCGCAGCCTTGCCGGACGTGACTGGTTGTTGCCCGACCTCTGGGTTGTCCTTTTTATGACAATCCAAAAATAACCTTAACAATTGTATCCAATTTCTAACTTAATCCATTCCATCCTTTGGACTTATACAAAATACTTATATCCAAACTCACAGTCCAAAATTTATATGGAATTTAAACATAATGGAGATCCTTTTTTCCACATAATAACATGTGAACCCCTTCATCATGTATTCTTTTAAAACATTGTAACACCTTGAATAACTATAAAAAATTATTTATTACATTAATACTCCCTTATTTTTATAGAATAATGGAATTATTTTTTATATCCAAAAGTTTTGAATATTCCAACAATGATGAAATAAAAAAACTATTAATCAGCTCCAAGGAAGTCATGAATATCCAATATAATTTATCCAAATCAACCATCTCTTATTCCAAAATCACTACCTCATTACTAGGACCATATTAAGGATTACCTTTCCTTTAACCATGTATTTTTTAAAAAGTGTAGCTTACTATTAAGTCACTTTTCTTAAAACCATATAATCTAAAATCTTGAATAAAATAGTACTGCAGTATAATCCTTATTTATCTCCATATTTTATATAACCAACATATTGATGATACAACACTAAAATGAAATAATTCTATAATAAAAACATAAGATCACAAGTCATTCCACTTCATATTATGTAGTATCATTACTTTATTATTATCCAATAGCATCATTTGCGGTATACTCTGATTACCGGGACGTTGATTCACGTAGTTTCCCAACACCTTGTAGATGATGCATTTTACATTTGAAACCTTTTTATTACCCTTACAATCACGTACATGGTGTCCTTATTCGCCACAATTATAACAAACACTCATTCCCTTTAAGAATTTACCAAGGTTATTATTTCCACATTTATCATATATGGGAAAATCCTTCCTTCCTCTCTTCTCTTTATCCATCTTTCTATCTACCATCCTTTTCTTCTCTTACTTCCCTTCAAAGACATAAGACTCATAAATTTCATTAATTATATTATTAACACATGATATTATTTTCTTCATATGATTAGAATATGTGGGATAGTATTTCTACTCTAAATGTTGGCTTAATACCATGAAATATATGATCCTTCTTAATCTTTTGATCATGAGTATTACTGGAGTTCTCATTCCTTCTACTGGGCACCATTTATAAACAATGGCATACACTAGATTAGTTTATCAATCACAATAAATAATTCAATACTTTTAAAGAACGTAACATAAATGGAATAGTTTTTGGATATAATCCATAATCATAAAAATGTTTTCTTCGAGAAGGTATATACTCATAAAGCCTTGAAAATGATTTGTAAAGAAAATGAGAATTATCCTAGGAATATAACCTTGGAGTGTCGTAACCAAGAGTGTAGCAAGACCCATTGTCGTGCACCAGTTCCCCTTCGAGTCTAGCTCAAAGCGGTGTTTTCGTGTTTTACCCCTAAATACATCTGTGCCAAAGCCGCCTCTACCTGCTCATATCCAGATAGGGATTTACTTCTTGGAAAACACAAAAAATCTATACATTACCAAAATTCTAATAAGTTCTTCTATACTAATCCTCAAAGATTATCTTAGGGTAATGTTCTCTAATCAGAGTTTATCTAAATATAGTTTCGAATATTGTTGCTAAACTTCCTCTTATACCAAATGTAATGCCCCAACCCTAGATTCCCAAAGTCGGTGCATTATTTTATTACATTGGAATGATTACAAGGAATCAAGTCCCGAATAACTGACCAGTTTAGCAGTCTTAGAAAATAGATTATATACATGAACGTTACATTAGACTTTCTAACATACAAAAAATAATAATCTTTTGAGAACGCCATTGTTCCCTTAGCTTAAGCCTACATCTCAAATATAAAACACTTCTTTGGATCCTAGGAAAATAAAACATAATAAAGGGGTGAGCTCAGATGCTCAATAAGGGTAAATAATTTAGTAGAAGATAACAATAACAGTAGGCATGGTGAATAATTGAAAACACATTATTTTAAAAATAATAAACATGAACACTTTATGGAAGAAATATGAGTTGAGTAAATAATGCCATAATAAAACAAAGTCATGGGTATTCTACTAGTCAAATAACCACATGAACTGTCAATATTATTTTCATAATGAGTGAATGTATAATGCTAGACATTCTGAATGATTTTGTCAAGGCCACATCCAAGGCATTTAAAAATAAATAAGGCCATAGCCAAAACCATATATATAATTGGGAAAGGCCTCATCCAATTACATGTCTGATTGTCTCATGAGACCTATTGATGCATCTAGGAGCTATAGTGGGTTCCACTCGTCACTTACTATCTCCAATACATTCCTCATATGAAAAGGTTGAAACATAACATAATCATTCATATTAGAACTAGCATACGAAATGTCAACACTTTAACCATAAACCATGAATGGTATAAAAATAACACATCCAGAGACAAAAATATCACACAAACTTCAATACAATATTGAATATTTGGATCATAATAAACCAACTTCAAACAAATTTGAAATCCATCAAAGGATGTTGACATAGATGAAAATGATTTTTAAAACTCATTGAGAAACATATCCATTTTTCTTGAAAACATTTAAAAGTCACACAATTTAGAAAGGAATAAATTTAATGAAATTTTTGAATCAAAGTGTCCCATAACACATTGAATCTTTTTAATGGAATTAACATTTTAAAAACATTCATGTCTATATAAATAAATCCTTAAAAACCATTTTGATAACATTAACATTAATTGAAATGGTTTAGAAAGATAAATTTTTAAAACATTTAAAATGAAGATCTAGATAAATATACCCCCTAATTAAACTTTAAAATTTTCCTTTTGAAAATATTTTTATGAAATATGGGTATCTATGATAAGTATTTCCCAGAAAATACTTACACAAGGACAATCTTGGATAATAATGAGATTGAGGAAATAACCCTTACCGATTTGGTAACTTACAAATCATACATCCCATGAAAGAAAAATCATAAAATGAAGATGTAAATACCCATATGATAAATTATATTACACAAATAATACAATCATGGGTAGTACATACACCACTCAAAAGGAAATAGTGGCATTTATAGCATGGATCTCACTGGAATAAAAAGTGAGATGAAAACCCCTTACCTTGTATTTTCCTTTAGTCTAGGGTACGTTTAACCTCTTGTATAATGACCATAGTATGTTATTAAATTATAAAATAAAAATATTCATATTTATTACAACATACATGATTTTTTATGAATTTATACTTCCCATTAATAATAAATTCATTGTTAAAGTAACATTTCGGGAAATAATCACTTTCTTTATCGTACGTGTTTTACCTTGTTATTATTGATCGTATCATTTAGATCATGATTTAAATACTTACCGAATATAAAATTTGATTTATATATCTTATATATTTAGAATATAAATATGTATAATATATAGATATATGAAATGGAAACACTATTCATGGAGACGGTAGTCCGTACGTACGCATGGACGTTGTTTCTGTTTTCATTATCATATTGAATGAATGAAAGTGATTGAGATATATGTAAATAAATATACATATATATACACATATATATTTATATATATCCGGTAGAATTATTATGTCATATATTACATAATTATCAATAATATATTTTTTTAAAATCATCGTTTAATGGTGAATGTGGAAACGAATCTCATCACGTCATTGAGACGATAAACCATACGTACACACAAGCGACAGTATCATTTCTTTCATGATAAAAAAGTTTATAATTGGATGGTAAATTAATTATATAGAAACATTATAATGTTATTTTCATTATATATATACAAAATACTCCTCATTATATCCATAAAAATAACATAGTGTTGAATAACAAATTACACCATGATGTAGAGGCGGTAATCCGTATGTACGCACGTATAGTGACTTTGTCATTCATATGATGGATAGAATAATGAATATGGTCGTACCATTTTTATAACAACATCATAGTTTATATAATATATTGTAGGTATTATTTTATAATGGAAATAACAAAGAAAGAGGAAGTGGAAGATGAAAAGAACTTGAAAGAGGTGATGAAATATTTATCTCTTCTTCAGGTTATTTCTTTTGATTTGATAAAAAGGGCTCCTTAGGTTCGATTTTTGAATAAACTAATGCCTATAGGTTGAATTGAGGAAAGTTGGGAGGATATTCGGGAATGGGTTTGCTGATCCAAATGGCTTTGGAGGTGTGATTTGGATCGAATGGGAAGTGCCCTTTTATAAGAGGGTGAGGGTCACTTTAGGAAAAGATTAAAGTATTAATTTATTATACTATCATATTAGGATTATAATGGATAAAAATGAATTCAGTTAATACCTTATGTGGTTATGGGTCGACATCCTTTCAACCAATAGGTTTCAGAAAAGTTTAAGTTACCATTTTAACCTTATCTTTTAGTTTTAATTCTTAGTTAAATAGTTTGACATTTATCATGTCTCTTTGTATTTTTATATTATAGGGTTAATAAACTAACTATAAACTACAAATAAAACCCAATTGGTTCATTAATGATATAAATATCATTATATAAGTCCTTTGGCGGAACAGTAGATTTTTAGGAATATTATATCAATTAATAATACAAACTTGTCATATTAACCTATAAAATTCTTGGATAGCATCAAAAATTTCAAAATATATTTATTTTATTATTTATAATACCTTATTTGATTATTTCATTAATAAGGAATATACTACACAATCATTGTGTCATAAATATATTTAATTATTAAATGTCTAAAAATTATAAATAAAACACAATTATGAAGTAAATCTTTTTAGATTTCTAATGAATATTTATAGTCTAAGAGATAACATACATAACACTATTTAAAAATTGTTTTACTAAAAGATATATGCTTATGTCATTTTTGTATTTTCTTTAACATAATTAATATAAAGTGTCATTATCACATATAAGTGGCTCTATGGGGTCCCAAAATCGACCCAAGGTTTCCCATGGTCGGAAATGTATTAGCCAATAGGGTTAGGACACGTGTTAGGGTAATTTAATATTATTATAATATTATTTTAACTATTATTTACCGGATTTACCCTTTAACCAAGGTAAATAAACTATTTACCAAAGTAATTATTAAAAATTTGTAACAACCCAAGGTTTTATAGTACGTTATTTATTCAAAGTAATTAAATAACTTGCACTACACACAACACCAAGTTCTAACGCACCATGACTTACCAAAAAAGCCGTTCAAAAGCGGTTATGAATAGTATTAACTGAATTTTGAACTTTATATAATCCTTATAATTTTAGAATACATATTATGAGTTTCTTAGACATAATGTAAGAACACATACATTTTTTCAGATAAAAGATGTATTTTTCAAAATGTGCAATTTTACCACCTTTTAATGGAAAATCCTTTCTAAATACAATATTTGAAACTTTTATATATTAAATTTGACAAAATAAAATTACACTTTAGAATCGGGACATAAGAATTTAGTTTTAATAAAGTTTATTATTTTTCTGATAATGTTCATATTTGGGCGAATAGTGAAAAATACTATATTTTTACTGCAAACAAATTTTTAAATCAAAATAATTTATATTGTTAAATTATACATTTTAATGGTTTCGAAGTATAAATAGATTATATTTTTACCATTTAATCCAATTATGTTCATTGTATGTAAATTCACTTTGAAATTGGATATAAATGAGTGTCAATCTTTTGGTAGTTATTATTTCTTAAAAGTAGGCCTTTTGGTTTTAACAGCGGGAAATAATTCTAAATTAATAAATACAACTTATATGTTTTGAATTTGGTAAAATAGAATTAATTATTGAAGTAATAATAACAAAACTATCTTAGGATAAATGCTTGGTATTTTTTTGAAAACTTTTATTTTTTGATGAATTGTGAAAAACACTGAGTTATAGTTTAAAACCAAATTTTTATTTAAATAATTAATTTTTTATTTAAATTTATTTTATGTCAAAATAGATACATAATACCTATATAAGTTCAATTTAATTCATTGGAGTCATTTTATAATAATTTTAGATATACAAAAATTTTATTGAACTATTCACCGTCTTCTACCCACCACATAGGAGAATTTGCAAATACACATAAAAGTTAATTATACCGCTTCTGTGAGTGGAATTTCGAAAATCTGAGAGACACAGTTAATATGAAGGAGTAAAATTTGGTTCAATAAGATAAAAATAATTTTTGTTGAATAGTAACATTTTACTTTTATTTACCACGTTAAAAAGTAAATAGGGTAATTAAAGGTAGAAATGATATTATTATTACCCTAAAACATGTCCTAATTTTATTGGCTAAGTATAATTAGACCAAAAAAACCTTAGGAATAAAATATGAACCTCTTTGGTCCACATGGATTAGATTAGGACATTTATTATTATTTAATTCAAAGAATAGTTAAAAGAGTTAAAATCATTGTTTAATAACTAAAACATTTTTAATATAGGGTTATACATAAGAAAAATTCAATTATAAATATTCATTAGAAATATAAAAAAATTCCTAAATAATGGTATTTTATTGGTAATTTTTAGACATTAAATAATTTAATTTATTTATGACACAATGTTGATGTAGTAATTATTTTATTAGTGAAATATTAAAATAATTGATATTATAAATACCCAAATAAATATAATTTGAGACTTTTAATGAATTCCAAGATTTTTATTGGTTAATTTGACATGTTAGAATCAATTAAATGAATTTGGTTCTATTTAATAAAGTTATCAAGACTTTATCAAAAATATATTATTAAATAGTGTCAAAATTGACAGAAAGGAGTTTTTAAAACCAATATTATATTATTAATTGATATAATATTCCTAAAAATCTGAGGTTCGGCCAAAGGACTTATATTATGATACGTATGTCATTAATGAACCACTTGGGGTTCTCTTGGTAGTTTATAGTATGTTTAATAACCATATAATATAAAAATACAAAGAGACTTGGTAAATTTCAAACTATTTAACTAAGAGTTAAATAGAAAAGATAAGAGTAAAACAATAAACCAAAATTGTCTAAAACTTATTGGTTGAGTTTTTTGCGACCTATCCCAACCTTATACTTTTAATAAAACAGTTTGGAGCCATTAGAAACTGAATATGATTTTATTATAAAATAATACTATATGTTTTTTCTAAAGAGCCCCTCCCCCCCTTATAAAAGGAAACCATTGCTAACCAATTCCTCACACCTATCAAGACTTTTGGCTCATTCAACCTCTGCCCAATTAAGTTCAATACATTTTTTCCTCATCTTAGAAGCATTACTTTAGGCAGAAGGCACTTCAGGTTTCCTTTTTGGTTCAAACCAAAGAGAGTTACCCAAATTAAAGGTAACGATTTCTCTTAGCTTCTTTTATTTTATTTTACTTCTCCAACACCTAAACCCATCTTATTATTTTCTTTTGTAAAAAATCCAGTATCCTAAATATACTAAGATATTGTTATGAGAATTATTATAACTACACTTACACACATCTCTATCTAATGGGTGATGAACATAATGTTTCTGTGGATGTAAACCAAACGCCTCAAGAAACGACGATTTTTCAATTATCTCCTACCACCTCTCATAGTGGCCATTATGATGGAAATATAATTAAATATGATATTAATGACATTTATTTTATATATAAGCTTATATAATTCCATTTTATAGCATACCAGTATTCGTTTCATGTTGTATATATATACGATAATTTCATTTGAGGAAGTGCGGACTACCACCCCCTCAAAGTGATATGACTCGTTCATACCATACATGGGACGTATAAAGAATGGTTTTAATGAACTTAAGTAAAATATAAAAGATATTATATTATACTGGAATAATAATATACCTATGTATCATTTATTTTCTATTCCTTTTAAAATGAAAATGAAATAGAAGTAGCGTTCGTGCGTACGTACGGACTACCGTCTCCACGAATGTGATGAAATTCATTCCCCATCATATCCATTCAAGACTAATTCTTATTTGATGATTAAAAGTAATTTTTAAGGACTTGATATCATTATTTACATGAATAAGATACAACCTATACATAACAAACACGACTTACGTAACGAAGCATATAAAGGAAAATGAATCAGTTAACACCCGAAACGACGATAATACTAAAATATTATTAACATAGCAATATTAAAAGATAATATATGATATCATATTTATGTATATGATTCTTGTATAATTTAATATAAATGATTTAACTATTAAATATGAGGTGAACCTATACTCTATGAAGTAAAATTACAAGGTAATGGTTTATTTCACAATCTCCTCATTATCCGAGGTTGTTTATACATAATTTTGTACTGGGAACTCTTTATCATCCAAATCCATGTTTCTTAAAAATGTATTACAAAACATTCTTACTATTTTACAGAATATGGGTTAAATTCATTTATACCCTTGTTTTACTTTTTATATGAAGTTTATAAAGGAATCTTTACATCATTTTCCAAACAAGGACCCTTCTAACCTCTTCGACAAATTAAGGTAAGAATATCTTTTTTTAAAATTTATACGTCAGGCGCGGCTATTTTCCACCATTGTAAAATATTAGAAGCTTCCCTTATAAGCTTATAATAATATTTTAAAAGTAATTTTTTTTATTTTATAATTATTTGACTTTAAATGATTTCAGAAAAAGAGATATTTCTCTCAAATAGTTTTCATTTCATCTATGTCAACATCCTTTGATGGATTTTAATCTTATTTGAAGTTGATTTATTATGATACAAAACATTCGTATTGTATTGAAGGATTTGTGATGTGTTTGACTATGGATGTGTTATTTTTATACCATTCATGGTTTCAGGAGAAAGTATTGACTTTTCGTATGATAGTTTTAATACTAATGTTTATGTTATGTTTAATGTAACGCCCCGACCCCAGTTACCCAGAGTCGGTGAATTAATTACATAACATTGGCATGATCACAAGAAATATTAAATCTCGAAAGACCGATTGGTTTAGTAGCCCTGGAAACACTAGATACATTCATAAGTTTTACAATACATCATCAAAATAAAAAAACTACTACAACAACATATTGTCTCCATAGTCCATACTATTAACCCCTCATAATATCCCTGCAAGTCATTCATAATTTACTTCTTCACATCCTGGGAAAATAAAACATAGAAAAGGGGTGAGCTCAAATGCCCAGTAAGGATAACAATATAGCGGAAACTTTCATAAATAAGAATAAACATTTAAGGAAATGTATAACTAAAACAAAAGCCTTTTAAACTTTAACTTCAACATAGTATGGCATAAATAAAATGAAATAATCCCATTTACTTATTCACATGGATATTCTACTAATCGAATAATCACATGCAATATCAATAACCACTTTCATAATGATGGAATGCATAATGCCAGACTATCATAACCACATAGCCAAGGCCTCGTACCAAGACTACAAATAAGATTTTCCAAGGCCTTGTTCCAAGACACTAGTTTGTCTCATGAGACCTACCGATGCATCGAGTAGCTATAGCGGGCTCCACCCGTCACATATTAAGTCCAATGCATTCCCATATGAAAAGGTTTAAACATAACATAAACATTCATATTAAAACTAGCATATGAAATGTGAATACTTTCACCATAAACCATGAATGATATATAAAAAATAGCACATCCACAGTCAAACATATCATAAAACCTTCAATACAATATAAAAGTTTTGTATCATATTATATCATCCTCAAATAAGCGTAAAATCCATTAAAGGATGTTGACATAGATGAAATCAAAACTCTTTTTAAAGAAATATCTCTTTCTATTTTGAAATCATTTAAGAGACATATATTTATAAAATAAAACATTTTCTATGAAAATATTCTTATATGCTTGCAAGGGAAGCTTTGACGATTTTATAATGGCGGAAAATAACCGCACCCGCCGTATAAGTTAAAAAAACATTCTTATCTTAATTCTGTCGAAAAGGTTAAAAAGCACCTTGCTTGAAAAACGACGGAAAGATTCCCTTATAAACCTCTTATAAAAAGTCAAACAAGGGTATAAATGACTTTAACCCATATTCTTTTAAATATTAAAAATGTTTTGAAATACATTTTGAAGAAACATGGACGTGGATGATAACGAGATCCCAGTAGATTATTACGTATAAACAACCTCGGATAATGAAGAGATTGTGAAATAACCCTTACCTTTTACTTTTCCTTGGTTGGGGTAGGTTAACCTCCTGTATAATGGTGAAATAATTGTTATTAAATTATACAAGAATCATATACATTCATATGATATCATATATGATCTTTTAACATTGCTTTGTTAACAATATCTTAGATTTATCGTTGTTTCGGGTGTTAACTTACTCGTTTTCTTTTATATGTTTTGTTACGTAAGTCGTGTTTTTCATGGATAGGTTGTATCTTATTCATATACAGAATGATATCATGTCCCTAAACATTATTTTTAAATCATCAAATGATAATTATACTTTAATGGATACGACGGAGAATGAATCTCATCGCGTTCGTGGAGACGGTAGTCCGTACGTACGCACGAGCGACAATATCATTCTTTTGATATTAAAATAATATATAAATGGATGTTATATCATATATACAGAATAATTAACATGTTATATTTATTATTTACATGAGTTTCACATCATTATTATACCCATCCAAATAATAATATATTGAATAACAATTACACCACGACGTGGAGACGGTAAGCCGTACGTATGCACGTATGGTGACATGTCATTAAAAGGGTGGATAGAATACTGAATATGGTTGTACCATATTTATAATAACATCACAGTCTATGTGAGATAATGGAGTTATTATTTTATAATGGTAAGAACAAAGAAAGAATAAGTGGAAGAAGAAAGGAACTTGAAAAGGGGTGGTGAAAACATTACCTCTTCTTCGGGTTCTTCCTTTTGATTTGATCAAAAGGGATCCTTAGGTTGGCTTTCTGATCAAACTAAGCCCTCTAGGTTGTAGTGAGGGAAGTTGGGAGAGTATTCGGGCAAAGTTTGGCCGAGCCAAGTGGCTTGAGAGGTGTGAGGAATGAGTAGAAGTGGTCTCCTTTTATAAGGGAGAGGAGGGGCTCTTTAGGAAAGAGTTAAAGTATTACTTTATAATATAATTATATTCGGTTTATAATGGTCCAAAAATCACTGAGGTCGAAGATAAGATGACTCATTTTCTAAATAACATCAACCAATAAGAATTGGACATGTTTTAGATAATATTTTAATCATTATAATCTTATTTATTTAAATGATTTATTAATGAGGTAAACATTGCATCATTATTGTGTCATTATTAATTTAAATTATTTGATGTCTAAAAATTATAAATAAAATATAATTATGTAGGAAATTTTTTTAGATTTCTAATGAATATTTATAATCGAAAATCCAACATTTATAACCCTATGTAAAAATTGTTCTTCTAAAAGATGTAAGCTTATGCCATTTTTATTTTTATTTTAACTTTATTAATATAATGTGTCCCTACCACATACAAGTGGCTCTAAGGGGTCCCCAAATCGACCCAAGGATGCCCATGGTCGGGTATGTGTCCACCAATAAGGTTAGGACACGTTTTAGGGTAATTTTGTATTATTATAATATTATTTTTTAACCCTTATTTACCGGATTTACCCTTAACCATTGTAAATAAAATATTTACCGCAGTAATTATTCAAAATGTCTAAAAATAAAAGTTACC
This sequence comes from Viscum album, assembly GCA_963277665.1. NCBI lineage: Eukaryota > Viridiplantae > Streptophyta > Magnoliopsida > Santalales > Viscaceae > Viscum > Viscum album. The sequence continues at coordinate 386,046,083 of OY728141.1, read as the reverse complement.
TATTTACACAATTTGAACATCCTGATTCCAAATATGGAATCCATTTTCCTGAATTCAAAACACAGAAGTGGCAGAAATTAATTTAAAATTAATTCCCGCTGTCAAAACAAAAAGCGTGTTTTTAAGAGATAATAACTATCAAAAGATTGACACTTGTTTATGTTCGGTTTAATTGTAAAATTATGTCCAATGACCAACATTATATGAAATGGTAAAAAATATATTCTAAATATACTTTAAAACTACTAAAATTCATAATTTATCACTATTAATTATTTTGATTAAAAAAGTTGTTTTTAATTAAAATTTAGTAATTTTCACTATTCATCAAAATATGAAAGTTATCTGAAAAGTACCAAAATTTCACCCTAGGCTAAATTCAATATTCCGAATCCAAAAATGAAGTCCATTTTGAAATATAAAATATATATGATTTCAAAAAGTAGGTATTACTATTCACAACGGCTAGTTTAATTAGTTGTGGTGTGTGTTAGAACTCGAGGTTGCGTACAACACACGTTATCGCATTATTCGAAGGGAAACGTACCGTGGAAGCTTGGGGTGTTACATTCTCCCCTCCTTCAAATAATTGCATCCTCGCAATTTCTAGGGTATTAATGCATAAAAAGACTCGGGTGGTTCTTCATCATAAGTTCCTCGGGTTCCCACGTTGCCTCTTCCATCTTATGATTTCTCCACAAAACTTTTACCAGACGCGTCGTCCGGTTTATCAGTACTTGTTCTCTTGTATCAAGAATCCTGACAGGATCCTCACAATAAGATAGATCGGGTTCCAGTTCTAATTCCTCATAGGTGAGTACATGCGTTGGGTGAGGCATGCATTTTCTCAACAGAGATACGTGGAACACATCGTGAACTTTGGAGAGACTTGGCGGCATTGCCAATCGGTAAGCTACAGCCCCAATTCGTTCTAGAATTTCGAAAGGTCCGATGAACCTGGGACTCAATTTACCTTTCTTACCAAAACGTATGACTCCCTTCCATGGAGATACCTTCAAGAAAACATGATCACCAACTTGAAATTCCAAATCCTTCCTTTGATTATCGGCATAGCTCTTCTGTCTACTTTGAGCTGCTTTGATGTGATTTTGGATTACCTTCACCTTTTCCACCGTTTCCTCCACCAGTTCTGGGCCTACAAGTTTTCTTTCACCAAACTCATCCCAACAGGTTGGTGTACGACATCTCTTTCCGTATAACGCTTCATATGGTGCCATCTGAATACTCGAATGGAAGCTATTGTTATAGGAAAATTCTACCAGTGGTAAATATTGATCCCACATACCCTGAAAGTCAAGTGAGCAAGATCTCAACATGTCTTCTAGGGTTTGAATAGTCCGTTCTGGTTGTCCATCTGTCTGAGGGTGGTAAGCAGTGCTCAAATGAAGTTCAGTATCCAGGGATTTCTGAAGACTTTTCCAAAATCTTGAAGTAAAACGGGGATCACGATTAGAAACAATCGATAGGGGTACTCCATGAAGTCTCACAACTTCATTAATGTATAGTCTTGCTAGACGTTCCAGGGGTAGATCTTCTCTTAAATCAAGAAAATGTGTTGACTTGGTAAGGCGATCAACAATAACCCATATTGCATCATTCCTTCTAGGAGTCTTTGGTAGCCCCATGACAAAGTCCATCGTAATATTGTCCCATTTCCACTCCGGTATAGGAAGAGGTTGCATGACTCCTCCTGGCTGTTGCCTTCCAGCTTTCACTTGTTGACAAACCATACATCTTGACACAAAATCATCAATCTCCCTCTTCAGGTTGTCCCACCAAAAATGTTCCTTCAAATCTCTATACATTTTGGTGCTCCCAGGGTGTATAGAGAAATTGTAACTATGAGCATCATCCATCAATTCCCTTTTCAGATCAGGTAAATCGGGAACACAAAGTCTCTTCCCGAATTTCAAAATTCTATCTTCATACACAATTTTTCTCAATCTACCATCATTCACAGCTTAAATATTCTTCTTAAATTCTTCATCATCGGTCTGAGAACTCTTAATTCTTTCTAGTAAAGATGGTTTGGCAACCATTTGAAAAAGAATTGATGTTTCATATTCCCTGGTTATTCCCATGTCCATCTTCACTAGATCCATGATAATTGGATCCCTTTCAATTCTCATATTGTTCAAAACTCCATGGTATTTTCTGCTCAAAGCATCTGCCACCTTTTTTGCTTTCCTCGGGTGGTAGTGTATCGTACAATCATAATCCTTGAGTAATTCAAGCCATATCCTTTGCCTCATGTTGAGTTCTTTTTGTGAGAAAATATACTTCAAACTATTGTGATCAGTATAAATCTCACATTTTTCACCAGAGAGGTAGTGCCTCCATATCTTCAAAGAAAAGATCACAGCTCTTAACTCGAGATCATGATTAGGATAGTTTTTTTCACGAATTTTCAACTGTCGTGATGCATAGGCAATAACTCTATCATTCTGCATAAGGACACAACCAAGTCCTTTCTTTGATGCATCACTATAAATAACGAACCCATCATTCCCCGATGGTAGAGTCAATATAGGAGCATTGACTAATCTTCTCTTCAGTTCTTCGAAACATTCTTCACACTCTTTTGTCCAAACAAATTTAACCCCTTTACGTGTGAGCTTCATTAATGGGTTAGCCAATCAGGAAAAATTCTGGACGAAACGTCGATAATAACTTGCCAAACCAATAAAACTACGTACCTCAGTTATACTCGTAGGTGCTGGCCATTCTTGGATTGCCTTGGTCTTAGAAGGATCAACAGAGATTCCATCTTTAGAGACAATATGGCCAAGAAAAGAAATCTCATGAAGCCAGAATTCACACTTGCTAAACTTCCCATAAAATTTATCCCTCCTCAGAGTCTTCAAGATAATGCGCAAGTGATTTTCATGATCTTCGTAGGTTTTGGAGTATACAAAGATATCATCAATAAATACCACGAAAAATTCATCGTGATACTCCTTGAAAACTCTATTCATCAGATCCATGAATACAGAGGGTGCATTAGTCAATCCAAACGGCATTACAGTAAACTCGTAATGCCCGTACCTGGTTCGAAATGCTGTCTTCGGAATGTCTTCCTTCTTCACACACAATTGATGGTATCCAGATCGAAGGTCAATCTTTGAAAAGTATTGAGATCCCTGCAGTTGGTCAAATAAATCATCAATATGAGGTAGGGGATACTTGTTCTTTATCGTTATAGCATTGATCTCCCTGTAGTCGATACATAACCTCATAGATCCATCTTTCTTTTTAACAAAAAGAACAGGGGCTCCCCATGGAGAAACACTAGGGTGAATAAATCCCTTATTAATCAATTCCTCTAGTTGTTTCTTTAGTTTGACTAACTCTACAGTGGCCATTTTATAAGGGGTCTTCGATATAGGCCTTGATCCAGGAATCAAATCAATGGAAAACTCAACTTCTCGTTCTGGAGGATGTCCAGGTAAATCTTCCGGAAATACATCTACAAATTCTTTCACAACAGGTACATCCTCTATTTGAACATTCCTTTCCTCACCGACAGTTATTTCATTCTCTTACTCCCCAATAATTGAATTAAGTTGAGCTACTGGGGGTGGATCTAAATAAGAATTAGGTGGTGACGATTCTTCTCTAAAAATAAGGTGTTCCTTATCATTATCATCAAGAATCGTAACCTCTTTCTTCTTACAATAAATCTTCGCATCATATTCCGAAAGCCAGTCCATACCGAAGATTATGTCAAACTCAATCATAGATATGACGATGAGATCAGCAGATAACGAACATTTATGAGCTCTAATGGGGACTGATTCACAAAACTTTGTTGCAATGATACTTCCCTTAGGAGTTTTAACTGACAACTCCCTTATTAAATCAAATTGGAAATATCTAATTTTATTAGCAAACTGGGAAGATATGAAACAATGCGATGATCCAGAAACAAATATTGCATTTGCTAAACTTGAGGAAACCATTAAATTACCTGCCACCACATCTTTCAGAGCTTCTACCTCAGCAGTAGTGATAGCATAAGCCTGGCCTTGATCCCTTGGCCTTTTCTGAGGTAAGTTCTCCTGACTCTTAGGACATTCATTTGCATAATGCCCCATCTCCCTGCAATTGTAGCACTGAACGTTGGTAGCTTCCTTCTTCCCCTTGCAATCACGAGCTTGGTGGCCTTCTTCACCACACTTGTAACAGACTCCCATTCCCTTCAAGCAAGCACCGGGGTGTTTCTTCCCACATTTACCACAGGATGGATATTCAACCTTTCCTTTCTTCCCCTTATTTCCATTCCCAGATTGATCAGCAGGCCTCTTCTTCTCTTTCTTTGCTTTAAAGTCATAAGACTTGGAGAATTCCTTTTCGGTCTTGATAGCACATGGGACAATGTCTTCGCACGATGAAAAGGATTGTGAGACTAATGCTCGATGGAGAAATGGTTTTAACCCATCAAAGAAACGATCAATCTTACTTCTTTGGTTATGTATATAATCACCAGCGTACCTTGCTAACCTTGTAAAGTTAGCCTCATACTTTGTGACATTCTCATCCTCCTTCTGTCTTAGACTTAGAAATTGCCTTTCCATATCTGCTCGATGGTCGCGAGGAAAGTATTTTTCTAAAAACAGATCTTTGAACTCCCTCCATTCCATATTTGATACTTCATCATCTTCCTTCATGTTTTGAATCAATGACCACCATTGATCAGCATCTCCAGTGAGGCGGTAAACTGCCATGATAACTTTTTCCCTTTCACTGCTCCCCAAATCCTGAAATATTTTCTCTAGGGAATTTATCCATTGCTCAGATACTAAGGGATTTGTACTCCTATTGAACGTTGGTGGTTGTTGCCTCATGAATAGATCTAACATTGATCCTCCACGCTGCAGATCAGGGTGCTCCATACGGGTAAAGTTATTATTCATAACCTGAGTAAGTTGTCCCAGTATGGTGATTAGCTGATCGGCACCAGTTGCATCACCAGCCCCACTATAATTATCTTGAGCAGGAGGGCAATCCCTACATGGAGTGCGTGTATTGATACGGTTTCCATTTCTTCCACTAGGCGCCATTTCTAAACAATGGCATAAACTAGATCAGTTTATGAATCAAAATACATAATCCCATACTTATAAAACACTTAACATAAATTGAACTATTTATGGATATAATCCATAATCATAAAATGTCTCCTTTGAGGATGTATATACTCATAAACCCTTCATAATGGTTTGTAATGAAAATGAGAATTATCCTAAGCATATCCCCTGGGAGTGTCGTAACCAAGAGTGCAGCAAGGCCCATTGTCGTGCACCAGTTCCCGTTCGAGTCTAGCTCAATGCGGTGTTTTCGGGTTTTACCCCTAGGTACATCTGTGCCAGAGCCACCTCTACCTGCTCGTATCCAGACAGGGATGTATTGCTCGGAAAACTCACAAAATCTCTACAATACCAAAATTCTAGGAAGTTCTTCTATACTAATCCTCAAAGTTCATCTTAGGTCTACGTGCTCTAATTAGAGTTTATCTAAATCTAGCTTCCAAGGTTTGTACTAAACATCCTCTGATACCAACTATAATGCCCTGACCCCAGTTACCCAGAGTCGGTGCATTAATTACATAACATTGGCATGATCACAAGAAAGATTAAATCTCGAAAGACCGATTGGTTTAGTAGCCTTGGAAACACTAGATATATTCATAAGTTTTACATTACATCATCAAAATAAAAATACTACTACAACAACATATTGTCTCCATAGTCCATATTATTAACCCCTCATAATATCCCTGCAAGTCATTCATAATTTACTTATTCACATCCTGGGAAAATAAAACATAGAAAAGGGGTGAGCTCAAATGCCCAGTAAGGATAACAATATAGCGGAAACTTTCATAAATAAGAATAAACATTTAAGGCAATGTATAACTAAAACAAAAACCTTTTAAACGTTAACTTCAACATAGTATGACATAAATAAAATGAAATAATGCCATTTACTTATTCACATGGATATTCTACTAATCGAATAATCACATGCAATATCAATAACCACTTTCATAATGATGGAATGCATAATTCCAGACTATCATAACCACATAGCCAAGGCCTCGTGCCAAGAGTACAAATAAGATTTTGCCAAGGCCTTGTTCCAAGACACTAGTTTGTCTTATGAGACCTACCAATGCATTGAGGAGCTATAGTGAGCTCCACCCGTCACATATTAAGTCCAATGCATTCCCATATGAAAAGGTTTAAACATTACATAAACATTCGTATTAAAACTAGCATACGAAATGTCAATACTTTCACCATAAACCATGAATGGTATATAAAAAATAGCACATCCACAGTCAAACATATCACAAAACCTTCAATACAATATAAAATTTTTGTATCATACTATATCATCCTCAAATAAGCGTAAAATCCATTAAAGGATGTTGACATAGATGAAATCAAAACTCTTTTTAAAGAAATATCTCTATCTATTTTGAAATCATTTAAGAGACATATATTTATAAAATAAAACATTTTCTTTGAAAATATTCTTATAAGCTTGTAAGGGAAGCTTTGAAGATTTTATAATGGCGGAAAATAACCGCACCCGCCATATAAGTTAAAAACAATATTCTTATCTTAATTCTGTCGAAAAGGTTAAAAAGCACCTTATTTGGAAAACGACGGAAAGATTCCCCTATAAACCTCTTATAAAAAGTCAAACAAGGGTATAAATGACATTAACCCATATTCTATTAAATATTAAAAATGTTTTGAAATACATTTTTAAGAAACATGGACGTGGATGATAACGAGATCCCAGTAGATTATTACGTATAAACAACCTCAGATAATGAAGAGATTGTGAAATAACCCTTACCTTGTACTTTTCCTTGGTTGGGGTAGGTTAACCTCCTGTATAATGGTGAAATAATGGTTATTAAATTATACAAGAATCATATACATTCATATGATATCATATATGATCTTTTAACATTGCTTTGTTAACAATATCTTAGATTTATCATTGTTTCGGGTGTTAACTTACTCGTTTTCTTTTATATGTTTTGTTACGTAAGTCATGTTTTTCATGGATAGGTTGTATCTTATTCATATAAAGAATGATATCATGTCCCTAAACATTATTTTTAAATCATCAAATGATAATTATACTTGAATGGATACGATGGAGAATGAATCTCATCGCGTTCGTGGAGACGGTAGTCCGTACGTACGCACGAGCGACAATATCATTCTTTTGATATTAAAATAATATATAAATTGATGTTATATCATATATACAGAATAATTAACATGTTATATTTATTATTTACATGAGTTGCACATCATTATTATACCCATCCAAATAATAATATATTGAATAACAATTACACCACGATGTGGAGACGGTAAGCCGTACGTACGCACGTATGATGACATGTTATTCAAAGGGTGGATAGAATACTGAATATGGTTGTACCATATTTATAATAACATCACAGTATATGTGATATACTGGAGTTATTAATTTAGAATGGTAAGAACAAAGAAAGAAGAAGTGGAAGAAGAAAGAAACTTGAAAAGGGGTGGTGAAAACATTACCTCTTCTTCGGGTTCTTCCTTTTGATTTGATCAAAAGGGCTCCTTAGGTTGGCTTTCTGATCAAACTAAGGCCTCTAGGTTGTAGTGAGGGAAGTTGGGAGAGTATTTGGGAAAAGTTTGTCAGTGCCAAGTGGCTTGAGATGTGTGAGGAATGAGTAGAAGTGGTCTCCTTTTATAAGGGAGAGGAGGGGCTCTTTAGGAAAGAGTGAAAGTATTACTTTATAATATAATTATATTCGGTTTATAATGGTCCAAATATCATTGAGGTCGAAGATAAGATGACTCATTTTCTAAATAACATCAACCAATAAGAATTGGACAGGTTTTAGATAATATTTTAATCATTATAATCTTATTTATTTAAATGATTTATTAATGAGGTAAACATTGCATCATTATTGTGTAATTAATAATTTAAATTATTTGATGTCTAAAAATTATAAATAAAATATCATTATGTAGGAAATAATTTTAGATTTCTAATGAATATTTATAATCGAAAATCCAACATGTATAACCCTATGTAAAAATTGTTCTTCTAAAAGATGTAAGCTTATGCCATTTTTATTTTTATTTTAACTTTATTAATATAATGTGTCCCTACCACATACAAGTGGCTCTAAGGGGTCCCCAAATCGACCCAAGGATGCCCATGGTCGGGTATGTGTCCAACAATAAGGTTAGGACACGTTTTAGGGTAATTTTGTATTATTATAATATTATTTTTTAACCCTTATTTACCGGATTTACCCTTAACCATGGTAAATAAAATATTTACAGCAGTAATTATTCAAAATGTCTAAAAATAAAAGTTACCTATTTACACAATTTGAACATCCAGATTCCAAATATGGAATCCATTTTCCTAAATTCAAAACACAGAAGTGGAAGAAATTAATTTAAAATTAATTCCCGCTGTCAAAACAAAAAGCGTGTTTTTAAGAGATAATAACTATCAAAAGATTGACACTTGTTTATGTTCGGTTTAGTTGTAAAATTATGTCCAATGACCAACATTATATTAAATGGTAAAAATATATTCTAAATATAATTTAAAACTACTAAAATTCATAATTTATCACTATTAATTATTTTGATTAAAAAAGTTGTTTTTAATTAAAATTTAGTAATTTTCACTATTCATCAAAATATGAAAGTTATCCGAAAAGTACCAAAATTTCACACTAGGCTAAATTCAATATTCCGAATCCAAAAATGAAGTCCATTTTGAAATATAAAATATATATGATTTCAAAAAGTAGGTATTACTATTCACAACGGCTAGTTTAATTAGTTGTGGTGTGTGTTAGAACTCGAGGTTGCGTACAACACACGCTATCGCATTATTCGAAGGGAAACGTACCGTGGAAGCTTGGGGTGTTACATTTAAACCTTTTCATATGGGAATTCATCGAACTTAGTAAGTGACAAGTGGAGCCCACTATAGCTCTTAGATGCATCGGTAGGTCTCATGAGGCTAACTAATCTCTTGGCATGAGGCCTTGACAAAATCTTATTTGTAGTCTTGGCATGAGGCTTTGGCTATGTGGTTATGATAGTCTGGAATTATGAATTCCATCATTATGAAAGAGGTTGTTGATATTTAATGTGATTATTAGACTACTATAATATCCATGTGAATAATTAAATGGAATTATTTCATTTTATTTCTACCATATTATGCTAAATTTCATGTTTAAAAGTATTTTGTTTTAGTTATACATTTCCTTTAATATTTATGCTTATTTATGAAAGTTTCCGCTATATTGTTATCCTTACTGGGCATTTGAGCTCACCCCTTTCCATGTTGTATTTTTCCTTGGATGTGAAGAAGTATTTTATGAATGACCTACAGGGATAGTATAAGGGGATATGAGTGTGGAGAAAAAATGATGATGTAGTTTTCACTTAGTGATGTAATGTAAAATTTATGAATGCATCTAGTGTTTCCAAGGATAATAAACTAATTGGTCTTTCGAGACATTATCTTTTTTGATCGTGACAATGTTATGTAAAAATGCACCAAATCTGGGTAATTGGGGTTGGGGCATTATATTTGGTATCAAAGGAAGTTTAGTATGAACCTTAGAAGCAAGATTTATATAAACTCTGATTAGATCACATAGACCAAAGTTGGACTTTGAGGATTAGTATAGAAGAACTTCCTAGAATTTTGGTATTGTAGCGATTTTGTGAGTTTTCCGAGAAATATAACCCTGTCTAGATATGAGCAGGTAGAGGCGGCTATGGAACAGATGTACCAAGGGGTAAAACCCAAAAATACCACTTTGATCTAGACTCGAACGGGAACTGGTGCACGACAATGAGCCTTGCTGCAATCTTGGTTACGACACTCCTGGGGGATATGCCTAGGATAATTCTCATTTTCGTTACAAATCATTATGAAGGGTTTATGAGTATATAATTACTCAATGAAAACATCTTTATGATTATGGATTATATCAATAAACCATTCAATTTACATTCTATATTTTACAAGTTTGGAATTATTCATTGCAATTCATAAACTTGCCTAGTTTATGCTATTGTATAGAAATGGTGCCCTGTAGAAGGAATGTGAACTCCAGCAATACGTATGATATAAATAGTAAGAAGGATCATATCTTTCACAGTGTTAAGCCAACATTTATAAAGGAAATAGTCTCCCATGTATTCTCAACATATGAATAAATAGTATCATGTGTTAATAAGATAAGTAAATAATTCTCCGAGTCCCATAGATTTTAAGGGAAGTAAGAGAAGAAAAGGATGGAAGGGAGAATGATGGATAAAGGGAAGAGGGAAAAGAATAATTTTCCCATATGTGATAACTATGGGAAGAAATACCCTGGAACTTTCCTGAGGGGAATGGGAGTTTGTTATATGTGTGGAGAAAAAGGACACCATGAACGTGACTGCAAGGGTATGAAAAAGGTTTTAAATGTACAATGCTTCATCTGCAAGGAGATAGGAAACTATGTGAATCAATGTCCCATTAATAAGAGTATACCACAAATGATGTTGTTGGATAATAATCATGTTATGATACTGCCATAGATGAGGATGAATGATTAGAATTCTGATATTTTTATTATAGAATTATGTCATTTGAGTGTTGTATCAACAATGTACTGGTTATAATAATTATGGATTATATAAGGATTGTATTGCAGTACTATATCATTAAGTACTTGAGATTGTGTGGAACCAAGAAAAGTGACTCAATAGAAGGCTAAATTTTTGGAAAATATATGGTTGAGAGATAGATAAACCATAATATGGTTCTGATACCGATGTAGTGATTTTAAAATAATACATGATTGATTTGGATAAATTATATTGGATATTCTTGATTTCCTTGAAACTAATTAATGATTTGTATATTCCATCATTGTTGGAGTTTAAAACATTGTTGGATAGAAGGAGTATATCCAATATTCTATAAGGAATAAGGGATCATGAATGTCGTCAATATGGTTTTATGGTAATTCAGGATGTTGCATTGTTTTAAAGAATACATGATGAAGGTGTTCACATGTTATTACGCAGAAAAAAGGATCTTCATTGTGTTTACCTTCCTTATTAATTTTGGATTATGAGTTTGGACAGATGTACTTTGGATAATTCTAGTTTGAGATTATTTTTGGATTGCCATAAAAGGACAACCTGGAGGTCGGGCAGCAACCTGTCGCATCCGGCAAGGCCGTGAGACTTAAACCCGCAACTGAAGGGAGAAAAGGGTGTATCACCTACCCCTGGATCACGTGATGTCCGATATTGAATAAGGTAGTCTTTTTAAAAAAAAATCTGGTAGATGAATTTTAAATTCATTTTTTAACCCTATATGAATAGGATAAATAGAATATTATTTTTAAGTTATATTATATTTTAGAGTGAAAGATGAGTTTGTGGTATAAATTAGTTAATGGATGGGACTCAACTTCTCAAGTATATATTTTTCTTCTTATATTATTCTATGATGAAATTAATTCTTATACTTTAGTGAAGGGATCTTAAAACAAAAAAATGGGTTATCCTAATACCATATGTTTTTTTTGAACCGATGAAATTTTAAATCATCATAGATTGATGAATTTAAGACCGCCAATTTTACACTTCTTTGTGATTGATGACCTCAACAACTACCTATAAATATTTATGTTTTTCCTCCAATTATATGTCTCTAATTTCCACCAATGTTCTCTTCATTGAGATCATAATTTTGTTGTGACCCTTTCATTTCCCTTTTCTTCTTATTAAGACTAAATATTATTAACCTAATTTCCGATTTGGGTTTTCCCAAAGGTATTTTTTATTTTCAACCTTTTATTTTCAAAAAATAATTTCAAATTGTGAGGGCATAATTTATTGAAGGAGGGAAGAATGTAACACCCCACGAATTCATAGTATGTTATTTCTTCAAAGTAATTTAAGAACTTGCACAACACACAACATTGAGTTTTAGCGCACCATGACATTCCAAATAAGCCGTTGAATAACAGTTATGAATAGTATTAACGAAATTTTGAACATTAAATAATCCTTATAATTTTAGAATCCATATTATGAGCTTCTTAGACATGTTTTAAGAACAAATACATTTTTACAGATAAAATAAGTATTTTTAAAAAAATGCAATTTTACCACCTTTTAATGGCGAAGCCTTTCTAAATTGAATATTTAAAACAGTTATATATTCAGTATGAAAAAAATAAACTTCATCTTTAGAATTGGGACATAAGAATTTAGTTTCAATAAAGTTTTGTTGTTTTTCTGATAACTTTCATATTTGGGTGAATAGTGAAAAATACTATATTTTTACTGAAAACAACTTTTTAAATCAAAATAATTTATTTTGTTAAATTATACATTTTAAAGGTTTGGAAGTATAAACAGATTATATTTTTACCATTTAATACAATTATGGTCATTTTATGTAATTTCACTTTGAAATTGGACATAAACAAGTGTCAAACCTTTGGTAGTCATTATTTCTTAAAAATATGCCTTTTGGTTTTGACAGCGGGAATTAATTTTAAATTAATAAATGCAATTTCTATGTTTTGAATTCGGTAAAACAGACTTAATTATTGAATTCTAAATATCAAAATTATCTTAGGGTAAATTTTTGGTATTTTTCTGAAAACTTTTAATTTTTAATGAATAGTGAAAACACTGAGTTATAGTTTAAAACAAAAATTTTATTAAAATGATTATTTATTTTATTTAAATTTATTTTATATATAAATAGATACATAATACCTATACAAGTTCAATGCAATTCATTGGAGTCAGTTTATAATAATTTTAGATATAAATTTTTTTTTATTGAACTTTGCACCGTCTTTTACCCACCTCCTAGGAAAATTTGCAAATACACATAAAACATAATTTTAATTCTTCTATTAGTGGAATTTCGAAAATCAAAGAGACACAGTTAATATCAAAGAGTAAAATGTCGTTTAATAAGATAAAACTATATTTTTTTTAATAGTAAATTGTTTACTTTTATTTACCACGTTAAAAAGTAAATAGGGTAATTAAGGGTAAACATGATATTATTATTACCCCAACACATGTATTAATTCTATTCGATAAGTATAATTCGACAAAACAAACCTTAGGAATAAAATATGATCCTCTTTGGTCCACTTGGATGAGATTAGGACATTTATTATTATTTAATTGAAAGAAGAGTTAAAAGAGTTAAAATCAAAGGTTAATAACTAAAACATTTTTAATATAGGGTTATAAATAAGATAAATTAAATTATAAATATTCATTAGAAATATAAAAAACGTTCCTAAATAATGGTATTTTATTTATAATTTTTTGACATTAAATAATTTATTTTATTTATGTCACAATGATGATACAGTAATTACCTTATTAGTGAAATATTAAAATAATTGATATTATAAATACCCAAATAAATATAATTTGATACTTTTAATGAATTAACAGAATTTTATTGGTTAATATGACATGTTATAATTGATTAAATGATTTTTTTTGAATTAATAAAGTTATTAAGACTTGAAAAAAAATTAATTATTAAATAGTGTCAAAATTGACATAAAGGAGTTTTTAAAACAAATACTATATAATTAAATGATATAATATTTATAAAAATCTATGTATAGGAAAAAAGACTTATATTATGATAGGTATGGAATTAGTGAACCAGTTGGGGTTCTCTTGGCTGTTTATAGTATGTTTATTAACCATATAATATAAAAATACAATGATACATGGTAAATGTCAAACTATTTAACTAAGAGTTAAATCTATAAGATAAGGGTAAAATAGTGACCCAAACTTGTGGAAAACTTATTGGTTGAGTTGTTTTAGACCTATATCCTCCTTATACTTTTAATAATCTACTTTGGAGTCATTATAAACCGAAAATAATTTTATTATAAAATAATACTTTATGTTTTTTCTTATAGAGCCCCTCCTCTCCCTTATAAAAGGACACCACTACTAACCAATTTATCACACCTCTCAAGCCTTTTGGCTCGTCCAACCTATGCCCAATTAATCTCCCTACATCCCTCTCCTCATCCTAGAAGCATCACTTTAGGAAGAAGGCACTTCAAGAGTCCTTTTTTGTTCAAACCAAAGGGAGTTACCCAAATTAAAGGTACCAATTTCTCTTAGCTTCTTTTCTTTTATTTTATTTATCCAACCCTTAAAATCATCTTATTATTTTCTTTTGTAACAAAAATACTATCCTAAATATACTAGGATATTTTTATGAGATTTATTCGAACTACACTTACACACACCTCCATCTAATGGGTGAAGAACATAATGTTTCTGTGGATAGCAAACAAACGCCTCACAAAATGATGATTATTCAATTATCTCCTACCACCTCTCATGGTGACCATTATGATGGAACTATATTTAAATATGATATTAATGATATTTATTTGATATATATGCTTATTTATTTCTATTTTATATCTAACCATTATTCTTTTCATGTTGTATATATATATATATACATGATAATTTCATTTGAGGAAGTGCGGACTACCGGCCCCTCAAAGTGATATGACTCGTTCATACCATACACGGGATGTATAAAGGATGGTGTTAATGAACATAAGTAACATATATAAGATATTATATTATTCTGGAATAATAATATAACTATGTATCATTTGGTTTTGATTCCTTTTAAAATGAAAATGAAATGGAAGTAGCGTTCGTGCATACGTACGGACTACCGTCTCCATGAACACGATGAGATTCATTCCCCATGATATCCATTCAAGACTAATTCTCATTTGATGATTAAAATAAATATTTAAGGAATTGATATCATTATGTATATGAATAATACATGACCTATCCATAAAAAACACGGCTTACGTAACGAAGCATATAAAGGAAAATGAATCAGTTAATACCCGAAACGATGATAATACTAAAATATTATTAGCAAAGAAATATTAAAAGATCATATATGATATCATATTTATGTATACGATTCTTGTATAATTTAATATCAATGATTTAACTATTATACAGGAGGTTAACCTACACTCTATCAAGGAAAAGTACAAGGTAAGGGTTTATTTCAAAATCTCTTCATTATCCAAGGTTGTTTATACACAATTATCTACTGGGACCTCTTTATCATCCACATCCATGTTTCTTAAAAATGTATTTGAAAACATTCTTAATATTTTACAGAATATGCGTTAAAGTCATTTATAACATTTTTTTACTTTTTATAATAAGTTTATAAAGGAATATTTATGTCATTTTCCAAACAAAGACCTTTTTAACCTTTTCGACAAATTAAGGTAAGAATGCCTTTTTTAACATATACGGAGGGGGAGACTATTTTCTACTGTTGTAAAATCTTCAAGGGTTCCCTTACAAGCTTATAATAATATTTTCAAAGTAAATGTTTTATTTTATAATTATGTGACTTTTAAATGATTTTAAAAAAAGAGATATTTGTCTCAAATAGTATTGATTTCATCTATGTCAACATCCTTTGATGGATTTTTAGCTTATTTGAAGTTGATTTATTATGATAAAAAACTTTCATATTGTATTGAAGGTTTTGTGATATGTTTGAATGTGGATGTGTTATTTTTATACCATTCAATGTTTTTGGAGAAATTATTGACATTTCATATGATAGTTTTAATACGAATGTTTATGTTATGTTTAAACATTTTCATATGGGAATGCATTGGACTTAGTATGTGATGGTTGGAGCCCGCTATAGATCCTCGATGCATTGGTAGGTCTCATGAGACAAACTAGTGTCTTTTTACGAGGGCTTGACAAATATTATTTGTAGTCTTGGTACGAGGCCTCGGCTACATGGTTATGATAGTCTGGAATTATGAAATCCATCATTATGAAAGTGATTATTGATATTTCATGTGATTATTCGACTAGTAGAATATCCATGTGAATAAGTAAATGTAATTATTTCATTTTATTTCTACCATATTATGCTGAGTTTTAATTTTAAATATATTTTTTTAGTTATACATTTCCTTAAATGTTTATGCTTATTTATGAAAGTTTCCGCTATATTGTTATCCTTACTGGGAATTTGAGCTCACCCCTTTCTATGTTCTATTTTTCCCAGGATGTGAAGAAGTATTTTATGAATGACCTGCAGGGATAGTATAAGGGGATATTAGTGTGGAGAAAAAATGTTGATGTTGTTTTCACTTTATGATGTAATGTAAAATTTATGAATATATCTACTGTTTCCAAGTCTACTAAACTAATCGGTCTTTGGAGACTTGATCTTTTGTGTTCATACCAATGTTATGTAATAATGCACCGACTCTGGGTAATTGGGGTCAGGGAGTTACAAGATAAATTCGATTTTAAATATTTGTTATAAATCTAAAAATATTTCCTACATAATTTTACCAGGAAAGTCTGAACCAGGCATAAACCTGGTCCCACAAATTTATTAAAAGAAAAGTGCAAGTAAAGTAAGAAGAAAATAAAACACTACATAACATCAAAACCATATGCATCCTTCTCCCCATCATCAGATAACTCATCACCCGGATCAGCTGACTCCCATTCAGAAGATTCGTATTTGCGCATCATCTCAAGGTACATATTTTTCTTCCTCAGCATTTCCTCAGACAACTTCTCTTTGACCGGCCATTTTCCACTGAGTCCTTTATCCCTCTTCGGGGACCCTCCTCTTCGTTTTCCACTGTACCCATTTGCAATGACATTTTCTTGTGACGCTCCAATCTTGTGTGCTGACCTTGTTGCCATTGGTTTGGGTAGATCCGTGTAGTCTCTCCATGGCCTCCTCTTTGGTGGCGCAGTCATGACACCTTCACTTTCAGACATCTTCGTTCGACCACCTTGAACAATATCACTATATGAAGGTCTGTATACTCTGCCACAATTCTCTTTCTCACTATCAGATATATAATTTAATTTATTTATGACACAATGATGATGCAGTAATTACCTTATTAGTGAAATATTAAAATAATTGATATTATAAATACCCAAATAATTATAATTTTAGACATCTAATAAATTCCACGAATTTTATTGGTTAATATGACATGTTAGAATTGATTAAATTATTTTGTTTCTAATTAATAAAGTTATTAAGACTTTAACAAAAATTAATTATTAAATAGGGTCAAAATTGACATAAAGGAGTTTTTAAAACAAATATTATATTATTAATTTGTATAATATTCCTAAAAATCTAAGGTTCGTCCAAAAGACATATATGATGATAGGTATGTCATTAACGAACCACTTGGGGTTCTCTTGGTATTTTATAGTATGTTTATTAACCATAAAATATAAAAATACAAAGAGACATGATAAATGTCAAACTATTTAACTTAGAGTTAAATCTAAAAGATAAGGGTAAAATAGAGACACAAACTTGTCTAAAACTTATTGGTTGAGTTTTTTGAGACTTATACCCACCTTAGACTTTGAATAATCTACTTTGGAGCCATTATAAACGGAATATGATTTCATTATAAAATAATAATTTAAGTTTTTCCTAGAGAGCCCCTCCTCCCCCTTATAAGAGGACACCACTTCTAACCAATTCCTCGCATATCTCAAGCCTTTTGGCTCTTCCAAACTCTACCCAATAAAGCTAAATACATCCCTATCCTCCTCCTAGAAGCCTTAACTTAGGCAGAAGGTACTTCCAGATTCCTTTTTGGTTAAAACCAAAGGGAGTTACCCAAATTAAAGGTAACGATTTCTCTTAGCTTCTTTTATTTTATTTTACTTTTCCAACCCCCAAAATCTTATTATTCTTTTATTTTGTAAAAAAACTAGTATAATAAATATACGAAGATGTTTTTTATGAGAAGTATTCGAATTAAACTTACACACACCTCCATAAAATGGGTGAAGAACATAATGTTTATGTGGATGGCAACCAAACGCCTCACGAAACGATGATTGTTCAATTATCTCCTACCACCTCTCATGGTGGTCATTATGATGGAACTATTATTAAATATGATATTAATGATATTTATTTTATATATAGGCTTACCTAATTGTACTTTATAGCATACCATTATTCGTTTCATGTTGTATATATATACACACACGATAATTTCATTTGAGGGAGTGCGGACTACCGCCCACTCAAAGTGATATGAATCGTTCATACCATACATGGGACGCATAAAGGATGGTGTTAATGAACTTAAGTAACATATATAAGATATTATATTATAATTTAATAATAATATACCTATGTATCATTAGGTTTTGATTCATTTTAAAATGAAAATGAAATGGAAGTAGCGTTTGTGCGTACGTACGGACTACTGTCTCCACGAACGCGATGAGATTCATTCCCCATCATATCCATTCAAGACTGATTCATGTTTGATGATTAACAGTAATTTTTAAGGACTTCATATCATTCTGTATATGAATAAGATACAACCTATCCATAACAAAAACGACTTACGTAAAGAACCATATAAAGTAAAACGAATCAGTTGACACCCGAAACAACGATAATACTAAAATATTATTAACAAAGAAATATTAAAAGATCATATATGATATAATATTTATGTATATGATTCTTTTTTAATATAGTAAAAATTATTTATCTATTATACAGAAGATTAAACTACACTCTATCAAGGAAAAGTACAAGGTAAGGGTTTATTTCACAATCTCTTCATTATCCGATGTTGTTTATTCGTGATTATCTACTGGGTCTTCTTTATCATCCACATCGATGTTTCTTGAAAATGTATTTCAAACCATTTTTACTATTTACTAGACTATGTGTTAAGGTCATTTATACCCTTGTTATAATTTTTATAAAATTGTTTGAAATGAATCTTTCCATCGTTTTCCAACCAAGTTCCTTTTTAACCTTTTCGACAAAATTAAGGTAAGAAAGTCTCCTTTTAACTTATACGGCGAGTGCAGCTATTTTATGCCGTTATAAAATCTCTGAATATTCCCTTGCATGATTATAAGAATATTTTCATAGTAAATGTTTTCTTTTAAAATTATGTGACTTTTAAATGATTTAAAAAAAGATATTTCTCTCAAATAGTTTTTATTTCATCTATGTCAACATCCTTTGATGGATTTTAATCTTATTTGAAGTTGATTTATGATGATACAAAACTTTCATATTGTATTGAAGGTTTTGTGATATATTTTAATGTTGATGTGTTATTTTTATACCATTCATGGATTATGGATAAAGTATTGACATTTCGTATGGTAGTTATAATACGAATGTTTATGTTATGTTTAAACCTATTCATATGAGTAATGCATTGGACATAGTAAATTACGGTTGAAGCCCGCTATAGCTCCTCGATGCATCGGTCTATCTCATGAGACAAAATAGTGTCTTGACATGAGGCCTTGACAAAATCTTATTTGTAGTCTTGGCACGAGGCCTTGGCTACGTGGTTATGATAGTCTAGAATTTTTCATTCCATCATTATGAAAGTGGTTATTGATATTGCATGTGATTATTCAACTAGTAGAATATCTATGTGAATAAATAAATGGAATTATTTTATTTTATTTCCACCATATTATGCTGAAGTTCAAGTTTAAAACGATTTTTTAGTTATACATTTCCTTAAATGTTTATGCTTATTTATGAATGTGTCCTCTATATAATTATCCTTACTGAGAATCTGAGCTCACCCCTTTATATGTTTTATTTTTCCCAGGATGTGAATAAATATTTTATGACTGACGTATAAGGATAGTCTAAAGGGGATATGACTATGGACCATGGAGACTATATTATTGTAGTTTTTCACTTTATGATGTAATTTAACATTTATGAATGTATCTACAGATTCAAAGGCTTCTAAACTTATCAGTATCTCGAGACATTATCTTTTGTGATCAAGCCAATGATATGTAATAATGCACCGAATCTAGGTTACTGGGGTTGGGGAATTATAGTTGGTATTAGAGTAAGTTTATTACAAACCTTGGAAGCTAGATTTAGATAAACATTGATTAGAGCACATAGCCCTAAGATAGAATATGACGATTAGTATAAAAGAATTTTCTAGAATTTTGGTATTGTAGAGATTTTGTGAGTTTTCCAAGAAATAAATACTTGTCTGGATACGAGCAGGTAGAGGCGGCTCTAGCACATATTTACCTAGGGGTAAAACATGCAGACACCGCTTTGAGCTAGACTCGAACGGGAACTGGTGTAGGACAACGGGCCTTTCTGCACTCTTGGTTACGACACTCCCGAGGGATATGCTTAGGTTAATTCTAATTTTCATTACAAATCATTTTGAAGGGTTTATGAGTATATAATTCCTCAATGAAAAAATCTTTATGATTATGGATTATATCCATAAACCATTCAATTTACATTAGGTATTTTATAATTTTGGAATTATTCATTGCAATTCATAAACTGACCTAGTTTATGCTATTTCATAGAAATGGCACCCATTAGAAGGAATGTGAACTCTAGCAATACGTATGGTCCAAATAGTAATAAGGATCATATATTTCACTATATTAAGAGAACATTTAGAAGGGAAATATTCTCCCATGTATTCTTAACATATGAAGAAATAGTATCATCTGTTAATAATATAAGTAAAGAATTCTCCGAGTCCTATGGCTTTGAAGGAAATAAAGAGAAGAAAAGGATGGAAGAGAGAAAGACGGATAAAGGTAAGAGGGAAAAGAAGAATTTTACCATATGTGATAACTGTGGGAAGAACCACCATAGAACTTTCCTGAAGGATATGGTAGTTTGTTATAAGTGTGGAGAAAAAAGGACACCATGTACGTGACTGCAAGGGTAAGAAAAAGGTTTCAAATGTACAATTCTTCATTTGAAAGGAGTTGGGAAACTACGCGAATCAATGTCCCATTCATAAGAGTATACCTCAAATGATGTTATTGGATAATAATCAAGTTATGATACTACTAGAGATGAGGAGGACTGATTAGAGTTCTTATGTTGTTATTAGAAAATTATGTCAATTGAGTGTTGTATCAACAATATACTGGTTATAATAACTATGGAATATATAAGGATTGTAATATATTACTACTTCATTAAGGACTTGACATTGTGTGGAACTAATAATAGTAACTCAATAGCAGGTTAAATTTTTGTAAAATATTAGGATGAGAGAAAGATAAACCATAATATGGTTCTGATACCAAGGTAGTGATTTTTGAATAATACATGATTGATTTGGATAAATTATATTGGATATTCTTGATTACCTTGAAACTGATTAATGGTTTGTATATTCAATCATTATTGGAGTTTACAACAATTTTGGATAGAAGGAGTATATCCAGTATTCTATAATGAATAATGGATCATGAATGTAATCAATATGGTTTTATGGTAATTTAATATGTTGCGTTGTTTTAAAAGAATACATGATGAAGGTGTTCACATATTATTACGCGGAAAAAAGGATCTTCATTGTGTTTACCTTACTTATAAATTTTGGACTATGAGTTTGGACGGAAGTATTTAGGATAATTCTAGTTTGAGATTATTTTTGGATTGCCATAAAAGGACAACCCGGAGGTCGGGCGGCAAGCCGTCGCATCCGGTAAGGCCGTGAGACTTGAACCCGCAACCGAAGGTCGACAAGGGTGTATCACGTACCACAGGACCACGTGATGTCCTGGATTAAATAATGTAGTATTTTTATAAAAAAACTAGTAGATGAATTATAAATTCATTTTTTTGAACCCTATATGAATAGGATAAATAGAATATTATTTTTAAGTTATATTATCTTTTATAGTGAAAGATGAGTTTGTGGTAGAAATTAGTTAAAGGATGGGACTCTACTTGTAAAGTATATATTTTTCATCTTCTCTTATTCTATGAAGAAATTAATTTGTATACTTTAGTGAAGGGATCTTAAAACCAAAAAATGTGTTATCTTAACACCATATGTTTTTTGGACCGATGGTATTTTAAATCATCATAGATTGATGAATTTAAGACCCTCAATTTTACACTTTTTTTTGATTGATGACCTCAATCACTACTTATAAATATTTACATTTTCCCTCCAATTATATGTCTCAAATTACCACCAATGTTCTCCTAATCAAGATCATAATTTGTTGGTGACCCTTTCATTTCCCTTTTCCTCTTATTAAGACTAAATTTTTTAAACCTAATTTCCGATGTGGGTTTTCCCAAAGGTATTTTCTATTTTCAACCTTTTATTTTCAAAAAATAATTTCAAATTACAAGGATGCAATTTATGGAAGGAGGCACAAATGTAACACCCCAAGATTTCATAGTATGTTATTTTTTCAATGTAATTCAATAACTTGCACTACTCGCAAGACCGTGTTCTAGAGCACCATGACTTACCAAACAAGCTGTTCAAAAGATGTTATGAATAGTATTAACTGAATTTTGAACATTATATAATCCTTATAATTTTAGAATCTATATTAGGAGTTTCTTAGACATAATGTATGAACAAATACAATTTTTCAGATAAAAGAATTATTTTTTAAAATGTGCAATTTTACCGCCTTTTAATGGAAAAGCCTTTCTAAATCCAATATTTGAAACTTTTATATATTCAATTTGAAAAAATAAACTTCTTCTTTAGAATCGGGACATAATAATTTAGTTTAAATAAAGTTTTTGTGTTTTTATGATAACGTTCATATTTGGGAAAATAGTAAAAAATACTATATTTTTACTGAAAACAAATTTTTAAGTCAAAATAATTTATATTGTTAAATTATAATTTTTAACGGTTTGGAAGTATAAATAGATTATTTTTTTACCATTTAATCAAATTATGGTCATTGTATGTAATTTCACTTTGAAATTGGACATAAACTAGTGTCAAACTTTTAGTAGTAATTATTTATTAAAAATAGCCCTTTTGGTTTTAACAGCGGGAATTAATTATAAATTAATAAATACAACTTATATATTTTGAATTTGGTAAAATAAAATTCATTATTGAATTCAGAATAACAAAACTATCTTCGGGTAAATGTTTTGTATTTTTATGAAAACTTTTAATTTTTGATGAATTGTGAAAAACACTGAGTTATAGTTTAAAACATAATTTTTATTTAAATATTTTTTATTGAAATTTATTTTATGTCAAAATAGATACATAATACCTATATAAGTTCAACTTAATTCATTGGAGTCAGTTTATAATAATTTTAGATATATAAAAATTTTATTGAATATTTCACCGTCTTTTAGCCACCTCCTAGGAGAATTTGAAAATACACATAAAAGATAATTATAATGCTTCTGTGAGTGGAATTTCGAAAATACGAGAGACACAGTTAATATCAATGAGTAAAATTTGGTTCAATAAGATAAAAATAATTTTTTTGTGAATAGTAACGTTTTACTTTTATTTACCACAGTAAAAAGCAAATAGGGTAATAAAAGGTAAAAATGATATTATTATTACCTTATAACATGTCCAAATTCTATTGGCTAAGTATAATTCGACAAAAAACAACCTTAGGAAAAAAATATTATCCTATTTGGTCCACATGGATTAGATTAGGACATTTATTATTATTTAATTCAAAGAAGAGTTAAAAGAGTTAAAATAAAAGTTTAATAACTAAAAAATTTTTAATATAGGGTTATACATAATATAAATTATATTATAAATATTAATTAGAAAGATAAAAAAAATTCCTACATAATGGTATTTTATTTATAATTTTTAGACTTTATATAATTTAATTTTTTAATGACACAATGATGACACTTTAATTACAATATTAGTGAAATATTAAAATAATTGATATTATAAATACCCAAATAAATCTATTTTTGAGACTTTTAATAAATTTAATGAATTTTATTGGTCCATATTAAATTTTAGAATTTATTAAATGAATTTGGTTCTAATTAATAAAGTTATTAACACTTTAACAAAAATCAATTATTAAATAGTGTAAAAATTGACATAAAATAGTTTAAAAAAAGATAATATTATTAAATGTAATAATATTCCTAAATATCTAAGGATCGGCCAAAGAAATTATATGATCATAGGTATGTGATTAATGAACCACTTGGGGTTCTCTTGGTAGTTTATAGTATGTTTTTTAACCATATAATATAAAGATACAAAGAGGCATGGTAAATGTCAAACTATTTAACAAAGAGTTAAATATAAAAGATAAGGACAAAATAGTGATCCAAAATTATCTAAAACTTATTTGTTGTGTTTTTTAGACCTATCTTCATCTTATAATTTTAATAATTCACTTTGGAGCCATTATAAACTGAATATTATTTTATTATAAAATAATACTTTAATTTTTTCTTAAAGAGCCCCTCCCCCCCTTATAAAAGGACACCACTTCTATCCAATTACTCACATATATCCAGCCTTTTGACTTGTCCAAAATCTGCCCAATTAAGATCCCAACATCCCTATCCACCTCCTAGAAGCCTTACCTTAGGCATAAGTCACTTCAAGAGTGGTTTTTGGTTCAAACGAAAGGAAGTTACCCAAATTAAAGGTAATGATTTTTCTTAGCTTCTTTTCTTTTATTTTACTTCTCTAACCCCAAAACTCTTCTTATTGTTTTCTATTGTAACAAAAAAAGTATCCTAAATATATTAGGATATTGTTATTATAAGTATTCAAACTACACTTACACACACCTACATATAATGGCTGAAGAACATAATGTTTCTGGGGATGGCAACCAAATGCCTCATGAAACGATGATTGTTCAATTATCTCCTACCACCTCTCATGGTGGCCATTATGATGAAACTATAATTAAATATAATATTTATGATATTTATTTTATATATAAGCTTCTGTAATTCCATTTTATAGCATACCATTATTGTTTTCATGTTTTATATATATTTATATACGATAATTTCATTTGAGGAAGTGCGGACTACAGCCCCCTCAAAGTGATATGACTCGTTCATACCATACATGGGACATATAAAGAATGGTGTTAATGAACATAAGTAACATATATAAGATATTATATTATACTGTAATAATAATATACCTATGTATCATTTAGTTTTTATTCCTTTTAAAATGAAAATGAAATGAAAGTAGTGTTCGTGCGTACGTACGGACTACCGTCTCCACGAACGCGATGAGATTCATTCCCCATCATATCCATTCAAGACTAATTATAATTTGATGATTAAAAGTAATGTTTAAGGACTTGATATCATTCTGGATATGAATAAGATACAACCTATCAATAATAAACACGGCTTACGCAATGAATCATATAAAGGAAAACAAATCAGTTAACACCCGAAACGACGATAATACTAAAATATTATTAACAAAGCAATATTAAAAGATCATATATGATATCATATTTATGTATATGATTATTGTATAATTTAATAACAATTATTTAACTATTATAAAAGAGGATAAACTACACTCTATCAATAAAAAGTACAAGGTAAGGGTTTATTTCACAATCTCTTCATTATCCGAGGTTGTTTATACGTGATTATCTACTGGGACTTCTTTATCATCCACATCCATGTTTCTTGAAAATGTATTTCAAATGTTTTTTACTATTTACTAGACTATGGGTTAAATTCATTTATACCATTGTTAGAATTTTTATAAAATGGTTTGAAAGGAATCTTTTCGTTGTTTTCCAAACAAGGTCCTTTTTAACCTTTTCGACAAAATTAAGGTAAGAATGTCTCCTTTTAACTTATACGGCGGGTGAAAATATTTTCCGCCATTATAAAATTTCCGAAGCATCCCTTACAAGGTTATAAGAATATTTTCATAGAAAATGTTTTCTTTTAAAATTATGTGACTTTTAAATGACTTAAAAAAGGTATTTCTCTCAAATAGTTTTTATTTCATCTATGTCAACATCCTTTGATGGATTTTAAGCTTATTTGTAGTTGATTTATTATGATACAAAAATTCCATATTGTATTTAAGGTTTTGTGATATGTTTTAATGTATATATGTTATTTTTATACCATTCATAGTTTATGGAGAAATTATTTACATATCATATGGTAGTTTTAATAAGAATGTGTATGTAATGGGTAAACCTATTCATATGAGGAATGCATTTGACTTAGTAAGTAATGGGTGGAGCCCGCTATAGCTCTCTGATGCATCGGTAGGTCTTATGAGACAAACTAGTGTCTTGGCACGAAGCCTTCAAAAAATCTTATTTTTTTTCTTGGAAAGAGGCCTTGGCTACGTTTTTATGATAGTCTCGCATTATGCTTTCCATCATTATGAAAGTGGTTATTGATATTGCATGTGATTAATCGACTAGTAGAATATCCATGTGAATAAGTAAATAGAATTATTTCATTTTATATCTACCATATTATGCTGAAGTTCAAGTTTAAAATAATTTTTTAGTTATAAATTTCCATAAATGTTAATGCTTATTTATGAATGTTTTCTCTATATTTTTATCCTTACTGAGCACCTGAGCTCACCCCTTTCTATGTTTTACTTTTCCCAAGATGTAAATAATATTTTATCACTGACCTGCAGGGATAGTTTGAAGGGGATATTAGTGTGGACCTTTGAGACTATATTATTGTAGTTTTTCACATTATGATATAATGTAACATTTATGAATGTATCTAGTGATTCCAAGACTACTAAAATAGTCAGTCTTTTGACACATGATCTTTTGTGATCATGCCAATGATACGTAATAATGCATTGACTATGGTTAACTGGGGTTGGGGCGTTACAAAATTTCTAAAAATAAAAGTTACCTATTTACAAAAATTGGACCTCCAGATTCTAAATATGGAATACATTTATCTAAATTCAAAACACAGAAATGGAAGAAAATAATTTAAAATTAATTCCAATTGTCAAAACAAAGAACGTGTTTTTAAGAAATAATAACTATCGAAATATTGATAGTTGTTAATGTGCAGTTTAAATGTGAAATTACGTCCAATGACAAAAATTGTATTAAATGGTAAAAATATAATCTAATTATACTTTAAAACCACTCAATATTATAATTTATCACTATAAATTATTTTTATTAAAAAAGTTGTTTTTAATTACAGTTTAGTATTTTTCACTATTCATCAAAAATTGATTGTTTTCATAAAAATACAAAAATTTATTGAAACTAAATTTTTTTTCCCGATTATATAAAAGATGTTTATTTTATCTAATTGATTATATAAAATTTTCAAATATTGGATTTAAAAAGGGATCTCCATTAAAAAGTGGCAAAATTGCATTTTTAAAAAAATACTTCTTTTATCTGAAAAAAATGAATATGTTCTTAAATTATGTCTTAGAAACTCATAATATAGATTCTAAAATATTAAGTATTATATAAAGTTGAAAATTCAGTTAATACTATTCATAACTACTTTTGAACGGCTAGATTGGTAAGTCGTAGTGGGCTTGAACTCGGTGTTGCGTGTAGTGCAAGTTATTTAATTACTTTGAAGAAATAACATACTATGGAATCTTGGGTTGTTAAAACCCCTATAGATTTATATTAAACCCCAACATCATATGTTATGATCCATCTCTCCCCAAAAATTAGAGATACCCTAGACACTAAGGCTAAGTATAACAATATGATCCTTTTTCACCACATAATCACATCATTCCATATCAAATATCTATATAAAATCTTGGTATTTTCCTAGAGCCACTGAATCTCGTATTATGTGTATCATACATTGGTTAAAATACATAAAACCAGCACTATCCATACACAAATTAAGGTACCTTAAATAATTACCACCTATACACATAATACATATAATAGTCTTTTGAATACTATACATCAAGATACATGTGTGTGAAATAACTAGAAACCAAAAAATCCCTATAAACACATATCTGGGAAATATAACCACCAAGTATACTAGAATATATGACTATCAATAGAAGAGAGTGGTTCTAGAGTTGATAGTCTGCCATCCATCCTCACATCTAGTTGTTGGGGGAAAACACCCTCCTAGAGTCCACTAGGTGTTATTTGCAATAATCTAAATTGGTGTTGTATAATTTGAAATAACAGAATATATAGCTTAAAATATAGCTCACAACCAGACTTTAGTCATAACCTAGTCCATATATTAATTGCAACTATCATCACTCTGACACCTAGATGCCACTAATCAGGACCAGATATCCTATAATGACACATGCATTTTGAAGAACTATATTAAATTACTTTTTTCATTTTTTTATTTCAATTAATTAATTAATTAATTAACCCTTAATTAACCCTTATAATTATTTAAAATTAAATTACATTAAGAATTAGAGTCAAGTACATGCCCTCTAGGAATAATCAGAACAAAATATATAGTTTCTCAAGAGTAACATCTCATTTTTATTCTAGAAACACTAATTTAATGTACTCAACCATTTATTAAACGTTATCATAATCATTCAATAATTACATGTAAATTATGTAAATCATCCTTTGATACATCTAGGAGGGAACATGTAACCAATAACATATTGTTTTGTCATGTAGTGGGTAAATGAATGAAGATAGAACAAGTAACCCGACCATTGAAATTTAAACCAATTCATTTTTAGAAAGAATGAATCATTATCACATTAGTGAGTAATCATATTTATAACCTATTACATCATCCAGGGTGTCATCCCTAACACCCACATGCATATCCTGATACATCTCTCCGTAATTGGCACAAAATACTACAACATTATCTCGTCCACCATGCCCCATATCACATTATCCATTCATGGATTATATCTCATTGCATAGGGAAGATCACATCTAAAAAACATAATATATTAATAAAGAAATAAAAATAATCAATAGGGAATCTTTTCCCTCTAAATAAGGCATTTATCCTTCACAAGAAAACGAGCTCTCATGGCTCCCAACACTAGGCACTCATCCTTCACAAGAAAATGGTAATCTCAATTCCCGACTTCTATATTTGTGAAAAAAATAATTTTTATTCCATATTGAATTAACCGACTCATTATTCATGGGTTCTTACTATAGGAAAATAAGTGAATCATCTATAATAATCTATCACTGCATGCTCTCTAGAATAAAACCAGTTTCATCAAACTATGAGATGAACCATTCTCAATTAACATGAATCTTTTTTATTATAATCAATATTAATTTACGTGCTTCCAGTTATTTATCACTTCTTTTAAAAATAAAATATAATGTTCAATTAAACATTCATATCCCACCAATTTCATTATCGTTAAATTAGAAAACACTAAATTACAAACATGTCTCTTCTTTAAATTTTTAATCCAATTAATCAACTTATTTATGACTATACATTCTTTACCATTTTTAATTAATAACAACATATTAATCAATATTATTACAAAACATGTTAAAAAATAAAATATATGTTGGAAACAATACAGAAAAATATTAAGAAAACCATTATACCATCATAATTTAATGATATCAACATGTTATCATTATAATATTTCATTATTAATTAGATTCAAACATCATTATGTCAATTCCATAAGCATCCATAGGGATAAACCATGATAAACTTATGATTGTATGTAAATAAATAGGAAAATTAATTAATCCCTTAATTCAGTGGCATTAATGTTAATCACAAGAGAATGGGACACCATCACAGCTTCCAATCGTCCCTCCCGAGAGAGGTGTATCCCTCCAAGGACGCCTCCCAAAAACCACACCAATAAATAATCAAGAAAACACCATTAAATGGATGGATAGAAACCACACTCAAATGGGATTAATAATAGGGAATATCTATATCAATTAACCATGAGGGAAAATATTATAATGAACCTTAGATCACTGTAGAATGAAGAAGGAATTTGGGAAGTTTTTCCTTTCGAAGGGATCCAAATCTCTCAAAGAAAAAATATCTATCCACTTAGAGTTTTTAGGGAATGTTTTGTAGGGTTTTAAAGATTCTAGGGAAATACATGTTATAAAATGTTCTACATAGTGGAAATTTATGGATTAAATCATCTTTTATCATCATAAATTTGATCAATTGAAAGATTCATAAAGCAATTCATCACCACAACTATTTTGACCAGAAATTGATTTACATCATAAATCTCTAGTTTACGACATAATGTCTATAGGAAAAACAATACAAGTAACATACTAATCATTCAAAAACCCCTCTTATATCATAAATCAATATATACACTATATATTCTCCATTATTATATATTTTAGTATACAAACATGAAAAGACCCCCACTAAAAATCTTTCAATCGTAATGGGACTAAAAAATACACAAAGGGATGAACCACATGGATCTGTACCTTTACTAGGGGAATTTTCTTATAATAAAAAATTTCACACTAATATTGGAATGGAACCATTTAATTCTATTTATGGTAAATCTTTTTAATAGTCATTATGCTGGACCAAGGTAGGAGAGTTAGATGATATTAGATTGAAAATGGTTTAGAGTATGAAATAAAATATGTAGGTAATACATGAATGAATTGGAACATGATTTTCAGAAGTCCTACACAAATCATTAGAATAGACCTCTATATCTTTATGTTAGAGATTCCATGTTCTAAAAGGTGTCTCCTCACCTTTGGAAGTGAAGGATTGATCAAAAGAGTAATATTTACCCTAGATTCATTAGACCAATCGAGTTTATAGACCGTTTTGGAGTTATAGCTTATTAGTTATAACTTCATGTAACACACTAATATTATATATAAATATATATTCATCTCAAGTAAAAATTAAGTATTAAATGAAATGTTTTACCGGATACCCTGAGTATAAATTAACCAGGATATACTATACCATTATAACCTAGTTGTAAAATTTGTAGTATGAATATGATTAACCACACTTTGATAATTTTTTTAACAGTTATATTTAAAAGAAAATATATTGCTTAATTCATAATAAAAAATTACTCAATTTTTAGTAAAGTCATTTATAATTAAATATTAATTTTATTTAAAAATAGGATGTATTTAATCTTGAGTGTGAATATTATAATTTTTTTATTTCAGTTTTATAAATTTAATTTTATAATAAGTCATTAATTTTTTATTTGAGCATCCATAAATTATCTTAAGGTGAAAAGTTGATATTTTTCTAAAAAGATTAATTTTTTACTAAATAGTAATAATATTATGATTTAATAGAAAACATTATTTTCAATTCATGTATTAAAAATGATCTATAATTATGAATTGATTTTATAAAGTTCATTTTTTTCTTTAGGTTAAATATAATCCAACTAGTGTCAATGGAATTGACAATATTCATTATTATTTATGAAAACGTTTTATAATAAAAACTGAATTTTTTTAGGAAACTATTTTTGATGCATTTTATGGTTTATATTAAAATGAATTTCTACCATTTATTTAAATTTAATTGTTAAAATGGATTAAATAGTTGGAATTAGAATAATTAATTTTGTTCAAAATTTCCACCTATTATTTTTTCATAGAAAACAGAAAATAAAATAAAAATTTATCACCTGAGTAAAATGGAAAAATTGTTAACCAAGGTTACAACTATGTGATAAAAAAAATTATTTCATATTAATCATTATTTTATGAAGATATTTATACCCATATCATCATATTATTTAAATTTAAATATTAATTAAACACTTCTATAAAATTTATAGAATAATATTCCAATCCATTTAAATATTCAATGTTCTCCACTCCCCCAATTATAAGAGGAATCCCCTCCTCTCTTTTCTTTAAAAATTATTGAGAAGAATAAATTTAATAAAATATACACAATTAATTTCTAAAATTATATATTTAGTAATTATAGGTTATGTAATTCTTAAAATACCATTTCAAGTGTTCTAAATAAGGGATCTTGAGGAGGTCTGATAGGGAAGAAGTAATAATCCTACACAACCTCTTTTAATTTATATCTACTTCAAAACCTATTAAATATGTGTAAGTTAGTCAGAAATAATATATTAATTATCCTAAATATAACTAAATTTTATTATGATTATGGATCCAACATTATCCACTCTCTTTTCTTACAAATAGTAAATTATAGTATCACTCTTTTGTAAGTGTGGACTACCGCCTCCACATAGTGATATTAATAAATTTCCATATCTATAGATTATGGTTGACTATTATTATGTATTTAATTATTATCACAAATATTTATGAAATTAGTATGAATCTATAATTATATTATATTTTCTACATTCTTACATTTCTATTGGTTAAAAAACAATAATGTCTCTCATACGTATGTGTGGACTATCACATTCATTAAGTATTTTTATTTTTTTATTCATTTACAATATACATATACAAGGATCGGGTTATATTTAATGAAAATATATTATATATATTATTTAATAACAATTTTATAAATGTGAGTTGTTATTTACTGTTAAATTATTCACATAATTGAAAAGTGGAAACCTCACTCATTTGTATGTAAAAAGTACCATATGGTGATATATTCTGATTTCCTCTGTTTTTCAGTTGTTTTTGGCTTGGATTTGTGGGTCCGTTTTGATTTGTCTGTGCGACGGTGATGGTTTCCCCTTGATGTTTCCATGATATGGTGTTGAATTTATGGATCTTCAGCTCTGATAATTTTTCCATCCTGTGGTTGATAGATGTTGGGTGTTGTCTTTCTTTCCATCCATTGGTGATTTGATGACACATGTCATGTGGTTCTGTATGATGTTTTGGAGCTGTGGTGGAGATGTATGATGGTTCTCGTTGGTGATGTCTGGTTGTTTTCATGACCTGGTTGAGGATTTTGTCTACTATGTGTCTAATTTTATTTGATTTAGTTTCGGATCTCCCAGATTAGGTTCCGATGATGATATTCATGGTCTGTTGGTTGATTTTTTCATTGGTGTTGGGTGATTATGGATATTCCCCTTTGAATGTGCACAAGCTAGTAGTGATCTGGTTATTGTATGGATCTATAATGAATGTTGGCCATGAAAATAGCAAAGATAGAGTTGACGAGGCACTGGAATCTAGGTTCATGGGAACCGAGATGGTGATGAGGTATTTGATAGTGTTATTTTGAATTTAATGATCATTTTGTTTGAATTGTATGGTTTCCCGCTTTCCTTAATGCGGCTTTTTGAAAATGGGGAAAAATGGTTTGCGGTAATATTTTTCTTTCATATACTTGTTTTCTAAAATATTTCCAAGAATTAATTTACCCTGAGAAAAATATTATTTAATGTCATATTAACTATTTATTATTTTTTATAATTTTTTTAAATGATTTGTTGTCTTTTTTGAACAACTTATGTTTTACC
The DNA here is from genome assembly GCA_963277665.1 of Viscum album. Taxonomy (NCBI): domain Eukaryota; kingdom Viridiplantae; phylum Streptophyta; class Magnoliopsida; order Santalales; family Viscaceae; genus Viscum; species Viscum album. The sequence goes on along the minus strand of OY728141.1, from coordinate 386,012,677 downwards.
GAATTTGTGAATTTTTTTTTCTGTTTAATGATTACTACATGAGGGGAATTTACTAACACCATGGATGTTCAATGATCTAATAAATCCTTTAAAATTTTCCATTTTTGTCAAAGAATACATTTTCATTTATATTTTGTTAATTTTTAGATTTTAAATAAATGATTTAAAAATGAAAAGGGTATTTTACTCAAGAAATAATTAAGTTAACTATTAATGAAAATTTTAATCATGCATAACATCTTTTGATGTTACTCATGCTTCAATAGAGATGTGATTTTATGATACAATCCCTATTAATTCTCTTGATGGTTTGTGATTATTATTATAAAATTTAAATAATTTTTTTAATTTTTCATTGGTTATTTTAGGATGAAATAATAAATATTTTCATTATTTTGTGGGATACATTTGAATAGATTATATTATGAAATAATTCATCCTGCTATATTCATGGAATTTATTGGGTAAAGATAGAAAACTCATGATATTTTTATATTGTTCATGAAATTTATTTCATGTATAAAACATTATAAATTGAAATGATTTCATGTCCATACTTTTATGTGTGTTCTTAGTTTTCATATTCAGAATAATTTTTGTAGACCTTGTTTTATGTTCATAATTTGATTTATGGACATGTTTTCTTATCCTTATCTTTATGTTTGAACCGATTAATGTTTATAGATGTTTGAAATTTTAAAATATTATTTTTTCACTATAATTTTATGTTTATGATATATTATATTAGATCATGATTGATTATTTGTAATTCTATATACTTATAAATAATGTGTTTCGTTAAAAAATATATACTCATAGATTTATAATTAATGTTATTTAACTGATTGAGTATTATTTTTGTAAGATATGATAATATTCTCATACACATATTCTTATATTTTCCGTCTTATGATTATTGATCGATATAACTTTGGTTTACCCTTATAGAGTATCTTTTTCACCCTTTCCTATGTTTTATTTCCCCTAGTTATTAGAAAAGGTTCTAAGAATGGTATGTATAATAAGTAAACCTTGTTGGAATATATATGGGGATATATTTAAGTACATAATGAAAATATAACTTTGAATTTATATTCTCTAAATAAAATAAACCTTTATAGTCCATAGTTGTGTTTTATTATAAAATGTATTTAATCATCATATAAATTGATGAAATATTAATTTATGAAATGATTGGGCCACTATATTTGTTATTATATCTATGATTAGTTAATCCCTATATATTAATATTATAGGAGTTTGGTGAAATCCTGGAGGATAATACAATTTATTGGATTACATACAAATGTTTTGGTAATAAATCGATTTTTTGGATTTATTAACAATAAATCCATGTATTGATATGAAAAGTGGATGTGGTTTTGGTACATATGAATTTAGGGTTAATAACAATTAAATGACTAGGCTGAGTTTATCTCATCCATCATTCTGGTGCATGGTAAATGAGACCTTATTGAGAACATGGTTTGATACTCTTTTGGGATATTGTTTGGTTAATTCAAATATTCTTTGTAAAATATTATATTAAATTTGATCATATTATGTCCATGAATAAACTTGGATAAACCAAAGAATTCACATATTAATATGAATGTTTCATAATTTGGGGAATCTTTGGAATTTTTTTTATGAATATATAATTGTTCACTATATTTTTTTCAAATTGATCCTTACACATTTTTTTATTCTGATTAAAAAAAATACGATTCATATGAATGATGAATTTGATGAAAAAATCATCAATATTCATAAGTAACCAAATAGATTAAATGTTTTGATGAAATATCATGTGACTATACTCACTTAAATCTCTCAATATATGAGCATAAACACATATCATCTTGAAATTATGAATAAACCCTTGAGTGAGAAATATAGAATTGAATATTTTTTTTTGTAAAAAATATACCCTCTTTGTGTGGGTCATTTGATCCACTATTTTCAATGTAATGGATTAATGTGATGGACTCGAACAATGAGAAAGGTATCTTAGTGGTCGATCAATTGGAAGGTAATTATGATTAATGGTGAAATCATATCTAGAATAAAAAAAATAAAAAGAAGCAATAAACTCCTCCGAAATCGAGTTGTTAAAAATTTTATCCCTTGATAAGTAGCTTCCATGAACACTTAATAATAAAAACCATATGGTATTTCTAGAGTTAAGGAAGAATGATGATGAATCCTTCAGTTCTTTTATAGAAAAATTTACAAGACTTATGAGATACACATATGGATATTTCTTGAACCTAGAAACTAAGATGAATAAATTCATTAGTGATTTGAAAAAAAAATCTTTAAAATGAATTTTCATTGGGGGATGTTGGAATCTAGGATGAAAACATTTCATGTGAATTCAATGATGAAAATAAATATATAGACCCTCATTGTGATAGTGATTGGAAAATGAATATGGAGTTTCATGGAATCTCTAATGGTATATAACATGGATGAAAGAATAATTTGAATCCTCTTACAAAATAACACATGTTGGAAGAAAAACTCATAGGATATATTGAATTAAAAGAGAATTTTTTTCAAGTATATGAATCTTGGACAATAGTCAAAATATTACCAAATTGATATAAATAGGGAAATAAATTAAATCAAATGACATAAAGCTCAACCAAAAACACCATTGACAATTCAATGCTTTATAATCAAAGAGATTTGTCATTATGTGAATAAACACCCAAATCCAAGTAATAAGGAGGAAAATAAGCCTCATTAAACCTCTAAAGTCATATAAAAAATGGAAATATCATGAGATCATGAATGCCAATGTGGGTTATAAGAATAATTCATAGAATGTTATACCTATCATTCACTTTAGTAGAGATAATGTTTTATTTTATTTTTTATCAAGGAAAAATTTAAAATGAAAGGATTATTTTCTAGGGGTATTATATTACCACCAGAATGATTAGATATTTTTTAGTGGTGACAAATCCTAATGGTATAATGATTGTGTCTTTGATTTATATCTTTTCTTTGATAGATTGATATAGGTATATTCTTCCTGAAAAATGTATTATTCTCCCTCTAATTGAATTTGATGTTATTTTTGGAATTTATTCGATTAATCTATATAGATCCCATAAAAATTTCAAATGAGGAAAGGCATGTTTTTTATTCCCAATTAACCTATGATCATATTTACATGCAATAATGAATTTGAAATTCCTAGGTAAGTTAATTATATTATATGGGTCCTATTTAATATTCATAAAGAATATTTTCTCAATTTTTTGGGAGAAACTCAACACAAAATACATTCTTATTTTACAAGTTTATAATGATGTATTTCATAAGAAAATTCCTATTATTTTCCCAAATAATAATGTTGATATTTTAATAGAACTCATACATGGTGATATACATATTTCAAAAAATCCATAAATAATGGACCCAATTTAGTTAATTAAATTGGAAAAGAAAATCTAGGATAATCTTGGTAAATGATTTATACACCCAAGGGAATAACCATGGGGTGAACATATTAATTTTAAAAGAAATATTAATTAGTGCATCTTTGAATTGATTATTAGAGACTTTAAAATATCAAAACTAAGAACATTTATCCTATAATATTTTTATATGATCTATTTGATCAATTATTAGGATCTCAATATTTTTCCATGATTGATTTTTGCACTATATATCATTAAGTAAAGGTCAATAAAGAGATTATACCCAAGAATTTTTTTCATAAAAGTATGGTCATAATGAATTTTTAGTAATTCTATTTATTCATAATAATTTTCCCACTTTCTTTATAGATTTTAGAAATAATGTGTTTAGAGATTACATTGATTAGTTTTTGGTAGACTTTATCGATTGAATTATTTTTTATTCTATGATAAAGGAAGATCATGAATAACACTTTAGGATTGCGATGAAGGAAACTAGATAATATAAATTTTATGATAATTTTAAAAAATATGAATTTTGGCTATACAAAGTCACATTATTAGGTCCTATAATATCTAGTGGGGGTATATTAGTAGATCCATAAAAAAATGGCAGTTATTAAATAATGGCCTTGAAAAACAACACTAACCATGATATATAGGTTTCCTGGGTTAGAAGTTATATAATTTTAGTATTTGATAGCTTTTTTCATTCATATCTAATCCAATAACATCAATAAATTAGAAGGTATACATGTTCCTTTAGATAGATGAATGTGAATTAAATTTCAAGGAGCATAATAGGTTGGTTCATAGACCTATACATACACTACCCTATAGTGGGGAAATGGTTTTTATATTTTGTAATGAATCATAGAGGATATAGTGATTATTACTCATGTAGAATGATATCGTGATAGCATTTTTGTTACACAAAAATAATTATCCTAAGTAATATTGACCAACTCATGATTTGAAGTTGGAAGTAGTATTTTTTGAACTAAAAATATGGAGGAATTATCTTTTTGTGTAAGAGTGTGATATATACTAATCATAAGATATTTATATATTTTTTCATGCTTGAACAGTCGAATATTCACCAAAGGAGATGGTTGGAGTTGGTTAAATATTATTATTTCTCAATAAAATACATCCTTATGAAGGTGAAAAATGTCGTCGATGCTCTATGTTAGAAAGAACATGCTAGTTATTCTAAAATTGGGATTGAAAGTGATTAAATATTTATAGTTTTTCAAAAGGTAAATCTCGAAACCATGAGGAAATGGTAAATATCATATCCTTCTTAGATGAATGTTCAACCATCCATCTGTGTGAGGATTAAATGGGGGAACAAGGATGAAATTGAAATGCAGAAGAATTTGAGAACATTTTTTGTGCTCAACTATGATTATGATAGAATGATAATTTTTTGGAATAGAATTATTTTTCCATTAATACTAGATATGAATATGGATTTGTTGGATCAATCTTATAGATCATCATTATCTATTCATATAGAATGTACAATGATGTATAAAAATAATAAATTATATTTCTAGTGGGACATCATCAAAAAGAATATTATAGAGTTTATTATCTTGATTATTGGTATGTCTGTATGTTAAGGTTGAGAAATAGAAATATAAAATGGTGTTACAACCATTACCCACACATGAATGGTAATGTGGAAACGTTACAATCAATATCATCATCGGACACCCCAATACATCTTATGGGCAGAATGTTTTTTGGGTTTCGCTAGATCAAATTACAAAATTAGTGAATTTTATTACCATTTTTTCTAACTTTATAACCATTATTTGATTTAAATTATTGATGTGGTATGTTTTCATGGTGTAAAAATTCTTTTGTATCTGATTGGGATATGAGGTTTACAATGATGTTCAAGAGAAGTCTTTAATATTCTTGGAATATAGAGTTCAGTTTCTGTAATACATAGCATATTCAGATAGATAGTCTATCTTAGAGGACCATTTAGACTCTGTAATATGTGTTTAGATCTTTATATATGAATTTAAGAGGTGTCTTGGATAAAAACATTTCATTGTTAAACACTTATAAAAACAATACATTTAACTAAATCATAAGATGGATTCTTATGAGGCACTCTATGGAAGGAAATGTATAACTCCAATGTTCTAGGATAAATATAGAGAATGAAAGCTATTGAGACTTGTGATATCTATGGAAATGTCTAAGAAGTTTAGAATTTTTTAGTATCACATTAAAGAGACTCATAGTCGACAAACCAATCTATATTGATAATCATTTGGGATATCTAGATTTCAACATTGGTGATAAGATATTCATATGTATATGTAAATGGATGATGTTTATGGGATTTAGAATAAAATAAAATTTGATACCTTTTTATATTGGTCCCTTTTGAATTCTTGATCAAATGAGGATGGTTTCTTATTGTTCGGGGATTCCAGTAAATCCCATTCAAGTTCACACAATGTTCCATTTTTCACTATTATTAAGTACATAATACATCCTTGACATGTACATATCATAATGGTTTTACATCTAGATAATAATCTATCATGTGAAGAAAAACTCTCAGATATTACATATTCAATATATAAAGAGTAGCGAAATAATTCCATCCACTTGAAAAATGTATTATGGTTAAACCATAAATTTTAGGAAGCTATTTGAGAACATGAGGATGTGGTGAAATAGATATATCCAAAATCATTTTGTTAGAGTTATATTATTTTTGAAAATATTTATTTAAGGGGGTGGTGGTAGAGTGTAACAGACTGGGAATATATATATATTCCTTTTGAGATAAACATGAATATTTCAATATATTTCTTTACATACAACCCCGAGTCGAAATGAACTATGTATAGTATACCATTTTTAAATAGATATTAAATTGATTGTATGAATAGAAATAACCACCCTATGAAAATCAAATATAATGGTTTGGTTTAAATATTGATAGATTTATTAATTCATATTAAAAAACAATCAATTTTTAGTAATGTGATTTTATTCATCAAAAGTATGTTTCTTTTTAAAAATGAGTTTTATTGAGTTTTATTCACAAATATAATAATTAGTTTCTTAAAAATTCGGAAAATAAATATAATAAAACTTATATCATTTTTAAATCGTTATATAAAAATTATCTCATTTTTTTTCTTTCTTATGAACATTTTAGTTTTTTAAGGAAGAGTAACAAATTTTGAATTTATAGAAATATTTATTTTCCATTAAAGTATTTAAAAAATTCCATTTTGTTTTTTATTTATTATAATATTTTTATTTTTATTATTTTTTTAAAAATAATCCATTAAATTTAATTCTATTTTATTTTATGTGTAATATTTGCATAAATATAATTATATACTTTAAAATGCTTGTTTGGGACACCCATTTCTTGATGTGTTTAGAGTGTTTGATTTAATTTTTTTTCTACCACTTATAAAAGTTGAATCCTATAAAATGAATTATATTTTTTTAATAATAATTAATAATTGTGTGTAAATATTTCAACTTAATTTTTCGGTCATAATGAATAGTAAAAACAAAAAAAAAGTTCACATATGTAAAAGGGTAAATTGGGTTAGCCCAGCTTTAAATTAAGTAATATGGACACATGATTTCATAAAAATTCTTATTGTATGAAGGAATTTATAATATTATTACCTTATTATAAATATTTAATTATTTATGGGACAATTTATCATAAAAATGATTTAATAATATTTTGATCCCTTAAAATATCCATGTTGTGTCCCCCACACACTTATAAAAGACACCCATCCTCTCGTTTGATTACAACTTATAAGGCATATAACAAAACAAAAAGCTACCAAATTTTCATATAAAAATAATTAAACATGGCTTATATGACTTTAAATTATTAAAATACCATTACATGTTTCGTTAATAAGGTACTTAAATGATACATACAAAAGAATATCTAATGGCATTACCTGACCTCTTTTGATTTATTTAAACTTCTACCTCCATTAAATTATTAGTATTGATCACAAAATAAATAAATAAGTATAATATATACTTAAATGTTATTATGATGATTAAAATACCATTATTTGTATTTTTTAAATCAAATGGGAAATGGATATATTGATCATGCATATATGTGGACTAACACCCCCATGTAGTGATATAATTCATTTTCCATCACCATATTTTGTGGTTGATTATTATATTAGATTTAATGATTATATATTATATTTATGAAGTTATAGTGCTTCTATAAATATAATATCTTATCTAACTTCTTATATTTTTATCCATTAGGAAACGATAACATTGTTTGTACATATGTATGGGCTGCGACCTCCACGAGGCGATGTGATTCAATTTTCATTTCTTGTTGATGTGGATGATACTATGGTAATATTTAATCAATATGTATGATATAAATTATATAATAATTATTATGTAAGTGTGAATTATTATTTAACTTTTTTAGTTTATAACCATCAATAAGTGGGAAGTTCACTTATGCATACGGAAAGACTACCATCTCTTTGAGATGATCCAATTAATTTTTCACCACCAATTTATATTTATAAATAAAAATTTTAATAAAATGAATAAATATAATACTTATTACTAATTAATATTATGGATATAAGGAAAAAATAACCTAGGTTAATGTGTTTAAACCATTTAATAGAAATATAAATGAAAAATGACGCAGTTATCTTTCATAACATTGATATTTATTAATAATTATTAATAAATAAGTTGTAAATGGTTATAAGTTAATGATATATGGTTTGTTATGTAACATCCCAGGTAAATAAAAATTTAAAATTTTCGTATTTATTAATATTTGTGAGTAAAATGATAATATTACTCTAAATGTAATGCTATGTTTGATGGCGTACCCAATACGAAACAATGAGTTTCTTTGAAATCTTATATTGCACACTAATAATATAATAATATTATTTTAAATGGTAGTTAACACCTATCCGTTATAATGGTGGGAATGAACAGAACTAACTAAAATCTGATTATACATGTTTGTTATTTTTTTTACATTTACCAAATAAAATTTAGAGGCTTAAAATAAGAAACGAATTCGATTTTAAGCATAACTATTCCAATGTTCTTTAAAAGGTTGATTAACTGCCTTTTGATAGAAAACCCTTTTTAAAACTACTTTTTTTCAATTTTATATGTTATATTTGACAAAATAAAATTCTTATTTAAATTCAAGACATCAAAATTTACTTTGTGTAAATTTGCGTTATTTTTCAGATAAAGTTCATTTTTAATAAATATTGAAAATGATATATTTTAATTCAAAACCTCATTTTAATCTAATTTATTTATATGGTTATATTATCTTTTTAATTGGGATTAAAGTTTAGTTGAAATATATTTTTAACATTTAATCTAATGATGGTCATTGAAATTAATTTCACTTTGAAATTGGACATAAACAAGTGTCAATGTTTTGATAGATATTGTTTCATAAAAACACGCTATTTGTTTTGACAGTGATAATTAATTATAAAATTAATTAATAAAACTTCTATGTTTTAAATTTGTTAAAATGGACATCATTTTTCAATTTGGAATATCAAATTTAATTTGGATAAATTTTTGGTATTTTTCTGACAAGTGTTCATTTTAATGAATAGTGAAAATACTGCATTTTACTTCAAAACTTCTTTTTCATATAATTTAATTATATATTTAAATGGTAATTTTAATTAGGTTTAATGTTTAATTTAATTATTTTTTATCACTTAATACAATTTTGGTAATTGTAAGTAATTTCACTTTTCAATTGGATGTAAAAACAAGTCAATCTTTTGATAAATTTTTACTTCTTAAAAACCCGTATTTGGTTGTGACAATAGGAATTATTTTCAAATTAATTACTGTAATTTTTTTTGTTTAGAATTTGGTAAAATGGATTCCATATTTTTAGTCATATGTTCCAAATTATGTAATTAAGACTCTTTTTTTGGACATTATGAATAGTAATGGCAGTAATTATCTTTAATAATCATGATTAATTAGTAATTGGGTAGTTAAGGGTAATAAAATACTATCATAATAATATAAAATGACCCCAACATGTGTCAAAATCCTCTTTTTTGAGTCATGGCCGGCCATGTGAAGATTTTTCCGAACATGAGGGCCCATGGAGTCACATGGGTGTAATAGTGACATTTATGACACTATTTTTAAAAAAGAAGAGAAATATAACAAAGGTTTGTATATCCTAAAGAAAACAATTTTAATTTTGTTTACATAAATTATCTCTTAGACTTTAAATTTTCATTAAAAATATAAAAAGATTTCCTACATCAAGGTATTTTCTTTATATTTTCTAGACATTAAATAATAAAATTTTTTAATGACACCATGATGATGCAATGATTACCTCATTAATGACCGATTTAAATAAAATGAAATGATAAGGTAAAATATAATACGTAAACTTGTTGAAAACCTACTGGATGGGTAGATTTTGAACCCTTATCACCTTATCCTAGAAATATATCATTGTGGTACCTTTAAAATCAGAAAACAATTTTATAATAAAGTATTATTTCAAGACTTTCCAAAAGTGACCCTCCTCCCTCTTATAAAAGGCCCCCACCTCTACCCCCTTACCCACACATCTCAAGCCATTGGATCATCAAAAAACTACTAATATTATCTCTCCAAATCCCTTTATTACTCCTATAATCCTCACTTTGGGAAGAAGTCTTTCCAAGTAATCCTTTGGCTCAAATGAAAAAGATTTACCCGATTTAGAGGTAATGTCTTCTCTCGAGTTTCTTTCTTCTATTTTCCTTCTTCACACACTGATATATTATTATTATTTGATCCCATAATAACACCAGTATCATAAATATACTAGGATATTGTTATGATAATGATTCTACCAACACTCACACACACCTCCGTCTAAGGGTTAGAGAACATATTGTTTCTATGGGTGGTGAATTACTGCCTCACAGAATGATGATTTTTCAATCTTATTTTAACACCTTTCATGGTGGAAATTATGATGTAACTGTATTTATATATGATATTTATGGTATTTATTTTTTTATAGGCTTCTGAATTTTATATTTAAATCACATTGTTATGCTTTTCAGGTTGTGGAAATGCGATAATTTTATCTAAGAAAGTGTGGACTACCACCCCCTCAAGTGATGTGACTCCTTCATGCCAAACAAGGAATTTTTAAATAATGTAATTAATGAACTTATTTTAACTATATACCATATATTTTATACTGTAATTATAATAAATATATGTCTCGTTTAGTTTTAATTCTTTTAATATGACAAAGAAATGAAAGTAAAGTTCATGCGTACGTACGACCTACCGTCTCCAAGAACCATGCATTTCATTTTTATCTCAAAATGTTATGGAATACTATAAAATGAATATATACTGGATATATATGATATTTAAATCATTAATACTATTCATTAGATGTTGTAATTATAACTACATGGACAATTCTCTTCAAACAAGTTCATTTTTGAATCATGTACCAAACATCGACAAAACGTATGATATGAACTCACATAATTATCTAATTATTATAACATGAAAATATATGTTATTAATTGAATAATAAACTATAAAGTATGTCCTTAATCAATCATAAGTTGAGCTAAGTTTATTATTCAAGAATATAAAGAAATGAACAAGACTAGTCGGACTTGATGTAAGAGATTTCTTATCTCAATTTTAATTCCGTGAGATTTCAATTTTTTGCCACTTATTTGTTGCATGTGGTGTATTGTGTATGGCCATTTGATATATATTGTCATTATTCTATTTATATTAATGGTATTATTCGATTCATTTTGTGTTTATTATGTTTTGGTCATTAAACTCGATTGATTACAACTAGGTAAGGGGTTTTTTATCTCACTTTTTATTCCCGTGAGATTCATGATACATTTGCCACTTTTTACTTTTGTGTGGTGTATGTAATGACCCTGATTTTATTATTTGTGTAATATAATTTAATTTATATGTATTTAAATCTTCATTTTATGATCCTTCTTTAATGGGGTGTACGTTTCGAAAGTTACCCAAATCGGTAAGGGAACCTTTTACCCTCCTTTTTTTAAAATACTTATTTTTGTTAGGTATTTTAATTTACATATTCTTAATGTTGGGATATGTTCTTATATATCCTTATTTCTGTATTTTTTATGTCCAAGTGTTGAGATACCCTTTCTATCTCTCATGAACTCATTTTCAGAATTTTAAAGTGACATTGTTAGGTTGTCGAATTCCTGTAAGATAACTTCTTAACCCAATTTCAATACTTTGGGTTAAACATCTACTTCTTGGTTCTTACGTACTATGAATATGTGTGGATGGCCTCTGATTTTTTTACAATTAATATACACTTATATTGTGTGTATGCATATTTGTCACAAATAATTAATGAATTGATTTATCCTTAATATAAGGATATTGTCTTTATACGAGACATCATCTCAATCTCCTTTCATTGAGACATATTTTGATTTCTACACGACGTTATTTTATACAGTGTATAAAACCATTTTTAATTTTAATTTCATTCAAAAGTAATATTTTAACATAAAGCATTTTACTAAATGACAAAAGGAATTTGTTTGTCTTACGTATTCGGCGATAATAACTTCTCTACAGACGTGACCGTTATTTGAGTTTTGGCTTCCTCTACAAGCCATAACTTTTTTTAAAAGAAAAATAAATACCATGTTTTAATTGTCTTCTATTTTGGTATTGAAAATGGTTTTGATAATTTTTTGATTATAAAAATGTTTTGTATTGATATATTGTGATTGAAATGTGGAAATTTTATGTTTTTTATGCATGTTTTATGTGATACGATTATGTTATGGTTCTTGGGAATTGTTTATGAAGTAGGGTGGTTCCGTGATAATCTAAGGGCGGGTGAGACCGAGATATCCCTAAAATTCATTGGGTAATGAGAAGGTGTTAAATTATAAGGTTTCTCCGAAGAGATTTATGGAATATACTGTGATGGGTATTCCAAATGTAACCATGAGGTTTACTCAATAAGTAATAATGTTATGAATGCCTCATGTTACCTTTATGTTTTATGATTTCTATGTGTATTTCACAAATCATATGATTTCATGGGATATGTTAAAAATCTTATGTTATGTATATATTGATGATCTAATGTATTATTTCATTGTGTATCCCTTAATGAGATTTTTATTCACATCCCACGTTTTTAAAATGTTTTTCATAGGACATAAAGTGGAATAGGATCAAGGATGGGATCTATGAAATGTCATGCTATCTAAAACATGGAACTAGACATGACTCCTTTGTTCGAGAGTTTTTATTTTGTGAAAAAAATGGAAACTGAGTAGAAGTGTTTACTTTGTAATTATTGAGATGTAATAGTTATGTCCTAATTCTATAAAAATTTAAACGTAAAAATATTCTCAATGTGAATTATTCATTTAATTCAAGATTATGTAATTTTTTATGGCTGGGTCCTTATATGTTATGTATGATAATAATTATGTAATATATTTATAATAAATATATATTTATTATACATGATAATTTAATATTAATGATGTAATATAAGGCTTGAGGTAAGGGTTTTGTGTTACAATGTCAATTACTACTAGGATTTTTTATACATAAATTTTCAGTTAGGGAAATAATATGGATATTATCATTTAAACTTCTTTTATTTTATTCCAATAATTTAATTTATATAATATTTACATATTATTAAAATTTCATTTTTTGTTACTTAAAATTATTGAGAAAATAATTTTAATAAAACGTAAACATAATTTCTATTATGGTTGGGAATATTTTTCTTCAATATCATTATGAACTAAAATATTTTAATTATTTTTTACTTGATCCAACAGTTATTTTAATTCATTTTCAAACATTTTTTAAGTTATATAAAAATATTTTAAAAGAATATTTTTTTTAATTTTCTAGACAAGGTTTGTTTTGTAGGTGTGAATGAATAATTATTTTAGTGATTATAGAATGAATGCAATTTTCCACTACAATGACTATTCAATGAAATACATATTCATCCAAATGATTGCATAAAATATTTCAAAGAATGTTTTGGATTTTGTTTTTAATTTTTGTATTTTAAATAATTGATTTTGAATTGAAAAGGGTATTTTTATTAGGAATTTTTTAGAGATATTTTAATGAATTTTTTCATATATGATAACAACCATTAATGTTAATAATGCTTCACTTCAAATATGATTTTTAATTATTATGAAAATTTATTTTTGAATGTTTTATTATTATGATGATGAAATTATGTTGAAACCCATATTATTTTCAAAAGATTATATTATGAAGAAATGATAAATATTTTCATGATTTTTTTGAATAAATATGAATGTATTATTATTATGTGATTGGTGGGTCTATTATTGGCCTCTAATCAAATGGGTAAAGATAGAAAACGTTTTTGTTAACTATGATAAGTGTGAACACAATTTTAGATTGAAAACATTATATGTAGATTTAATTTCATTTCCTCAATTTTATGTAAGGACTTGATTTTCAAGTCCATAAGATTATGATTAGAATTGGTTTCATACGCAAAAGATAATGCATGGACCTAATTTCATTTCCTTTACTTTTTTAATGAACCTACTACTACTCATATATATTTATATACATATATTCACAATTATATGATCTTAATATTGTTCGATATTCATTTGTTTATGGTCTTATATGATAAATCATTATTAATTATTGATGACTCCACACACTTATAAATTAAGTTTTGTAATGAAAAAATCATTTTTCATCATTTATGATTAATAATATATGAATAATTGGTTTTAAATTATTAAATTTAATATTGTGTTATTATACCCTTATGTCTGTCTTTTGATCAATTGTAATCATGGATTGATATCAATTATGTTTTTTCAGGTTGAACATCTAATCTCACTCATTCTTATTTTTCTTTTCCCTAAGTTATAATGAAATTTTTTATGTTGGATATGTCTAAGAATTTTACATTGTGAGAAATTACTTTTAAGGGATATCAAAAATAGTTAATGAAACTATATTTCTACTTATCTTATCTTTAAATAAACTCAACCTTTATGGTTCTCAAAAATGTATTATTGTAAAATGTATTGTGTTTTTATCTAAAATAATGCAATATTATTGTATTAAACATACCATTTTCTTCAAACCCGCTATAGGTGATTCATATCCATTAAATCTTCCATGTATCATAGAATTTTCAATATCTTTATGAGGAATCTCATGTCATTTATTAGTTTGAAATAGATATTGGTAATGGTAAAAACATTAATGAGAGGAATATTGAGATTTTATATCATCATGAAAAGTTTTTAAGTGGTAATTATATTCCTTTGGTTTGTGTCATATTGTAATACAATATCTTGGAGGAGATATTTTGGGAGTGAGATTCCAAGATGCATGTTCAATATCCTAATTTATTAATGATTGATCATACTTTATATGAAGTTGTTTTCCATGTTTTATTTATTGGTAAATCCTTAGATGTTTTAGAATATCATTTCAATTCGTTGGTGTTATTCATTTTATTGGATTCCTCCTTGAGAGGTATATCTATCGGGAGTGTGTTTTGAGGTTGAATAACGATGCTATGAGTTATTGTGATTTCTTCCTATGGTGGGATGATTGTTTTTATGATTTAATGAGATTATTGAGAGTTATCTCTTGTGGTGGGTTTCTGGCCTCTTTTTTTCCATCCTTTGGTTGTTTTGAAATTATCAAGGGTTAGAACTTTTTGAGTCGAATAAAATATAGGGACCCTATTTTTTCTTACACCGTACTTTCATTTTCTTGTTTCAGAGGTTTTATGCAGAAATATAGAAGTGATGAAGTGTAGTTGAGTTAAAATAGAAACTATTGTGTGTTTCTATAGTGTGGAGGTTGAGTTTCACCATAGATGTTATCTTGTAGCATATAATTGGAGCCAATGACATGGTAGGTTCATAGATGGGAGGTTTAGAGGTCTCTTACATCTAATAGATATGTGAAGCATATAGGTAGTTCGTGGTATATCGGTATGAGGGAAATGTTTTAATGTTTCTTAATTATAATAAGTATATTATGTGTGAGAAAGGAAAGAATAATTGAGTATTTGGATGTATATATTTATATATATCATTTTCGAGTAGTTTCAGTGTGGTACAAGGGGATATGTAACTGTGTTACCCAAGGGGGTTTGAATGAGGATTGATTAGGGTTTTTGAAAGGAGTGTAATCCAGTGTTTTTTTGTTGGGAATCCCAATGGGTTTTTTATGGCGGTTCTTATAGTTTTTCTATCCCTAGTACACCATATAATTAGAGAAATATCTATCTATAATGACATAATTCATGAGGTTGAGTCATAGACTACAATTTTAATAGTTGTGTATAAATTAAAAAGTGGCTCCAAAATCTTCATATTTTCTTCTTTCTCCTCAAAACCCTTTATGAACTAATGAATATTTATAATATCTTCAATACCCTTTTCTAAGAATAAGTACTTATCTTCTAAATATCATGTATGAGTGTTAAGATGTAAATATTTTTTATATGATAGTTTCTTTTCCTTATATTCTTATAATATTAGGATATGGTGGGTTATTATCATTATTTCATGAATTTTTTGTTATTTTATTATATAGGGATCATTTTTGGGGTGTTTTTTATGGACCATTGATTCCCTACATAAGAGGTAATAAGAGTTTAAAACATAGTGTTCAGTTCAAACTCATATAACATTGATATATTCATGTTGAGGTTGGGATCGATTGTCTATCATTATTTAAAGTGTAATTTTGATAGTTTCATGCTTTAATACTTTGGTTAATAATGGAATTAACCAAATCAAGGTATCAAAATGTGAATTTAAATTAATAATAACGTTATTCTTTTGAATTTTTGATCACTTTTTATTTTATGATTGATGAAACCACATTTTATTATTATAATATGATATATTTATGTTTTCGTTATTTTTTTTCTTAGCATGGGTAAATTTATAGAAATTTGATAAACAACATAAATCTAGAATAATTCTAACAATGTCATTAGTGAAAAAGATATTTTAATTTGAAATATTTTCCTTCCCTTTTAAAGGAATATAAATGTAATTATAAGAAAATTTTTTTATATATTAAATGTTATTGATAGAAGATATTTTACAGGTTTATTTTTAGAAAATACATAGTATAATAAACTGGTTAATTCACGATATGATTTTAAATGGATGTTTTCTAATATTGTATAGTTTAATGCTAAGATAGCCCACTCTAGTTGTGGAATGCGTATATGATTTGGCTTCAAGGCCATAATTCCCTTTTCTATGTTTAGAAAATTTATTTGAAATATATTCGTGCTATTGGAATTTTTGAAGATCAATTAATTGGGGGCCTATGGATATTTAAATATGATTTTTTTGATATGTTGGGATCATTTAAAGTGTAATGGTATCAGATCCTAGTATGTAGTTACAAATGATTTACGTAATGAACTAATAGTTAGAATATATGGAAATTGGTATGGGACCCTATGGTGGTTAGTTTGAGTTATGAGTGGGGATTTTTTATCTATTCATACTTCTTGATATATTTCATATCGATGGCAGGTTATTCAAATTATGTTTTTTAGTATCCTATTAGTCGATGTGCCCAAAATATTTGTGGGAAATGTGTTATTTTTATGTGTTATCTTAGATTGAAGTTCTACTGATCCTATACAATTAGATCAATAGATAAATAAAATTAAACAAAAGAACATGTTTTTTTTACTAATTCTATTAAATTTTTAATGAAATAATTGAGAATATAATTAATAAAATTAACAGTGTTATGGATACAAGTATTAGGATGGTTAAAATTTTAGTCTTATAAAATTCTAAACTCAGTTAAGTAATTGTCAATTAATTAAAAAACAGTGAAACTATTATATGTGTGCTTATTTCATATCTCAAACTAAGAATTGTAAGCCATATGTCATTTATGATGATAACAACAGATGATTTTATGTCATTTTAGTTTCCATTGGTGTGTTTTTTGGTGATATTATTATATTTTATGATTTTATAGGCATCCCCACCCTTATTGGTTGAGAATATAACATCCAAATGTTTTTTGGGGTTTTCTTCTGACATCCCAGATGGTGAGTTTACACATGATTGAATTCTCCCACTCCCATGATCTCTCTTAAGATAAATATTTGAGTGGAATATCTTGGGTTATAATGGATTGCCTTTTTGGGATCATTCCTATAAGGTCTCCGAAAAATCTCATTATTACTACACATTTATGTACAAGATGAAATTTCTTGAGGTATAGAAAGGTTTATTAAGAGTGATATATATTTCAGAAAACTTTATTCCATGGTCATATTGTTTCTATATATGGAATAATTATTAATCATTTTAAAACAAATGTTGTAGAAAAGTTTCCAATACCTACCAATATCACAAATATTCATAGTTTTCATGTGTTAGCGGGTAATTACCAAAGGCTTTTTTAAAACCATTATCCATTATTTATACCACTAATAGAGTTTACATGTAAGGGAGTAAAGTTCCTATTGAAAAAGAATTGGGATGATTTTTTTAGGAAATGAAAATAATATTGGTAAATTCTACTATATGGGACTTGTTTTCCACTTTTGTTGAATATTTTATCTACAATAAATCTTCATTGAAAAGAAATGGCTGTATCCAAATGAAAAATGATCAGGTAATTACTTATGTATCATATAAGATGAAATATCAAGAGTTAAATTACCATACACATGATTCATAATTAGTTTTGTTGTTTTTATATTAAAAATTTTGAGGCATCATTTTCATGGTGTAAAATGTTATATATATATCAATATAAAAAGTATTAAGTATATATTCAATCATAAATAATTTATCATTCGATAGAGGAGAGGATGAGAGTAATAAAGTATTGTGAATGCATGATGCATTCGCATTCAGGAAACGAAAATAAAGTGGATAATGGTTTGATTAAAACATATTAATGCAACATTAAACATGATATGTTTGAAAGGATATCATTTGGTTAATGTTTTGATAGTTTTTTTCTTGTAAGATATTGGTGCAGGAAATTTTTCTTTTTTATTTATGGTGTCAGTGAAATCATCCCTATGGGAAATAATTAATAAGTTCTATAAAGAATATAGTGAGTTGGAGAAAAAGATAGTATATGTTCAGAAGGTTATGTTACCTGAATATAACATTGATAAATATTGTGTTTTGAGGGTTGGTAAGAGAATAAGTGTTCCATGTGATTCAATGTTAAGGAAAATTTTTTTATGAGAAGCTCATAGTTCTCCATTTTTAGTTCATCCATGTATTAATAAAATGTACAGATATATTTATGGGTATTAATGGTGGGGTGGAATGAAAAGATACATTTGTAATTTTACCATGATATATATGTCTTTCTAATAGGTTGATGTAGAGAAGAAGTTACCACAAGGGATGCTTCCGACTTTTCTAATGCCTGTGTGGAAAGAGGAAAACATATCCATGGTTTTTTAGGGGTATTACCAAATTATTTTCAATGTAGCAATGGTATTTTTGTTATTGTTGACTGACTGACTAAATCTTATAATTTTGTTTATATATGGTATAAATTATCTATATATCAACTTTATCTGTTTTATATTAAATTTATATGTATGTAACATGGGGTTAACCTCTTTATTGAATCTTATCATGATCCCAGGTTCACTTTTAACTTTTGAAAATGACTTCACAAGTCAGTTTGAACATAATTAAATTAGAGTATAACTTTTCATCCCCAAGAATATGGGTAGATAGAATGCACAATTCAGACCATAGAGGATATTCTACATTCTTATTCAATATAATTCTCATGATTTTGTGATCAAAATCTATCACTCATTGATTTTTCTTATAATAATATTTTTCATTCTAGTATTCATATGGTAACATTTGATTCAATATATAGAAATTATGGTCAATCTATAACTTTTTGGGATTAAGTTGGTGGAAGGAAGTTGATCGGACAAATTTTTTTAGATAAAATGGTATAAAAGTTTCGTTTATTATGATACATATGAGGACAACACAATGTATTATAAAAAGTTACGTGGATAATCAGAGGAAGGATTATTCATTTGATGTAGGTGATCTTGTTTTTCTCAAAGTTTCACTATGTAAAGTGTAATGTGTTTTGGTAAGAAAGGGAGGCAGAGTGGATAGTTTATTAGACAAAATGAAACCGTAGAGAAATTTGGATATGTTTCCTCTCTAGTGGATATAACTTTGAGTATATCCCAGGTGTACAATGTTTTTCAGGTATCAATGTTAAGAATGTATATGAAAGATCCGTCTCATGTTTTGTGTCCAGACGTAGTTAAGTTGGAAAAGAATCATTCTTATTAGGAATAACCAATCCAGATTCTTAAACATGGAGAGAATTTGTTGTGAAAAAAGTTGATTGATAATGTTAATGTTTTGTGAAGAAACTACATGATTGAAGAGACAACATGGGAATCTGAAAATTCTATGATGGATAAATCCCCCCACTTATTTGAGAGGTGAATAAAAAGATTAAGGAACCAATTTCCCAAAGGGGGAGGATGAAACATCCTAATAACATATATAATAATAAATATTTATATCTATTAATATATATAAATTTGATAAAATTTAAAAGAGATAATATGTCCAATAATTTTGAAAATAAATATATATGTATGGTTATTAACATTGGTTTTCTAAAAAAAATAGTTTTACCACCATTTGATGGATATCCCATTTAAAATATAGTTCTTGAAATTATATAAGTTTTTTTCAAAAATTATCTTTTTATATGGATGGAAAACATAAAAATCTACTTTGGTTAATTTTTTGTACTTTTAAGATAAAATTAGTATTTTAATGAATAATGAGAAATACTATGATTTAATTAAAAATTGTTTTTTAATATAATTTATTTCTACTCATTAAAAGATCCTTTTAATAGGTCTTAATGTATTTTTAGAATTTGTTTTATCATTTAACAAAATTTTGGTAGTTTGATTTAATTTCAAATTTAAATTAGACTAAAAAAATTTGAAACTTTAAAAAGTATCTTTTCAAAATCATGCTTCTTAGTTTTATCTATGGAATTAACATGATAACAAATTTTTATAATTCAATGACTTTGATTTGGAAAAATGGATTTCATATTTGAAATAAAAAAGTCATAATTAGGTTGTAAGATGAATTTCATTTTTTTATAAAAAAAGTCACCATGGTATAAAATATTGTTTACCATAGTAATTTTTTTTTTCAATTTTCTAAATTTAATGATTAAAGCATATGATACCTATAAACTATAAAATTTAAAGGGTTTTTGTGGTGTGTATCGACACTAAGAATCCTATACTACATTAATTACAATCAAAAGACTAGTAATTTCATTAAAAATCTATATGGTTTGTTTTTAATATTACATAATGAATAAATTAATGACATGAAACATCCTCTTAGAAGTTTAAATAACCACATGACCTCCCCATTTTGAAAAAAAAATCATTATGGATCACGAAGTATCTGACAAAACCTATCCCACTCACTCTTCTGAAGTACAATTGATTCTGGTATCACCAAAATACCAAATACAAGGTTCATTGGGGTCTCTAATGGAGGGTATATTCAAGGGTATTATATTGAACACATGCGAAGAACCAGACTCAAGGTAAGGGAATTTCATGACCCAATTTCCATTTTTGGGATAAAATTATACTTCTTGATTATGTCGGTCACCTATTATGTTTGAAATGAACTTTTAATATCTTATATTTTATTTATACATGATTTATATGTATTCATAGTGATAACATTTAACCAAACCATTATATTAAAAATATGATATATTTATATAACTTCATCTCAATATCCTTTCATTGAGACATATTTTTTATGATAAAAACCACCTTATTTTATATGTTTTATAATGAATCCCTTTGACTTTTAATATCTTTAAATAGTTTAATAAAATATTATTTTTATACGAATTATTTTACTAATATAAAAAAATGAATTTCTTATCGTATATGATGACAACTAATTCTCCACCGTAATAACAATTATTTTATATTCGGATTTCTCAATACGAATTAATTTCTTAAGGAAAATAATTTATATGCTTTCATTTTTTTGTGAAATATGGTATAGAAAATGGTTCTGAAAATTTATTAATTATTTTAATATTATGAAATGATTTATTTTTATTGAAAATGATTTTTTAGTGATATATTGATAATTGTAATTTTAATGTGTTATTATTATATAAGGGTACATTGAAATACCACAGGTGGTTATGTGATAAACCATATATGGGATGTTCCTTGATAATACAATGATTGGTGGTTCTATGATAAACTAATGATGGGTTGTAAGGTTGTAACATATAAATCACTGGGTATGGATATCGGCCACATTGTTATTCCATTTAATATAGCGATATGTTTGGATGTCAACCTTATAATTATTAAATATAAGAAAATATTCATTAATATTATTTTAGATATTTATATTATATAAATTATTATCCTATAAAAGGAAAAAATTCCACATGAAAATAAATAAAAAATTTCCACATGTGTCATAAATATTTGATACACAAAATAAACATAGAGATTTGTAGAAATTGAATGTTAATCTCACAAAATAGAAATCGTTAATCTTTTTAACAAAACACTATTAAATTCTCAATATATGAAATATGAGAATATGTCTAATAACACATTTTTTACAAGAACTCACTTAACTCAATTGTAACTTCCAAATTACTTATAGAAAAATAAATTTTCATATATATTCAAATTTATTAATTAGTTATAATTTAAAACAGGGAATATGTTAAAAAACTTATATGGTAAATCTAGATTTATGGTTAAAACATTTTTTTCTAGAGAAAATAGTTCTACCACCTTTTGATGGAGAAACCAATTTAAATATTGTCTTTGACACTTTTATAAGATCTTTCTGTAAAAATAAACTCTTTATTTTGGTGAAAGACTTCAATATTAGATTTAGTTGAATTTTTTATATTTTTTGATAGAATTAGTATTTAAATTAATAGTGACAAATATTGCATTTTTATTCAAAACTTCATTTTCAACAGATATATTTAAATTTTCATACGAAATTTTTTCTATATTTTAATGTATATTTATATTATATTATTTCCATTTAATACAATTTTGGTAAGTGCAATTAATTTAAAAATTAAATTATATTTAAAAACATTTCAAAATTGGTAATGTTTCATTTTAAAACCAGGTTTTTTTATATTGTGTGTGGAATTAATTTCAAATATAATTTTCCCTATAATCTGAATTGAATTAGGTAAAATGGATTCCATATTTGGAATCATAAGTTCCATATTAGGTTGTAATGTTAGTTTTATTTGTATACACAAAAATATTACCATGGTAATAAATTACATAGCGTTGTAAAAGTCAAATTTTTACAAGGGTTAAAATTAAATGGAAAATAATTAACATAAATTGAAACTATAAAATTGAAAGGTTATTTAAGGTGTGACTCAACCCTATCCAGTATATATAAAAAAATGTTCATGAAAATTTCATGTAATTAAATGTTGCATCAATATGGTTAATTTTTTATATTAAATAATCCACAAATTAATAAATTAAACCCACCTCACCTGAGGATTAAATAAAAACCCCCACTTTCCAATTTCGACCAAAAAATCCATATAGCTCCTCAATGTCCTACCCAAAACTCTCCTAATCACACTTCCCATGTAAAAGTGCTTCGGGACTCACCAAAATATTAAATACAAAAGCCTAACGGTTCTTTCAAAGATAGGATATTCAAGGGGATGATAAAGAACACAAGTGATGAATTAGACTTGATGAAAGGGAATTTCATAACCCAATTTACATTGAAGGTTTTAAATATCTACTTTTGGATTATGTTGAAAAACTATTATGTTTGAAATGACATTTTAATACCTTATCTTATATTTTTTACTTTATTTATATATATTTATATTCAGAACACATAATCAAAATATTTTATTTAAAAATTATTTATGTAAGGGACTTCATCTCAATCTCCTTTCACTGGGGCATGTTTTTGATGTTATACACCACCTAATATTATAATCTACATAAAAAACCATTTGAATTTTAATTTCAATAAAAAAATTTCGAATGGAATCATTCAATATGAATCATATTATTAAACGAGAAGAGGGATATTTTTTAACGTATACGGCGAAAACGACGTCTCCGCCTCTATAACCATTATTTGATATTTTGTTTCCCCTATAATAATTCATGTTTTTTAAAAGAAATATAAATCAGGAATTACATTTTATTGCGTATTTTGGTATTGAAAATATTATTGAAAATATATTGATTATTTCAATATCTTGAAATTATTTCTTATGATTGCAAATGAATATTTATGATTTATGTGATTATAATTGAAATCTATTATGTGACATTATTATATAATTGAACATTGAAATTTTAAGGGTGGTTATGTGACAAACCAAATATTTTTGGTACTTTTATAAAGTAAATACCGGTGGTTCCATGATAAACTAAGGATTGATGTTTACATTATAACCTCCAATTCATTTGATATGGAAGTCACCTGTATGTCTATTCCATATGTAAGAATGATAACTAGGGAATAAAGCCTTATAGTTATTCCATTATAGTAATATTCTTTCTCATGTATCCTTTATATGATATATGAGATTTATATGGGTTTTATTTGTTTCTATGGATTATGAAAAACGTGTTCAAGGAGATCATATTTAGTAAAGATTATTTTCTTCTTAATATAGTTTAAAAGTATTAATTTATGATAAAGAATTAATGAATTATATGTTCTCGAAAGACTAACAGTATTTCTTCATTTAGAATCCCTTATTGATAATTTTATGAATTTATCATGTTTTAAATTGTTTTTCACATGATTTAAGGGAGGATATAGAAAATAATGGAATTTATAAAAAAATTTGTGATGTTTTAACATGAAATGAATCCATGTTTCTTTTTAAAATATTTCATTCTATAAAAATTATCTAGTGATTCTAAGTGTCTACTTTGTTATATTTATGATTTTAGTATGATTTTCAGCCAAATTTCTATTTCTCTAACTATGAAAAGATCCTCAATGGAAATTATTTTCATAACTCAAGTAAATGTAATGTTTAAGTTAGTGACGTAAACAAATAGGAGAATTTATCTAGAAAATATTCATTATTAAAGAATCTATTTGTTATTTAAATTAATATTTTTTTATAAATATAGTGAATATATATATATATAATTAATTTTTTTTCTATATCATTTGTCAAAAAATATTCAATTTCATTAAGATTTTTCCCTTTCTTAAATGAGGATTTTGGTATTTCGATTCTTCCAACACAATCCCAACCCTAATTTAGTTTTATATTATAATTTATCACTATTTTTAAAAATATAATCATTATGGATGATTCTCCATCATATAAATATTAATTTTTTTTAAAATAAAACATATTACTAGATTTATTAGATCATGATCAAATAACATATGTAGTTCTCATTTTATGATACAAGCACTCAAAAATATAAAATTTAAGTCACCCCATTATCATTTTATTCTTTCAAATGTTTATATATGTATTGGAAATTAATTTTATAATGTATTTTCACTAGATATATAATTTTCTCATTAAAAAATTACTAGATTCTAGAAATGAGTATCTAGATATTTCATTGATACTACTTGATATTAAATATTCACTGGGTTTCAAATATGCCCATTATATGTAATTTTCTAATATCATGGATCATATATCAAGTATCAAATATATTAAATGTAATAAAATTTATTTCAATTACGTATATTGTGGAAAGTTTCATTTCCCATCCATATTTAGGTATAGGAATGTGGTTTTTCATATTGATCTAACCAATTTCTTCAATCTGTTGTTACTTGTTAGAAGTAATCCATTGAATGATCCTATCTGTAAATATTTATTTATTGATACTTATGTTTTCATCCTATTTGATATTTATTATGGATTCAATATTTAATTTGAGAAGAATCTGATTTACACACATTACTTGAACTTATTTTTTCAGAATATTTTCCTACTTTCATTATTTTTTTCATCATTAGTAATCCAATATATTTTTCACTCATTGCATGTAGAAAAATTCAATAATTCCAAAATATATAGTTCCAAATTTCTTAAATTATGAGACATTAATATTTTATTATAAATTTTTAATCATCATTGTGACTTTTATTTAAAATTCATAATCCATTTATAAAATGGGGGCATTTCATTTTTTTTAATTTACTAATTTGTTCGATATAATTTTTAATTTTCTACTATATTAAATAAATTAATAGTTATTGGTGTAAAATTACCATAATATCCATACATTTTCCCTTAATTTATAATAATTTATCTTTTATAAAAACAAAATATTACAGTAGTTTTATTTTTGTCCCCGTTGTCATTGGATGGGTGGCTTGTTAATGACATGACTGACACATCCTATGTTACATTGCCTTTACAAATATGAATTGTTATAAAAATTAAATAATCTCAAAAATCTCATTAAATATTATTTCCATTTATGGTTCGAAAATTAAATGAGATAATAATCTATTTACTATCAACTTATCATCAAAACACACATCAATAGAATTTTACTTACTTCTATAGTAGCAATAGATCTTATTTTTTTTGTTAATATCATTGATCTAAGCCTTTTTGTGAAATATATTGAGTTTAAAATTTCATATTTTAACTATACAGTTTTTTTTGGGTCATTTGGTGTCATTATGTCCATAATTATTTTGAATATATATCATATTATTTGGAATAAAACACATAGATAGATTTATCCCACTCTTCACATTTTGAATTGAGGGAGATAATTTGATATTTCATGTCCATTTAAATTATTATAAAATCATTTTCATAATATTATTATTCTACATGAAATTTTTATTTCTCATTATCTTCAAAAAATCCTTTAAATAAATACTTTTAATTCCGTTGTGTTATTTTTTATCTTCTTATACTAAAAAATTAATATTTTTATTAATATAGAGTCTACTAAAATAGCGATTTCAAGGTATTAAAATTATTTTATTATTTAATGAATATATACATAACCACTACAAGATAATTATTGATAGTAAAATTGAAATTTAACTACTTATTTTCAATTAGATAAGAAATTATTTATATATCCATAAAATAATATGGAAAATTAAACTTGTAAAATTTTCAAGAAGGCTTCAATATGGATTTATCTATATTTTCAGCTACCATCAAACTAATTGATGAGATTATCTTTCCATGTTGTATCATATTAATATTGTTCAAAACAATCATTTTCTAAAATTGAAAAATTCAATAATTTTATCCACTGGAAGTTAGTTATATATTATTTCTTATTAATTATGTGTGGAGGGAGTCAAAAAAAAACTTCATCATATATTTTTTACTTATCGATCACCTTTAAGACCCCTAAAAACTAATTTGGAACACTAAATAATCTTCTATAATATTTTCCTTGATAAATAACAAACTAATATCTTCTATTTTATTTCATCAAAAACTATTTCACTTTGTATCCCCATACCTATATCTCTATTTAAACACTCCATAACATTATTTTAACAAGACTTCAGATCATTGATGATATAATTCGTCAAACATATAATGTTAGAACCCAAAAAATAGAATTATATAATTTATAATTCATATGTTAAAAAACAATTTTTTACATTTTAAATTCCATGTATGTAATTTTTATCTCTAATAACACATTTTTTGGGCTATGATTTTAGATGAAAAACCAAATGAACCTTAAGAGTGGAAGAATTATGTTGATGAGATAATTAATATTCCGTTTCAAACCAAAATATTCATCATATCATTTTTGTGTGTTATCACGAATGATTTTTCAATCTATCAAACACCGCATTCAACCACATGAAAGATAAAAATATATATGGATATAAAACCATAAAATAAAAATTTATATTTTACATGGTTCACTTGTACCAAGATATATATGAGGAAATTTTAATAATTGATGTGATATGGTAAAAATATTTCATAATAAATAAATACCCACAAGGATATAATTTTGTATGAAAAGGAAATCATCCCCATAGATCAATAAATTCAGGATAGTTTAGTGATGTCATACTAATTTTTAATGGGTACTCATATTATTATAATATCTTATTACCAATTCAATTAATACTAAACACATTATTTTCACACATACCAAAAAAATTTATATATGAATAGATATAAATATCAATTTATTTTTGGATATTATAGTCTATTGTAGTTAAATCATTAGAATCCTTTGTGAAATATTTAATATGAGAAACTCTGTAATACTATAGTTGTTTTAATGTCATCCACTAATTAATACTTGTATCATTATATTCATCCATCATGAATTTGACTACATAAATTACATTATTTAAGAACTATATTTATTAATCCTCATAATATTTTTCTTATTAAATATTATATGTTATGTAGATGAATAATCATGTATGAGCCTCGATGTTAATGAACAATTCATATCAATGTATTCTAGAATTTTATCACCGTGTGTAAGTCAATTATTTTTTATGATCATTTAAAAAATAGTATTCCTTGATATTAAAATAAAGATACTTTGTTTTAAACTTCAATGAAAATAAATGGATAGGTTTGTTTATATATTCACTCATTGTGTCATCACCCTAATAATATAGAAATTCAATTAATAACTCCTCCCCTAAAAGATTAGCATATTATGGTTAGATAGAACATTTTTTTCTAATATATCATTTATTAATATCTTCAAAAATATTTATCTAATATTTAATTATTTTCAATTTATATATTTTCTTATTCATTTTTTTAATAAATATTATCACTCATTATTTCAACATTAGACTTTTTTAATTTAATCATCAATACATTTCATCATTATAAAATTATATCATAGTAAAATTTATTGCTATAAAATTTGGATCAATTATAATTAGGTCCCACTATAACAATGTATGATATTTAATATTTTCCATTACAATAATGGACTCCACTAATATTTCTCCATTATATTATACATATTAGATAATTATGATTCACCCATAAATGCTTCATCAAATATATATATATATATATATAAGAAAATTTATTAACATCATGAAAAAATAAGTGTATCTTTTATAACATGATATATATAAGTCCACCTCACTATTTTTTAATATCCAAACATTACATCCAAAAAATTTTAATATTTTATGTTAAATATATTGAAAGATGATGAAATTTATTTTCTTATATAGTAGTGTGTTTGTTTTTAATTAACCTATGAAATTTATAGTTCAAATATATCTTATGTTTCCCGAACCATATATAATAATATTATGAAATATATTATTTTACATTAAATAAGCTTATTATATCAATATAAACTTATCACTACACGTTTTAAATATTGAATTATAATTACATTCATCATTGATATGAATTCCCCAATATAATCTTCTGAATTAACTATAGATTATTTATTATTTATAAGAAACATATACATCACTATGGTATAATATTATCTGAATATGACAAAATAAACACTTGGTAAAGCCTTGATTACTCCAAAAAACAATGAAAAATCTTCTAGTTCTTATTCAAAGTAAAGTAAATTGAACCAGGTAATTTTTATTCCACATTTTGCAATGAATTATTCAAATTAACTCTTCCAAAAAAATAGTGACAATAATAGTTTTTTCTCGATGAAAACAATGTTTTCAAAATCATGGTTGTGTTTCCATTAATTTTTCAGGATTTATATATTTATATTCAGTAACAATTTTTCAGAAAAATTTTACTCAAACACTCCACTAATGATAATGTTTTTTCACTACTTTTGTAAAAATAACTTTTATCTTTTAGCTGACATCTCTTATCACATTAATTAATTAAACAATAATAAAATAATTTATAATTAATATTTAATATTTTCTGATTTTATTTTGAAAATTAATTATGTAAATATGTATTTTCAATCAATCTTCAAGTTCATAATAAATTATTTAGAGAATCTATTCATGGTTATCATTGTTAATTAATAAACCCATTTTAATTACACACATAGTTACTATAGTAGTTTAAATCTATGATTTCATTTATCATTTAATCTGTTGTGTATTTATTTTTTCTTATGAATTAAAATGTTTTTATATATAATAAAAGAATTTCTTGGCCACCATTTTTTACATTCATTCAAATCATGCATATAATGATGATAAATATCAAATAAATAAATAAATATCCAAAAACATAATTTTTATTTACAATAGTTATTATATAATAAATAGTTATGTGAGTCCAATATGTTTTTCTATTGAATAATGTATCTTTATAAATTTATAGAAAAACTTATTAAGTTTGTGAATATGAATGAAGCTGAATTCCTATTTCTCCAGGAAATTAGGTTTCTGTTGAGTTATTAAAGCAATATACTCTAGTATATCACAAGGTATGTGTGTCATATAATATATATATATGTATAGGTGGGTTTGGGGATTTAAATAATTTTATGGAATAAAAATGATATTTCAGATTATTGAGTTCACTTGAAACATAATGATAATTTATATATAGGATTTATTAGGGGAAGATAATTTAGGGATATATATTCAATGATTCAAGGTAGTTTCTATCATGCCACTGGGAATACTATTGGTCCTCTAGTGACATTTAAAATGTTTTTTCCACTTTTGCATAAAATGGATTCTAATTATTTTCCAGTGAAATTTATGGGATCAATGAAAACCCATAGTTTCCAAGTAGATCCCAAATTGTTTTTTATATAAGTATTATAATGCCTCTTCCAATTTCTTGACCCTAAATTATATTTTAACTAATGAAAATATGAATGGTTTTTTATGATATCATCTCCCCTATAATTAAATTTTTTTATAAATATTTAATACAAGACAATTTTGGTAGTTAATTTTAAAAATATATATATTACCTGGATTTTTTTTCATTCAACTGCATCCTTCTATTCTACCACATTGGATTCTATATTTCATATTTTATTATGTGACATCACTATATTATAATGAAATCACATTAATTTATGGGGATATTTAGTTTTGTTGATAAAAAAATAATATAAATGCTGAAGATCTATCATTGATTATTTTATTTATGAAAAACTTTTTCTGTTGAGACTTTCATTATAATACTCAAATTTTGGGTACCATGAATGGCCTAATATGATTAAAAATTTCAGGATTTTACTATAAATATTATTTTTAATATATTATTATATTCTATAAATTTTTAATGTGGTTTTTATGTTTTAAATATACTCATCTATTTTTTAAATGTTAACTTGAATCATGATAGTTCATGGTTGAAATATTTCGTATAATAATTAATTTTTCATATGATGATATATGTTCTTTTTGGTTTTCATAATATTAATTAGTAACATATACTTAAGGTAACATATGATTATGGGGGTAAATGAAACCATTTTAATGGAATATAAATTATAAATGTGCTGATATCTAATCTCGGTAATCAATAGATACATGAAACACATATAGTTATTCCCAGTGACCTTCAATTTATAACTTTTATCATATAGAACATGGGGTCCGACATTGTCACCATATTTAATGATTATATTCTTATAATGAACTAGTCAAAATGACACCCATGGGAAAAGGTGGAAAAAAATATATGGAAAATGAAAAAGAATATTTTTAGACAATTATTGAAGAATGTTTATATGATATGATATAACAAATAGAAATTATTATATAATAGGATTGTGGTTTAATCCTTCAAGTGATAATACTAATCAATGTAACCTATTGAAATATATTCCAGAAATTTGAATTGATCTTTTTGGTTGTTTATCAAGGATATTGTTTGTACAATGATTCTAGTAGTAAATATTAATTTTCTAAAATCCAAATATTTTCCATGATTATTTTAAATTTTTTTAGAATGATGATTTCTTCATTTATAGACAATGTAAGCTACGGAATTTGTTAATTCAAATCACTATGATATACACGGTATGATTTTGATAAGACACCTTACAAACTAATATTGTCGAAGATGTTTTTTGGTGGCCATGATAAAATTAGTGATACCAATACATCATTTTGTTAAATTAAATATATATATATATATATAATTTTTCATTAAAACTATTAATATATATTTCTTCATGATTAGGATAATTCAAATAAATATTTTGGTTGTTGTGTAATGATTAATATTTGGAACGATAATGAGTTAACATTAGATGAAGTGAAAAATATTATTTCCCCCAAAACCAAACCAGAGGATATTCAAAAATTAATTTATTGTATTGTCTGAACATTATTGATCCACATATTATTTATAGTTTAATATTATATGTATTGATGAAATTGGATTGATTTGTATCCATAGTATCTTTCCAAAACTATAATGAAATATATGTATATTTGATTTGGTAGCTATGCATTTTTTGTGAATTCAATGTATTTGTTTGATTTTTAACCATGTTTGGTGGGATTTCAATAGATTTATTTTTTAATGTTTGGTGAGTTCATGAATAATTGAATTAAAATTAACATCAATATATTTCATAATGGTAATTTTGTAGTTATTATTGATCCTTGTACTCACAACCATAATGTTCCCATTAGTTTACATTATGTTATGGTTTTTGTATCATATGATTAGAAAGGGATCCTATGGATAATGGATATATATTTTTAGGTTTTATCGGTCTGGTTTTCAGATGTTATAGATGTTTATTTATTGGTTTTTTGAAACATTTTTCATTTATTTTATTATAATTTTCTTACTGTCAGTATATATTATTTATAGTAATATATAAAATATTTTGTTAATATTATTTCTAAAGAATGTGATTATTTATAGAGATAGTATTTTCAAATAATTTAATCATGGAATATTTATTTTATTTTGTTTCTAAAAAATCTATTTATATATATAATTAGATAATAGTCATTCAAAGTACAATTCAATGTCCATGATGTTTTTCAAAACACATTATCATATGAAGTGGCATTACCAATGTAATATTAATGGTACAGAGTTGGTATTAGTGATGTTAATTTGGAAATAATGTTATAACATTGTGGTTGATGAATGTAGAAATAGATAATTAAAATAAAATGATTTCTTAACCTTTTCACCATCAAAGTAATTTTGTATTAAATATGTATTTAATTTTTTATGGATTCAAGTTTTAAATTATTGTAGTTATCATCAAGTATATCATTGAATGAAATTATGGAAAGGATATGTCTTCCCTCTAAAGTAAGAATAAATAAAAAATTATAAAAATTATATTATTGTATAAAAATATGTTTGATCCAAATGGGGTATATCATCATGTATCATATAATAGTGAAACATTTGAGTAGATTCCAAAAATCATCAAGCATAAGTCACAGATGATGAAAAGTATGTGAGAGAATTAAAATAAGGTTGATTATTCTCTCATAGACATAAATAATTAATTAATGTGGATCCTATATGGGTTTCTCTTCTTATATAAGGGAAAGATTAAATGTTCTAAATAGCATAATACACAATATGTAATCCATGATTCTGTACAATATTTATATTGTGATTAATAAAAAAGAAACAAAATAATATATAATCAAAGGAAAGTATTTATACGAGATATAATTTCATTATAGTGATGGATTATGTTAGAATATTCTTAGTTTGAGAAAAATTTATTAATCAAATTAGGATTAAAAATTTATATTATGTACTTTTACTATAATGGGAATAGAAGGAATTGTGGAAAAAAGTTAAATAAGAAAAGAGGTAATCCTTATCATGTAAATGGATCAAAAGATGGATATTTTAATTAAAATTGTGAGGAATATGAACTATAACATCTAGAATTTGGTTGTATTAGTAAATATTAATGGATGAATTGAATAAATTTTGGGATATCAATGATTATCTTATAATAAAGAGATACCATTACTATTTATATGGAGTATTCCATGAGGGTAAAAAAAGTATCTAAAAATAAAATATTGATTAAATAAACACACCCCTTAAAGTATTCATATAAGTATAATTGTAGAAAAACTCCTCTAAAATCCTATAGATTTCAAATGTGATATAAATTATTAAATTATTATTATATAAAATCATATTATGTGTCTATGATTACTCATAAATAAAATGTTCCACACCACATTATGTGAAATTTAAAAAAACATATATGAATATGATATTCAAAATATCTTATAAAAATGGTAATTAATGATAAAAAATAATTTTGGATGAATTAAACAAAAAATATATTTTTATTAAAAATATTTTCCTATATAGAAAAATTAATAAAATGGTTCAATTGGGAAGTCAAACCGAATAATTAAAAATAAGTAAAGGATGATTCATATTACACATTTTATTTCCCAAAAAATATTATAAATAAGTTATTGTAACATATATGATTAAAAAAATTATTTATTTTTTGAAACTGATTAGGGAACTAACTCCAGATGAGATTCTACATAACATATTGAAAAATTTTAAATGTACTCACATATTTGAAATATATTTTTAAATATTCAAAATATATTTATTCAATGATATATATGGGATTAAATGTGATGACTGGTAATTTTATTACTTCTCTTTAATGATTAATTTCCTATAATAACATTATTAATGGTAAGAAATGGTCATTATATGTAAAAAGTTATCTCTTTCTTAAGATAATTTTGAAAAAATTTAAATAATAATACATAAAATAAACAAGTTGGTAATAATATCGATTATTATGAAGAATAAATTTAAATATTATATGATATATGGGATGATGTATTAAATGTATAATAGATCATATGTTACATGATGCCCATCATATATGAAGGGTCATATAGAAAATATAAAATCAATTAGTGTTATATTGGTGGTTATGAATTTACATTGTTTTATATATTGAGGATGAATAATTAATTGAAAAAATATTTTTTATAAGATATGAGAAAAATTGATTAATCATAAAAAAATAAAATTTGGAGGAAATATTTGCAAAACCCCCGAAAATATATAGAAAAATTATAATTTTGAACTTTTTCTATTGTGAAGGTTTAAAAATGTTTTCATAATGAATTTAAAGTGACTATGTAATTTGACTTAATATAGAAGAATGATATTTAAAATATCATTGATATTATACTATGGTTAATCCTAGACTGGATTTAATATTGGGAATAGGATATTCACACCAATAGAAATATTGGAAATAAAAAGGGAAATTGTAAGAAATTTTTTATGAAGTATGTTTTTTATCATAAATATTTTCATGGAACCATTATTTGAAAAAAAAATTTAGAGGTTTTTATATATTTAAAATAAAATAGTATCATGCCTTATAATAATAAATAAGATATGTGAAGAGTGATTTATACACGGAATTGGATAGATAAATTTCTAAGATAAATATTCTATTTTTTGGATTTATTTTTGAAGAAAGTTTGATTTTTATGTGTATATTTTAACTAAAAAATCTATGTTTTAATAACTTGTAATGTATTATTTTCAGTGAGTATATATATGGATGACCTTATTTTTGGAGTTACATAATATTATAATTGAAAAAAATCATAGAACTAAATAAAATTGTGTTTTAATGTCCGTTGTTAATGATATCATCATCATTTAATGGTCATTGAGTCAGAAAAAACATATTGGAACATTAATTTCATAATAAAAATTTATCAATGTGATATTTCATGAATTTTATATGGATATTTGAAATTTGAGAAAAATAAACACAGAAAATATAATTTAATTTTTGAAATATGTGTGTGCCATGTTTGTTAAAATTCTAGAATATGGTGAAAAAATTTGTTTCATACTGTCATAAATAGTGATACAGACCAAATAGGTCTCTTCCAAAATCCAATCAATGAGTTATCCATGTTATAAAAATAAAATACCTTTTTAACTTTTAAAAAAGTTTATATATAAAAGTTGTGGTTAATGTAGTTGTATAAATATATGAATAAATTCATTAGAAATTATGTGACTCATTAATGGAAATTGGGATAGTCTAGATTGTCAAGAAGAATTACAATCTCGTTTTGAAATTTACCAAGGAATAATGTTTTCATAAAATATAATTAAAAATAACTGTTGTATTTCTTCTTATATAGTAGGTACAATGTACCTTTTGGATAGTAGAGTGAATATACAATTGGTTTTTATGGGGCCAAAAATATTAGATATTTTAAAGTACATATTATCAATAATAATAATAATAATTTATTAATATATAACCCTATAAATATTATAACTATTTTTATTATAATTTTTTGACATGTAAAAAAATGATGTAGTAGATATGTTATGAAAATCACTCGTAAGAGTTGAGATTGAGAAACTTATAGAGAATATTAATGATTTGTTCCATAATTCAAATAAAATGATTTTAAATAATTTATTGAATTGGCTTGAGAATACCTAACACATCGAAAAACCAAGATCCTAATTATGATGAAATAAAATTTAAGATTTATTTAATATGGAAACCAATTCTTGTGTATCTGATATGAAATCACGAGAATGATTTCCCATAATAAATAAATAAAATGATATTCCATCAATAAGTATGATATTAAAACTCCATGTATTATAGGATAAAGAATAAAAATAATGTCTTTAAATAAAAATATCAGAATAAACCAGCCAACACCAGAATACACCACCATAATAATCTCTTAATAATGGTACATAAATATTATAATTGAATGACACCCAAAATATTGATTTCTATCATTGACAAAATATCATAAACATAAAATAAAAATAAAAATAAAAACACCATATACAATCTCCATGAGAAAATGATGTCAAAATAACCTATCCAAATAATCTTTTTTTACATTAGTAACCATGAACTGAACATGGTCCTATGAAATAAAAATGTTTTTTCCAACAATAAAGAAAACAAGTCACCTAAGAGAATAAAAAACTATTACGAAACCACAAGAGAGTTCCTAGATTACAATTATAAAAAATATGCCACTTCCAGTTTGAAAGATATGTATAAAGTATATATTTGTATTTTTAAGAAAAAAAATATGATATTAACATATGGAAAAATATCGAGAATTTCTATAAACACATATTAGTGAGACATTCATAGTAATTTAGAAAATGAAAATTCAGGGAATATAAGTATTATATTTTACTAAATAATATGGTATAAATATTAAATATTGAGATGTTTAATAGAAGATAATGGCATAAACTAAAAAATAAAAATGAAGGGGAAAGAACAATAAATTGAAAAGTAACGAATAAACATAACATTATCGAAAAATATACAAAATATTTCAATTAAGATAAATTATAAAATATATTATTAATATTGAATTTATGCGATTTTATATTTATGAATATGGAATATGTAATTATTTGAAACTCTTAAACATTCCTAAAGGTGATCAAATGTGAAATATTTTGGAATTTCCTATAATCATTTTATATATTAAAAGTCTTTAAGAAACCATCTACATTAACCTGTCCTCCCTGATGGGACTCCAAAAACTATAATAGATAGGTTATAAAAAGGAATATTTAGTTTGGTTAAATGTGTATAGATAGTTTCTACCACTCAATCCCTTAAAAAGAAGCATTGGATCCCAGAGAATAATAATTATATTAGGTGATGAAATATTTTTAAAAACTCTCATTCATGATAAAGGAATATAATAATAACATCCTTCCTACCTCTATACATACACTAAATCAAATACCATATTTTAAACTCATATGAAAATCCTACATAATAATAATCCACCATAATATTCATACAATGGTAATATAGGCCTCCAATAAGAGAATACACTGATTTATAAGAAATATATAGAAATGATGAAACCATGCATTGACTTAAAAGACTATAATGGGTCATTTGTAATTATTTTAAGAAACAAATTCACAAATTTTAACATTGATAATTGCTTTTTACCATGCCAAATGAGTCATAGTGTTTTATTAAAAAATATCCTTTTGAAATATATTTTGAATTTTAATTTCAATAAATAGTTAACTAATTCAAATTGGAGGTATCCAAATAAAAATAAAACAATAATAATATAGTATACACATTGACAATGTATCATAGAATAGTGAATAACAATTCATAAATGCATATTACATCATATAATAAAACAAATCAACAAGATACAGTCACAATATTCTATAAGAGATCCAATAATATATATATAAATTCCTCAAGTAAATAAATCATTCCCATGGAAACTTATAGAAGAAAAATTAAAAATTAAATATCTATAGTCCTTAGGAAATAAAATTATAG
This sequence comes from Viscum album, assembly GCA_963277665.1. Classification (NCBI taxonomy): domain Eukaryota; kingdom Viridiplantae; phylum Streptophyta; class Magnoliopsida; order Santalales; family Viscaceae; genus Viscum; species Viscum album. The sequence goes on along the minus strand of OY728141.1, from coordinate 385,974,778 downwards.
ATTTTTAAAATTACTTCATATTATAAATATTTCCTAAAATAAAAATCATTGGTCTATATTTTTTTTATACATATAAATAATCTTCATAGAGTTTTAAAACTAATTTTTTTTATAATATTTCTTGAAAATAACAATTAAGAATGGTGTTCCAGGAAAATGATAATTCAAGGAACCACTTACAAAAAATTTTGTTTTTATGAAATTAAAATATTGAATATGGGAACATAAGGACCAAAAACTTGATACAAACAACCAAATACATATAATCAAAACAGATTAAGGACTACCATAATGATTTGGATTAATGATGACCATACCATTAAAATTAAGGAAAAATAATATGAAATGAAATATGAATCAATCCTTGGGTAATGCACCAAAAATTGAATAATTGAGTATAAAATTCAATGTATATAAAATCTGGCCTTCTGTTAGGGATCCTTTATGCTTGCAGGAGACGTGGGAAGAGGGTAGACCTGAGTGGGTTCTTATTTTGGGAATGTTATTTTATTGAAAAATGATTAAATACAATTTTGATTACCATAATGTATGGCATCCAGGATTACCAAGCCATGCGCTAACTATATTCCCCTAACTATAAGAACATAGAGACTTAAATATTTTTAAAATTGTTTGTGAAAAAAAGCATTGACCATGAATAAAATAATAAGAACTATAGTTTATTTTAGGGGTATCCATGTTCTAACTTCTAATAGAGGACCATTCGTTAAACAGAAAATCTAAAAATTCTCGAGATATTGAATAATAATGATGACATAATATACTTGAAATAAATAAAAAATAATAATATAATGATTGTGAACACTGAGGATTAAAAATTCTCTACACCATATCACATTCAACTCCATAAAATTAAATGAGTTATAAAGACAATTGAAGAATGAGCAAAGGGTTTAAAAAAATAGACTGTTATATCTCTAAATAGATATATTGATTCCGATATAAGAAAAACATTTAATATAAACATGCATCTATAATTGAAATCTCATTCAAAAATTTCTGTGAAATTAAATAACAAAATAAAGACCAATAGTAGGTCTCCCAACTTTTTAGGAATTCGTTAACTTGGTTGTTAAACCTTTTTAATTTAATACATAGTAGAGCATCATATAAAGTTAAAAGTAAGATGATAGTAAAAGAACAAAACCAAAATATGATTCGGTATCCCCACTATTTAAATGTTCATTTTCTAGGTGCTTAGAATATGTATCATGGATACATTGTAGATAACCATTGGAAGATAAAACTATATGAGTCTTATTGAAAAAATAAAAATTTAAAACGACATTAAATATTCCAAACAAGGACTCATTTACCGTATTTTCGATTCTATTTTGATTCATCACTAGGTGATACATCAAATTAGAGAACCAATAGGGTTTTAAAGAATCCACACACATGTGATAGGTCTTTGGGACACTAGATATATAGCGAATGGAAATAAAAAATAAACCACATTAAAATAACATAGGGGATAATTTTCTAATTTAAAATACAAAATATTATGGAAATTTTCGTCTAATTTAAGTTCATCTGATGAGACGACCTCTTAGAAAATAAAAAACTGGCTACTAAAAAATATAATAGGGTCTCTAATCATCATGAATCACCACTTAATGAAATGATCTTTTAAAAATTATTTATTAATGAAATAAAAACACAATATGGGCCTAGAAAAAATACCATATTAATTTACATCCAAACGAATAACCCCAAAAAAATGTGATACTATAGAAAATAATTTAACACAATATATGAATCCAAAGGGAATTCCTCTAAAAAGTGGCCAACATAATCCCTAACTTGTAATTGTATTTTTTGGATAATTGAGAGCTTCACCATCATCATCACCATAACTTCTCTTGTGAAGATCCCTTGAAGTAGTGGGATTATGAGAAAATTCACAATTACATGAACTTGATACTGAGATAGGATGATGAACCTCCATCATCCTCAACTAGTATCTTTAATGAATAATAAGAATTTACATACTCTTCGTGATTTAGGAGTTCCAAATTATGAATAGATATAAATAATCAATTTTACCCACTCCACAGAAAATGTAAGACATCAGTTACCTTTTAATATTGCAATGGAATGAAAAGAAATGAGATCCTACACTCTGATTAAAGACAATGTAGATTCACTATCTATAAAATCCACAAACAAAACTATATTAAACATTGATGATTTTTCTTATAGAATTGTATATTAAATACTGGAAAAAATATACCCATCAATAAATATTAATTTCTTGAGCCACATTTAGAAAGAAATATATATCAATTAAAAATGTAAAAAAAAATGAAGGGAAAAATATACTTCTATTACAAAATAATCTTGGAAATAGAATACAATCTAGGGACATTGATAAAACATTTTAAAAAACTCACATAATATTTATTCCAAAAAAATTACTAACTTCCATTAAAATTGACTTCAAAACAGACCCTTTAATAATCATTCAAAAGTCATTAACAAAAAATTTAATTTATTATATTTAAAAAACACCATTTTTTGGTCTCCAAACTAACATTACACTTATTAAATCAATAATCTCAATTTGTAACATCATTTAAGTGAAATAAAGAAATAAAAATTAATTTTTAAATTCTACCTCTATTCATCCCACATAACAAATTTAGAACACCCTATGAAATTATAAAACAAGAATAACTAAATATAAAATCTCAAAGTGGTATAATGAAATTTAAAATTTTATCTACATTATTTGGTAGACTGTGAACCAAATTTTACATTGTTACTTATATGATAATTGAACTAATTGTATCATAATCACAATATTTTTAAGACTATGTATTCTAACCATAAATTGTGGGTTCTTCCTCTCTATTATAGTAAATGTAATGAAAATATAAATTACATCAGTGAAACATCAATAATAGTCAAAATAATTCAAATACAGATCAATACAAATCAAATTATGAATAATATAAAATTCTAGACTCATACACTAAAATCCAATTGAAAATTTGATATTTCAAATGAGAAATATATAGTAAGGCTTTCCCTATTACAAAATATTATATTTCAACTATCCTTAATATAATATTCTAGACATAGAGAAGAAATATTGTGGGTTCTTAGAACCTAGGACTCAAATATTTTGTGTCTTTGATAACATTTTCAATGACCTGACATGCTCCGACACAACACACCACCTCTCAGAAGTCACCAATGGTCATGAATTATGTTACTTAATTTATTGGGATAGATAATAGTTCCACGGAATCACCTATATATCATGATAATATATTTCCCCCTATTAGAAATAAAGGACATGGAGCATCCTACCAGATGACTATTAGGCCCAGTTCAAGTACCAGAGGTTTCTGAACTATAAAAAGTAGATTATCTCTAATAAAATATAAAAAAAGAAGAAACATATAGTACACACATCTATAATAATCGAGAAATAACAATAAGAACAATTTTTAAAAGAACAATATCCTAAATACTGTAAATGGAGTGGAAAAAATATACATGTCATAATGTAAAACAAAAATCTCGTGACACAATCATAATGTTACACTAATGAGGCTGTCCATAAATGAAACTATCTCACTCCACCAGTGACCAGGAACCAGAACTGGACATAAAAAATAATCATTGGGCAGTTAATAGAGAATGGATCTTATAGTAAGTGAGCATAAAATACCATTTTAAAATCAACCTATATTTTATATGTTTCGATTACAAAAACAATCTATAAATGTGAGTCTTATATATGGTTATAATTGTGATTCTTTTTTGAATAAAACATCTATGTGATTTCATAGAATAACATATTATAAAAAGTATAAATCATGATTTAGGGGCACATTTAAAAAAATTATATAATTCATACATTTGAAAACCCCATTTGAATGAATAGGTCAAATACTCAACTAAATCACAAGGATAAAACAATAAAATTTTGAGAGATTTAATAAAATAAAAACATAGTGAATGAAACAATAAAATATTAGTTGGGTAAATAATAAAGGAAAAAATTATTGAAAAATAAGAATATAAATATTGAACTAATATTACAAGATATAGAAGGGGAATAATAATAAAGATGAGTCCCATTTTTTATCTCAGAATATTTTCAAATATAAAATATATAATTTTTGGAAAATCCTAATCATCGGATGAGGGGATCATAGATGTACTCTATTGGAACCATCATTCAGCCTATAGAATCATTTAATATTTATAACTAGTAGTCTTCTCAAAACAGTCTTCACCAATGGAACTACCCTATGTCTTTTACACATGGAATTCCATGGGGGTCATAATTAGTCCAATTATTAGTAGATATTAACTATCAAACAATAAATCACTTATATTCATGGAATCCCCATGAAAAATAGATATAAGAGGTGAGGAAACATTAAAAAAAATTAACCCCCAGCATATAAAATCATACTCTCATCTCTCACCTTATGACACATTTTTATGAAAACCATATATTTAAAACTGATTAATATTAATTCATTCATTAAAATTTTAAATATATTGAATACAATGATAAAATGGGATTTTATTAAATTGCATCAATGTTTTTAAAAAATATATACTCAAAATTTGGACAACAAACATGGATTTTTAAACACTATAATTCATTATCTAGTCTCCTTTGAATCATCATTTTAACAGATATTTTATTTCATCGTAATTTTTGAATGTTCCTAGCTGGCCTTCGTTAGTTATTTGGAAATATCATTAGAAATTATAATTTGAAAGCCCATTCAAAATCTATGTACCATATTTTAATTTTATATAGACCAAATTAATGTTAAAAACTACTCATAGATCTTCTATATTAAAAATTCACCAAGAATAATGAACAGAGAACTGTAAAGCCATGTTAAAACACGGAAATAAATTATTAAATAGGATACTCTACACTAATTTATATATGATATTGAAATTCAAACTAGGTATACCACAATCCCTTAATTCAATTTATTAAAAAATAGATAATCAAAGATACAATTGAATTTTATATACTACTAATTAAATACTTTTATAAAATTTTTTAAATACATAACATTCATACATTTATGTAAAAAACGAATCACGATTTAATGTATTTTATAAATCGCTTTGAAAACTCAACATAGAATTATAAAATAAAAATATATTGTGTTATTTCATACTTGAAAATCTTTTTAATTAAAGGAATTTCAATAAAATTCCAATAGACAGAACCACCTACATAAAATATACTACAAATGGCATGAAACTATTAAATACTAAATGAGAATACCCATAGACATTGGCCGCACACTCTAACATCATAAAACACAACACATTATAGAAAATAATTAAATCATAGAAAATCATATTAAAAAATACAACTATTTACTTATGCTTATTTATTTTATAGATTCATATTTAATTTTTCTATAATATCAATTATAAATTATCATTAAAAATAATTGTTTTACTTAACTAAAATAATTTTCAATTTATTATAGGTTTTAATTTAAATGTTAAATTTTTTATTTATGAATTTTATTTTCAAATAAATAATTAGATTTATGATTATAAATATATAATTTTGATTGTATCTAATTTTTAGTATATTTATGAAAACATTTTGTGTGTGTCAATTTTGAGGAATACTAATTTGTATTAGTTTTATAATTTAATTCCAATAATTTGAAAAGACGTATTCTATATTATATATGGTTTAAAGGAAAATTAATACCCTTAAAAAACTCATAGTCCCATTAATGTCATATTATTTAGAATTATAAAAGTTTTTTTATAAATAATTTTTATGCTTAAAGATATTTTTTCTTAGAACCACTTTTATTTTAGTTTTCATATTTATATTATAATTTTATTTTTTTACTTATCTAAACTAAATATGTTGAAATTGATGTTATATTTCAAATTATGAATATAATATTTGGTAATAATTCAATTTTTTAGGTATTTTGGAATGTTATTGTCGTAAAAATTAGATAACATAATAAAGGGTAAAAAATTATTTAAGGTAAATAGTAAGGGAAAATGAAAATATTATATCTTATTTATTATTGAATGGGGGTATTTTGATCCTTATTACATCATCGTTAAAAGTGAATACTTTAACTCCCCTTTAACATGAATAATTGGTAATATAATTATAAATCATTGATTAATGATAAGATTTCCACACCCTATATTATTAAATAAAACCTCATATACTCACTTCATCAAAAAACATTTAGCACTACAGATATGACATGAACTAATATAATCCCATAAAAACTCTCTTACCCACATCATAAATGTATTAAAGATAAAAAATATTTTAAGTACCTGGCCATAAACATTACATAATAATGAATTAAATTAGTAATTCACATTGATGATATTTTCAGGTTTAGTATTTTAGAGAATTATGCCAAAACTATTAAAATTATAAAAATTACAAAGTAGACACTTCTACCCAGTTTCAATTTTTTCCATAAAATAATAACTCTTGAAAAAAAGAATCATGCCTAGTTCAATGTTTTATTCAACATTTATTTTCTTTGATACCATCCTTGACACTATTCATCTTTAATTCCTATGAATAACATTTCAAAAATTACATGGGTTGAGCATAAAAAGCTCAGTAAGGGTTATAAAACAATGAAAGAAAACAATAGATCATCAATACATATATAACATAATCTCATCAACATAACTCATAAAATCATAATATTTTTTAAATATACATAGAAATAATAAATCATAAAGTTAACTTGTGGCATATATAAAATACTTACGTTTTAGCTTTCACAGCTTTGTAGGGAGATACATTTGGAATTCCCATCACAATATCTTCGATAAATCTATTCAGAGAAACATTCAAATTTACCTCTATCATATTACCCAATGAATTGGAGAGATATATGAGGATCACCCACCCTATGATTATCATGGAACCACCTATATATGTAAACTATGCCCAAGAACCATAACATATTCATAACACAGAAAATATACATAAAGGAAAGATAACATTTCCACATTTCAATCACAATATATCATTTAAATATATTTACATAACAAATCCATTATCAAAACCATTTTCAATAACAAAATAAATAAAAATTATATGGTATTTATTTTCCTTTTAAAAACATTATGGCTTGTTAATGGGTCCATTGATCAAATAATACTTACGAGTGTGAAAAGGGCGTCGCCACAACTTACGTTAAGAAGAAAAAATTTTCTGTCATTTATTAAAATTATTAGTAGATAAAAGATTAATTTTGAATAAATATAAAAGTCAAATGGGATTATACACCATATAAAATAAAGTTGTGTATAAAACAAAATTAGCATCAATGAAAGGATATAGAGACGAAGTCCCTTACCTCATGTGTGACTCAAACTGTTCGTTCTTTAATCTCCTGAATACTTAACTAAAGATAACTAATAATTTCATAAGAAATTTTTTCAAGTTTATTTATAATTCCCCATCCTTAAACCTTACTTAATCTTGAGTTATTACAAGATTACACATTGAGTATATTTTCAGGTTTAGAGTTTTAGAGAATTAGATCATAAAACGTGCATTACATTCCACATTTAAACAAAGTGGTTACAAAAAAGATAATATTCATTTTTCCCATCAAAGGAAAAATATTTAAAATAAAACATGGATTCTTTTTTGACACTTCCTTGACACTATCATCATATCATGTACCCTTCCTTTAACCTGTGAAAACATTTCAAAAACTTGGGATGAGTATAAAAAGCTCAGTAAGGGATATAAAAATATGGAAAGGAACATGAGTACATGTATACATAAGAATCAATGAAATCATACTCTACTTATAAAACATAAGAACTTTAACATTCCTCATCAAATCATGAATAAATCATAGAAATCATAAGACATAAAGTTAACTTGAGGCATTTATAACATTCTTACGTAGGGAGTAACCCTCTTGGTTACATTTGGAATACCCATCACAGTATATTCACTAAATCTCTTCGGAGAAATCTTAACGTTAACTCCTTCGTGTTACCCAATGCATTAGAGAGATATATTGAGCTCACCCGCCCTTTTTTTATCACGGAACCACCCATCTTCATAATAATGCCCAAGAACCATAACATAATCGTATCACATAAAACATGCATAAAGGAAACAAAACATTTCCACTTTTCAATCACAAGATATCAATACAACACATTGATATAAAAACAATATGAAAAACATTTTCAATACCAAAATTAATGAAAATTAAAACAGGGTATTTATTTTTCTTTTAAAAGTATGTATGGCTTGTAGAGGAAGTCGAAACTCAAATAATGGTCATGGCGGTGGAGAAGTCGTTGTCGCCGCATACATACAACAAAAACATTCCCTTTTTCCATTTAGTAAAATTCTTTATATAAAAAAATATTCCTTTTATATAAACATAAAAGTCAAATGGGGTTTATACACCGTATAAAATAAGGTTGTGTATAAAAGAAAATGTGCCTCGATGAAAGGAGATTGAGACGAAGTCCCTTACCTCGGGTCCGACTTGACTCGATCGTTCTTGAACCTCCTGAATAATAAACTTGAGTTAATTTCTACTTGCTTAAGAACCTTTTTCAATTTTATTATTCCTTTCATATCACTTATTACAATTTCATGAACACTATGCAATTATTTAAGTTAATAGCGGTCGTTTTAACGATCATTGGTACTGGAGTCAAAATATGCTATTTATAATTACAAGCTGTTCATGTATCCATTATATCCAGAGTTATAATCATGATTTATATAGCATATATATCATATATATCCAGTATATACATTCACTTATAATATTACACAACGTTTAGAGGTAAGAAATGAAATGCACCGTTCATGGAGACGGTAAGCCGTACGTACGCATGAATGCTACTTTCATTTCTATTTCGTATTTTATAAAATGGAATCATAATGATATAAAGTTATATTATAATTCCAGTATAATATCATACATAATATAATTAATTAAATACTTTATATTTACCACATATGTATTAACGAATCAAATCACTTTGAGGGGGAAGTAGTCTGCACTTTCAAAAATGAAGATATCATGTTTACCCATAACGGAAACCATAAAGGTATGCCATAAATGAAAAATACAGAAGCTTATATAAAACATAAACATATTATATATCATATATAAATATAGTGTCATCTTAATAGCCACCTTTGAAGGTGTTAAAAGAATATTGAACAATCATCGTTTCGTGAGGCAGAAATTCGCCATCCACGGAAACAGTATGTTCATTAACCATTAGATGTAGGTGTGTGTATGTGTAGCTCTAATAATTATTATAACAAAATCCTATTATATGGACGATACTGGTGTTGTTACAAAAGAAATGAATAAAAAGAGTTTATGGGGTTGAAGAATAAAAATAATACATAAGAACACATGAGAAGACACTACCTTTAAATCGGGTAACTCTTTTTTATTTGAGCTCAAAGGCTTACTTGGGAAGACTTATGCCCAATGTGATGCTTCTAATAGTAATAGAGGGATGTTGAGAGACAAAATGGGCAGGGGTTTGCTGAGCCAAAGTATTTGGAAGTGTGGTTAAGGTGGTAGAGGTGGGGGCCTTTTATAAGAGGAGAGGATGGGCACTCTTGGAAAGTGAAGAAATATTACTTTACTTTAAAAAGATTTTCAGATTTAAAAGGTCCCAAATTGATATAATTCTAGGATAAGGTGATAAGGGTTCTAAATATACCCATCCAATTGGTTTTTTACATGTGTAGGTCTTAGAGATTACATTATATTATCATTTTATTTAAATCATTAAATAATGTGGTAATCGCTGCATCATCATGGTGTCATAAATAATTTAATTTATTTAATGTCTAAAAATTATAAAAAAAGTAATATGATGTAGGAAATATTTTTATATTTCCAATGACTATTTATAGTAAAAAATATGACTTGTATAACCCCATTTAATTTTTTTTAGTAAAACAACTCATGTTTGTGTCATTTTTACTTTTACATTAAATAAAAAGCATTAATGTCTTTATCTTACCCAAGTCACTCCATGGGGTCCCAATAATTGACCCATGGGTTGTATTGGTCTGCCATGACACATCCAATTAGGGTAGGACATGTGTCTTGGTCATTTCATATTATTAAAACATTATTTTTACCTTAAATTACACTAATTACCTCTAATCGCGATTAAAAACTTAAAAGTTACTATTCAACAAAAAATTATTTTAATCTCATTGAACCATATTTTACTTCTTAATGACAACCATGTATGTCAGATTTTTGAAATTCAAAACACAGAGGTGGTAAAATATCATTTAAACGAAAAATCAGTTTTTTAAGTACCACTTAGTGGTTTCACTATTCATCAAAAATTGAAGTTTTTCAGAAAAATACCAAAACATCACCCTATGCAATATTTGATATTGTGAATTCAAAAATTATTTCTATTTTAGAAAATTAAAAACATACAAGTTACATTAATTAATTTAATAATTAATTCCCGTTGTCTGAGCAAATAGCGTGTTTTTATGAAACAATAAGTATCAAAAGATTGACACTAGTTTAAGTCCAATTTCAAAGTGAAATTAATTCCAACGACAACTATTGGATTACATGGTAAAAATATATTATAATTGAACTTTAAACCCAATTCAAAATATAATCTAACCATATAATTAAATTATATTAAAAAGCATTTTTGATGTAAAATGCAGTATTTTTCACTATTCATTAAAAAATGAACATTGTCAGAAAAATACCAAAAAATTATCCAATGTAAATTTCAATATCCCAATCATAAATAATAAGTTTATTTTGAAAAACAAAGCTTATAAAATTTTCAAAAGTTTTATTTAAAAATGGTTTGGCATCAAAAGGCAGTAAAATAATCTTTTAAAAATATTAGTGTATTCCATGCTTATGATTGGATTTATTGTCATTTTAAGCCTCTAAAACACTATATAATTCATTAGTAGACATAGATAATGATATAAATTATTAATTAATTACTTGGGATGTTACATACTTCCCCCCTTTATAAAATTGCGTCCCTGCAATTTATTTACTTATCGAATAAGTGGGGGTATTTAGCCCTCATTGCATTTTCAGATTCCCATGTTGCCTCTTCAACCATGTGGGTTTTCCACAAAACCTTTACCTGATGAATCACCTTCTTCCGTAACACTTGCTCTATGTGGTCAAGAATCTTGACCAGTTGTTCCTCATAAGATAGGTTCTCTTCCAGCTGAACTACCTCTGGACTCAAAACATGAGATGGATATGGCATATACTCTCTCAACATCGAAACATGAAAAAAATTGTGTACCTAAGATAAAATAGGAGGTAAATCCACTCGGTAAGCAACTAATCCAACTCTCTCTAGAATTTCATAAGGTCCAATGAACCTTGGACTCAACTTTCTTTTCTTACCAAATTGCATCACACTTTTCCATGGTGAAACTTTGAGAAAAACATGATCACCTACCTCGAAAGATAGATCATTCCTCCGGTTATCCGCATAACTCTTCTCCCTGCTCTGAGCTGTTCTCATATGTCTCTGTATCAACTGAAATTTTTCTGCCAACTCTTCTACTAATTCTGGTCCCACCAACTTCCTTTCACCCACTTCATCCCAGAAAGCTGGAGTTCGACACCGGTTCCCATATAACACCTCAAATGGTTCCATTTGTATATTGGAATGAAAACTGTTATTATATGAAAATTCAACCAAAGAAATATTTTGGTCCCAACATCCCTGATAATCCATCGAACAGGCACGTAGCATATCTTCCAACGTTTGAATTTTTCGTTCTGACTTCCCATCTGATTGAGGATGAAAAGCTGTACTAAAATTTAATCTAGTACCCAACGACTTCTGAAGGCCCTTCCAAAAGTTATAAGTAAACCTGGGATCACGATTAGATAAAATGGATAGGGGAACTCCAGGTAACCTGACTATCTATTTAAGATACAAACAAGAAAGTTTATCTAGGGAAAAACTATTTCTTATAGCAAAGAAAATGATCAGATTTAGTCAAGCGATCAACAATAACCCAGATTGCATTATTACCTCGGGGTGTCATAGGCAATCCCACAACAAAGTCCATGGATATGTTCTCCCATTTCCACTCTAGAACTGGTAAAGGCTGAAGAATTCCATTCGGTAACTGTCACTCTTCTTTTACCTGTTGACAAGTCAAACACTTCACAGTAAAATCTGCAATATCCCTTTTCATTCCGTCCCACCAGTAATACTTCCGATGATCTATATACATCTTAGTACTTCCTGGATGAACTGAAAACAGAGAACTATGAGCTTCACATAACAACTCTCTCTTCAATTGTGAATCACAAGGAACACACAATCTCTTCCCAAATATCAAAACAAAATCATTATCAATGTTGAATTTGGGCAACTTTCCCTTCTAAACCATCTCTACCCTTTTCTGCAACTCACTATCTTACTTCTGTTCTTGCTTAATTCTGTCTGATAGAGAATATTTCCCTGATACCTGAAACAAAACAGAAGGACATCCTGCAACAACAACTTCTATGCCAAAGTTCATCAAATCCTTAACCAAAGGATAACGTTCCAAATGCAACATTGTTAATAAAGCATTACTTTTTCGACTCAAAGCATCAGCCACTTTATTTGCTTTTCCCAGATGGTAATGAATTATACAATCATAATTCTTGATTAATTCAAGCCATCTCCTCTATCACATGTTCAATTCTTTCTGAGTGAATATATACTTTAAACTTTTGTGATCGGTATATATTTCACACTTTACTCCATACAAATGATGCCTCCAAATCTTTAAAGCAAAAAAAACAGCAGCTAATTACAAATCATGTGTAGGATAATTTATCTCATGAGTTTTCAAATGTACTGAAGCATAAGCAATTACCTGATCATTCTGTATTAAGAAGCAACTAAGTCCTTTCAATTAAGCATCACTATAGATAACAAACTCCCCATTCCTGGAAGGTAGTGCCAAAACTGGAGCATTCACCAATCTTCTTTTCAGTTCCTAAAAACAATCATCACATTATTTTTTCCAGACAAACTTAACACCCTTCCGAGTTAGCTTTGACATTAGACTAGATAACCGTGAGAAATTTCTAAAAAACCTTCAGTAATATCCTACCAAACCAATAAAACAATGAATCTCTGTTACATTTGTGGGTCTTGGCCACTCTTCAACAACCTTTGTTTTTGCAGGATCAACACTTATCCCATCATTAGAAACAATATGACCAAGGAAAGAAATTTGTTTCAACCAAAAATCACACATGCTGAATTTCCCATACAATTTCTTTTCTTTCAAGGTTTGAAAAATAACCCTTAAATGTATTTCATGATCTTCTTTACTTTTAGAAAACACAAAAATATCGTCAAATAAAACAACCACAAACTTATCCAAGAAGTCATGGAAAATTCTATTCATTAAGTCCATGAATACAGTAGGTGCATTGGTTAGCCCAAAAGGCATTACTATAAATTCATAATGGCCATATCTTGTACGGAACGCGGTATTCAGAATATCTGCTTCCTTTACCTTCAACTGATGGTACCCCGATCTCAGGTCAATCTTTGAAAAATACTGAGCTCCCTGGAGATGATCAAAAAAATCATCGATATGAGGAAAATGATATTTTTTTCTTAACAACGATGTTATTAAAGGTTCTATAATCATTTCAAAGTCTCATAGAACCATCTTTCTTTTTAAAAAATAAAACAAAAGCACCCCATGCTGATGTGCTAGGTCGAATTAAACCTTTCTCTAATAAATCTTGCAATTGCTCCTTCAACTCTAAACATTCAGTTTGAGCCATTCGATAAGGGGGTTTTGAAATTGGCTTAACATCAGGAACAAAGTCAACAGTAAATTCAACTTCTCGATCTGGTATTCTTCCAGGAAACTCATCAGGAAAAACATCAGGATACTCATTTACCACTGGCACATCATTAATCTGAACAGTTCCTTTATTTTCATCGATGTGTGCAAGGTAACATTCATTTCCATCTTTTACAAGTTTCCCAACCTCTTGATATGTTATCAACAGTAAGGGTTCATTCTTGTACACAAACTGAAAGTATTTCTGAAAAGAAACTTCTTTAGCTCTATAGTCAATCTTAGCATGGTAAATAGAGAGCCAATCCATACCCAGGATAACATCAAACTCTACTAGAGGTAAAACAGTAAGGTTTTCAAGTAGGTTCTTTCCACGGATAAGGATAGGAAGATTCTTATAAATTATTTTTGCCTCAACATTTCCCCCAGGTGTTTTTACAACAAGTTCAGGAGTCATTTATTGAGATGGTATTCCCATTTTACTAGAAAAGGTTTCAGAGATGAAAGAATGTGTAGACCCCGAATCAAACAACACACTGGCATAATCTGAAAAAACAAACAATTTACCTGATATAACTTCATTTTATGGCCTGACATATGCTGAAGTAGTTGCAAAGGATTTCACCACCCTTTTCTTCTTGTAGTCTAACTGCTTCTCATCACTCAAGCTCTTTGTCGGACACTCGATTGCATAGTGACCCATCTCATTGCACTTAAAACATTTCACTAAATGTAAATAAAATTTGGTCTTACCTTCACCTTGATCTTTTTCAGTGAAATCACGAGCCTTATGTCCCATCTTACCACATCGGTAGCGCTTTACAGAATTCATAAGACATTCCCTAGCATGCCTTTTACCACATTTATCACAAACTGGAAAGTTAGTTTTCTTACCATCAGACTTTTTTGAAGAATTATTTCCTTTCTCCTGCCACCTTGGTCTCTTCTTCTGTTGGTTGTTATAGAAAACATGATCATCAGAAAACTCAATTTCCACCTTCTCAACAGATCAAACATGATTTTTATAACTTATGAACTCATGAGAAGCTAATGCCCTTCGATATTTTGGCTTTAATCCTGAGTAAAAAATGATTGATTTTAATATCAAGGTCTCAGATAAAATTTGGTGCATTCCTTGCCAATCGAGTGAACCTTTCTTCATAGGTTGCCACTGAGTCTTTCTCTTGCCTCAATTCCAGGAATTGTTTTTCAATCCTAATTCAAATAGCCTTAGGAAAATACTTCTCAAGAAACATACCTTTGAATTCATCCCAGTCGAGAGCATCAATCTCATCAGCGTCCCTGATATTTTTAACCATCAACCAATACTGATCTACTTCACCCTCCCAACAGTAAATAGCAAGACTAACCTTTTGATTGTCTGAACACCCCATGAAATCAAAAATCTTCTCCAATGATTTAATCCACCCTTCATCTAGCATAGGGCCAGGTGATCCCCTGAATGATGGAGGATGTTGCCTCATGAAATTTTCCACCACTGACATGTTCCTCTGCGGTTGATCTCACTGATCTCGTGCATGGATACCACCACCATTTATCGCTTTAGTCAACTGCGCTATTACTGCAACAAACTTTTCAGTTCCAATTCTGACCAGATCAGGATGCTGATTCGGAAGGTTATTTCCTTCTGTATGCCTTCCTAGAACTGCTTCCCTGTTTCCTCTATGGAAACCATTCTGAAAAAAAATGTCTTAGATGAAGCAACATGGTAAACTTCAAATGCTATATCATTTCAATTTGACCATAAAAAAATTATTTTTGGATAATAATTTTATAAAATTCCAACTCCTAAAGTTATTTAATCTGACCTCTGATACCAACTATAATTCCCCAGCCTTAAACCTTACTTAATCTTGAGTTATTACAAGATTACACATTGAGGATCTTTTCAGGTTTAGAGTTTTAGAGAATTAGATCATAAAACTTGCATTACATTCCACATTTAAACAAAGTGTTTACATAAAAGATAGTATTCAATTTTCCCATCAACGGAAACATATTTAAAATAAAACATGGATTCTTTCTTGACACTTCCTTGACACTATAATCATATCATGTACCCTTCCCTTGACCTATGAAAACATTTCAAAAACTTGATATGAGCATAAAAAGCTCAGTAAGGGATATAAAAATATGGAATGGAAACATGCATACATGTATACATAAGAATCAATGAAATCATACTCTACTCATAAAACATAAGCACTTTAACATTCCTCATCAGATCATGAATAAATCATAGAAATCATAATACATAAAGATAACTTGAGGCATTCATAACATTCTTACTTAGGGAGTAACCCTCTTGGTTACCTTTGGAATACCCATCACAGTATATTCCCTATATCTCTTCGAAGAAACCTTAATGTTTAACTCCTTCACGTTACCCAATGCATTGGAGAGCTATAACGGGCTCACCTGCCCTTAGTTTATCACAGAACCACCCGTCTTCATAATAATGCCCAAGAACCATAACATAATCGTATCACATAAAACATGCATAAATGAAACATAACATTTACACTTTTCAATCAGAAGATATCAATACAACACATTGATATAAAAACATTATGAAAACCATTTTCAATACCAAAATAAAAGAAAAGTAAAACATGGTATTTAGTTTTCTTTTAAAAAAATGTATGGCTTGTAGAGGAAGCCGAAACTCAAATAATTGTCACGACGATGGAGAAGTCATTGTCGCCGCATACGTATGACAAAAAAAATTCCCTTTTGTCGTTTAGTAAAACGCTTCGTATAAAAAAATATTCCTTTTGGATAAACGTAAATGTCAAATGGGGTTTATACACTGTATAAAAGAAGGTTGTGTATAAAACAAAATATGCCTCAATAAAAGGAGATTGAGACGAAGCCCCTTACAAATTTCATTTTAAAATAAAATAGATCTATTATGTGTATTCACTATACATACACATAAATAATGTATAAATACAAGATAATACATAATAATATCATGACATAATTTGAAAATAGGAGATTAACCCAAAGAATAGAAATTGGGTTAAGAAGTTCCCTTACCTCGGGTCCGACATGACTCGATCGTTATTTAATCTCTTTAATAATAAACATGAGTTAATTTATACTTTCTTAAGAACCTTTTTCTTGTTCATTATTCCTTTTATATCACTTATTACAATGTCATGAACACTATGCAATTATTTAAGTTAATAATGGTCGTTTTAACGATCATTGGTACTTGAGTCAAAATATGCTCTTTATAATTACAAGTTGTTCATGTATCCATTATATCCATAGTTATACTCATGATGTATATATCATATATATCGTATATATCTAGTATATATATCCATTTATAATATTAAACAATGTTTTTATGTATGAAATGAAATGCACCATTCATGTAGACGATAAGCCGTACGTACGCATGGACGCTACTTTCATTTCTATTTCGTATTTTATGGAATCAAATAATAATGATATAAAGGTATATTATAAATCCAGTATAATATCATACATAATATCATTAATTAAATACTTTAGGCATCCCACATATGGTATTAACGAATCAAATAACTTTGAGGGGGCGGTAGTCCGCACTTCCTAAAATGCAGATATCGCGTTTACCCATAATGGAAACCATAAAGGTATACCATAAATGAAAAATACAGAAGCTTAAGTAAAACATTAAAATAATATATATCATATATAAATATAGTGTCATCTTAATGGACACCTTTGAGGGTGTTAAAAGAATATTGAACAATCATCGTTTCGTGAGTCAGAAATTCTCCATCCACGGAAACAGTATGTTCTTTAACCATTAGATGTAGGTGTGTGTAAGTGTAGATCAAATCCTTCTTATAAAAACATCCTAGTATATGTAATATACTGGTGTTGTTACAAAAGAAATTAATAAAAATATTTTAGGGGGTTGGAGAAGCAAAATAAAACATAAGAACACAAGAGAAGACACTACCATTAAATCGGGTAACTCTTTTTGATTTGAGCTCAAAGGCTTCCTTGGGAAGACTTATGCCCAAAGTGAGGCTTATAATAGTTAGAGAGGGACTTGGAGGGAAAAAATGGGCAGGGTTTGGCTGATCCAAAGGCTTTGGAAGTGTGGGTAAGGTGGTAGAGGTGGGGGCCTTTTATAAGAGGAGAGGAGGGGCACTCTTGGAAAGTAATGAAATGTTACTTTATTTTAAAAGGAGTTTCGGATTTAAAAGGTCCCACATTGATATAATTCTAGGATAAGGTGATAAGGGTTCTAAATATACCCATCAAATAGGTTTTTGACATGTGTAGGTCTGAGATTTTACATTACCTTTTTATTTTATTTAAATCGTTAAATAATGTGGTAACTGATGCATCATCATGGTGTCATAAACAATTTAATTTATTTAATGTATAAAAATTATTAAAAAATACTATGATGTAGAAAATATATTTATCTTTCTAATGACTATTTATAGTAAAAAAATCTGACTTGTATATCCCCATTTAAAAATTGTTTTAGTAAAACAACTCATGTTTGTGTCATTTTTTATTTTACATTAAATAAAAAGCATTAATGTCTTCATCTTACCCAAGTGGCTCCATGGAGTCCCAAAAATAGACCCAGGGGTTTCCTTGGTCTTCCATGACACATCCAATAAAGTTAGGACATGTGTCTAGGTCATTTCATATTATTAAAACATTATTTTAACCTTAAATTACACTAATTACCTCTAATCGCGATTAAAATCATAAAAGTTACTATTCACCAAAAGATTTTTTTAATTCCATTGAACCACATTTTAATTTTTAATGACAACCATGTATGTCGGATTTTTGAAATTCAAAACATAGAGGTGGTAAAATTTCATTTAAACGAAAAATCAGTTTTTTTAAGTACCACTTAATGGTTTAACTATTCATCAAAAAATTGAAGTTTTTCAGAAAAGTACCAAAACATCACCCTAAGCTATATTTGATATTCCGAATTCAAAAATGATATCTATTTTAAAAAATTAAAAACATATAAGTTTCATTAATTAATTTAATAATTAATTCCCGATGTCTGAGCAAATAGCGTGTTTTTATGAAAAAATAAGTATCAAAAGATTGACACTAGTTTAAGTCCAATTTCAAAGTGAAATTAATTTCAACGACCAATATTGGATTAAATGGTAAAAATATATTCTAATTGAACATTAAAACCAATTAAAAAGATAATATAACTATATAATTAAATTAGATGAAAAAGCAGTTTTGATGTAAAATGTAGTATTTTTCACTATTCATTAAAAAAATGAACATTGTCAGAAAAATACCCAAAAATTATCCAATGTAAATTTAAATGTCCCAATCAAAAATATTAAGTTTATTTTGACAAATAGATCTTATAAAATTGTCAAAAGTTTGATTTAAAAATGGTTTTCCATCAAAAGGCAGTAAAACAATCTTGTAAAAATATTAGTGTATTGAATGCTTAAGATTGGATTTATTCTCATTTTAATCCTCTAAAACACTATCTAATTCATTAGAAGACATAGATAAAAATATATATTATTCATTACTTACTTGGGATGTTACATTATTATTCCTTTTTTTTCAATAATTACCATTCTATAAGAATTTTTTGATTATCTACGTTCATATCTGACATTTTGTCGATGTTCAGAACATGAGTTAAAAATGAACTTGTTATAATTATAAATTGTCCATGTGGTCAAAATTCCATTATCTACAGAATGATATTCATGATGTAGATATCATATATATCATATATATAGTATATATATATATATTTATTTATTTATAATAGTACATACAATCTGATGATAAGAAATGAAATGCACCGTTCAATTAGACGCAAAGTCGTAGGTACATTTGAATGCTACTTTGATTTATATTTTGCATTTTTATGGAATGAAAACATAATTACAGATTGGTTTATTTTAATTCATGTAAAATATAATATATAATTTAATTAAATCCATCCTTTATACATCCTATGTATGGTATGAATGGGTCATATCACTTTGTGGGGGCAGTAGTCGACACTTTCTCAAATGAAATAATCGTATTTACCCACTATGGAAACCATAATGGTATTATATAAACGAAAAATACAGAATCATAGAAACAATATAAATATAATATATATCACATATAAATATTGTTACATTTTAATGGAAACCATAAGAGGTTCAAGGAGAATATTGAACAATCATGGTTTCGTGAGGCAGTAGTTCGTCATCCACAAAAAAGTATGTTATTTACCAATTAGATGGAGGTTTGTGAAAGTTTAGTTCGAATAATTATCATAAAAACATATTATATTTAGGATAATAGTTTTTTTATAAAATAATGGAATAAAAATAGTTTTGGTGGTTGGATAATTAAATTAAAACAAAATAACTTAAGAGAAGGCGTTACCTTTAAATCGGGTATCTCCCTTTGGATTGGACAAAATGGTTTAACATAATTGCCTTATGACTAGGGGAAGGCTTATAAGAGGAGGAGATGGATGTATAGAGATTAATTGGGTAGATTTTGGAAGAGAAAAGGGTCTTGATAAGTGTGTGGAATTGGTTAAAAGTGAGGCCTTTTATAAGGGGGGGGGAGGGGCTCTTTAGGATTGTTTAAAAATGATATTTTATTATATAATGTTTTTTGGTTTCTAAAAGTCCAAAACATATTTAATTAGATGATAATGTGACTAATGATTTAAATAAAATCATCCAATAATAATTGGATAGATTTTGGATATTTTTTAATCTATATAATCATATTTATTTAAATCATTTATTAATGAGGTAAACACTACATCATTATTAGGTCATATATAATTTTTTATTTGATGTATAAAAATTATATAAAAAATATCATGATGTAGGAAATATTTTTACCTTTCAAATTAATATTTATTGTCAAATTTATAACTTATATATTTCCATGTAAGAATTTATTTTCTAAATTTTATAAGTTTAAGAAATATTTGTTTTTACTTTAAATTAATTAATATAAATTGTCATTATCATTCCCATGTGGCTCCATGAGGTCCCAAAATCGACCCAAAGATGCAAATGGTCGTAAATTTATCAACCAATAGGATTATGACATGTGTTAGTACAATTTTATATTAATTAAATATTATTTTTTGCCATTAATTACTAGATTTACCCTTTAACAGTGGTAAATAAATGTTTTACTAAAGTAAATATTCATAACGTATAAAAATAAAAGTTACCTACTTAAACAATTTGTACCTCATGTATCTAAATATGGAATCAATTTTTCCAAATTCAAAACACTTAAGTGGCAGAAATAAATTTAAAATTAATTCTCGTTGTCAAAACAAAAACACTTATCTTTATGAAATCATGTCTATCAGAAGACTAACACTTGTTTATGTCCAATTTCAATGTGAAATTACATCCAATGACCAAAATTGGATTTAATTATGAAAAAATAATTTCATTAAACATTAAAACAAATTAAAATGATAATATAACCTTATAAATAAATTATATTGAATGGCAGTTTTGAATTCATATACAATATTTTTACTATTCATTAAAAAATCAATTTTATCAGATAAATTACAAAAAATGACCCAAAGTAAATTTTGATGTTCCGATTATAAATAATAATTTTATTTTGTCAAATAGAAAATATAAAATTTTCCAAAACTATATTTAAAGAGGGTTTTCTAACAAAAGGCGGTAAATCATCCTTTTAATGAATATTAGAGTATTTCTGTATAAAATTTGATTCTATATTGTTTTAAGCCTATAAAATTTATTGGATAATTGTCAAAAAAATTTAAAAAAAAAATATTCATTTTTTAGTTAGTTCTTCCCATTCCTTCTAATACAGTGGCAAGGCGTTTACTACCATTCAAAATTATATTATTATTTTTCAGTATGACCCAACATTATAAGCAACGTAAGATTTCAAAGAAACCCGTTGTTTCCTATTGAGTATTCCATCGAACATAGAATTACCTTTAATGTAATGTTAATATTTATTTCATAAATATTAATCAATATGAAAAATGTTATATTATTTATTTAACTGGGTTGTTATATCCCTTCCGCCTTTTGGAAATTGCATCCCCGCAATTCTGTTTACTTATCAAATAAGTGGGGGGTATTTATCCCTTGTAGAATTTTAAGATTTCCACATTGCCACATAAACCATATGGTTTTCCCACAATACCTATACCTGATTAATTACTTTATTTTACAACACTTGCTATCTTCGGTCAAGATTCTGGATAGTTTGTTTATTATAAGTGAGATTCTCTTCCAACTGAAGTACCTCTGGGCTCAAAACATGAGATGTATCTGGCATATACATTCTCAACATTGAAATATGAGAAACATTGTGTACCTAGGATAAACATGGAGGTAAATACACTCTATATGTAATTGACCCAACATTCTAGAAGATTTCATAACGTCCAACTAACCTCGGACTGAACTTCGCTTCATACCAAAATACATCACACTTTTCTCCGGAGAAACATTTAGAATGACATGATCACCTACCTCAAAAGAAAGATCATTTCTCCAGTTATATGCATATCTTTTCTACCTGGTCTGAGCTGTTTTCATGTTCTTCTGAATCAATTGAACTTTTTTTCCATAACTTTTACTAATTATGGTCTCATCAGTTTCCTTTCACCTATATCATCCAAAAAAGTTGGAGTTTAACACCACTTCACATATAATTTATCAAATAGAGTGATCTGTATTCTAGAATAAAAAAAATATTATAATAAAATTCAACCAAAGAATGTTGTTGTACCAAAATCCCTTGTAATCCATCGATCAAGCATGTTACATATCCTCCAATGTATGAATTTATCGTTGTGACTTCCCATCTGATTGATGATGAAAATCTATACTAAAATTTAATTCTGTACCCAATGACTTATGAAGGCATTTCTAGATGTTAGAAGTAAAACTGGGATCACAATCAGATACAATGGAGAGTGGAACAATATGCAACTAGACTATCTCATTGACATACCACCGATAAAGTTGATCTAAAGAAAAAATAATCTCTAATAGGATGGAAATGATCAAATTTAATAAATTGATCAACAAAAAAACATATTTCATTATTAACTCAAGATGTCTTTGGTAATCTTACAATGATGTCCATGGATATATTTTACCATTTCCAATCTGGCACTGGTAATGACTAAATAATCCCTTTCGGTAACTACCACCCTGCTTTAACATGTTGTCAAGTCAAACACTTCACTCTAAAAACAATAATATCTCTTTTCATTCCATCCCACCAGTAATACTACCATTGATCTCTATACATATTTGTACTGCTAGGATGAACTGAATATAGAGATCTATGGGATTTACATAACAACTGATTCTTCAGCTGTAAATCACAAGGCACAAATAATCTCATCCCAAAACTCAAAATGCTATCATTTTCAATGTTAAAATTAAAAAACTTACACTTCTAAACCAAATCTATCTTTTTCTAAAACTCACTATCTTTCTTCTACGCTTTCCTAATAATATCTGATAGAGATTACTTCACTAACACCTGAAAAAAACCAGGGAATTTCATGCACCAAAAACTTCTATGCCAAATTTCATCAAATCAAAACCCAAATGATCTCATTTCAAACATATCATGGTTTATAAAGAATTTATTTTTAGACTCAAAGCATCAACCACTTTATTTGATTTTTCTAGATGGTAATTAATTGTGCAATCATAATCCTTGATTAATTCCAACCATCTCCTCTATCTCATGTTCAATTCTTTCTGAGTGAATATATACATCAAAATTTTGTGTCCAGTATATATTTCACATTTAACTCCATAAAGATAATGCCTCCAAATTTTCAAAGCCAAAACAACAGAAGCATATTCAAAATCATGTTTTGGGTAACTTAACTCATGAGGTTTCAACTAACGTGAAGCACAATCAACTACCTAATCATTCTAAACTAGAAAAAAATTCCTTACAATGAATCATCACTGTAGATAAATAACTCACTTATTCTAGAAGGTAGTGCCAAAACTGGAGAATTTACCAATCTTCTTTTCAATTCATGAAAACAATCATAACATTATTTTTTTCAAATGAACATAATACCTTTCTGAGTGAACATAGTCATTTTCATAGATAACCATGAAAAAAATTCAACCAACCTCTAGTAATAACCTACCAAACCAAGAAAACTAGAAATATCAGTTATATTTGTGGTAATTAGCCAATCTTCAACAACTTTAGTTTTGGCAGGATCATCATTAATGCCATTTATTGGAACAATTTGACCATAGAAATAAATTTGATGTAACCAAAACTCACACATTATGAATTTATCATGTTGTTTCTTTTCATTGAATGTTTTCAATACAACCCATAAATGACATTCATGCTCCTCATTACATTTAGAATAAAACAAAATATCATCAATGAACAAAACCTCAAACATATAAAAGAACACACATAAAATAATATTCATATTATCCATGAATACGACAGGTTCAAGGATATCCCAAAATGAATAACTAAAAATACATAAATTCCATATCTAGTACGAAACACAGTCTTCAGAATGTCTTCTTCCTTTACATTCAATTGATGGTACCCTGACCTCAATTAAATCTTCAAAAAATACTGAGCTCCCTAGAGCTGATCAAACAAATCATCTACATGAGGAAAATGATACTTGTTCTTAACCGTGATGTTATTCAATGCTCTATAATAAATGCAAAGTCTCATTGAACAATATTTCTTTAAAAAAAGACAGAGGCACACCATGGTGATGTGCTATGTTAAATGAAACCATTATCTTATAACTCCTGCAATTTCTTCATTAACTCTAAATGTTCAATTTTATCCATTCGATAAGGGGGTTTTGAAATTGGCTTAGCATCAGGAACTAAGTCAAAGATAAATTCAACTTCTTGATCATGTATAATACTTGGAAACCCATCAGGAAAAACATCATGGTACTCATTTACCATAGGTAGATCTTTAATCTGAACAGTTCATATTTTTTTAACAATATGTGCAAGGTAAGATTCATTTCCATCATTTTACTTAAATCCCATCTTCCTGATATGTTATCAAAAGTAAGGGTTCATTCTTGTACAGAAACTAAAAATCATTCTAAAAAGAAACCTATTTAGCACTACAGTCAAACCTAGAATGATAAACAGAAACCCAATCCAAACCCAAAAAAACATCAAACTCTACGAGAGGAAAAACAATAAGGATTGGAGGTAGATTCATTCTGCACACATGGACATAAAGGTTCTTATAAATTATTTTTTCTCTAAAAATTTCCTATATGGGGTTTTACCATATTTTCAGGATTCATATCTTGATATGGAATTCCAAATTTACTAGAAAACTTCTTATAAATGAACGAATGTGTAGACCACAAATAAAACAACACTTTGGATTAATCTGAACAAACAAATAGTATAACTGATACTAATTCATTTGATGGACCATCATTTTCTGATGCAGTTGCAAAGGATATCACCACCACTTTTTTCTTGTATTTGGGTTTCTTTCCCTCAGATGTGTTCTTCGTTGGAAACTCATTTTTATAATCACACATTTCATTGCACTTAAAAAATGTTACTGGTTGTAAATCAGAATTTTTCTTACCATTAACCTGATCTTTTTTCAGTTCAATAATGAGCCTTATGTCCTATTATACCACATTGGCATCACTAACCAGAATTGAAAAGACAGTACCATAATGATTTTTATCACATTTTTCACAAATTGTAAACTTTTGTTTCTTACCCCCCAAATTTTTTGAAGATTTCTTCCCTTTCATTTTCCACCTTGACGTCTTAATCTGTTTTTTGTCAAAGAACACCTAATCATAAGAAAACTGTATTTCTAACTTATCCACACATCGAAAAAGTTTTTCATAAATTTTGAACTCACAAGATGAAAAATACCTTAGATACTTTTTCTCTAATCCTGAGTAATAATAGTTGATATTAAAATCAAGATCTCATATGAAATTTAGTGCATACCTTTCCAGTCGAGTGAATTTTTCTTCATAAGAAGCCATTGAGTCATCCTCCTACCTCAATTACAAGAATTGTTTTTCCATCATAAGATGACCCACATTAGGAAAATATATCTCAAGAAACATAACGTTGAATTCATCTCAACCATTAGCATCAATTTCCTCACTATCCCTGATATTTTTCAACATCGACCACCACTAATTGGCTTCAAATTCAAAACGGTAAATATAGAGACTAAAATTTTGATGGTATGTACACCCCATGACATTGAAAATCTTCTCCAGTACCTTAAGCCACCCTTTAGCTAGCATAGGGTCTGATGATCCTCTAAATGGTGGGGGATGCTGCATCATGAAATGCTCTACTACTGACATGTTCCTCTATGGTTGATCAGGATAATCTTGTGTAGGGATACCACCAATATTTATATCCTTAGTCAACTATTCCATCACTGCAAAAAACTGTTCAGTTTCAATTCCGACTATCTTAGGATACTGAATTGCATATTTTTCTTCCTCCTGATGTCATTCCATCATTCTACTGTGTTTCCTCTATGGAAAACCATTCTGAAAAAAAATCCTAGGAAAATCAACATGGTAATCTGTAAATGCAATATCATTTAAATATTTCTATAAATTAATTTCTGTAAATTAATTTAACAATATTCTAACTCATAAAGTTTTCTAAACAGACCTTTGATACAATCTATATCAAATTAGCGAAAACATGAAATAATCTTTATTTAAAATAATAATTCACATTGAGGATCTTTTCCAGATTAGAGTTTTTGAGAATTATGCGGTAACTATTACATCTTAAAAAATTACAAAGTAGACACTTCTAATCAGTTTCCTTTTAAAAAAAAAATAAAAACTCTTGAAAATAAGAGTCATTTCTTGTTTCATGTTTTAGATTGCATGAATTTTCCTTGATCCCACCCTTGACCCAATTCATCTTTATGTATTGTGAAAAACATTTCAAAAAAACATGGGATGAGAATTAAGATCTCAATAAGTGTTATAAAACAACGAAAATAAACATTAGATCATCAATACATACATAACATAATCTCTTTAACATACCTTAGGAAATCATATGATTTATGAAATATACATAGAAATCATAAATCATAAAGGTATCTTGTGGCATACATAACATACATACGTTGTAGATTTCACACCTACGTAGGAAGTTACATTTGGAATACCCATCACAGTTTATTCCCTAAACCACATAATAGAAACAAAAAAATTTACCTCCATCATGTTTTCCAATGCATTGGGGAGGTATCTTGGGCTCACCCACCATATGATTATCATGGAACCACCCGTATATGTAAAAAATTCCAAAGAACCATATCATATTCATAACACATAAAACAAACAAAAATAAAAGATATCATTTCCCCATTTCAATAACAATATATCATTTAAATATATTGAAATAAAAAATCCATTATCAAAACCATTTTCTATACAAAAATACATAAATGATTATATTGTATTTATTTCCTTTTTAAAAACATTATTTCTTTTTAAGGAAGATTAAGATTAAATAGTACTTAGGGCGGTGAAAAGGTCGTTGTCACTGCTTTTATTTAAAAGAAACATTATTTTTTGTCGGTTAGTAAAATGATTAGTAAATAGAATATTCATTTTGAATAAAGGTAAACGTAAAGGGGGTTTATACACCGTATAATAGAATGTTGTTTATAAAACAATATATTCCCCAATGAAAGGATATTGAGACGAAGTCCCTTTCTACGTGTCTGACTGGACTCATTCACTCTTTAATATCTTGTAATATAAACTAATGTTAATTTATAATTGATTAAGAAAAATTTTCAAGTTAATTATTCATTATATATCAATTATTACCTTACAGTAACAATTTGTTAATTATTTTAGTTCATATCAGACATTTTGTCGATGTTCATGACATGAGATAAAAATGAACTTGTTATAATTATAAATTGTCGAAGTTGTAAAAATTTAATTATATTTAGATGGATATTATTTATTTAGATATATTATATGTCATATATATCTAGTTTATATATGTATTTATAATAGTACATAAAATTTTTAGATGAGAAATGAAAAGCATTGTTCATGGAGACGGTAAGTCCTACGTACACATGAACGCTACTTTCATTTCAATTTCATATTTTAAAGGAATGAAAACATAATGATACATAGTTATATTATAATTTCAGTATAATATCATATATAATTTAATTAACTCCATATTTTATACGTCCCACATATGGTATGAACAAGTCGTATCACTTTGAGGGGGCGATAGTCCGTACTTCCCCAATTGAAATTATTGTATTTACCCACTATGGAAACAATATAGGTATTCAATAAATGAAAACTAAAAAGTCATATAAACAATATAAATAAAACTTATATCAAATATAAATATAGTTCTATCTTAATGGACACTATAATAGGTGGTATAAGAATATTCAACAATCGTCGTTTCGTGAGGCAATAGTTCGTCGTCCACAGAAACAGTATGTTCTTTACCCATTAGATGGAGGTGTGTGAAAGTTTAGTTAAAATAAATCTCATAAAAACAACCTAGTATATTTAGTATACTTTTTTTCTTATAAAATAAATGAATAAAATGAGTTTTGAAGGATAGATAAGTAATATAAAACAACATAACTTACGAGAAGATGTCATTATTAAATCAGGTATCTCCCTTTGGTTTGAACCAAAAGGATTAATTGAGCTGCCTTTCGCCTAGGGGAAATTTTATGATGAGGATAGAAATGTAGGGATCCTAATAATTTATGGTTTTTATGATTCAATTGTCTTGATATGTGTGTGTAATGGGTTAGAATTGAGATATTTTTATATGGGGTGGGGGGATCTTTGGGAATGTTTAAAAAATTATTTTATTATATAATTATTTTTGATTTATAAAGTTCCAAAACATATTAAAGCTTAATATAATATGGCTCATGATATAAATAAATTCATTGAATATTAATTGGATTGGTTTTGGATATTGTTTTCATCTTTATAATCTTATTTATTTAAATCATTCATTAATGAGGTAAACACTTCATCATTATTGTGTCCTAAATAATTTTATTTATTTGATGTTTAAAAATTATAAAAAAATATCATGATGTAGGAAATAATTTTATATTTCAAATTAATATTTATAGTTTAAGATATAACTTATATAACCCCATGTGAAAATTTATTTACTACAAGATATATGGTTAGGTCATTTTTGTCTTTACTTTAAATTAATTAATATAATGTGTCATTATCACTCCCATGTGGCTCCATGGGGTCCAAAAATGGACCTAAGGATGCCCATTGTTAGAAATATATTAACCAATAGAATTAATACACTTTTTAGGGTAATATTATATTATTATAATATTATTTTTACTCTTATTTACCAGATTTACCCATTAACCATGGAAAATTAAATTTTTACTGAAGTAAATATTCATTGTATATAAAATTAAAATTAAAATATTTACACAATTTGGACCAACTGATTCCAAATAAGTAATACATTTTTCTATATAAAAAATAATTAAGTGGTAGAAATTAATATAAAATTAATTCTCACTTTCAAAACAGAAAAGCATGTTTTTAAGAAATAAAAACTATAAAATGATTGACACTTGTTTATGTCCAATTTCATAGTGAAATTTCTTCCAATGAAAAAAATTTGTTTAAATGGTAAAAAAATATAATTAATCTTTATTAAAAATTAAAAATATTATTTATCCTTATAAATAATGTAGATTAATAGGTATTTTTGAATTAAAATACATTATTTTCACTATTCATTAAAAAATAAATTTTATTAGAAAAATATCTAAAATTTTACCAAAATAAATTTTGATGTCTCGATTATAAAGAATAATTTGATATTTTCAAATAGAACATATAAAACTAACCAAAATAAGATTTAATTATGATTCTCCATCAAAAGGGGGTAAATCGACCATTTAATGAATATTAGAGTTTTTTATTTAAAATCAGATTTATTATTATTTTATCCCTCTAAAATTTGTTGGATAAATGTAAAAACATTTAACAAACATGTATAATCATATTTTAGTTAGTTATATTAAATCCCTCCAACACAGTAGCTAGAAGTTAACTACTATTTAAAATTATATTATTATTTTTCAGTATGACCAAACGTTGTGTGCAAAGTAAGATTTCAAAGAAACTCGTTGTTGCATATCAGGTATGCCATCGAACATAGAATACCATTTAAAGTAAAACTAATATTTAATTAATAAATATTAATAAATATGAAAATGTTATATTCTTTATTTACCAGGGATGTTTCTAATATTCTACAAAAAATTCCTTAAATGTATGAAAATTCATGTCTAAAAAAAATAGTAGTCAGAGAACATAAAAATCTACATGGTACATAAGGTAGGGGACAATTTTTCAAATTTTGATTCTATCTAAACTTTTTACCCTATGTTTAGGTTCTTTTAAAACATTCATGAATGTTCATATTTATTATATTAAAAATTCCAAAATATATTTTCTACAGTTTTCAACTTTCATTAAAATAAAAATATGTAATTTTATCTGTGTTTTTTGAATTTTTTATTTTTAAATTTTTATATAATTATAAAAAATAGATATTTAATGAATTTTTAAAATGATCTATATTTCATCATATGATTTTATAAATGGATGTAATTTTTATTTGGGATTCAAATAAGTTTTTGAGAGGTTTAATGATGAATTTGTGTAATCATAATAATTATAATTATTATATGATACATAATAATTATAGACAGTGATGGGTGAAAAAATATTTATCAATAGGATGGGTGATCCCAATATAGATCTCCAATTCAATTATAAATTATGAATTATTCAAAAGAGAAAATGAGGTAGATAACTAGGTAGGTTACTCTTATAGATTGAACATGGATTCAATTATTATGAAAATGGCTAAACATATCATGACGTACATAAAGAATATAATTATACATTATAGATATATTATGAAATAAAAAGGGTTTGTAAAAAAATAATTTGATTTCTTAAAGTAAGGAATGAATATGATATTTTATAGTATGCATTTTTTTAATTAAATATTTTCTTGAGTTCTCGCATTCCAAAACATGCCTTCATATAATTCTTATGATTAATATTTTTTCCAAAATTTTTTCATTGAGAATAAGATCAATTTCAAATGTTTATTCAGTTTTTTATTTTTTTATTGATTTACTATTAAAGGGTAACCATTCTTGTTGCTTGTTATGTTTTTCGTGGGAAAATGGGATTATTTTATTTTCATATATTTTCAAAAAAAAATCACTTGATCTAAGAATGAGTAGGAACAATAGAAATGTAATAAATTCTACTATAGACACATCTAAAAATAAGAAAATGTTACTCTAATATATGATGCATGTAAAATTAAATCTATATTTTTTCGAAATATTAATATATATTATGTAAAAGTATACACATTATAATAGTTTTCATAATTATGAAATAAATTAATGGTAAATGATCATTGTAATGAAATTAAATAAAATACATTATATTAAACTCATATTTATTGATTGTTTATGTAATATGATGTTATACATTGTATTATGGAAAATGAAATGATCTAATCTTTGGGAAATACAATATATGAATGTTAGGAGAATAATGGATCTCTACCTAATGGATTAGTGATAAAATAGTTGGGAATAGGGATATTGGTAAGAGTCCAGATTAGGTAGTATAGCCCCCAATATAGTGATGCGATTTGTATCAATCGTATCTCACTGGTAGTGAGTAAGTATAATTATTGTTCTTCTCATATAAAGGTTTATAAATACTTTTAGTTGAATAGTATCTCGAAACAAACACTGAATAAATTATAATTTAATTTTTTAAAATCCTATGATAGATTATTATTCTTAAATATTGTATAATCTATTTAATTTATGATCAAAATATTTTCCCTAGAGGAAAACATATAGCTATAGTTGGAAGGTACCAAGGGGATAACAACCTAAAAATCACCAACCTAGTTTATATGGATCCCAAAAATTTGTGTTCTATGTAACTTATTTGTTGTCATTATTTGAAGACATCACCGATGATGAGGTTGAACTAATTACCTATATATGACGATTTATATGTTAGAGCATTTCATTAAAAATAACCACCTCTAGAATTTGATTGATTTTGGACCTGATGAATGATTATGTATATAAAAATCATTTAGGGATGATATTAAATATATTGAGAAAAATGAAAATCATTATTTCATTATTTATATCTATCATTTTGAAGGGAAATCTAATTGAGGGTGGCCTCAAATTAAGAAAACTAAATTAATTTGTGAGAATGATTATATGGACTATATGGTCTTTAATAATTTTTTCCATAATCTGTATCTTCCTAACAATCTTATACTATTAATAAAGGGGAATTTCTAGATTTATATCATTAGTAAGAATACATAGTATCCTATGTGTAAACAATATTCCCATACATACAATGAATACACATAATTTTGGTTTAGACCATGAGAGAATAATTGAAACATTTTATATAGGCTTCAAATATATTATATATATTTAGAATTAATCTATTATGAATTTCAATGTAATGATGATATTTTTTGTTGTGTAGAAAAATGTGAGTTGGATTTTTTTGAAAATTAACACCATTGTGACAACAAGGGTAAGAAGATATCAAAGTGGGGAGAAATTGAGGACCATTAAAACATCAAATTCAGAGGTATGCCCCCAAAATATTTCAGATGTGGACAATTTTTTTATAGATATTTTGATAGTATCATAAATGTGTTAGTAATGTGGTATGTTCTGTGATGTTGCTAATTGTTTTATAGAAAAGAGATATTTCCATAAAAGAAATATAAGAATTCAAATTCAGTCTGTAGTAAGATAACTAAATTATTACATTTTGGATCATTATATAAACAAAATTTTATAGTTAGTCATTCAATGTGGGAATCACTAGTATTGGAATCTAAGAAAAGAGGGAATTTATTTTTTTACTATATATATATTGGACCCTTTTACATTACAAGTTTATTTATACTATACAAATGTATTTATTGATTCTTTATCTATGAATTATATTATATCTTTGAAATTTTAATGTAAAATGGAAAAAACATGATATGATAAATTTTTATAACTTCTATAGAAAATCACTAGGGGTAGTATATTAGATACTAAAATATATATAAATCCCAAATTTATATTTCTCTAAGGGTTTTTCTCACTAACCATCATTTCATTACCATTGTATTGGTTAATGTTCTTATGGTTACACACATAAATTTAGTTTATCTTGAAAAACTTTAGTGAAGAGATGTATAATTTGTTGTTCTAAATGATTTTTCATCATTATATATAACTAAATTCACTTATTTTATAACATATCAATAATTTGAGAGT
Source organism: Viscum album (assembly GCA_963277665.1). Taxonomy (NCBI): domain Eukaryota; kingdom Viridiplantae; phylum Streptophyta; class Magnoliopsida; order Santalales; family Viscaceae; genus Viscum; species Viscum album. The sequence goes on along the minus strand of OY728141.1, from coordinate 385,941,429 downwards.
ATAATTAAATATGGTAGTTAATATTATCTTCTATATACTGTGGACAATAACATAAATTTTCAAATTAGAAGTGATATATTAGTAATTTTTATATTTTCTCTCTATTTATTATCCAATAACTATTCTATATCAAGAAGTCAAATTTACTATAGAAATATTGCATGATGATGAAAAATATTTAAAACCACTATATCTACTGGATCTAATAGATGTTTTCAAACTAAAAAAGTCATTACTATAGTTTCTAGATAAAGAATTAATTATTCAATGCATGTCAATATGGGGTTCTCATTTCTTATTAAGAAATCATTGGTCCATGAGACATTTAATTAATTATAGACAAGTCAATATCATCACTATATAGAGAAACTAATCATTACATAATATTAATTATTTTTTGATCTTCACTAGGGTGACTCATATTTTTCATAGATTAATATCAAGTCTATGTATCACTGACTAAATTTGAAGTATGAAAACATTCTAGTGATGGTGCTCCATACATGTTATGGTAACTATGTGATTGAGTTTATTCCTTTATAGTTTTTGAAAACAACCCATGTATTTATGTATCTTATGAATAGTGTTTTCTATGAGTATTTGAAAAAAATTGTATTTTTTCATGATGTATCATTTATTTATTTGTAATGTTATGTGGATCATGAATGTAATATAAGGGTTTTTTGAGACATTTTTTGAAAAGTCATTGTATAGGAATGTTAAAAAATTTGAATTTTAGTTACCAATAATTTAATTTCATAGGCATATTATTTATCATTAGCGAATACAATTTAATCATATTAAAACTGAAATTTTTGGATAGTATTTATGGAATAAAAATAGTATAAATAGTTTATATTTTCATAGATTATCATCATACAAAAAATTTTTGTTTTTAAAATATTTCATTATTATATAGCCTACAAATAGTTATCTAAAATATGAGTAAAATTTATCTAGAAAAAGTAATGTGAATAATGTTTTCAGTAATTTGATAGATTATTTATTAATTTTCTATTTTTAACTATTCCAACCTGAAATAGTGATTTTTTATTCTTAATCATGCTTCATTTGAAAGAAATTGCTTTTTTTATTGAATTATTTTTATGTAATTACATATGATAATTTCAATTGTAAATATTTTAGAAGAATTAACCTAAACATGATATTGATCTTATAGTAATTGTCTTCCTTCTAAAACTTAGATTATTCTTTTATATAAAGATAAAATTAAAATATAAACTAACCCTTAATGATTTGAAATATATATTCACCCAAATGTAGTTACAAATGATATAGGGAATATGGATATAATTAATAAATTATTATAAAAACATGATTATTTATCATCCTTATAATTCAAAAACGGTAGTCGATTCTTTGATTCAAATAGTCAATCAATTATTAACCATATTAAATTTTTACCATGATGAAATAGATAATGATTTAACTGATGTCGACATAGATATTATGGATGCAAGATATCCTTTTTTGTGTTAGTAGTGTCGTTGTTGTGTGATAATATTAATAATTATCAAAAGGAATATTGTGATTAAAATTAAATAGTGAAATTTTTCAAGAAAGGCATGTTTAGAGAGATTAAAATTGATAAAGAAATGATATTATATTTTGAATGTGGTTTTATGTTCCATGTATATTATGAGATTCATGAGTAGGAATTCACTACATTTAAACATCTATAAGATCACGACTACAAATTTATTTATTGATTAAGGAATAATTTAATTTTTATTATAATAAGAAGTATTTATTGTCAAATTTATTCATGTGAACCTAATAACTGTATATAGAAATTTTAAGAACTACTCAACTTGATGCATGAAATGTTATTGGAACTAGAAGATCTATTTTGAAAGCATACTATCTGGATTTTGATATCTTACTAGGATAATAAAAATCTAAGATATATAAAATATTAATGACCATTGTTAATATTCTATATTCTCTTGTAGAATTATATTTAAAACAAAAGTTTTTTGTTGAGAATATAATTTAAGATATTCCTAATGAATGGGTGTCAAAAATAACTAAATTGTATAACATATGGAAAATTAACAACCGAACCTTAAATGATCCCATCATAACCTTATAAAATATCCCCATACATTTAAAATGGATGTCGATAGTATGAAAACTAAAACTCTATGACATACATTTGTATCTAAATAAAATGTTCCTTACAAAGCTAAATCTCTTGAAAAGGTTTTGAAATTTTATATGAAGAAGAATGTTATTATTAAATATAATTCTAGTTCTTCATAACCTTATGATACTTTTTTTAAAATATTATGAGAATGATGGACATTATTGAGGGAATGAAATACATCTAGTATATATATATATATATATAAAGTATCATAATTATAATAATGATATGTAATATTCTTCTGAGGATATATTTTATGAATTCATGAAAACAAGACATATAAGACCATATGGGCCTACTAGTAAATTAATGTATAGGAATGAAATTTTTTTTGATACAATAGAAATTAAGTATAATAAGCATAATATTAATTGGAGTTTAAAATCCTCTGACGCTTGGAATTCATGTGGTGGTCATATTTAATTTGATAATACATAGGAAAGTGATAGTTTTAAAAGGAGGAATATTATTTTATTCAACAAAATACCAATGGTAAAAATATGACTCATGTATGAGGTAAAGATATATGAATCTTTAAAAAAGAATACACTAAATTATAACTATAATAATAGAAACGATGAAAAAAAATCTACATATTCTAATGAACAATCTTCATAAAAATAAGATAATACATTACCTAGTTATTAATAATTATATAGTTTTTCTAAAATTATTGATAATGAAAATTTTGATGTTTTTAAAACACATGATAATTTTTAATAAAAACAGGTAATGGAAAATTCAATGATAAATATTAATACTATAGAAATATCAGATCTTTTTAAAGAACATGATAAATATATGTTTTAAAAATATATTATTCCAAATATATTGAAAAATTATTTATGTGAAATTTCATTTATAAAATAAATTAGTAAAACATAGTTCAAATACTAATACTACTAATGGTAAATACATTTTTATAAAATTAAATTATGAAAAGAATAGATTAATGAAACTTTTATATTTATTTACCTATACAAAAATATCATTGAAAAAATCTATTTTAAAATTCTAGACCGAGGATTTATTTCTAGAATGTGATTTTCCAATACAAACTATATATTTTTGAAATAATTATTTGGTTTCAAAAAGTTATCTATTTTTCACCAAATTTAAAATTGGTCAGCGTTGGAAGAATTTTTTTCATTATATAAAATTTATAAATATTGTTTTCATAAAGCATATTTTTTAAATTAAATTACATATTTTCTTATTATGTAATGATGGGAAATATTATAAAAGTATTTTTTTTATAATATTGGACCTACTAAGGTTTAGGATTTGAAACACTAATAATTTTATTTTCAAAGAATTATTGTATCTTCCATAAAAAACATTACTATGCATGGATAATAGGTTTTTCATGAAATGTGACTGCAAATAATCATTTCCTTAATATGATCATAAATATTAATGGAAAAAAGCCACTTTAGAAGGTAATTCTTAAAGAGATACTATTTAAAGAGGTAATATTATTCAACATAGAAACGCATTAACATCAAATGTTTTCTTTTTTGTATGATTTAAGAAAAACCTTATTAGAATAATCTATTTATTTTATTTGGTTTATCTTATGAACATAAATAATTATAATGGTATTATTCATGGTTCTAAAGATAGTATTAGTCCTTCTACCAAATCATTGGATTGATACTTCTAATGTTTGTGATCCTTGTCATTTTTTATGAAACATATTTCATGTTTTAAATGTTATAGTTAAGTCTCAACTTTTGATGTTTTATAGTTCGTGCACATGGAATTATATTTTCCTACACAAAATATAAGTATCAGTGGAAAATAAAATGCATATGTTTTTCTTATAGATTACACTAGATATATTTGAGAGTATTTTATAATAAAAATATATTAATACTATAGTTTTTATATTTTTTTTCAAACTTAGAAATGAGAAGAACCTGTCATTTTTAATTATTCATAGTGATCATTGTGATGAATTTCAAAAAATTTATTTTGAATCTATTTTGTGGTAAAAATGTACAACTTGTAACATTTCTCCATCTATAACTCTATAGTAAAATGGTGTAGTTGAAGAGATAAATGGAGTTCTTTACAAGATTAATACAATCTTGAGGAGTGAATACACTTTTATTAACCATTATTGGGATGAATAAATTTGTAATAAATGTTATACTATAAATAATGTTTTAATAATACATTTTATTAATAATAATCTTCATAAGTTTTAGACTTTTAGTAAATGAAAAAATAATTACTTAAATGTTTTTGGATGTAATATATTCTTTATAAATACACAAGATAAGTTTATTAAATTTTCTCTAAAATCCATTGATAGAATATTATTAGGTCAATCCATAACTAGTAAGGATTATAGGGTCTTTCATAAAAATACATGAATTGTTGAAGAATTAGTACATGTTATGTATAATGAAACTGATCCATTTGTTTTAAAACAACCCCAACATACATATTATGATTTTATTTATTAATGTGATTTTTAAAATATATTGGAAATATATTCTCTTTAGAATATAAATAAATAAAAGGTTTATTAATTTATTACTCAAGGATAATATCATCATTTTTTTGAATAACATATTCTACAAAACCCAAGAAGTAATATTTTTCCTTAGAATCATCCAAGTGATAACAGCGTTGGTCATCATGATCAACAAGTATAGACTATAAATTATTTGATAAATGAAAACGAACAAATAAATTACTCTCACAATTCAAACATATGAATCATATTGTGGCTCTAATTAATAAAATCAATAATTTTACTTTCAATGTCCACTTTTGGGGTTATGTGAGAACCCTTAGAAAATTTACAATCACTAAAACTACAACAAAATCCACATAGATTTTAAAACTGACATTCACTCGCATTAATCACAACATCTCTATACATATATAATGAATATGCTATAATAGTTATAAATAAATAAAATATTATTTATATGAATTATAATCAATAATAGGGGACATAAAATGATGAAAAACATTTTTATTGTATGTATATTTGAGGACATTCATATAAATATAACCTCTTCAATATTCATAAATTCCAAACTATGTAAGATTTATATAAAAATGATTTACTTAATGAATATGTTTTAGGTGATTTTTAAGTATAATGACCACCCAGATTTGAAAATAAATAACACCCATAACAGGTTCATAAACTTACTAAGGAACATTACAGACATAAATAGACCCCTAGATAATTGTATGATATTTTGAAATAGAATATTTTTCAAATTGTTTTAACGGAGCTGCATATAGAAATATTTTTATAAAATATGTTAATAAAATTATTTTTTTCATACAAATATTTATTGATGAAATTATTTTCAGTTCAAAAAAAGTGATTTAATTGATGCCATTATAGATCATATGAAATTTTATTTTGAAATTTTTATGATGGGTGAGTTGACATACTTTCAAGGATTTCAAATTTCACAAAAAAAGGAAGATTTAAATATTAACATAATTATTGAAATGATCTAATTATGAAATTCTATTTTGAAAACACTAAAAAAAATTTCATTTTATTGGATCCTAAATCTTCATTGAAATCGATTAATTTAGTGAATATATAGATCAAAATTATTTTATATGTTTTATTGAAAATTTACTCTATCTAATAGTTAATAATCCTAATTGGATGGGTTTAGTGTCATTATTTTATAGATATAAAAAATCCATGGATTCCCACCATAAATATATTAATCAGATTTTTTATTATCTAATGGGAACTATGGATTTTTGTGTACTCTATTTTTTAGAAATGATTTTGAGTTAAAAAGATTATTAGATGGTGAATTTTGGTGGATGTAGCAAGGGTAAGGAAATTACATTCAAAACATTTCATTTTCTAATAAGATCATAAGATTGTTGGTCTTTTAAGAAACAAAACATTGTATCACTTTCCAATGATAAAGCGGAATATGTGGTAGCTGAATGTTGTTGTGATGAAGTGTTATGGTTTGAACACACACTCTCTAAATATGGAATGTGTTTTAATTAATATCAATTTTTTTACAAAATAATTTACATTTAATTATATAATAACTCATCACATAACTCATATGAAATCACATCGATATATTACACCATTTACTATGATATCACAAAAAAGGATATGTATAACTTTATAATTCGATATAATATAAGACAATTTTTTTAATATTTTCCCTAAAACTCTTATTTCCGATAGATTAGAATATATTTTATTGAATAATTGAATAATAAATATTAAATAATTATTATATATACCTGCTAATAATCAATATCATTAAATTTATAAAACCATATTCAAATTATGAGAACATATGTTATTTATAATTCTAAAAACATTTATTTTCTCAATCATTTAGTCTTATAAACATTTTGTTTTTAAAAAATTTATTTTTTCACAAATTTTTTATATTTAAACATTTCTAGTAACATTTTTAGATTCAATAAATCTATATATTTTTTTTTCAATCAATCGTTTTTTTGAACTTTCTGGAACCAAACTACTTTATAAAATGATTATTCACAATTAAAATTTTTCAGAAATCAAAATTTCCTGAAAAAATATTTCATTAAAATAATTTTGTTAAAAATCTAACAAATTCAATTAATTTTAGATGAACTAAGATAAATCGGTTACTCATAGCGATGAATTTTTTTTACTATGAATGGTATTATTATTTTAATCTATGTAATTACTAATTAATTTAATCTTTACATGTTGTTTAATTTTTTTTTAAATTTTATTGAAATTATTTTTGGTCAAACATGAAATTATTTAATATTTGAATTATACATTTTTTTGATAATATTTTTTCAACAAAAATATTCTTTGTTTAGAAATAATATAAAAGTATTTTTGATTATTTCGTGATCTTCAGATAGAAAATAATTTTGATCTGAGAAGTTGGTATTTTCTCGAATACAAGTTGTCTCCTCCAACGCCAATATTATAGTGGTTCAGATTGAGTTCTCCATTGATATCTAAATATTTTGTACAGAAACCTCACCACCTATTTTATTTCCTAGTCAGATATTTTGGAATTCATCCAATATCTCGTATAGGTCTCACTATGATGGCCACAATTTAAGTCTTCATGGGAAGAGAAGTAGAAGAAGAGTGACTCATTATGAAAAAATGGTATCTTAAATATGAATACATTTTGAAAATAATTATAATGTTTGAGATTTTTGAAATGATATGCATTTATAAAGAATATTTTTAATTGTATCATCATGATATAACAAATTAGTTTTATATATCAGTTGAATTTATCTTTTAAGATGATAAGGAAGATATTTATTTTACTTTAAATAATAAAAATTATGAAATTTAATATTAATAAGTAACATATTCCTTGTCACAAACTATAATAAAGGATTATATTTTTTCTTATATAAGGATTTAAAGATTCATTGTGTATATCATTTGAGAATGTTTAATGTATTAATACTATAATCCAGACACATGAGTGGTTACCATATATGTATAGGGTAATTTGATAATGAAATATTGCGATAGGAATGCCCCTAATTTTCATGACATATTATTATTATATTTTTTTTTGAGGAATATGATCTTGATCAATAAACTAAAGATCTTTTTTAAATGTATAATCAATCATGATGTATTCAATGAAAATTGAATATTTTTATGTCCCTATGTTAAATTAATAATTTTTTAGAGAATATCTTGTAGGTCTTCGGAATAATGAATATTTATTAAGATATGAGGTAAAATGGTTCCCTTATTGTATAATAGACTATAGAAAGGATAATTAAATGATTGAATGACATGTTAATATAGTTTTTATATAAATAGGACATAGAGGACTCTGATGAAAAACCTGAAAAAGAATTAGAAATTATTAATAAAAATACAATGAGTTAATTTCCTCTTCGAAAAGTGAAAAAAGAAAAAAATCATGACTTGTGAATAATTCAAAAGGATTGTGGAATTAAAATCCTAATAGAAAAATAATGATAACATTTTATAGCTTGATAAGGCTGATGAAAAATCCATGCATACTCAAATAGAAAATGAGATGTAGGAGGTCTAAATCATGAAAAAATAAAATAAAATATTTCAACAGGAACAATTTGTGAAATGATTAATGAAGAGAGATAAAAATATTCATACATTATATCCCTCTATTTTTCTCCCTTATCATTTGTTCACTTGGTCGTTGGGTCTAGAACGATTCCTCACAAAAAGAAAACTATTGTATATCCTATATCATTTATTGAAGAAACATAAATATTTATATAAGTTCTTCCAATAGTTATTGATAATTTAATAAGAAATGTGTTTTTAGAAGATAATTTTGTTCAGTCCCATGTTGAAAAAGTTATTCGATAATCAGAACCAAAATAAATTGATAAATTTGTGAAAAATAAAAAAACATATAAATTAATATTTTTGGAAGAGTTTTTCTAATTAATGATCAGGATTTGTAACAAGAAATTCTATAAGAATTAGAATTATTAGTATATATTGGGACTAAGGAAGAATCAATGGATGAGAAAAATCCATTATAGTTATCCTAAAAGGCTACTCAATTATCATGTTTGTTAGATAAGAATCCATAGATATATGTTTTAGGGGAACATACACCATAATCTAAATAGGATTTGGATGAAAAACACATGGATACAAAATTATTAGAAAAATATGGAACTGATAAAGATGTATATTTTTAAAATGCTTGAAAAGATGTTATGTTTCAATAAAGTTAATGAAGTCATAATATTAAATATACATACCTTCTATTTCAGATATTCCATCAATGTACTTAGTCTCAATGACTATATGAAAAAAAATATAATATTGAGTACATTTTATACTATCTTACTTATTAACTTACCAGTTTTTATATCTTCCAACCATTTAATCTAGATGAAAAATATTTCAATGTAATATGAAAAAAAATCTTATAAAATGGAGTTTTTTGTACGATTTTGTGATCCAACAAGAAATATATTTCAAAATAATTAAAGAAATCAATAAATTTCTTATTATAAGTTTTAAATAAATGGTCAGATGGTTGATAAAGTTTTATAAATATATAAATAAACCTAATGATCAAATTTAGGAAATGAAGAATGTCACTTTTGATAATACACACTAATTTGACAATATGTTTTTAATTATCTTGATAGAGTAATGTTTTTTATGATTTTAAAAAGATGAATAATAACTAAGATGAAGAAGTAAGTGTTCTTGAAGAAAAGTATCCCATGTGGGAACAAGAAAACCACATTCTCTTATCAGGTAAAGATGATATTTTCCTTATGATGGAAGAAAATCAGATGATCATTGAGCATGTTTAAATGAAGAAGAAAGAGGTATGTAAAAAATATTCATTAGTAGAAGATTTAGAGACTTGAGTCATCATTTATTGGAGCTTAAAAAATCCAAAAATATGTCAAGAAGCTGATGGAAACCATCAGAAAGAATAATCAAATATTACCATTTTATATTAAATCATTTGGAAATAAATTTTTTTGAATCTTATTGATTAGAATGTGTTTTCATCTAATTATCTTTTGAAGGAATGTTTTTCAAAATCAAATGGATAAATATTTAAAACATTTTATTTAATAGACACTTATATAAACAAAATTTCTTTGAATGAAATATTTTTTTTATCATTTTGGGAGGTTATATAGTTTCTCTTTGTATTTTTTTAAATAACAATGTGGGGGAGTTTATTGAAAGTAGTGATTTTATGAAAGAGGTGGAGTTTTATTTAAAAAATATGGAATAAACTAATAGGTATATTTCTAAGAGAATTTTTTAAGTGGGTTTTTTTATTTGAAGGATTAAATTTTCGAAGGAATAATTTAACTAAGGGGGAGAATATGATGTTTTATTTAATATTAGATCAAAAGGAATTAGAAAATTGAGGTGTAATTATGATATAATGTATATCAATGATAAAATTAAATTTTAAAATGTTTATGTATTTTAATGTTTTTAGTTATCATTTTGTATGTGTTTTGTTTTTTTGATATCAATAAAGGGGGATAATCTTTAATAAATAATTATTGCTTCTACATTTTTATTCATTTATCTTGGAATTCAAAAATACTATATTAAAACACTATTTTACTATCTTTATCTATCCCATTTCCATTATTATGTTTTTTAAAAACTATCTCTTTATACTGACAATAAAAATAATCAAATATAGAATGAATATAATATTTTAGTAATTGATAAAATCTATTAGACTAATTTAACATCATATAAATCAAAATGAATTGTATTTTATCCATTGGTTATATATGTTTACTATAAATTAGACTGACCAAATTAATAAAAAGTAGACTGAAAATATGTTATATTAATTATAATGATCATTAATATGTTCATCCTATTTGATATCATTAGTATAGATCTTTAGAAGTACTATAGTTTATTATCTGAGTTGTTAGAACTATATCTATTGAATGGAAATTATTTTAAAGAATTTTAATAGTGCTAAAAATATATAATTATATTAATCATGTTCAATTCATGATTAGCTGTCAATATCAAGATCCAGATAATTATGAGTTGTCAATGTGAAAGGAGTTGGGGGATGTTGTAATCAACTCAGAAATATTACTATCGTAGAATTGACTATAAATATGAGGTAATTTGATGATTTGGTTGGAAATGCATTCACAACTCTTGTAATATATTTTTATTCTCTATATAAAAACCTTGTTCTAAATGATTTGTCATTTTCTAGAGACATAATATTCTATGTGATCTATTTTAATATTGTAAATTCCATATAAAACATATATTTTTTATTATTTTTGTCTTACCATGGATATATCAAGGAATTTTTGGAATAAAAATATTTTTGAATTCAATCCATAATATCGAGAGATACTAGAGCCCGAAAGATAGCGATGTCAATCATCATACCGAGGAATCTTTTTTTGAATGTAATCGATGAATATGGTATATATGATAAAGGGCTCTCACAGATAGAAAGACAAACCAATTTTGATCCTCACATCAAGGGATTTAATGGTAAGAATATAATTACCTTTTAAGTAGCTATTGAATCCCTAGATAAAGTAAGTTAGTATTTCTTTCTTCCTTACCTTTTTAGGTTAAAGAGTGGATAAACCTTCTACAAATCACGGAATTATTTCATTTTTTGTTCAAATTTTTTATTTTACCTGTTATTATTATTTTACATATTTTAATATAAATTATAAATAAAATTTAATGTTTTTATAGTACTAGATTCATCATACCATTTATAAGACTGATTAGGAGACTGATATTTTCTATAATTTCCAAATAATATTTTTACACTATGATTATTAGATGACATATGAGTTTGATATTCTTTAGAGGAATTATTTTATTATTTATTATTTTTTTAACTACAAAACACTACCATCTTATAGCCATCATACAGTCTTACAATGTAGTAATCTTGCACATGATAACATGGATCTTCAATCATAAAACATGTAATAATGATTTAACAATGGAATGAGTCATATGAATCAATAATCATAATCAATTTTTTAATTCTTAATCAAGATAATTGTATCACATATAGGGTTTTGGGGATAATTAATGATATCTTTTTCTTTTACGTTTCATTAATTATGAAAAAATTAACATATTATTATTGATTTTGTTCCCAATTAAAAAAACTTATACAAAGATCCAAAAATAATAATTTATAGGACTTGAAACTCAATAATATTATATACATCCATGGTATGGAATGTAAGTAATCAAATTCCAAAAAATCTAGTAAAACAATAATTTTGTTTGAAATATAATGAGTTGGATATTTCCTCACACCTGTTTAGAACTATGATCAATAAATAAGTTCATGTTCTTCGAGTTGCATGAAAAAGAAATAATAATGTTTTTATAACAATCATGTTACACTAATTATTGATAAACTATAAAAAATAAGATATTCCAAACCAATTTTACATTTTCTTACCTAGAAGCTAGTTATAACAGCTTTGAATTTATAATTATATTAAGTCCGATTTCACAGTCTGATTCTCGAGTATGATTTCACTATATGACAATATTTTTTTATAAGAATATAAATGAGACAATTCTTGACCACATTTATTTGTGTTAAAAATTCTTAATCTAATTTCTTGATCCCATTTTAAAAGCCCAAAATATTATCATGTTTCTTATCCTTTATTCTTCTCCAGCCAAATTATTTTTATTCATTCTAATTTCTCAATAAAATTTATTCAGTATAATTATTAGTATCAATTTAAAAAACTAATTGTCCTATTCTGATTTATTCATTACATTTATGAAATAAGATTCTAAAAACTCTTCATATAGGCTTCTTTTCACCCTTTAACAACACATTAAAAAAGTTATAACTAGTTTCTTCGTTCCACTTTTCATCATAATGATGACCTTGAATCTAATTATATTACCAATGTTACGTTATATCTATTAATTAGTCTCCACATCATAATTAAAATTGAATAAAAATTTAACTTGACGGATCATGGCCCAAATCTGAAGGAAGTTCTTCTAGTCCCTCTTGAGGCATATAAAAACAAAAAAAAGGACCAAAAAAATTCAACAACAAGTTTAACTTACTGAAAATGGTTGAATTTTTTTGATCGATCACTAAATTCATTATTAAATCGACTCCAAAAAATAAAATTATATTTTTATTATTTTTCCATCATATCCTGATAAAATAAATTCTGTTTCTTTTTATTACAATTGAATTCAGAATCTAATGGATCAATATCAACAACATGACAACAATAAATTATTCCATTCTATGATTACTATTACTATAATCTTCTTTATATAAAAATTTATTCTACTTGGATTTTGGTGTGATTGGAAACCAGAACCTTCAGTTTAGATCATTAATATCAACCTTCTCAGCCATTAAACAGATTTACATCCAATAACCCCATAAAGATGGATTAAGACTGAAAATCATCGGTTTGATCCACTTATTTATTTAAAAAAATCATGTTTTAATAATGAAATCATAATGAATTTCAATACCTTGAAGATCATCTCTAACATCAAATGACTTATATTGGAGTGTTTGTAACTTCCCAACCTTTTCCAATAACATCTCTTTTTCCGATCATACCATCAATTTTATTGTTCTGAATATAGTGGGACCAAATTCAACTGGGATAACATATTCTCAAAATTACTTCATCAATTTAAAAACACATGTATTACTAAGTAATTATTATTTGTGAAAAATTAATATTGGAAAATCATCATTATATTATTTATAACATCTATGAAGAATCTGATTTTCATTATCAATATAATCATCCCTCAATCCTGACAAAGTGAGAGTCTAATGATCCTTTTCTTCTAGGAAAAAGTGTTTCAAAATGACCGAAATTCTTAAGCAATGTATGTCTAATTATCTAAATATGACGTCCATTCTGATTTTCATCAAAAAATAATGTGAGGTGATTTCTCGTTGTTAAAAATGTCATTCACAAAAAAAGAAATTATCTGAATTTGATTATTATCCTTATAACTTGGTCCAAAAAATATATCCATTAAATTTTGTTCTCAACTAATGATTCATAAGTCACTTAACATTGTAACCACAAGGTTTTAATTACTTATCAATAATTAAAAGTCTTTTTGAGTGAACATGTTTTAGGAAAATAGAATAATTTTCAAAAAATACTTGTTATCTATAATTAGTTTTCATTAAAAAATCATCAAACATTGCTCAATTTTTTTTCTCATACATTACAATTTTGGAAATAAAAAATTCCTTTCCCACCTCCCCAACATTCATAATAGCATATATTTTCTCTTCGTGTAACCACTTCAACAAACAATTATAATAGTTCCAACACTTACATTAAAAGAGTACCAATATACCTCTAACTCCCTTTATTTTCATGATTCCTTTAGCATATAAAAATGGATAGATATCTGAAACAATTATCCCCCGTGAAAATACTATGTGTAGAAAATTTGAGAAAAGGGTCAAATAAACGTACCTAAACCGTGATGGGAATGAGGTTATACACCCATGTTAAATCTAAATTTTGAAAAATATTCCTTAAATAATGTTTTTTTTTGAAAATTTTAGCAACATGTTCTGATGTAGAAACATAATCCATCATCAATACATTATTTTAAACATGCTCTTTGAAAGAATGATATTTTCTATCAATCTGTTTTAAACTATAATTTTTTCCTAGAATACTTGTGAGATTCATTGCAATTTTACTATTACAACCTAATTAAAATGGTAATATCACTTAAATAAGTAATCATACTAATTAAGTTCTCATCAACATAATCTTCATATAATCCTAACTAGTAAAAACATACTTATCATCAGCTGAAATAAGAGTTACTGATTTCTATTTCTCTATACTTTATCTAGCTTTGATATTTCTCTTATAGAAAACTCCACCAGATTTGGATATTCTATCATCTAAATTTCATTCCAAATTTGCATCTGAATAAAAAAAGTTAATAATTTTGAGCTCTCACACATGATTGTAATTTTATGTTCCTTTGATGTGATTAAGAATTATTTTTCTAGCACTTGAATATGATTCTTTATAAGCACTCTAAAATAATGAATATAAGGGGACAAGATAAATTATTTTGGGTCTTTAGTTAGTCAAGTATAACAAAATTTGAACCATCTTTGAAATTTTTTTATAATTAACATCCCTTCCTTCTCAAAATTTACTCATATTTATTCTTACTTAACTATGTATGTTAAACTATTTTGAGTATTCAATGTCAAAATTATTTAGAAGGACCCTAGAATAGTATTATAGAGAAACTAAAATTTTCATCTTATTTTTAAACCTTGTAACCCAATAATGTATTTCATTTTCCCCAATAAGAACATACCAAATAAATATTAAGTATTTTTAGTAAATCAATCACAATATCATTCATCCTTCCTATAATTGATAATTTTGTCACAATAAACAATTATGTTGAGGGAAAACATGAGTATTTTCTAAATATGATCATTTTTAAAACTCTTCCTTTATCATGAGTTATATTCCTAAAGCCAGTATCCCATTTTGAATACCATTCCTCTGGGGAATGTTTTTCCACATAGAAGGTATTCTTCAACCTACATACATAACATTCATATTTCCTAGTAACAATTCCACAAGGCTATTCTATGTAATCTTACTCTTTAAGACCCATATTCAAAAAAGAGGGCTTCACATCCATTGGAAAAAATTTGAAACATAGAGGTTTATAAATATTATGAAAACACTAGAATTTTTTCGACCGTTTCCACTAGAATAAATGAATCATCAATATCACTACCTTCAATTTTAGATTAACCTTTGCATACTAATCTTTCTTCGATCCATATCACTTCTCCTTCTTAATTCATCTAATTCCAGAAAACACTCATTATATAGATATTATTGTTTATATTATATAATATTTCCCATGTAACATTCATTTGTATCTAATCCATATTTTAATTCATGGCTTAAACCCATTACATTTTTAAAAAAGATTCATTTACAACATTCATATCAATTTTTAAATATAAATATGTGATATGTTTATTATTTTTTGAACAATTTGATTTTGAACACAAATAATGATCTAAGCGTCAACTTTCTTCTTCAACCTGGGATGATATTTTTGAGTTTCTTCCTCATGTGTTGAAAATGATAAGTCAGATTATTCTTCTTTGGCAGGATTACCCCAATTAATGTCCCTATTAGAAAATGGAATCAAAATTTTAGTATCCTTTTCAAGTTATTCAACTGTCCAATTATGTTTATCATCCTCATCATTTTCAATAACATTCACATTAATAGAATATACAATTACTGATCTTTATTTTATAAAATATATGTATCATATTATTTCTTGATAATAAATATGAAACATTCTATCTTCACATCTCTACAAACACTTTCCTAGGTTTCCACCTTTCTAATTTATGATTCATGGGCACCCAAAATCTATTAAGTGTCCCATTCATAGATAATTAACAAAAAAATTCATAGGGGCTCATACCTAATCCTATAATATAGAAACATAATTTTTTGATATATACATAAATACAAAGGAATTCCTCCAATAGTAATGAGAAATTCCATGTCCATATAACGTATTTCCCCCAATTTCTACCAAACTTATATTCTCCCTTCCAGTAAAACCCTATTTTTTAGGAGTATTTAGTGAACTTAATTTAATCTAAATTCTATGATTCTAAGGAATGAATTCAAATTATTTATTCATATACTCAACAAAATTATAATTTCTAAACATCATCATAGTATACTCACATTCCTTCCCATCATTCCTTCTAAAACATTAAAATATTTTCTAAGTATCTAAATTATATTTCATATACATAATAGAAGTAGTGTAAGTAAATTAATTAATTATTTTAATGAAGTACATATCTCTATCAGTTGGTATTTTGATCATTGGACCACAAATATCAAAATGAATAACATTCAGTGGTTGTTTTGATCAAATCATATCTTTTATATGCACCAATGTATTACTTTTCTTATTTTGAAAAATAATGCATCACCAATCTCATTTTATTTAATAATAAATAATTTCATAGTCACAGTATCATATTGATATATTTTTCATGTTTATTTGACACATTTTTTCAATACTTTAATTCACCAACTAAATTTTATCCACCACACCTAATTAATAAGAGGTTAGTATTACACAAACATCCAATAAATTTTTATTTTTATATTTATATATTGTAATATTTAATCCATATTCATAAATTTTTTTAAAAAATCATAATTTATGAAGATAAATTTGTTTCCCTCATCAAAATGATTTGAAATACTCAATATGTTGGGTTTTATTCCTTCAATATGTAAAAATTTCTGGGATATTATTTTTTTCCTTTCTCATTGACAGATGATCCAACACATTCGAATCATAAAGAGTCTTCATTTCGAAATGTAATTATTACTTATTTGATGAATTTTACATTCCTTTAGAATACTATTCCTCATATAATATGATGATAAATTCTAATATCATGAATTCATGATCATTCACCGTATATTACTTTCAAATCAATTTAGAAAACAAGATCCCTTTTTATTCCCTGTTAATTATTCTCATCCGACTTCTCATAATCGTTATTAATATTCTATTATTATGATAAAAAAATCATTATAAATATTTCTAGGTAGTTCTCATCTTTCAACAATGGTTTCTAGGGATTAGATTTTATTTTCATCTTTCAATCCATCCTTCTTAGGATTCCACAGAAATTCTATCACAGAATTCTTCCTTTTAGAGGATTGAATCCCCCAAAACCCCTCCCTTACCTAAATTGTGTAACAGTGGTAATATTTTTTTTACCAACAACTATTTTACTTATGTTCCATTCCACGAAAATACAGGTATTATCCATAGAAGGAGTGTATTCCTATGAAATATTTGGATTGACTGGTGTTTTCTTTATTTTTTCTCAAGAACCATGCTAATATAATTTTTTCCCAAAAAACTTATTTTAAATGATCATTCTTTATTGGATGATATATTTTATAAATTTATTAAAAAAATTCTAATAGGAACATTTTCATATTCAAAATGTTTGGTAATTTACTCAAACATAGAACATTTAGAAACATCAGACATCATGAACTTGTTTATATTTACTACATAGATTACATTCGAAGATTTCATATTTTCAAAAACGTTTTTTGGATTCCTTCCCAACCATTAAAGTTGAATTTTGTTGATTTAACTTTGGGTCATCCTTACTAGAATGTTAACCAACAACAGAGATATAATTTTTGCAACATGTATCTCTTTGTTTATCTTTAGAATATTTTTATTGAACAAGTTCCACATTTCCTTATTTTTTTGACAGTTTCCTATTTATATGTTCATTATAATTATTTTATACATATGACCTTGTTTTTTCTATGATATTCTCTTACTTCAACCTTATTCTTCAGCATTATCTTTTTTATTTCTCTACTGAAAATTTTTCATAATTTTCCCAACAACCCCACATAAAAAGTAATTCAATATAAGTTTCTATTTATTTTTAACTGTCCCTAATTTATCAATTTTAGAAAACAAGGTTAAAAATTCTTCATGATTTTTTCATACCGCATTTTAAGAATCAAATTCACTAGATTCCTCCTCAATAAGAATCAAATTTTACTTCTATTTCTTAGAAGTTGTGAAATAAATTATTATTATGTCTTTTGATTGTTATATGTTTCATCATTATCATTTAATAAGTTATGAGACTAATATGAAAATAATATAAATAAAATTTTTCAGGATATTTATCTTCTAATTAGGATAAATTAGCATCAAACATGTTAGGTAGGATTCTATAGTTTTTTTAAAAAAACATTGTCATCTTATAACATTTCACATAGACATCTTATAGAGCTGACAATGTCGTTCACCCTTTTAAAGAAGTCAAAAATATATTTTTATTCTCCCATATTGAGATTTTCATATTTCATTCTTCAAATTGGTAACTTTTATGTCTTAATATTTTTTATTTCCTTCGTATTTGTTTTCCATATTTTCCCATATACATTTGGCGGTGCATAGACCCTTAACCCTCAAATGATATCTTTTAAAAAGTGGTAAAATTAAATCATTCATATTTCTTCTATCATTTTAAATATTATTCTTATCAAAATATTTAAGAGGAACTTTATCATCACTAAGAGAACTACCATTAGTTTCCTCTTTAAAACATCATACCCATTAGAAATATGATAAGAAAACATTATATCATTATAAATGTCATATTTTTACCATAGAGTATAGAAATACCTATAATATTGATACAATTAAATTATTCATTGAATTATCTTTAAAATTTCATAAAATAATAAATGATGTGTACATTCAAATATGATACCAATTTTAATTTCCAAGTCATTATGGTTGTATTACAAAGAGTGGGAGTGAATGAATCGTTGATATAATTTTATTTAGTGTTTCCATAATTATGAAACAAAATTTACCTCCTTGTGATGATTTCATTCTCTACTAGATGAAATTCAAACACACATCCATTTGAATAATATAATTTATAAGTTTCACTACTAAAAAATAGTATATATGTCATTGGTATGTTTTTTAAATTATCCAATACCCCACATTCAACTACAAAAAAATATTTCATTTAAAATATAAAGAGTATGATATTCCATTATACTCATATAGACCTATGATTAATAAAATAAATCATGTGATTCATGTATAAATAAATGAAACAATACTATTTTTTTAAGAATCTAGATATTGTTCGTCTTGATCAACTCCCATAAATATTATCTTCTAAATAAATTCTTTAAATTCTTACCCAAATACTGATATAAAAGTACTGGACTTTATAATGAAACTCTTTCGAATCTCCTAGTTTGATTACGAATTATTATATATCAATACAACAAAATTTCTATATCAGAATCTCTATGAGACAATTTTTAACCTCTTATAAATGAATTAAGAAAACCAAATTTGATTGGTTGATCCAATTTTGGAAACCCTGAATATGGTATTCCCAATGAAACTTTATTCTCGTGTCCAACAAACTTCATCGACATGAAAAACTAAAATCTTAATCTTACCATAACATTGGATATTATGTCTTTAAATTAATTTATTGTAGAAAGTACAAATTACATCAAATTTTATAGTCTCCCCAAATGTGGATTTTGAGAGAATCATAAAATGTTTCTTCCCCAACCAAATTTCTCAACACAGAAAATATACATAAATTTTAATTTAAAATATATATTTTCAACACGTATTAACTCTTCTCAGATATTCTAAAATCTTCTAAAAGAATCATCTCTTTTATGAATTCCTTAATAATATCTAGTCCGATTCCGATTCTTTATTCTGATTTCCCATTATGATTTAATCATTATGATTCAGGGAATCAATTTTGAAAACCAATATACTAATTCATATTTATTTATTATGATGAATACAATAGTTTCATATATTTCTTATATAATGTTTCATTAACCTATTAAAACACTTCCAATGAATTCTAATAATTCTGTTATAACTTCTTCCCATCATACTAATGATCTAGAATCTGATTGAGTTATCGATGTCTAGTTACAACAGTTTAACAATATATCTTTAACAATCGAAATAAATGTCAATTTTAATATGATAGATCTTGAAAAACATGTTAAAGAAGTTTTAATTTTTTATTGACATATTTGAAACTAAATAAATAAATAAAACAATCTATCCAACAATTCACGTTGATGAAAACATATGAATAAATTGTTGATCAGACTCTGAATTCATTTTTGAATTTACTCTAACAACATCGAATTATTTTCATTATCATTGGTCCCAAAATATATTTATGAAAATAGTTTTCTTATACTGATAAAATTAAAATTTGATTTTCATGTTTCTATATCATTAGCTTCAACATCCATGACTTCTTTTCTTATCTGATTATGATTCCTACAAGCTTCTTTCAATATAAAATTATTTATTTTTCCTTTTGGTCTGACTATAAACTAGAACTTTATGTTTATCTCATTATTATTAACCTTATTGACCTTTAAAAAAATATTCATCTGATAATCTTATACCAATACATTGAGATGAAAAATTATCAGTTTCATTATCTTTTTTTATTGATATATACAACTTGCAATCCTGAATTTCACATGAATTTTTATAAATTGAAGTGCATCATCAGCATCGTCTGACTTATATTGGAAATTTTTTAACTTCCATCCATTCCAAAATACTTATCCCTTTATTAAGCAACCCTAAATGTGATTTTTCTAATTACTATTGGACTAAATGATATTATAAGCACCTATTACAGCTTTTACTATATCATTCATTAATCATAAGTTCTAAAACATCCATATTATTTTTTGTAAAATATAAAACATCATACCATCATCATAATTTATATTGGTTGCATACAAAATATGATTTTTTTAATACAATCATGACCCATTCAGGACATAGTGAAATCTTGATGAATCTTTTCTTCTAGAAAACTAATTTTTAATACAGTGGAATTTCTTAAGCATTGTGATTTTGATTTTTTAAATAGGATGGTTAGTCTGATTTCCACAAAATACAAAGTTAGGTGTTTTTTCTTCATTAAAATTTCCTTCCTAAAAAATATAATACATGAATTCAATTTTAGCCTTTATTTTCATGGCCTAACACATGTCAAGTCAATCTTAAACAATGGTAATATCAAATTCACATAGTATTCATAATGATTTTTTTGGTATTAGGGATAATTATATTCATAAAACTTTTCATAAATAACATATCTTATTTAAATCAATAGGATAAAAATCATAGAATAACTCATTACTTATTTCCTTAAAAGAGAATAAATATTAACCAACGTATTAGAGATCTATATCAGGATCACCTATTAAAATAACATATATTGGGAACACCCATACATATAATATTTATCTAGATCTCCCATCATCATCAATAATGTACATGTATTGTACCTTAAAATAATTCTTTAGAGTTTTGATTATTCAAATAAATCATTTACTAACAACTTGTACTAATTTACATCATTTTTTATAATAGTAAATGAAAAGAGTTACATAGAAATATATTTTAAAAACTCTTAATAATAAATCCATATAAATAATACAAATATTATCATATGTTCATATTCATAGTGATGTAGACGAATCATTAATGGCCAACAACATAGATTAAAATTCCTTTAATATAAAATTTACAATATTTCACTAAAAAAAGGAAGTCACAATTTTATATGGGTAATATATTATTAAATTTTAGAACATATTTGAAAAAAATAAAATATTTACAATTAAAAATGTAAAATGAAAATTGGATCATCATAGAAAATAATAGTTATGACATTTTGAAAAACTATTAATGTTCTAGACAATAAAAATAAATATTCTTTTAAAATAGTTATAAAGATTGTAAAAAGTAACTATTGGGGAGAATGTTATAAAAATTTTCATTTTAAAACAATTTTAAAAGTTATAGAGATTTTGATAATTAATCATATGATGTTTTTTTTATTTGTAAAATATCAATCATGAAACAACTTTTAAAACCATTTAATTGAAGAGAACGATTCCAAATAAAAAGAAAATAAAAAATAATTTAATATATAAAATAAATAATTGATGCTTAATTAATAAATAAAGGTGATAATAGAAAATAAATATGTAAATAAAATTCATAACTGAATGATAAGAAGTATGTTTGGTTTTAAAAAATAAGAGTTTATGATATTCTATAAAAAACATGAACATAAATAATCTTAAAAAGAAATGAGTCAATAACCCAAATAATCTACCACTTTATTATTATTTTAATTATTATTTTATTAAAATAAAGATTATAATATATATATTTAAATTCGATGAATTAATGAATTAATAATATAAAAATATATCATGGGGTAGTAAATATACCATTTGAAGTAATCATGGAGCATCACCTGAAACATGCCTCAGTAAAATGATATTTTTAAAAATAAAACCATTACAAATATCATTAATATTAAAGTGACAATTAATCTAGTAATTTATTAATTAAAAATATTTAAATACACATAAAACATGTGTAAATATATAATAAAATAATTTTTATATAAATTCACAAAAATCATTGGATATCAATGTAAATAAAGTATAAGTGTAACCTAATGAAGGAAAATTGAGTAATGAAACCCCTTAACACATGGTAACATTAAATTCAAATCCACTTGAAGGATAGATATGGATTTTAACACAAACTATAATGATGAGTTTATGAATCAAGAAATGACATCTAAATGGGGAAATATATAAACTATATAAATGAAACTAGTTTCATAACAATAAAATATTCCTCAATGAACGGAATTTGAGATGAAGTCCACTACATAAAGTCAAGAAATTAAATGTTTATTATTTAACTCATGTATAATATACATATATTAATTTTTTTAAGGATCCATATCTAGGTTTAATAAATTATCCTTAAACCATTTATTTTAATTACATTTTTTATGACCTAATTAGTTAATTCCACATTACGTGTTTTGAGGATGTTTTGTTCATAATTTTTATGCTACTTGGGTATGTTGAATATGGTCAACGATATCATGGTTTAATAATATTTTTAATAACAATAATTAATTAATTATAATTTATATTCTTAAATTTTAATTTTAAAACCATATATGAGTAGTGTTTATGAGAAAATGATCTATGTTACAATAATTGAGATGGTCTTTCACATATACGTATGAGTACCATTTCAATTTGTCATAAAACATTAATAAGAGAAGGTATGTAATAGTTTATAATTGTATTTTTATTATTATGTCATAAATAACATATTATTTACATAAATTAACTTATATATGACATCCTTGTGATGTGTTAATGAAAATTTATTAACATCACTTCATATTGGTGGTAGTCCACATGTACACAATAATGATTTATCACAGTTTAAGGGATTTAATTATATGAAGAAAGAAGAAATATTATCATAAAATAATGTTCAAAAATAATGAATATGATATATATATATATATATATGTGTGTGTGTGTGTGTGTGTTAAATCCATCCTCATACCTATACATGAGAATTCGAAATGTAAAATGAATTACATAGGTTGGTGAGATCATTAATTTTCTACACACGAATTATTCATTAACACATATCCCATATTTTATATTTATCATAAAAATTTGTATGGAATTATAAGTCATATAAAATATATTATAATTACATTTACTAAAATAATTATCATTATTACAATACTTATTTCCCTTGCACAGGGTCAGTGTTGTGTAAGAATTTATGGTAATTACTTCGACTCTAAATATAAAAAATAATTTTACAAGATAAAAAATATTTTTTCATTATAATGAAAATTTATAATATAAAAAATTATGTTTTTATCAGAGGAAAATAATAATAATAATGTTAAAATAAATATAGTGACATTTATGAAATTATATTTAATTAAAATTATATAAAATACATTCCTGATGAAAAATCACAAAAAATGAGAATAAATTTTAATACTGGATGAGTATGGTCCATACCCACTCATAAAATATAATAATGTCATGTGTTAGGGTAATTTATTATAATTATATTTTTTTACCCTTAATTACATGATTTACATTTATTATGCGATATTTTGTTTCTAAAATTACTATTAATTATCAAGAAAATATAAGGGAACATTTTAATAGTTACAAACATCATATCTCCAATTATTTAATCACTTTTACAAATTCATTTTCATAAATTAGAAGAAATTAATTTAATTTAAAATCATAAATTTCATTAATAAATGTTTTATTAAATTTTTTTTCTTAATCCCCAAAAATCATATACCAAAAAAATTAAAATGATTATTCAATTGTGATTAATTTAAATTAATAAACCTTGTTTTAAATTGATAAACAATTAAAATAATAATGGTTATATTCATTGAATTTAATTTAATTTATTGTTTATAACTTTATATTTTAAATATTTATAATTCATATTTCATTTAAGCTTAGTTTTTCTTATTTTATATGACATCTAAGATAGTTTTCACATAGAAATTTAATATATTAGAATAGAAAATTAATAATAGATCCCAATATGGTTCAATTGTTTTTAAATTAAGATATAGAAAATATTCATGTTATGAAATTTTTTATATTTCCATAGTTAAAAATCAATTAACATATATTTCCTACAAAAAAAATAAAACAAATGGGATTAAAAAATTTAAAAAATAATAATGAGAAACTAATTTTATTTCATGTCATTTAAGTGAATATATGTTACCATTTATATTTTTTTGGGATTGTATTTACATCAAAGCTAAATATAGACACTAATTATACCACATTGTGTTTCGATGATTGGTTTATGTGTTTTTGAAAAAATATTAATAAACATCCCTAATTTAAATAGGTGATCCGTTTTGACATTTCATAATATTTATATAATTTTAATGTAGTTTTCTTAAAGAATGATAACATTTTAATTATTGCTTATTCTATTTCAAGGCTGACATCATTGTGTTTTTATGGAAATTTCGTTAAGTTAAAAAAAAATATAGAGCCCGTGAAATATTATAAGACAAATCAATATATTCTATGATTATTATACCAAACAATAGTCTATTTTAATATGTTTAATATATTATATGATTTATAGAGTTTATGTAGTTATGATATAAAAAATTCCATTAAATATTTCAATTTTATGGAATATTTTTTTGTCATCCCTTTCCAAATAGAGTAGGTGTATGTCAACAGTATTGTGGGGGATAGTTTTTTGAATCTCACCATCCAAAATGGGGAAAGTGCAGAATATTGATCATGAGATTTAATATGTTATAGAATTATTTATATAATAATAAATATATAAATCAAGGATAATATAATTCCTAGGTATATAAGAATTATATTTAATATAAGATCAATAATATAAATATGATGCAAAAAAACATCTATGTGGATGAAAATGAAGTTATATTAATATAGATTTATATAAAAAAATATTAATATATACAATATGATATTCATTTCTAGTTAAAATGATATTCCTTTCATGTTTTAGAAATAAAATAAAATAATATAAAGATGTAGTTCAGTGGACCACAGAATAGTTTTTGTGATGAACAATTAAATTAAATTATCTATTCCACATTTAAAAGTCAATATGGAGGAGTCATTGTAATGTCATTTCTCTTAAAAATAGAAAAAATATTTATACTGAGGATAAATTAATGTAATTTTTATTCAAATAAAATAAAATGATCTAAAATAAGTAATAGGGATATATCATAGGTAGAGAGCCCAATGGAAATCCCCAATGATGGTAATATACTATAAGAGAATTCTATTATGTAGAGACTATTATTTCATGAATTTAATATAAAATTATCCATTTAAAAATACTAAGTAAGATAAACTTATATTTTACACCTTGATTACAAAGGTATAATAGTTCTCTTTATATTTTTATAAAGCATCATAATAGTATGTAGTCAAACATTTTTCCAAGATGTGGTCCTTGAGGGATTTTTTGACCAAATACATATTAAGACACATATTGACTACACATAAATCATGTATAGATATAATGATATATTATTACTCAGTATGAAAAATTTTCTGCATATGGGAGAAAAAATGAGATCATTATTTCACTATTATCCTATATTTACATTCATCATTTATTAATATTATTCCATTATTTTATATTTTTTATGAATGGTAATTAAGGATTTAATAATGATAAATGTATTTACACATTCTATCATGGCTTAGTACGTATCTATTTTTACATTATAAATCAGTATGTAACACTCATTTCAAGAAAAAATTAATGGAATAATTCATGTGAATTCATTATAATTATAACTAAAAAATAAATTTATTTTAGTATTGGGACCAGTGTCGAAAAATATGAATTAAATTATGAAAACTAATGTGATTCAATATTTTAATAATCTTGGATCATAATATGTTCAAATAATTTTAGTCACTGTTTATTGAATTCAATTTAAATCAATGTTATCCCCTATAATAATGTAAAAAATATATTTGAAAACATCTCTATGAATTATGATATATAAATAATAACTTATATTTAAAATAATCTATATGAGTTTGATAACATTTTTTTCATTTTACATATATATTCATTCTAAATAAATTCATTTATTAATAAATTTAAAATGGGAAAAAATTAATAAATCCTTTGTAAAAGAAGATGAATATTGAAAAAATTATCTCACACCCTATGATATAATTCCTTAAAACATTTAAATAAACATATATATCTCATATTGATTTATTTTTCTATATTATTTGACATGATACTTCCAAAAAAATGAGATAAATTTTTGGAAACATTAATTTAACAATTAAAAAATTCATGAAATATTAAATTTAATTTAATATAGAATCCTAAAATTCAAAATCAATATCATGTAATTCTTCTATACAATTACAACCATTATAATGTTTTAGTAACTATTATAATTTTTATTAGGAAACCATACTAAATATTAGATAGATCTTAATGATATAAATTTAAGCTAATAAAAATTGATAGAAATGTAATTTTTTATGAATAACAATATGTAATATTGTTTTAACTTTTTAAGATTTAATTAATGAAATATATACTGCTCTTGAAATTTTATTAACATATATTTTTAAAAATAGATATGAAAATATATTAATGTGTCTCTAATATAACTCTAACTCAACTAAGGATTCTCTAATATTCACATGTAAACATTTATTAAATAAATACAATATTATACTCAATAAAATAATCCTGCTAAATTCAAATTTTTTTAAATTTAAAATATCAATAAACTTTTACCACAATATATGTCACATCATTAGACTAATTTTAAACCCCATAAGTGTCATAAAACAGGTCCTCATTTCATGAACAAAGAATATATAACACACCTCTTGGTTTTAAAAAAATAAAAAATATCATTCCCATATCATGTATTTAAAAACAAAAAAATTAGTGTTCCTTTTAGTTCATAAACAATATAACATTGATCATTGTAAAATAACCATAAAATATATAGAAATCACTGATTGTATTCCTTGAAAATATATATATATATATATTTTCCTAAATTTAAATCCACATTCCACTAGTAGTCAATCCTTGATATATGGGTTTAAAATATGACATAAAAAAATATGGATTTTTATTCCCCCACACTGGACACAGAAGATTTTATATGCAAGCCTAATCTCTACTTCATGGAACTGTAAACCTCTTTGTGAAACTATTATCTACACTATATAAAATTTTAATGTTTATTTCCTTCCTCCGTATCAATAAATAATATTCAATTCAATTGTAAATATTGTTTTTTACATTAAATTCAGGATAATAAAAATTATTATTTCTGTTTAAAAATAAATTCATTAGTCACAATCGATCACATTCACCAAAATGCTACTCAATTTTGTTATATATATGGATTTCATATTTATGATTACATATATTAGGGAGACATGGAGTAGAAAAAAAGATCTTATATTGGATGTGTGAACTTTCCATCATACGTGTTTTATAAAAATAACACCTATTCATCCCAATAATGGGACCAAGGATATTAAATTTTGAAAATATAAAAATAGTGAACAATATATAGAATAATTTTTTATAAAGAGAGATTAATTTAATTTCAAATATTTTTTTATATAGTTATGATGGATTATTATCTTTGGTAACTTATCAAGGGATCCTAATAAAAGACTCTTCTAATATAGAATCCAATTTTGTATTCCATAACCAACTTCGGTGATATATTTTTATTTCTAATATTATAATAAATCATCAAATTTTAATAACATGTGATAATGTTTCTTATATGTACCATCATCATATCTGAGGTTTTACATAAGCTCTCACCCATGAAATTCATACCTAAATATATGGGGAATGATTTAGTGGCAGAGTACAACATAGATGTGAAAATATAATATTTGGAAACTACCTATGAAGTTTTTTATGGACAAAATCCTTCAATGTTTGTGCCACATAGACAGAATCCTTAGTGGAAGAAAGATCAAATCCTAAAGTCAATACATTAGAGAGTCTCTCATATAAAATTATAAAAGTAAATATTATCATACCCATAGATAGATATGGAAAAAAATCATGAATCTATCTGGCTTATATTTAATATTGTGGGATATATCCTTTATGAAAAGGCTATTTTTCCCAAAAAAAATGTTTTATTCCTTTAAAAACTATAAATAACCACAATTTATTATCACATATTATCATCCCCTAAAAATACTCACTACTTGGGGTACCAAATCAGAATTTCATTTAGGATGATGTTCAATCAATTTATATTACCCCAAAAAAGTAATATCAAATCCAAATTATATTTTTAAGACTGCTTTACATCACAATTAATCAAAATCCCCAATAATAATTTTGATATGTATTGAGGATATTTATTTTGATTCCCCTACCCTGATGGAAAACATCATCAATTGCGATGTCCTTCCCCAAATAAATAGACAAACATATACATTGGTTCAACCAATTTCAACCAATAAGATAGTTATAGAGACCTTCCTTGTGTCACTATTAAATATATAAGTCATGGAGCCCCTCTACATGGTTCCCTCCATAATAATGTTCGGCATGACTAAATGTCACTTCAGCTAAGACGTCGACTTTTTTGAGATAAAAATAAATAAAAAATAGATATCCTACTAATAGTTCTAGTTATATTGTTCATCCATATGTCCATACATGATTTCCCTTTATAGTTCCACCCTATGTAAATAAAAAATGACTCAACCATTGATTTCTATAATGTAGTTTCTACTGTAGGGGTAATTTTCATTATTAAAATATTATTATAAAAAAATTAAATGTAATCAGTAATTTTTTTTAAATGTTAGATGTCCTAACAATGGTTTTTACCATCGATATACCCATTAAAATTAAACATTAAACCATAAGAAAATTATTCCTATAGAAATAAATATTTTAAAAACAATATTGGATGCACTAATGGTTCTTACTAATAGATTTATTCCTTATATGAATCATTCGTCAATCATAAATATCCTCCTTACAATCATGAATCAAGAATATATGGAAATCCTAGAAGTGTATATCCCTATAGTTTTGGTCTATGAGATAAAATATACACTCCCCATATATTTCATCACCATGTTTTTAATAAAAAATTATTCCATTCTAAACTCATTCCCATTAAAATCTATAATCAATTAATTCTATATAATGATATACAATAAATTTCCTAAAAATTATCCCTATTTCAAAATTTTATGAGATACATTATTATTTAATGTAGAACCCATGAAATATATGTCAAATTTATTGAAACATTCAACTTTATCAAACTATTCTAGCTTTAGTAAATAAATACACTAAGGTAATGATTAACCTATATCTCAAAATATACCATATATACTAATAAGAAATAAAATTTTCACTAAACGAATTAGTCCTTCTAGACAATACAATCACGAAACGCTGCCTATGGATTGAAGATAATAATATTAAATTCATTAATTAAGATTAGGAAAATAATTATATGTGTGCACAACTAGCTAAAAATAGGATACTATTCATATTTTATCCCCTCATTAACTCCAAGTATATTTCATGAATATTTAATTTGGAAGGGTAAATACTATATCAATTCTAAATTTTGATTTTAATATTCAACTAATTAAAATGTTGGCTTATTCCTGATGATTCATATAATGATTACATCAATACATTATAGGATAAATTACCACTAGTAAAAATAAATCTCATTCTAGAATTATAGGAATGAAAATATTGAAATAATTTTTAATATATAATATACATATTACTGGTTATCCAAAAAATATATTAACATATCATTAAAAAATCAAATATATTTTTTAAATTATGTTTTTTAATTAAAATTTATACAGTTTCAATTTACAATAGTCTTATGTTAATAATATAATTTATATCAGGTTTCGTTTGGTTAATTAACCAAAATACATTTCTTCAATATAATGTATGAAAGTACTAGATTGATAATTCTATGATGCCTTGTAATCTCATGAATATAGAGGATTAATACATCACGATATCGAGAAATTAAAAGAAATTTCCACTAAAAAATGATGACATAGAAAGTGGTGTTGGGCCTAAACCTATAGAATCTTGTGATGTTGGGTCTGTATAATGTAGTATAAAACACTCATCTTGTTCTTTTCATTATACTATCATGAATTACCAAATGAGATACGACCTCAAAAATTAAATCATATAGGAAACCCCCTACTAAAAGTAGGGAGATTTTTACCCATTCTATGAACCCTATATCATAATTCATTTTAGATAAATAAAATAAAGAAAAAATCTTTATTGAAACTGTTAGTGTTCATAAGACAAGGTGTATCTATATATATAGTTTGAGGACTATCACCTTCACATTAATTTTTCTCAATATTGGTTATATGAAATTCCTCTACAATGACTCTTCAAATAAAATCTCCATCATCATCTTTGTATATGAATCACATTGTATAAAAAGAAATGTATTATTTTTATATATTAATTATGATGGAAGATTATAAAAATTCTCATAATATTTTCATTTAAGTTATTTCCCCCCAATACATAAGAGCATTTTATTTGTATTTTGATCCCATTAGATTCTTATAATAAAACATCACTAATTATAGTCTTTTTAATAATTTATATTATATTGAATAATTGCTATGATAATATGGAGAACTATGTATACAATATTACTCATTCTAAAATTAGTGATGTATGAAAATTTACTCAATGTGAATGATTGTCCCAGTCATTAGGGACCCAAAATACTCTTCTAAAAAAGACATCTCATTGTGAAATACAAAATTAAAAATTAATTTCAATATAAATTTCCAATATTTTACAAAAAAATGTTCTATTTTTCAGTCATAAGAAAGACAATTTTGTAGTTAAAATTTAAATAAGAAAAAAATATGATTGTTAATGATGAGGTTCATATGACAAGAATACACATAGATGATGGATTTCCTTATAAATATATACCATATTATACTAACCAACCCATGTATAAGGATGTGGTTTAACCCATAATATTACATTTTAGATATATTTTTTTTAAATGTCAACCATAGATTGGGAAACTAAATCCATGTGCCGAGAGAGTTTTATTAAAAAAGAAAACACATACAACCCCAAAGTCAAGGGAAAAAGACACAAACATCCCAAATAGATCACCATCTACCTAAAATTAGTCGAATTCAAGAGTCGAAAATAAGAAAACAAACCTAACTTCAGTTACCTAGACGTCATCTTTCCACCAACCAACCAACAAGTATTTAATGATCATGATATCCAAAACAAAGCCTTCAAAAATCTAAATTTCTTTCAAACTCCTCCATGAGGAGATCCTCTCTCTTATATGACATCCTTAGATCCACACTAGGATTAACTATTTCCTTTTTCAATGGATCATGAGAAAAAAATGTCAAAATGGATCCTCTTTATTTAGAATCATGATCATATTTGACAACATCCTAGATGAAAAATAAACTAAAACTATCTCATTAGTGAAGAGATTAAACATGTTAATTAGAATCATTATCCTTATTTATATTAGAGACATAAGATTAAACACCCTTTAAATTAGAAAAGATACTAAAAATATAGAATTAGCAGACAAAGATCCTACTACATCAGAGATAATAGTAGAATACAGAAAAAACAAAGCTATAGTAGCCCTCTGATTTTCCGAAAAGTCACAGATCCATGAGAACCAGAATCCCCAGACGGAACAATTTCAAGAGTAACATAAAACATAGAAATTAGCAATATAGGAACATGTGGAATGGTTTCAAGAATTACCATTGACATCAAATTTATCACATTATTACCAAAAACAAACAACTACCCTTTTAAAGGATGATCACTATAAAAAAACAGGGAAATAATTCAAACAAGGCTAAAAGCCAGAAACCAACATTTATCTCTTCAAAAATTAGAGATAACATCCTTAGGTATTTGAACAGACCAAGAATGGTTCCCCCATTTTTCTCCTTTATTTTCTAGACTATTATAAATAGCATTACTCTCCCTAAAAACATGGGTAATAATGAAGTCAAATGATAAGCGAAAGTGTAAACAATTAAACCATATATTCATAAGCTTCACAAGGACATTAATAGAAGAGGTTAAAATTGTATGAACGACCATGTTGGAGTCACAAACTAACCAAATCCTATTAAAACCCATATTTTTTACAATTTCAAGTGCATAAATGAAACCAATCATCTCAGCCTCAAGAGAAGAGGTAAAACCACAATATTTGATAGAGCATCCCAAAACATCACTAAAGATGTTCCTGAAAACTAGACCATAACCTGAAGAACATAAATTTCTAATAGAATAACCATCAATACAAATTTTAATCCATCCTAAAAAAGAAGGTTTCCAAAAAACATCCATAGTTCCCAATAGAGGTTGATAATTAACTATAACCTTAATACCCCTAAGAACTGAAATATCTGGCACATAGTTGTGTGAATAAGCTTTACAAGGAATATTTACATGTTTTTATGACTGAATAATAGAAACATGGAAGGCCTAAGGATCGAAACCAACTACATCCTGAAGACCCTTGTTTCACATTATCCACAGGGAATGAACATGTTCAGAAAAAAAACTTGAAAAAAAAATCAACAACACAGGGGATAAAGGAAGGCCTGACATACCATCAAGAATGTCTCAAATAGTACAATAATTATGCATTTTAACCTCAAAAATATCATAAAGTGACTTCCCCCTGGACGCAGCTGTAGAACAACTCAAAAACTAATGATCCAAGTCCTCCTTGTGCTGATGCGAGAGAATGCAAACATAACAAGGAAAAATACCACACACCTGTAAATATGAATCAATAGGGACTTTTCCATGAGACATTATCCACAATAACCTGAGCCGAGAGGGGTGAATGATTCTCCTATTAAATTTTCCAATCCAATAAAACCCTAAAAAAGATGTATTTTCATGAGAGTAGATGTATTTAGAAGTGAGCATACCAAAGGGATGCGGGTCCCAGATCCAAAAATCCCCAATAGAGGAAAAAAATAATTTTTAATAATCTAATTAACATGATTTGGAATAGTATAACAATCATTTAATTGA
Organism: Viscum album; assembly: GCA_963277665.1. Classification (NCBI taxonomy): domain Eukaryota; kingdom Viridiplantae; phylum Streptophyta; class Magnoliopsida; order Santalales; family Viscaceae; genus Viscum; species Viscum album. Next base: position 385,907,542 of record OY728141.1, on the reverse strand, counting down.
TCCTTAATTGAAACATCAAGGTCCATGTTGGAAATTTCATGACTAATAGTATCAATAAGAGAGACACCAATCAAATTATCTTTCCAAAACATGAGAGAAGAATCCCCAAATACAGACCATCTAGCATCAACATCAATAAGATAAAAAACATATTTAAAAGAAGACCAAATAGAATAATCCATATAATTAATGTTTCCACTTTTGAGTTTAGTAAGGAATCTAGACCTCAAGAAAGAAATACCTTATGAGTTGTCATTTATTATATTCCAAACAAAATAATGCTGAAGGGCATGATTAAAAATAATAATAATTTTTATACTATGGCCCCATTTCTCAAAAGATTTACAGCAGGTGTTCCAAGACACAATTACCAATCTTTTTCCCAAAATACTAAAATTACATATAAGTTTTTTGATGGCCACATTAATAGATTTTATAAGAGTAGTTGGCCATTTGGAAACCATAAATCAATATAAAAGTTTATAAATAGTAACAGATTTAACCAATCAAACACGACCAGCCATTGAAAAGGACTTGCCTTTCTAGGAAGTAAGATGATTCTTAATCTTACTAATACTCCCAGAAAAATAACAATCCTTCGGTCGACCCCTAGAACATGAGAAAAAAGATAAGTAAAAGGGGGAAAACCTTCTCTATTCCCCAAATCTGTCATGACTTATAATTTCCTAGTTTGTGAAATATTTCAACCAAAGTAGACAAAGGTATTATTCCAACTAACTTCTTTCCCAAAAACAAGCTCATAAATAAGATGATCTTTCTTGATATTCTTGATATTTATTTTATCCCCTTGAGTAAAGAGGTTAATATAATCTGCATAAAGGAGATGGGTAAGAGAAAAGAGACCACAACAAGCACACATTGTAAAGACCCGTAAAATTCAAGGGAAATTTTTTCTTAATTTTCTTTAGAATTTTACAAGAGCGCGGTTTCAGACGGCACCTGATTCCGAGGCCCGGAGTGCCCGGAATTAATTTCCGAAGTTTGGCTCGGGTACGTTCAGTGAACGAACGAGCGGGAATTTCTAACTTTTGATCCGGTGCTCGGAATTAAAATCTGAGGGCACCGACGAACTCGCAGCGCCGATATTCGCTTAAAGAGACCTTTTCGGGAGTTGCGTTTTTTGCGGGATGAGAAGTTAATTTTTTGTAGATTTAATTAGAAGTGAATAAAAATTGGGGAACAATTTTTATTTATATCTAAGTGGTTATATCCTAAGTGAGGGAGTTGGGATGGGACCCACTAGTTCCTAACTACCCATGTATGGATAAATGTGAGGTGGGGCCCACACGAGCCCCAACCTTTCACATTCCCATAACTCTCATAAACTCTCCCTTTAAACTTGTTAACTCCCTTAAATTAAGTAACTCTTCCACTTCCTTAATTAATTTGCCAACCCACCTCTTAATTAATTAAACAACTCATGGTTTAATTAATTAAGTGAATTGGATTTGAATTTTGTAAATTTGAATGCATGGCATGGGTAAATAAAATAAGGTGGAGCCTTATTTTATTTTGGTTGGAATTGATATGTTAAGTGAAAGGGAAGAGAGCTCTTGAGTTTTGAAGAACGTTCTTGACGAAGAACAACGCCTCCGACGAAGAACGCCTCCGACGGAGAACGCGAAGTTACCGACGACATGCCTTCTCCTCTTCTTCCTTCGCATCAAGGGAGGAGACATCACCGCAGGGAACGTCGCCTTAGACGACAACTCTTCCTCCGATGACAACGGAACTTCACCCCGCGACGCCGCTTTCCGCAACGCTCTTCGAACTTCATCTCGTTATCAAGGTAGGGGAATATTGGTATGAATCTTTTTATTTAAGAGGTTGAAGGGAATTATTTTTGAGTGATATCTTTTTCCATGGATGTTCCCTTTTGAAAACAAAGAATGCGGATCAACTCAATATTAAGTTGATCCGCGAAGAATATGTTTGCGGGTTGGGAATCCTTGTTGCGGGGAAAACTGTAGGGGTGGTTGATTTAATAGTTAATTATTTCATTCTTCTCGTGGTTCGTATAACTAACATGGGATGTTGATTATTTTAAGATGCGTTATTAATTTAACGTGAGGGGGGGGGGCGGTCCGTACGAACACGGCCGAACCCCTCCAACATTCTTGTTGTTCTTGCGGGTGGAAGCAAGTGGCGTGGTGCCGTCGCACCACGCGGATGATTGTGCGTTTAATTTTACGCAATGCCGTCGCGTTACGCCAAGGAGAATCTTCAAGAACGCGACGCCGTCGCGCCGCGTTGGAAGGAATCATGGCACGGCGAAAGGGGCGCGGTGCCGTCGCACCGCGCCGGACGACGAATACCGCGGCCGGTTCCGGGCCGCGGCGGGACGAGAAGACCGCGGCCGGTTCCGGGCCGCGGCGGAAGAAGAGACCGGCGGCCGGGCCGCCGGCGTCGGAAGCCGAAGGGGGACCGGAAATTCCGGTCCCGTTAGAGAAAAACCGGCCGGCCAGCTGGCCGGCCGGATACCATTAAAACCGGGGAATTTAATTCCCCGGCCACTTAATTAAAACCCCCCTCTTTAAGAGAGGGGGGCGGTTCATCCATGACAAGGGGGGGCAATAGCCCCCCGGTTTTCCAAGAAGCGGGCCCCCTGGAGGGGGGCCATTTTGTTAAATCGGCGCGGCATAGCCGCGCCGCCTCCTTGAAGAAGCGGGGGTTTAACCCCCCGCGTGCCCAGCCCGTGCGGCGCACCCCGCCGCCAGCGCGGCCCGCTGCCGCCGCCAGCGCGGCCCGCCGCCGCCGCCAGCGCGGCCCGCCGCCGCCGCCGCCGCGGCCCGCCGCGCCGCCGCCCGCCGCCGCCTCCGTCCGCCGCCGCCGGCCGCCGCCGCCGGCCGCCGCGCCGCCCAGGGGGGGTCGGGCCGGGTCGGCCCGGACCCGGACCCCCCGTTTCGAACCTGTTTGGGTTTTTGGCTCATAACTTGAGCCTCGGACCTCCGAATGACGAACCGTCAGCGGCAACGCGATCCTTGGATCGAGACGGTCGTTTCGGTATATCGCACTCAAGGTTTCGGTTTACTTTGAGTTCGTCCGTGTTGGTTCGTGCACAGAACCAACCGGGCCTTCGGAGCGGAAACGCTCATATCTTGAGCCACGAACGTCCGATTGACGCGCCGTCAGTCGCGTTGTGTTCCTCCTAGTGAATCGGATCTTTTGGCATACTCCGCCCGAGGTTCGGACGCAGGTGGAGTACGGTCGGGTTGGTTTTTCCTTAAAAACCAACCGGGCCCCGGAGACGAAAATGCCAATAACTCACAGACCGGGCGTCCGATTGACGCGCCGTCTGTTTCGTTGACTTCCTCTTGACGATACGAAACTTTTTGCACCCTCCGCCCGAGTTTTGGATGCAGTTGGATAGTGGCCGGGTTGGATCGCACCGAAATCCAACCGGGCCCCTGGAACGGGAAAAGCTGTTAACTTTCAGACAGGACGTCCGTCTGACGAACCGTCAGCGGCGTTGATGATCACGATGAGAAACGGTCCCTATGAGTATACCCTATGAGAGTTCGGGGTACAGTTGAGATACGGCCGGGTTTGGTTCGCTCACGAAACCAACCGGGCCCCTGGGACGAAAAGACCATTAACACACAGACCGGGCGTCCGATCGATGCGCCGTCTGTTGCGTTGAGACCCCTGTGACGAGACGGACCTTTGAGGCACTTCTTTGTGGGACTTTGTGATACTTGGAGTATCGACTAGTAGCTCGTGGAGCGGACCCTCCCGGAGACGAGCGTGCAGAGTACGGAGACCGTGTAGCCGGCTGAGACCTGACGACTGCTTGACCGACTCGACTTGGAGTGAGTCGATTAGCCCAGTGGACGGAGCGCCCGGTACTTGGCGGCAGACCCACGGCGGACGGAGCGCCTGGTAGTTGGCAGCAGACCCGCGGTACTCGACAGGAGGAGTACCTCAGTAGGCTATCTGGGTAGCGCCCGGTATTTGGCAGCAGACCCTCAGCGGACGGAGCGCCTGGTAGTTGGCAGCAGACCCGCAGTACTCGACAGGAGGAGTACTTCAGCAGTCCTAGGTTAGTGAGCGGCAGCCTCGGAGTCGTGACAGGACCACTGTACACTCTAGAGACGGAGCTCTTCAGCAGTTACGGTTTCGATAATGAAAATCCTGGTTTGAGCTGAGACTTTTGACCTTGTGTTTCCTCATGATTGAGATGGGTCACTTGCTAACTTTGGTATATGTATGGGCATATACCCGGGTAGTGGTTATCCGTCGATTTCACAATCCTTGTGTTTCCTCATGATTGAGATGGGTTACTTGATAACTTCGGTATATGTATGGGCATATACCTAAGTAGGGTTTATCTGTTGAGATCTTCTTGTGTTTATCCTTGTTGGTTTTAGTGAGACCTTGAGGGTCTCGGGGTCCCTACTGAGTATCGTTATACTCACCCCTGCACGGGCTATGCCCGCACCTCGTTGTGTTGGTTGCAGACGACGGACAGTGCTGACAGAGGCCGAGTGTTCGAGGACTGGACGGTACCTGGAGGTGGACTATACGACGAGGCGGTACCCGGAGGTGGACCACTGGGCGGGATATACTCGGAGCGGATGGCGGGACCCGAGGAGCAGAGGAGCTATCTGTACCCACCCTTCAGGTGGGATTTCCAGCGGACATCTCAGCGTAGCAGCTTTACTTTTCAGTCGCTGTTTTTCCTTTCGAGTTGTACTTTACAGTTGGGCTTGTATTTCCGGCCCCTTTTTGCTTTTCAGTTCTTCTTTTTGTACTTAGTGTTTTACTTCCGCTTGTACTCTGTGGTGCTTGTTTTCTTTTATAAAGGCAATGCCTTCCCAGTTATCGGGATTTTACGCCTTGGTGCTAGTCGCCAGCCCCTGGCCTATGGAAGGCGGGCTTGGGGTAGTCACGGCACGGACCCCGAGGGCGGGTCGTGACAAATTGGTATCAGAGGAGTTCGGTTCTACCGCAGAACTTATAACTCTGATGTCTCTTTCTGTGAAGCAATAGTGTTGAGAGTACCGAGTGTGGTTTTCAGTTCAGGGAGTCCAGTGTTGGTGCGGGCGGCCGACGTATCCATACACCAGGACCCTGACAACTGATTTCCGACTTTGTGCACGAAAACACTGATTGCGTGTGTGATTTCAAAGGTTTTTCCCCTTAAAACAGCTCAAACCAGGTCAGCTCACCAGGTATAATCGTTTGATCGTGTTACGTTGTTTCTTTCATGATGGCCCACCGAGCAGCGAGACTCCAGTGCAGGGCCCTTTTTCAGTGTTGGCACCTTCGGGTGGTGTACCAGCAGCACCACCACCCATTAGGCAGCAGATGCCACTAGCTGACGGTGCACGCTAGCAGAGCGCGATGCACGAGTTCCAGCAGTAGAGGCCTCTGAGGATACGAGGCGAGACAGATTTCCCAGGCAGCAGTGGACTGGATGGAGACGAATGCTAGAGTTCTACGCCTAGCTTGGATACTAGTAGAGCGGATGATGATCTTAGCTCCAGGTGTTTCCAGAGAGTGACCATGAGGTTGGTCCTTATAGTAACGAGGACGGGTAGGGCGCCAGCTATGTCACTACCTGTTGGTCAGCAGACACTACCGGCAGTACCGGTAGCAGAGACTCACAGGCTTAGTGCCTTACTTATGTTTTAGCATCAGATATCCCTCAAGTTTCAAAGTGAGCCTGACTCGTAGGCGGCTGAGGACTGGCTTGAGGAGGTGGTTGTGAGTTTTCTGGAGCTAATACAGCTTCGACAGTACGACATGTCGGAAGCAGAGCACTCAACGTGGCTTACCAATCAATCTTGGTACTCGTTGGTTACGTTGTGATCAGTTCTTTAGACTCGAACTTCTGAGCGAAGTGTGTCTAAAGGACATCCGAACCAATTCTTTTCCTCTATGCATTCCTACCTATGCTAGGATGCTAGAGAGAACCTTTGTGGTTGTGAACGTTAGCAGTGAAAGGCAGGAGATTAGCGCCAGTCTCAGAGACTCGGGCGTGTAAAATGTTTCAGGAGGAGGAAGTGCTAAGGACAGATGAATCTGCAGGGTAGCAGACGTGGAAGCAGAGCTTGGAGAGCAGCATGTGGTGGTGTACATTTCGACATGTTACGACCACCCGACTTAGTAGTCCCCGCCAGGCTCAGGGAGCAGGAGGGCTGGGGAGGAGAATAGCTGCATTGCGGTCAAGGAGTGTGACCCAGGAGCTCTAAGAATGATTCGGGGTACGAATTATGTCTACTACGAGCTGCCATATCTATAGACATAGGAACCAATCATTCTACCCTTCCACGAATCATGTCCCAGACCTAGAGGTTCCGGGTAAGCCGTAGACTTGACTCTCACGTCTGGAGATACCTTTGGGAGGAGACTCGATAATCACGCTTACGCCGACGGTGTGATTTGACCTCGAGGCGAGAGTTTCGGTTGGAATCTCTTGGTGGCAGCGTAGAGGCCTTACGACGTTGATCTGGGTATGGTTTTGATTCACAAATCATACCCCGGTTGACTGTTTTAGGCAAACGTCGGAATGGGTTTTCCTTGGTCGGCGAAAAGGAAACCCTGGGCAGCTCATGTTAAACTCAGACATAAGAGGGTGTGACCGATCACTCTTGAGTTGGTCAACCCTACCCCTGTGGCAGCAGGAGTTTGAGTTCAGTTCTAACCTAAAAAGGAAAACCTCTTGAGTTCGAGGGTGACGAACACGTTCTTATACGGTCTCAACCCGATGAGGTTTCGGAGATGTGGCCGAGGCGGCATGTTATCTCCGAAGTTCGATGGACCCTTTTGATCTTCAGCAGGGTAGGCGAGGAGGTTTACCGCTTAACCCTACCACCTCAGTCGCACCGGGTGCATAGTGTCCACCACGTGTCTCAGCTGTAGAGATACGTGTATGTTTCTTCACACGTCATCGACCCGGGGAGTTGGACGTCGATGACAGGGCGATAAGCACAGAGATTCTAGTAGAGATTGAGGATCGACAGGAGTATGTTCTACGTGAACGGTTGCTTCCTCTGGGGTGCTTCTCGGGTAGCACGAGGTCTTCAGGTGAGCATATGGGAGCGTAAAGCTCAGTTGCGTGCTCAGTACTACTTTGTTTCCCTTAAGTGTGAGTTGAAGCTTTACGGGGACGTAAAGCCCTGAGGTGGGAGTAATGTAAAGACCCGTAAAATTCAAGGGAAATTTTTTCTTAATTTTCTTTAGAATTTTACAAGAGCGCGGTTTCAGACGGCACCTGATTCCGAGGCCCGGAGTGCCCGGAATTAATTTCCGAAGTTTGGCTCGGGTACGTTCAGTGAACGAACGAGCGGGAATTTCTAACTTTTGATCCGGTGCTCGGAATTAAAATCTGAGGGCACCGATGAACTCGCAGCGCCGATATTCGCTTAAAGAGACCTTTTCGGGAGTTGCGTTTTTTGCGGGATGAGAAGTTAATTTTTTGTAGATTTAATTAGAAGTGAATAAAAATTGGGGAACAATTTTTATTTATATCTAAGTGGTTATATCCTAAGTGAGGGAGTTGGGATGGGACCCACTAGTTCCTAACTACCCATGTATGGATAAATGTGAGGTGGGGCCCACACGAGCCCCAACCTTTCACATTCCCATAACTCTCATAAACTCTCCCTTTAAACTTGTTAACTCCCTTAAATTAAGTAACTCTTCCACTTCCTTAATTAATTTGCCAACCCACCTCTTAATTAATTAAACAACTCATGGTTTAATTAATTAAGTGAATTGGATTTGAATTTTGTAAATTTGAATGCATGGCATGGGTAAATAAAATAAGGTGGAGCCTTATTTTATTTTGGTTGGAATTGATATGTTAAGTGAAAGGGAAGAGAGCTCTTGAGTTTTGAAGAACGTTCTTGACGAAGAACAACGCCTCCGACGAAGAACGCCTCCGACGGAGAACGCGAAGTTACCGACGGCATGCCTTCTCCTCTTCTTCCTTCGCATCAAGGGAGGAGACATCACCGCAGGGAACGTCGCCTTAGACGACAACTCTTCCTCCGATGACAACGGAACTTCACCCCGCGACGCCGCTTTCCGCAACGCTCTTCGAACTTCATCTCGTTATCAAGGTAGGGGAATATTGGTATGAATCTTTTTATTTAAGAGGTTGAAGGGAATTATTTTTGAGTGATATCTTTTTCCATGGATGTTCCCTTTTGAAAACAAAGAATGCGGATCAACTCAATATTAAGTTGATCCGCGAAGAATATGTTTGCGGGTTGGGAATCCTTGTTGCGGGGAAAACTGTAGGGGTGGTTGATTTAATAGTTAATTATTTCATTCTTCTCGTGGTTCGTATAACTAACATGGGATGTTGATTATTTTAAGATGCGTTATTAATTTAACGTGAGGGGGGGGCGGTCCGTACGAACACGGCCGAACCCCTCCAACATTCTTGTTGTTCTTGCGGGTGGAAGCAAGTGGCGTGGTGCCGTCGCACCACGCGGATGATTGTGCGTTTAATTTTACGCAATGCCGTCGCGTTACGCCAAGGAGAATCTTCAAGAACGCGACGCCGTCGCGCCGCGTTGGAAGGAATCATGGCACGGCGAAAGGGGCGCGGTGCCGTCGCACCGCGCCGGACGACGAATACCGCGGCCGGTTCCGGGCCGCGGCGGGACGAGAAGACCGCGGCCGGTTCCGGGCCGCGGCGGAAGAAGAGACCGGCGGCCGGGCCGCCGGCGTCGGAAGCCGAAGGGGGACCGGAAATTCCGGTCCCGTTAGAGAAAAACCGGCCGGCCAGCTGGCCGGCCGGATACCATTAAAACCGGGGAATTTAATTCCCCGGCCACTTAATTAAAACCCCCCTCTTTAAGAGAGGGGGGCGGTTCATCCATGACAAGGGGGGGGCAATAGCCCCCCGGTTTTCCAAGAAGCGGGCCCCCTGGAGGGGGGCCATTTTGTTAAATCGGCGCGGCATAGCCGCGCCGCCTCCTTGAAGAAGCGGGGGTTTAACCCCCCGCGTGCCCAGCCCGTGCGGCGCACCCCGCCGCCAGCGCGGCCCGCTGCCGCCGCCAGCGCGGCCCGCCGCCGCCGCCAGCGCGGCCCGCCGCCGCCGCCGCCGCGGCCCGCCGCGCCGCCGCCCGCCGCCGGCCACCGCGCCGCCCAGGGGGGGTCGGGCCGGGTCGGCCCGGACCCGGACCCCCCGTTTCGAACCTGTTTGGGTTTTTGGCTCATAACTTGAGCCTCGGACCTCCGAATGACGAACCGTCAGCGGCAACGCGATCCTTGGATCGAGACGGTCGTTTCGGTATATCGCACTCAAGGTTTCGGTTTACTTTGAGTTCGTCCGGGTTGGTTCGTGCACAGAACCAACCGGGCCTTCGGAGCGGAAACGCTCATATCTTGAGCCACGAACGTCCGATTGACGCGCCGTCAGTCGCGTTGTGTTCCTCCTAGTGAATCGGATCTTTTGGCATACTCCGCCCGAGGTTCGGACGCAGGTGGAGTACGGTCGGGTTGGTTTTTCCTTAAAAACCAACCGGGCCCCGGAGACGAAAATGCCAATAACTCACAGACCGGGCGTCCGATTGACGCGCCGTCTGTTTCGTTGACTTCCTCTTGACGATACGAAACTTTTTGCACCCTCCACCCGAGTTTTGGATGCAGTTGGATAGTGGCCGGGTTGGATCGCACTGAAATCCAACCGGGCCCCTGGAACGGGAAAAGCTGTTAACTTTCAGACAGGACGTCCGTCTGACGAACCGTCAGCGGCGTTGATGATCACGATGAGAAACGGTCCCTATGAGTATACCCTATGAGAGTTCGGGGTACAGTTGAGATACGGCCGGGTTTGGTTCGCTCACGAAACCAACCGGGCCCCTGGGACGAAAAGACCATTAACACACAGACCGGGCGTCCGATCGATGCGCCGTCTGTTGCGTTGAGACCCCTGTGACGAGACGGACCTTTGAGGCACTTCTTTGTGGGACTTTGTGATACTTGGAGTATCGACTAGTAGCTCGTGGAGCGGACCCTCCCGGAGACGAGCGTGCAGAGTACGGAGACCGTGTAGCCGGCTGAGACCTGACGACTGCTTGACCGACTCGACTTGGAGTGAGTCGATTAGCCCAGTGGACGGAGCGCCCGGTACTTGGCGGCAGACCCACGGCGGACGGAGCGCCTGGTAGTTGGCAGCAGACCCGCGGTACTCGACAGGAGGAGTACCTCAGTAGGCTATCTGGGTAGCGCCCGGTATTTGGCAGCAGACCCTCAGCGGACGGAGCGCCTGGTAGTTGGCAGCAGACCCGCAGTACTCGACAGGAGGAGTACTTCAGCAGTCCTAGGTTAGTGAGCGGCAGCCTCGGAGTCGTGACAGGACCACTGTACACTCTAGAGACGGAGCTCTTCAGCAGTTACGGTTTCGATAATGAAAATCCTGGTTTGAGCTGAGACAATTGACCTTGTGTTTCCTCATGATTGAGATGGGTCACTTGCTAACTTTGGTATATGTATGGGCATATACCCGGGTAGTGGTTATCCGTCGATTTCACAATCCTTGTGTTTCCTCATGATTGAGATGGGTTACTTGATAACTTCGGTATATGTATGGGCATATACCTAAGTAGGGTTTATCTGTTGAGATCTTCTTGTGTTTATCCTTGTTGGTTTTAGTGAGACCTTGAGGGTCTCGGGGTCCCTACTGAGTATCGTTATACTCACCCCTGCACGGGCTATGCCCGCACCTCGTTGTGTTGGTTGCAGACGACGGACAGTGCTGACAGAGGCCGAGTGTTCGAGGACTGGACGGTACCTGGAGGTGGACTATACGACGAGGCGGTACCCGGAGGTGGACCACTGGGCGGGATATACTCGGAGCGGATGGCGGGACCCGAGGAGCAGAGGAGCTATCTGTACCCACCCTTCAGGTGGGATTTCCAGCGGACATCTCAGCGTAGCAGCTTTACTTTTCAGTCGCTGTTTTTCCTTTCGAGTTGTACTTTACAGTTGGGCTTGTATTTCCGGCCCCTTTTTGCTTTTCAGTTCTTCTTTTTGTACTTAGTGTTTTACTTCCGCTTGTACTCTGTGGTGCTTGTTTTCTTTTATAAAGGCAATGCCTTCCCAGTTATCGGGATTTTACGCCTTGGTGCTAGTCGCCAGCCCCTGGCCTATGGAAGGCGGGCTTGGGGTAGTCACGGCACGGACCCCGAGGGCGGGTCGTGACACACATAGCCTTTATTATTCCATTAATGGCCATGATAGAAAACAATATACTAAGATAATATCCTGAAATAACAACAATAATAGAAGAAATAGGGTCACCATTCCTAACTCATATAGAACAATAAAAATATCCCTATGGGAATCCATTCACTAGAACAGAGATATGAGAAGAAGAAAAAAATAATCTTAATCCAATTAATGAAAGTGTCCTCAAAACCAAATATTGAATGTATTTTAAATATAAAACCCCATTCCATTATGTCAAAAGATTTTTTAATATCTAATTTTAGGGAAACGATCCCAACACGAACATGTTTTTAATGATATTGATACACTCAGAAGCCATGAAAAGACAATCTTGAATGGACCTTCCTTTAATGAAACCAAAATGATTAGAATAAACAATTTTATTTGAAATGGGTTCAAGTCTACTGGAAAGGATCTTAGTGAAAAATTTGTATAAAGTTCTGATAAGAGAAATAATCCGAAATAAATATATCTAGTTATCATTTTCCATATTTGGAATAAGAGAAATAAATTTAGAATATAATCTTTGAAGAATATGGCCCCTTTGAAAAAATACAGAACAAGGTTGAAAACATCATCTCGAATGATCTCTCAATAATTTTGAAAAATGAAATGGCTAAATCCATCAAGACATGGGGAGTTGTTCGGCCTAATATTGAAAGCCCTAGCCTTGATTTCTGGTTCCAAGGGAATGGATACAAGTCTATAATTATCCTCCTGGTTTACCAATTTGTGTATAATACTCTCTATAGTGGGGGAAATGGTAGATGATCTATTAAAAATATATTTATAATATGAAAAAATGTGCTCTAAAAGATCATGTATATTTTCCAGAATATGATATCATATTTTTAATAGTAGAAGAGGCCTTGAAATTTTAAGAATTCTTTGAATATTGTTAAAGAATTTGGTATTTCAATACCCATCCATGAGCCAATTTTCTTTGAAAGAATTCTTTTGCATATCATCTTTAATATTGAGAAAATTATTATCTTTAAGAGTCATGTCAGATTCCAATGAAACAGCAGGAGAGAAACTGGAATGGGTACATTACTCCTGGATAGAACGAAGAGAGGCTTCATGATTGTAAATGTCCGAGTCAAGATGAACGAACCTATCATTACTTCATATTTTAATATTTTTATTGAGAATAGCATGTTTAAGAATAAAATTAAATACATTCCCCTTTCTCCCTACCGAACACCAAACTTCCTGAACAAGCTTATCACATTCAGGATGAAGAACCCAAGATTTATTAAATCTAATGGGGAATGGGTATTTAATACTGTTGACTGATAGGTATATCATAATAGGATGATGATCAGAATTAAACTAGGATAAAGACATTCAAGAAATAGAATCTGAGGAACATAAAGATAAGTCAATAACAAAATAATGGTCAATTTTACTAGCCACTATACCATTACGGTTCGGTCTATACAATGTAAACTTTTTTTCAACAATATTTACTTAAATCAACTCAATTTTTTCAATACAATCCTCAAATTCTATAGAACATATAGAACATGTCATATGACCCATTTTTCATCATAATTAAGAATGAGTTAAAATCCTTAAAAATGATCCATGGATCATTAATAATACTTTTGAGAGAAAAAATTTCAGCCCAAAGAGATCTTCAATCCGGATAACTATTACTAACATACATGAAATAACAATACAACTTGATTCCCATATCAGAAAACGAGCAAGTAACATATTGATTGCTTGAACTGACCAGGAGAGGATTAGATAGAGAATAATGATCCAAGACCCACAGATTATTGACCTCTAAAAAACTATTGATCAATACAAGTAAATTGAAACCCATATTTTCCAATATAGAAAGGAAATTATAGTAAAATGTTATGGGCTCAAAAATCCCAATTAAAACCGGATGATGTTTCCTAATATAAATCTTAAGACACCTGATTGGGACCACATTATCCAGGCCATGGAAATTCCAAAAATGAATCGTCATTTGACGCCAGATTTTGGGTGAACCCCCGTCTTATTTCTATCCCCCTCTTTATTTTCAATAATTTTATGAGGTATTCCTACTTTCTTCTTAGCTAACTCATGAATTTTAATTAGACTAGTAATATCAAAAACTGATATGGACTTATATTCTTGCTATGTAGAAGTAACCAAATCCACTTTGTCCGTATTTTGAGAAACATAAATAGAATAATTCTTTATTTTTTGATCATATTCCAAAGGATTAATGATTTACAGAGATGGTGTAACAGGAAAATAAATAATTTCCATTCTAGATTCACTAAAACCAGCTTGTAATTATAGGGGGCATTATTAAAGAATCCAAATTTCTTGAGGAAATGAAATCCATTCCACTAGATGAGTTTACTAGGGCCTTATCAGTTATAAGAGTAGGAAAAACATCTATAATTCTGAAAAAAATCATATTTTTAGGAGGGGAATTCTGCTCTAAATGGGGGCCTATAAAATAACTATGGGTCTGCAGACTCAAAACGATATTTGTAATAACAATAGAAAAATAGGTGAAGATTGATTCCTCTCCAAAATTGAGTTGTATACTATTGAAAAGTTCAGTTATGCTTTGAGATTTCTCTAAATAAATTAAAATATCATGAATATCTTCACCATATTACATTGGAAGATTGCGAGGGCAGGGATCAGAAGGAAAATTATATTCTTCCTCAACAATATCAGCACAAGATTTATCTTGGGTGACTTTAAAAGAAGAATGAAGAAAATGTGAATATTTCCTCATGGGATTACTATTAATTACCAACCTAGGGGCAGAACAGTTATTATTATGGAGAGTGATATCATCCTTTAAATTATTTCTATTAGAAGAACCCCTAACGTTCTTTTGAATCAACCTAAAAAATTCAATATAATTTCCTAAAATATTTCATAAATCACAAAATGGGGTAATTCACTCAAACTCAAACATAACATCAAATCTACGTTCATTTTCAAGTAATAAATGGCCTTTGGCTGCTCAGAATCCAAATTAAAGCCCACTAAAATTCTAGCATAAATATTGAAATCGCTATCCAATGTTCTTTGATCCATATTTATAAGAGATCCAAAATAAGAAGCAAGACCATTTAAAATCTCCCGATGCCAATACAATTTATTGAAACTATGATTCCTGATCCCAATTTGGGAATTAGATTTCTTTTGATTAAAAATATAAAAATTAAAATCTCATTAATAGATTAAAAATTGTCTTGGTTTATGATGAAGGTTACCTGTAGAATTTTCCATACTCATATCATCTTCATTCTGAAAAACCAAATGAAAATAACCCTTACCAAGTGGAATGAGTTTCCATGAGTTTATACCCCAACAGATGGTGATTCGATGTTTAATGCCATCACATGACCAAGGCTTAACCCATCATGAATGAATAGATTTTCCTTGATGTGAGAATTTGTAATGATTGAATCTCTGTTGTAATGCATCCAGATCCGCCACCATTGAGAAAGAATCATCTTCAAATTTCATTATATCTTGCAAACCTGATACGGATTCTGGGAAGGAAACTCCAACCTTCCAAAGAGAAGGATCATCAGTAATACCATTAGTAGAAGAACTCAGAGCATCCATGAAGGAGAAGTCTCATTCCAAATTGAACGAATCGATGCTCTGGAAAAAGTGTTGAATATAAGAATGACTCCATTACAACGAAGATAATCACCTTTCTTCACTCCTGAACAAGACGCCATCCATCCATTTTAGCTATCATGAAGACCCACATACAGATAAAAATATGTAGTTAATTACATCACTAAAATATTTTTTTGATATTCTCTCACTATTTCACCATCAATATTATTATCAGTGAGTAATATATAAAATAAATTATCTAATAAATTATGTTACATAAAGAGAGAAAATCATTTTTATTGAGTGATAAATAGATTATAAATATTATAATGCATTAGTAAAGTCTGAAAAATTAATATTTCACTGATTTTATGTCAATGACACCACCCCTATTGAAATTTGGTAATAATATATTTTTATTATTTAGTGGAAAGTACTACCTAAAGAATAATTTCACTCATTTAACTTCATGGTGATGGATAATATAGGGGTGAATTTAAATATAGGAAGTGAAAATTGTAAAATGTTTTTAGACTAATGATATTATATTATTTCTATTATAATAATCTATGTATCATATCTAGCTGAAATTGGATGTAATTTTAAAAAAAGTAATTTTACTCTTCAATACTATGTATTGGATGTAAGTCAT
This sequence comes from Viscum album, assembly GCA_963277665.1. NCBI lineage: Eukaryota > Viridiplantae > Streptophyta > Magnoliopsida > Santalales > Viscaceae > Viscum > Viscum album. Next base: position 385,892,085 of record OY728141.1, on the reverse strand, counting down.
TCATGGATAATGTAATAAAAAATGATTAAATAAGTGTTTGGTTATTCCATTTAAAAAATTAATGCTCTAATTTTTTTGAAAACATAAATTCATACATTTTAAATTATATCTTTTCTATAAATCATGTAAGATAATTGCAAAACCATTTTAATTTAATAGAAATATCGTGGATGATATTTTCATTCTTTTGAAATAACATAATTTTTTATAAAACATCCAAAAATCCGAAATGAAATCATACTAATAACTACTAAAATATATGGATTTACCAAAGACTGTTGTATTATCCATTACTATACTTAATTTAGAAGTGACCTAGTCCCCATAATATAAGTAAATTATGATAATTTTTGTACTAACTCTTAGGATATAATAGATAAAATAAAAAAAACTAAATATAATGACACCGGATTTGAATAATGTGAGAAGGAATTATGATTATTAAAAGAATAAAAATATAGAGAATTATTTTTAGACATGTTCGATTACGGGGTATTCCATTTCCATGATTGAAAATAAAATTCTCAGCCTATTATATCTTATGAATCATAAAGAAGATGTATTTATATATATCTAATGTAATTTCTCCAATTGTAATATGATGGTTTATATAATCTATAGTTTTTTTTAAATATATACTCCATAACATTGAGGTTGAATTCTATTTAATATTAAACAATCATATAAAATATATAATTTGTGTAATAGATATTTATTTTTGAGAAATAGATATTAAATGGTTATTCAAATAAAATACATATAAATTTGATATAAATATTAATAAAAAATATATGGAACATTTATATGAAATAATTGTTGAATGAGAAAAGCATCATGTTGTGACCAAAATTCACTCAACCATAACATTAGTACTATATAGCGGCACCCAACTCACAATACCACAACCATTGATAAACATATAATCATTTTATTTTTGGAGTGATACAAATAACATGATAAAAATTACAAACAAAATATAAAAAAAAATTAAATACTTTATCCCTTATATACAAATAAAAATTCACATTTCTGTAATTTGATAAATAATTCAAACTTTAGATTAAAAAATATCAATGTATTTAAATTATTATTTATCCAACTAATCTTATATTATCTAATTTCATATTAAGTTATCCTCATAATACATATAAATAAATTACTAAAATAATAAATTTGATATAATTATTTATTAACTATGTAATATGAAACACAATAAGCGTTGTGAAATTTTTTTATTAACTATAATTCTAAGAATTAAAATATAAATTTAATTAGTGAGAAAAAAATCCATAATTTATTGACTATATAAAAATTGGGGATGTCTATATGAAAAAAAATTTCACACTAAATAATAGTTATATCATCAACTTTGAAATGTGTAGTAATGGTTAATCAAAGTTAATATTCATAAGTATAAATAATCATAAACCTTTCTATCATAATATTGGAAAATGGAATCCTTAAAAACCTATTTAAAGCCTAATGAAAATATATTCCTATCATGGAAGATTATGTTCATAGGAAACTTATAGAACACTTAAAAATTGAAATACCCTAACATATGACATGAAATATATTTGCCTAGAGAATATAAGAATTACCCATTGTATTAGAGTGCAATCTAAGAACACACATGAAATTAGCTAAATTGTGATCACCTAGCATAATAATGAAACACTCATCATATAATATATATGGGCCTTACCCATTAATATCGTGGTGCACTAATGATAATAAATAATTTATAAGTATTGATGAGAAATAAAATATTAAGAATCATTCACATAATGATTAAAGAATAATCAATGTTCATTCATTACATGATTCACCAATTAAAAATAAATAGTCTCGAAGTCAGTCTCATAATAAATAGTGAGAAAAATCTGTATTATATCAATGAAAATATCTATATTGAAATATATGTAACATAAATTTTTATTTTTGTTGATGAATGGAGATACTATTAAAAGTTTATTAAAAATATTACTGAGAAAAATATACTTTTCCAATCAATAATTAATTTTAAAACAAAATATTTTACAGAAATAGTAAAATTAATTTCTTTATAAATAATCTAGTAAATTTTAAAAGGATTACTAAATGAAAAAATTGGTCATGGTAGTGGGAAAATCATTTCAAGATGTAAATGTTAAAAATTGTCATTTATTTGAAAACATTTTTTAATAGTGGCCTAAAATGAACCATTTGAAAAAAATTGTGAAATTATACAAGACCATTTAAATAATGAAATAATGCCCTATAAAATAGATTTATTTAATCATTTATTTTTTAAAGGATTATTTTCTGAAATATATTAGAAAACATGTATATGGAAGAGAAATTTTCCCACGCTAAAATTAGGTAAATGATTTATATTTGAGTAACATCATTAATATTTCATTAATCAACAATAGAGGAAAATAAAGATAAAATATTAAACCACATTGCTAACTCGAATAGAATACAATATATATGATTAATGAAAATAAGATCTTTTGATCTCCTTCAATGGAACACTAAACATTAACAATCCTGAAATAAAATGATATAATAACATCGATTAATTAACACTTTATTAATAATTTCAATCATAATCCCAATAAAAGAATAAAATAAAATGAAACTTTAATTATCAGTAAAATAAGTATAATCATTATATTTAATCTTAATGTAAGAGTATGTAAACCACATAAACCAATATATTTTGGTTTTTTCAAACATGTCACCAAAGTAAATGTAATTTGTGATGAATAACACAAAAAAGATCATATCAATAAACATAGAGTTTATAAATCAATAGATTATTCTCAAAAAATAAAACCCGACACAAAAATGGTTTAATATAGTATAATGAAATATGTAGAACAATTAACATATAATTATGTCATAATATAGTATATGAAGAAGGGTCATAACCAAAAAAATGTACCTGATTTATGAAACCCCATACAACTTTGTAAAAATAATTTCAAATACCATAATATGAAATAAATAATTTTGAAACATAGAGTTAAATGATTTTTGAATTATTTTTTATATCATAAAACAAATTATCAATGTATATGACCACCATAAAATAGATTAGGCAGACAACAATAAAGTATTCCCCAATGAATGTAAATGTAAACATAATATTTTAGTGCATTGGAAATAATTTGATTAAGTACTCATGGAGTAGGGAATGTCCAATATATTTATAAATAATAATAATTCTAATAAAAAAATTAAAGAAAATTATTATTGTATAAACACCCCACAATCTAAATAATTAGTGAATATGGAATTTTCCTTGTAGAAATAAAATTGAGAACATAAAACCTAAACTCGAGTCTATACTTTCATTGTGTATCTTTTAACTTTAATAAAATAATAAAGTATAACTTATTTTATTTGGTCATAACTATTAATTGTCATAATAATTTACTCATAAATAAATAATTGTATTTATTTCAATATCATATTTAAATAATTATTTATTTATTTTCATGTGTGGTTTTTAGAGAAACATTATTCTATATAATCCAATGGAATTTGGAATGATGACCCTGGTCGAAGGGGAAAACATTACATCATAACTACATTAATAATAATGAGAAAATTACAATTTTATAGATAAATAAAAAATTTAAGACCATAAATGAATATTGGTTATGAATAATTAATAATGATTTAATCATAGGGACAGTATGTCCTATGTACTCTTGTGTAACATTTCAATTTGTTAGTGATCATTATGAAAAATAGATATGAAATATTTTATCTTTATTGAATTATCAATAATATTATATATAAAAAATTTATTTATAAATATACTGATATACATCATAAATTTTATGTTGTGATGAGTCAATAATTACATCATTTCATAGAAGTTATAGTCCACATATATGCATGAATGATGTTATAAATTTTTTCAAAAAATGGAAAGGAATAAATTAAATTATATATTATCTTGAAAAATGAAAAATATTTAATTATTACTATATATATAAATTAAATCCATTATCATGAATAACCATGAGTGTATATGATGAAAAATGAAAACATTAGTTCTTGAGTTGGTAGTCCACCATCCACCTCATTTGGATTAAAACTAAAGCCAACCTCAACTATCATTATAATAAATAATGTTATTATATGATATTTAAAATTAAGGGAGGGATTTGGGTTGGTATTTCAAAAAATAAATGTCTCATATGGTATAAATATAATTGAAGAGTGGGTGGCCTTATATAAGTTGGGTAGATGACACGCATGGAAATATTTTCATGAAATTGTTATTTCCATAGATTACTCATGATAAAATCTCCAAAATGAACTATTATCATGAAACATATAGTATAATATTTAAATATTTCTATAAAATATGAATTGTTCATATATTAGGATAATTCTTCCTTTTTTCTTATTTAACCTAGGATACACATGCCTTCAGAAAAACCATAGTAATATATTATTATTTCATTCAGTATTCATTATGGAATCAAATAATTATAAATTTATTAAATAATATAAATTATTATTATTCCAAATATTGAATCCATTTTATAAAATTAGATTAATATACTTATAATATTTAAATTTAAAATAAATCATGTAGAAAATTAGAAAAAGTTATTTTTAGAAATATATTTTTCAAGCATAAGATGATCTTATAAGAATATCATGATATTTATTCATCATTATGTGGATTAAAATTAATATTTAAAAATAAAAAATAAAAAATTTTAATTAATGTATTAACTATATTTCGGTTATAGTAATTAACTAAAATTTAGATTCAGTATGCACTTTATAAAGGTTTTCAAGAAATTGTGTTGTTATGCCTGAAATAAAATTATAATAATATATCATATAAAGATGGTTTATATGAATTTAAATATATTATATATAACTAAATAATACTTCTCTTACCTGAAAATAACTTCAATTAATAATTTTATTCTTAGATTACTTATTTATAAAAAATGATATGGCAGATTTATAAAAATATGAATTATTTTTTTAAAAAAAATTATTTTATTAAAAATCCTAAAATTCCCCCCAAAATTAATATATTTTTGATGATTTATGAAATTAAGTTCATTTTACCCTATATATATTCTAATTTTTCAATATATTTTTTAAATATTTCCTCATAATAAATTATTACGATGCAATTCATCGAAAACATATTCTTGTTGAATAGAATAACATTAATTACAATTGACTATTTACTTACTAATAATTCATCAATACATTTATATTTTTATGAATTATATTTATATATTTCATATGTTTGTTAATAATAATCATGCCCCACACTTTCTTAGTAATGTTATAATTTTCATATATATAACAAGATTATTAAGTTATGTATTGCATGTCATTTTCACTTCAATCATAATGACCATCATTTAAAATCATATATTGTTACATTCTCTTGAATTTAATAAATCTCAGCCACAAAATTTGAACACGAACTTGGAAAAAAGGGTTTGAAACTTCAAAATACCCTTGTTGAAATCCCACAATGAAAAGAGGTTTTATAAAACATGCACTTAAAATGAGAAATACAATTATAAAGGTCATTTGGAATAACTCACAACTACGATTCCATGTATGAAAATTGTAGTGGGACGTGAAGATATGCACGTGTAATAAAATTGTAATACTCAATTTATAATTGATAGTAACAGAAATCATTGATCATAAAAAGGTAATGATCGTGATATTTTTAATGACTAAAAAATAATAAAAAAATGATGTGTGACAAAGACCATCGATTTCATTATAAATGATGCTAATAGGATGATATTTATTTAATAAAGCTATCCCTATATTTATTATATTAAATTACCATTTATAAAGAGAACATAAGAAAATATACTAACTTTATTTAAATTTATTAATTATTTAATCAACTTCAATCATAGTATCATCATTATCTGCAAAGTATGACTGTTCAAGATGATGTTTTAAATGATAAAGAACTAAAATATAATTATAATGCAAAAAAATTACCTGAAAGGAAAATATGATATTCTTTTTGTCTTTAGAAAATAATAAAAATCAATCCATTTATAAAATGGTAATATATTTCCCTTCATTTAACTAATCTCCAAAATTCAATAGTAATTTCCATTGTTCAAACTAATTCATTCCATAAATAACTATGTTCAAATTTATCCAAAAAAATAATTGAATATGAATGAATTAATCAAATCATTTTTAAAAATAACATTAATCACCAAGATTTCATTGAATAATAAAATATAATTCCTGAAGATTATTGAACCAATATTCCATTAATATAATCCTATAATCATATTATATTGTCCAAAATAATTAACTTTTACATTAATTATATAGGCACCAAATCTACTTTCAACCCCATGGTTTTTTATATCTTGTGTTCCCAAATTGTAATATTTCAAAATCCCCTCCTCATCAGATATATTACAAACCATAATGGTTTTCTATACCATTAATATAATTTCTACTAAATTAATAGATATTTTCATCAAACAATACATCAAATTAAATCTAAGGGTTACATATACCTCAAGATAAAAATATATCAACCCAAATATAATTACGCACCTATAAACTAAACCACATAAAACATAAAAATGGGAGTTAAGGAGATTGAAATTTTGATTAATATTAAACTTGTAAACCTATTATTGAATGCATGACTCTTAAAATTACTTTAGATGATTACATCATAATCTGCATAGTTATCTAAAGTCTTCTTTGATACCAACTATGAAAACACCTAACCAACACTCTCAGATCTTGTTTTAATAAATATATATTTACTTTTCTGGATTGATAATGATATATGTGACCTAGGTTTTTCAAGAGAAACATAATACAACTAAATCCAATAATGCATTAGTAATATATCTGATGACAATATATCTATATAGTGTTGTAGAATTAATAACATCTCTTATATACAAAATATTTATGTTTCTAAATGAGAATTTCTCGCATTAAACTCTACTTATATTATTTCACATTAGGTCAATGTAATAATACATATGAAACTAGTATATACATACCCAATTTATCATCATTCATTTTGTCATAGTAAAATATATATACAAGAAGGGTGACATCAATTATGAAGTAATGTTGAACATAAGAATTATCAATTTAATGTAATTTGTGAAAAAAATGAATATAATAAAATGATTATATAAAAAGAGTACATTACCATAAAAAAGTATTCATACCTATAAATAACTAGATCATTAAACTTGAAACATGAATTAAATCAATTAATTTATAACCAATCATAATAATCAATATTCATGTGCCATGTGATTAAATTATCATTAATGTGAATCATTTAATAACCATAGAACATATAAAAACATTTCGGTATCGTGGAATTTGATGTTCATAGAACCATTATAGAATCATCTGACAGTGGAATAACAATATGGATGACATATGAAATAATTCTCTAAAGAACCTAATCATTACCCTGTTCATTGGAGTGCTATATGGTTTCACCAATTGTATAAAATATACCAGGCTCATCGAAAGATATATGAATAAAACAATAATATATGTCACATATAGAACACTAGTGCTATCTAGGAAAACCAATAATATATGATATACCTGTACCAGCCAGTGATATCTAGGAAAACTATGATCAAAAATATTTTCCATGAATTATTCATTAATAATATTTAGAATCTTTCATATTTTAACATAATAAATAATCCGTAATTCATTGTTTAATTCACATATGATAATGATATGGTTTAATTTTAGTATAAAAATAAAAAGTGAATATAAATTAGGATTGATTCAGTACAAAATTACCATTATTCATTATGTAACGTCAGGGTTTGTTGACATTGATGAATATAAATACCATTAAATGATCATTAAATACATTCTTTATAAAAATAATATTTTCACAAGAGATTTTTTTAAAGAAAATATACAAAAATTATTAAAAAAATAACTATGTTTTTGAATCATCTTGGATTAATATAATGGATTCATAAATGAAAACAACGGTAATGAAGGTGGAAAAACATTTCAGGATGTAAATGAAGAAATAAAAATTCTTTGAAAATATTTTTTAAATGGATTCCAAGGTGAACAATTTTTTAAAATGATAAGAAATATTCTATTAAAATGATTTAATAAAATGTTATATATAATATGAAATATATTACATAATTTATTTCTAATTTTAATTAAAAATTATAACATTTTAGAAAACATGTATATCAAAAGGAAATATTAAGAATCTAGAATAATTTATAAGATCATTATAACATTAGAGTGACTTCCTTGATGATTCAATAGTAAATAAGGTAGAATATTGAAATGAAATATTTATACGGCATTCATATCAATATGATAATAAATTATATATGTTCCAATAAAATAATGGCATATGATTTCTTCCAGTGTAACCTTGAACATAAACAATAAGGATATCAAAAGGACATTGTAACAGAAATGATTTTCCACATTAGTAATATTTTGAATTTTAATCCCCATTAAATAAAAACATATAATAATTCATTATTTATCTTGAAAATATATATATCCATGATATATCCTATAAAAAATTCATTATATAGAAATTAAATAATAAAATTTATGCATTTTATTAATCATATGTCCCTTAGAAAGGGAAAAAGAAAAGAAAAACCTGTACTTATATCATTCCATTGAAAAAAAAATTAATTAATGTAGATATAATTTACAAAAAAATGCAAATATTAAAAAAACAAGTTTATGTAAATAATAAAAAAGTTTTTTTTTCAATTCATAGCTTATTATTTCAAAATAGAGTCAATGAAGATGTGCAACAACCCAATGATCAAATATTGAGTTAATAAACCCTTTACCACTATGTACCGTTCAAATAAAATCCCATTAGATAAAATAATTCAAGAAGATCATAGATTTAAATTAAGTATAGAAGATTCTATATATAACATAAAAATGGGGCACTATTAATGAACCTTTTAAAAAAATTATGGTCACAATAATAAAAAATCCCTCATTGAATATAAATTTGGAGGAAATCACACACTGCATTCAAAATATTTTTAAGACATACTAAAAGAGATAATATCATATATATTTTTAAATCAAAATAATTTTCATGAATATAATCATAAAATAAATTCATGGGTAGTATATAAAATAAAAAATATAAATAAATTATAATTATAAAAAATATTTCACATAAATCTAGTGGATATGAGAAACCGTTACCTTATATACTGACATTTAAGGTATATCCTCCAACTCAAGTATAATAAGAATATTTGAAGTTATTAATTTTATAATAAATTATTCCACGATTAATACATAAAATTTAAATAATGTGTTTTTTTATTTTAATAAATTTATAATTATATAATTATTTAGTTCTATGATATCTATTTTGTAGATGTTCGGTTCAATTTTAAAAAACTGTGTCGATATATTTTACATTTTTCAATAGATCATTGATCAATCATATAATGTGTAATAATAACTTTCTAATATACATTTTCTATATAAATTATACTTTCTAAACAAACCATGATTAAAATTTATTAAAAATTATTTACATTACAATCATGGAGACGATATGTTGTATTTACAAATGTGAAACAATTATAATTTTCAAATTTAAATATGGAAATATAGAATGTAATATTTTTTCATTATATAATTTTAATAATATAATAAAAAACATTTTATCTCAATTAATATATATATATATATATATCATCAATGTGATGTTATGGAGGAAAAAAACCACATCAATTCATTAATGCGGTAGTCCATACGTACACATGAATGGCATTCACTTTATTCAGTGAATAGAAATGTGAATAGTATAGTATATATTATATAATAAAATTGTTAAATAATTTATGAATTTCATATATAAAAATTTAATCCATCATAATTAACTGTGAGTGAAGACGATGGAAAATAAATTACATCGGTTCGCATAGTGGCAATTTTCCATACAAAACAACATTGGATTCATATAGTATTTGATAGTAGTAGAGATGGATTTGATATATTAATTTATCCAAATAAAATATCATAATATTTTATATAATATTTTTCTTATATAATCCAATTTGAATAATATTTTAATGAGTTCTAAGAAGAAAAAAACAAAAACACTCGGTTAAAGACAATGCATCTTCTTCAAACAACCCCATCAAGATTATACCTAATACCATCCAAGATTACATTTATAATAAAATAAAGGACATTAAAACATTGTAAGGTAAATATTTAATTAATTTGGGTAGGTATTATCTATACACAAATAATTTTAAGGGGCTAAGTGGATAAAAAATTTGGTGGCCTTTTATAATTGGGGTACTTGACAGACATTGAAATTTTGAAACCAAAATATTATAAACACATTTTTATCATGGAATAGGCTACCAAAATGGAAAATATAAAAATTTAGATGATTTAATGTGGTTATTGGACAAAAAACATTAATTTATAAAATATTTTGGTCATCTTAATCAATATCATTTTAGTTCAACCCCCAAGTAAACATGTTTTCACCGAAACCACATCAAGAAATATATTTTTCATAAATAATATGAAATTATGTTAAAATTATGAATAGTAACATAAGTAATATTATTTAATTTATAACTTATAGATATATAAAAAATGATTTTTTTTTGAAAAATTTATAATTAAGGGATATATAAAATATTTAATATTAAGAAACATTATGTACCAAAAAATAGTTTTTAGAAAATATATTTTTAAGAATAATAATAATATTATAACAAACTTCAATATAAATATTACTAAATTTTAATTAACTTTATTGAATATAACTAATTAAAACTTATGTTACATTAAGCAAAAAAATAATAATGAGACTTTTAAACTACATAACTTATTTAGAAAAATGAAAATTGTACAAAAATTGATATCGTTTACTATTCACAGGAAAATAAATATTTTTTGAATCAATTCAATAAATTAACTAATAAATATATTTAATGATTAACTTTAAAATTATTTTTATTCCATAAAATTACTTTTATAAAATATTTAGAAATAAATTATAATATTTTCCTTAAATAATCTAGAAAAATAATTATTCATGGAAACATGTTTTAGATGAATAAAATGACATTATTAAAAATTGAGTGATTATTTACTTATAATTTAATAGTAAAATTAATTTTTTTTGTCACATATATATATATATTTATATATATTGATGCTGTAAATATTATTTAAGCTCTCCAATTTAATGGCTTGCTTATAATGTTAAAATATTTCACAGGTTTTTTATTCCTTGTGATGTGTGTCATATATGATATTGAATATACTATTATTCTTCTACAATATTATGGTGTTCTATGATACAAATACATTATTTTACCTAATAATGGTGTAATCAACACTATATAGGTAATTAATAAATATCTGAACATTTATCAGTACCCATAATAATAAAAATATACAATAACTTCAACCACATCTTTGGAGAGATATATAAAACCCCAAAAATGAAATCCACTATTAATTATAAACCAGAATTCTACACTGTAAATTCCATTTTATTGAAACACTTTTTTATATAAACAAGATCTATTTTATTAATCTTAATTACAAGACTATTTCCCTGAAATTATTTATTTTAAAGGAAGATATTTATTATTCAAAACCAAGCCATTGAGAGGTATTTCAGATTATACAACACATATCACTAAAACTATGAGAAATTTAATTAAATGGGACTAGAAAGACATTCAATAAAACAAAATATAATCTAATAATTTACCTAGGTTAATTTTCTTTTTAAATTTATTATCTAAAAGATATATTCATAGTCGTCTCTATAATATTACGAGAACAAGTCAACCAATAGCATAAGAAAAAATCCACCCACATTTAGGATCATTTATTCCATCATGATAGCGCACACATATGTTTATACCTCATTATATATGGAATTTATGTTTAAATGAAAATATGAATTTTTTATTTAATATGGTATGTTTGTGTGTATATATATATATTATGCTAAAATTAATCTCAATATTGGATTCCCTCTATCTATCTATGTAACTATTGGAATAACTTTAAAATGATCTATCAAACCCTTTATGAGGTTTAGATGAATGTGGATACTATAATATAATATAACACTCATTTTGGTTATATAAAATTTTATACATTTATAATATTAGAGATATATATTAATAAATAATAATAGAGGTTCACAAATGTCTTTTATATGCTTCTAGAATGCTCAATTTCAGGATTATATATTGATTCTCTCTGAATAAAGGCATATGAATCAAAATAAATCTTTCCTAGAAACACCCCCATTTATAATATAAGGAAACTATGTCTGTTCCTTATTATATAACGATTATTGGTTATGGTATGAGTTAAAAAAACTTTTTTAGCGATCCAACTAAAAATAATCTTGGGAACAATATATATAACATTGAATTAATGGTGCTTGGTCAAGACAAACTATTAAATTAATTATTTGTAATGAAATGTATGCTTATACAAGTGAATTTATTCATATTTCATGGTTTATCATACCACGATTCTAACCTAAATATTATGTTACAATAGATGTCGATTTTTTCACCATAGGTGTATATTACAGCTACCGAAATACGTTATCTAATATATATATGACTGGTAGCGTAGATCATTATAAACAATGTTCTAATAATATCCACAAAATATATGATTCCATAAAGTTCAAATAAACAAAATATTCCAATAATTTGGATTTATTATTTGTCATTGTATACAAGAATTATCATAGCCATAAACTCTACAAATATGAAGAAATCAATTATAATCAATTGGATTCTTTTGTAAAGGAAACATCTGTAACATTGTTAAAAATTTAGTGAATGTATATTTTTGTATATACATGGTAATTATAGAGAGGTTAATATATATGTGATCATGGGAATAAAAAATGGATATGGGAAAAACTAATAAAAAATAATAATAACATGACATTGAATATAGTAAAATCAATTTAAATATATATTTATAGTAATTCATTATAAATATTAGAAATCAAAACATTATTTATTAAATAATATAACTAAAATTCTAAATTTGTATAAATTATAATATTCTTTTGTATAAATTGTTTTTTAAAAAGTAATTTTTATTGTTTAATCAAAATTTTAAAATTAAAAAATAAATAATTAATTTTAATTATAAAATTATATATTATTAATAGAATACAATTTCATTGATGTAAATAAATGTATATATTAAATTAATAATATCCAAGGGATAAAAATAAAAGAAAATAAAATCACTTATTGAAAGAGAAATTTAACATTGGGTGTATATGTTACAGCCAATGAACTATAGTGGGAGAGGGGGTAAATACGAAAGATAAAATAATTAAATAGAAGAATTAATTATCTAAAATAATTATATAATTATATTTAGAATGTTATTTAACTGTGGAAAACAAAATAATGAAAGAAATATTTTTCTTTATCATTGATTTGTCTATATTGGTCCTAGTATACTCTTATATCACTCCACAATGGTTATATTGACATTATGTGCTTCAATTTTGTTTACAGGGAATCATAATCCAATTACAACCTACTTTTTCAATAGAAGTGTAACCAGAAGAAAAATGAATTTTATATGGGGAGTCACAACTTAATTACAACCTTGAGTTTAGATCATGGGATCCTAAACCCGAATGGTCCCGACAATTGGATATAGGAGTCACAACCCGATGATAAATATTGATAGTATATGACATAAAATAAATTTAATTTGAAAGGACGTTAATTATATGATGAAGTGTTATAGACTAATGAAAAAAGAAAAAAAATATGGAATTAAAATAAGACACATGTATAATTTTTTCAGTGAATGATTAGATTGATTGTCTCATCATAGAATTAAATTAAGTCATATAGGATGTGGTTTGATCCTCAAGTGATAATATAATATATATACAAATATTCAACAAAAGTATCATTTACAACACAACACAATATCAACACCACCATACTCTTCACATTGTATCACTAAAAAACTATGAATTCCCTCAAAAAATAATTATCACATGGAGAGTCTGTTACATTTCCATAAAATAGAATAAACACTACATTCCCTTTTATAATGTTATATCGATTAAATATCCCATTAATATTACAAGATTTAATTTGATATATGAATTTTAAAATAAATCCATTTAAAATAAATGGTAAATATGAAGAGAAATTCAAAGCATAATAAAATTACCAAACCAATTAAAACATGTATGAAAGACTTCAATATCAATTTTTATTAATTAAAAAATAATAAAATTGATGAAAGGTATAAGAAAAAAATAGATTCATAGTTTGAATCTATATGTTTCATGTTTGAATATAAAATACCCTTTGATTTCATAATTTTTTTTCAAAAAATATTGGAAAACACTTCTCATAGAGTATATATAATTAATAAGAACTTATACATTCATTATAAAAATTATAATATTTGATATAAAAATGAAAAAAAATTAAAATTAAAACTAAAATATTATATGATATAGATAAAATTTCATGATTTTATAAAAACATGTAAAATTTATTTTAAATACAAAATATAAATTCATGTTCATTTTTTCACATAAAAATATTTTCTAGAAAATTAAAAAGAAAAAATTTAAAAAGTAATATAAGAAAATTAATTAATATAATTTGAAAAATAAAATTGAAATAGATAAATTGTGTAACAACATCTATGTAAGGGATTCACGTATCAGATTTTTTGAAATCTATAAACAAATTGGATTCTCTGATTTCATTCCTATAATATATATATAAATGAAGAAATTATTTTTATGTATATATTAATTACATTTGGAAAATTTCATTTGATTTCAATTAATTGGTAATAAATTTGATCGAACCTCCATAGATCATTTAAGGTTTAAAAAACTATAGAGAAAAATTTCTGTAAAAAATGTAGAATTTCAAATAAAAACGTACAAAATTTTCTAAACCAATTTAAAATTACATATATATAGAGTCGATATTTTATTTCTTATAATGAAGTATACATAAAATCCATCTCACTCAAGAAAAATGAATCATGAAATTTTATGTTTTTATATCAAGATATAGTGTAAATATAAAACAAAACCAAAATGTGAAAAGTGGATACTTGGTTAAAAATTCATCAATGTTGATTTCTATTTTTATACATTCTGTATATTTAAATTTTCCCTACAGTATAATTAAATTAATATATTAATTTTAACATATGTCCAAAATATTCTTGTTTAACCTAGTAACACTTCATGAATCTTATAGAACATGGTATGAAAATTTATAAAATAAACTTAGTTTTTGTTATATTCATTGAAATAGAATTATATGATCAAGGTTAATCATATATTGATGATTAAAAAACTAAAAATATTAGTAAATTTAAATGAAAAAATATAACAATTACTATTATAAAAACATAAATTGGTTCATATAACCACTAAAATAATATACTCATTTTCTATAATTACAGGACAATTCGTGACTTAAAAATTATCACCTTCTAATTGAAATTCAATAAAAGATAATGTTTTAATAGAATGTGTCCTTCTTTTAGAAGAATTTCAATTTTATATTGAATTTTATTAATCATTCATATGTCAAGAAGACTAAATTTTCCACTATAAATAATTACTTCTTTTAAATACGTGTGTTAACGATATATAATAATATGAGGTTATTTTTAATTTTTCTTTGAGAAAAAGTAATGATTTAATCTTTTACAAAATAATATTTTATGAAAAATGAAGGTTAAAATAGTAATTTAATTCTATATAGGATGTATAAATGGAAATAAAATAATTATTCAAAGAAATATCTTTATAAGATAAAAATTAGAAATATGAAATATGGATTCTTTGTTTTATAGATTCAAAGTAAATATGAAAATAATTTTATACAATAACATTCAAACTCCATCAAAATACATAAAAACATTATAATATTATTGTTATAAAATTCCACGCTAAAATTTAATATTTTCAAATAGAATACAATATTAATACATAGTAAATATATGTAAACAATATTTTACTAGGGAAACATAATAAAAACCACAAATATTTTACATGACCTTCAATAAAATTAAATATATCATTGATATAATATTTTTTAGAATGTTATAAAGATTTATAGTAATACTAGTGATATATTTATTATCATGATAAATTTTAAATAAATCCGTATGTATACTCAAATCACATAATATTTTATTAATCCATAAACATTTTCACATAAAAATCCAGTTGAAGTATACTCAGTTTTTATAGTATATAAAACATTATATAATTTTTTTTATAAAATAACATGAAAATAATTTTTTTACTTGAAAATAAAACATACTTGTTGTTATTTTTCTATAACTTTTACATCCTCCAAATCAAAAGTTATAACATGATAATAAATAAAATCAATTATACATACAATAAGACGAATGTGAGATTATAATTCAATTAAAATATTAATAATTATTTTAATTTAATTAATTTTACTCCCATAAATATTTTATATATCAAAAAATATAAAAAACACCATACATAATATCTTGTATAGATGTATTTAAATAAGGTAATGTACATATTATTATTTTATAATAATTAATATCTATATATTTTAAAGAAGAAGAAATATATTATTTTATGATACTAATCAAATAATTTTCTATAGATTTAATGGAATCAATAACAAAACTTTTAACCATATATTTTGAATATATATATTGATAGATAAATAGTTGATATTTCATTTACCTCATTTGAAGTTTAGGAATGAACATAAATTATTCCATTAATATAATTTTATACTCAAAAGAAAACAATGTTAAAAAATAAATATAAATAAATTCATATGAAGTTCTAAAAACTATATCATCAATATAAATTTCCACAATCTTGTTATCATTATACGTATAATTATTAAAATTTATTGGATCAAAATTACCATTCTTGAAGTGATTATTTATCAAAACAAACAATACCTAAGATAACAAGCACTGAATCCTTTGATAAGACAATATAATTCATTTTATAATTAAAAAACAAGATTATGTAATTTGAAATTTTTATATATAATGTTTTATTAATAAAAAATATTTTATATATAGAACGATTTAAGAAAATGCATTGAACATCCATTTTATATAAAATAAAACCATTAAAAGAATTAAAAGTTAACACGATTCTAATAGTTTTATAAATGGAAACATAAGAAAATGAATCTACATAGAAAATACCTTTTTCATGAGTGTATCCCTGATAAACATGTCAAGATTCATTTTTGATTATATATCAATATTTATCTTCCTTTGTTATTTAACATGGGTAAATATAGATTCTGTACATTATTTTTCGGAATGTGTATAAATCATAAAAATGCATGACCAAAACACATTTACAGTGTAACATAATAGTTTCAAAAAAAGGTACATATCTTTTAATTATATCTATTATAGAAGTAAAAAAATTATAAATTACATTTTCTATTAACAAGAAATAAAAAATAATTTTTCAAAAACAGAATATTTATTATCGTCAAATATAACATAAAAATGATTAATATATAATTGTGAAATAAAAATTGTTTTATGATTAAAAAATTTAATGTATATGACATTAAAATTTTTAAAAACATTAGAAATACATGCTTCACCAAATATATTAAAATATTATTTGTCTACATCTCTAATAGTGATATATACAATATCATATTTTTTATAAGAGATGATATTTGAAATGTCAGAAGTTATGTGTTAGGAACAACCAAATTCCATGTACCTTATTTCATTCATAAGACATCCACGAAATTTTAACAAAAAATTAAATTACATGACATTTTTGGTATCCATGCTACTTTGGGTCAAACTGTGTTAAAAAATGAATTTTTTGGTAAAGAATATATTATAAAAATTTATTGTATGTTAATAATGTAGATAAGTTATTATATATAAAATCATTTTTATAACCAGGATATTGTTTATATATTACATAACATTTATAGTCATAATTTCCTTATATACAACATTTAATATATATAATAGAAGAAAAAATTACAAAATAACATTGAACAAAAAGTAATCTTGTATATAATATGAATCTATTGATTATATAGAATAGTTATATATTTATTTGGTTTCATATTTTCCACCATTTATTAATTTTTTGTTTTCTATAAGAAAAAGTATATATCGTTCCATTGAAACATAAAATTTCTTTTATATGATAATCATTTTCCTTCTGAATAGACTCAAAATAATCATAGAGAGTAACTTGATAAAACTATTAAGAATATATTCTATCAATCTTATTAGAATTATTATTCTTCTTTTATTACATTATTTCCTAGAAAAAAACTCTTTTTTTCTTATGTTAATTCTCTTTATAATTAGTTACTACTAAAATAATTTTTAAAATTTTGTTTAAATTTTAATCATATAAATTATGAAATGTATAACCAAATATGTGATTATTATAATTTTTTTAGATTAATTTCATTCATTATTTGTATTTATTTTCATCATGTTTATTTTTTATGTCTCTTTCAAAATTAAATATTAATCAAATGAGTTATATTATCTTGTTCAACAACATCTAGCATGAATTGTACATTTCAATTATTTTTTTAATTTATTTATTATCCCATTTTTAAACAAATTTAGAAAATAATGTTTTTTAATTCCCTTCATTCTATCTTAATTATAAATTATTCCTTTTCATTTTTTGGTACTTTGTTATTATTTTTTAAATATTCTTTGGATCATTATTTGGTTGATTATGTATTATTTTTTTGTCTTCTTGAAATTATAAATACATATTAATATAATTTTTATTTATTATTTTTAATATAATTATGAAAAATATTTGAGATAGTTATTAATAATATTTATATTTGACTTGAAATAAATACCTTTATTATTTTATATCTCATTTTCCATAATATTCTTAAATTCAAGTTCATACTGAAGAAGTGATGTGATTTTAGAATCTAATGTGCATTCATTGATATTATGACATTCATCAATCATAACTTTATGATTATAAAACATAGTGGGTCTATATATTAGGACTACTTCAACATGTAAAGGGTTCTATAAGGGTTCTAAAATGGAATCCATTCCATTCAAAATTCCTTTTAATTATTAGAACATTTGATTGATATTTTCATCTTCACCCATGATGCCATCCTGGTAATCGGTTCGAATAATTTTTAGTTTTTATCAGATCAATGTGAATGATCTATGGTGAGAAACATTTAAAATATTCCTAAAATCAGTAATTTTCTTACTTATAGACACCTGGCTAAATAAAATTCTCATAATAGGCAAATAAAATACTCTAAAAAATTTTAAATTCTAATGACATAAAGAAGCATCATTTCAGTTAAGTGTGTCGTGTTTATATTATTGTTTCTTGCCAGGTTTTTCCATTATCTACCAATGTCTCATTGATTGCTGATTAACAGAAATATCTATTATGAATTTATTATAACCATATGCATTTACTTCAATTTTAGGTTATTTTGGAGGAAACCAGCCATCATTTAATATTATTCATTCCATCATATTGATGTTTTCTATATACATTGAGATCTAGGAAAACGTTATTAAAATAAAATAGAAAAAATAATACTATTTTATTCTAAAAATGTCTAACTCAGATGCCAATTTTTTGGTCGGATATATGATAAGAAATAGTCTTGAGGAAGGCATTAATGGAACAGAATAAAAAATTATTAATACAAATTAATTTTGTAATCTAATTATGAATGTTACGTAATATATTTAATTAGTCGAATAAAATAAAAGTAAAATTACAAGATGTTTTTATTGTATTTATGTTCAATGATGTCCTTCTATATTATTATACCTCTCTACATGGATAGAACTACATTGTGATAATTTTTTTTAATTTAAATCATTACCAAATTACAATATATATTTTCTAGTGGATTGATTTCAAAAATAATGAATACATTTGTTGGGAGTCACATCTCAATTACATCCTAGACTTTATATAAATTATTCAAAAAACTAAAGGATTCTAAAATTATAATTTTAAATTCACAAGATGAAAATAGAGAATGATTTTTTATGGAAAAAAATTAATGATAAGGTGATGTCTTGTGATAGATGGGAATACATGTTATATAGTAATGATAGAAGAATGAAAATGATAGAATAAAAATAATGCATTGGTATTCGTGCTTGGGGGATTTATCAGATTGATTGTCTCATTAATTCTCTAAAATAATTAATAGATGTTTTGGTTATGCACATGAAATATCATATATTATTAGTGAGTAATATTCAATACCAGAATAATTTAAAACAATTTATATAATCGAGAACCTAATAGTCTTCACACTGTATCACCTGAAAATATGAAATCTTTCATCGAAGAAGCATGTCATTAATAGTACATTACAGTCCCATGACATTATAGTAAGGTATTTCTCAAATTTTAAAAAAACACAACAATAATGAGATATATTTGAAAAATTAAAATTCAATGAATGATAAAATTGAATTATCGAAATGAGAGAGAAAAGAGACAGATCATCTTTGTATAATAATAACTCAACTCAAATCATGTATTCAAAAAATTATTTATTAATTAAAAATGTTTAAAATAACTATTAAATAATTTAAATTGTCTTTGTAAAAATAGTTCAATTAATGATGGCATGACAATTAGAAGATGGAATTAGAATTATAAAATTAATAACAAAATCCATTTAAAAGAAGAAGTAAACATGTTGGGATTTTTTGAAATTAATTACACTATATTATAAATATTAAAACACATTAAAATGAGTTTCATATAAGAAAATAATAATTTATATATAATAATATTGAATGAAATATCAAAAAATATCAAAAATTAATTTTCACATGAAATCTTTATGTTTTATGTGTGAAATTAAAAGAATTTATCATCTTCATAACAAATTTTTTAATTAATAAAAAAACATCCAATATGATCAAAATTGTTAATATGAATATATAAACTCATTAGAAACTTTTTAATATTTAAGAGCTTTTTTTGGGTTCTCACATATGGATTTATCAGTATGTTACTCAGTACCTGACACATAAGATGTTCATATAGGAGTATATATGTACTTTATTCCCATAAAAAATCAATGTAAATGAATAATTCAATTAAATATATTTAATGGATTCAAATATATGATTGTATTAATTCTATAAAGTGATTATATTGTCTATTTTTAAACCTAAATGAATAATTATATTTCATATAATTCAATATTAACTTTAATTGGACCTCTATATCTGAGTTTATATTTATAAATTAGTAGAAACATAGTTTTTGGAATTTTATATAATTCAGAGTAAAAACATATAATAAGGTCTATAATAATTTTAGACAAAATATAGTTAAATTAAAATTTTTATTTGTTACATTCAAATCTAGATAATCATCATATCATTTAAAAGGGACTTACTAAATTTAGAGTAATATATATCATTATATTATCAATACAATATAGGAAAATAGAAGAAAAATACAATGTGGTTCATGAATAAATTATGTAGATATCTATTTTTCTAATTGGTGTATGGTAAAATGGTTATGTGGGATAACTGAAAATCAATTACCAATGATATTTTATTTTACAAAATAACTTCTTTAGTCTTATAAGACAACATTAAACCTAAAAAAATTGTTTTGAAAATTCAAATAATAAAACATAAATATTTTTTAAGTAATAAGATATTATGATATGATCAATGTAAAAAATAATTTAATCAATAAAACATTCAATTTTTTAAAGAATTTACCTGAAATTTAACATAAAAACATATTTTTAATTGTCAATATGTGAAGTGGTTCAAGGAACTATTGAACAAGTATGAGTATTACCTCGATCTACACATGTTTTTATTTATACTGTTCAAAATTATTTATTTCTTAATTTTTATATATTTATAACATGAATATGATGAAATAAAAATAATTCTTCAAATAATAATTTATAAATTTCTATCTAAATATTTTTTGAAAGAATTTAACTTTGACATAAATACTGAATTTTTTTTATTTTGTCAAGACCATATGATTTATAAAATTTTCAAGATATAAATGATATAAGAAATACCCAAATCTATTTAAATAATTCTAATGTATTTAATGTTAAGAATAATTTATTAATAATTACTGAATTATAATTTCTAATTTAATATTTTATATATTAAATCCTTATAAATATATATTTACATTGTTGTTTTTTATTCTTAACTAAAACATATTTCAAAGATATTGTTTAGATTTAAATGGAAATAAGTTTCATTGTAACTATATTTTTATCCATTTGCAGGAAAATAATAATGCAATAATATATGGTTATATTCATTTTATAAAACCCTAACATATATAATATATAATATAAAAGAATACCTCTGATGTGGTTATATAAACATCCCATATAGACCAAAATCTCCACATTTACTAAAAACTTGACCTTTCTAATTATAAAAAAATCAATATCTAAAATTCCATACACAATCCATAATTCATCACCTTATCCAATTTACTATTATATGATGGTATTACATATAATACAATGGTGTCGATAGAAATATAATGGTGAGGGTTTTCGAACACTTTTCATTATCCATTTATTATTATATTATCATATAGATATATTGATAACTATTTTATTTTTATTAAATATTTTTATTCCCTTGTTTCGAACATTATTTTGGTTAATTATTGTTGATATATAAACCTTATATCACATTGACCCCATTACCACATGCTTTTATTAAGTAAAAATATTGGTTTTGAAAACTATATATGGTGCTTTTTATATTATTTTCTATCCATTTTATAATATATATAATCAAAAAAATTTACATCAAAATAATATTTTATATAAATAATTTTTCTCATTAAACTAGTGTAGTGTTTTCTTTATTAAAACATACTTTTGTGAATAAATTGTTTACAATAGTGGTTTTAATCAACCAAAGTGAATTATGATAATACATTCTTAGTTATGACATTGTTATATATTATAGAAAATTATTAGCATAATTTAATATAAAATTAATAATAAAATAATATCCCATTTATGATTTTAATATATTAATACATCTTTTAAATTAATGACTTTAACATTGAAAAAACCAAGAAGTCTAAAAAACGTTTTCCATGGAAGATAATATAATTTGAAACAGTGTGTCAAGCTATTGAATTACCAAAATTATAGAACAATAATATCAAAATATATTAGTAATTACTATTGTTAAGGAACCATTTTTGAGTGATTTTTTATTATCTCTTTGTTATTGTAGTGATATTGGAACTATTAACTTAAGGAGCACATAATAGAAAACTAATGCTACAATGATAAATTAGTTGATAAATAAATCAATGATTGTGAGTTAAAAGAGTAATAATAATGATATAACCATTCAAACACTTCAAAATATGATAAGTCATAAATACAATTTTACTATTAATAACATTATAAAATGGTAAAAAATTTGAGTTTTTAGGTGAAGGTTTCATTTTAAATATATATTGTTATCAATTATTGGGAAATTATAACTCTTCTAGGTCTAATATTAAATCTCATTAATTTAAAAAAATTATACTATATTTTTTTATAAATTCATAGACTCATTTACCAATTTTTTAATTCATTGTTCATTCTATATAATGATCGTAAGGGTAATTTTTTAATCATTCTCACTCTATCATGATTATATTCCCCATCAGAATCCATCAATATTTTAGTATATATCATTTTCATAATTTATTATTGTATTTATTCTATACCTATTACACTAAATATAATTTTCTATTAAATTTTAATTATCATTTTACAATTTATATAATACGAAATATAATACTCATCCAAATTGATTGAGGTTTTCATATTATATTAGTCAATTTAATTTATAGTTAAATATTTTCAATTGTCTAGAAATGTTATTTAAATAAATATGAAATTTATTACCAGCATAAATTTATTATGTATTGTATTTTCTAATCATCACTTTCATATGTTGAATTTATTGGATATATTAAGTGTCTGGTTTTTTCATACAATTATATGTATTATTAAGGAATAGGTAGGTATCATAATAAAACATATTTTGGTAATTGTGTGTATATCATCACTTTTTTTCATGATGTGTTGATTAAGGTCTTGGAAATATTATTATGATGTTTTCACTATGCATTCTATCATTATGTGATTCATTATTTTTATCTATTTCAATAAACATATCTATCAAAATGGATATGGTGGTTTTTAATCTATTATATGAAATATATTTGTTTTTTATTATCATCATATTTTGTATATCATTGTGATTTTTTAATTGGTACAAACTTTATGATATACCTTTCTAAGAATCTGATCAAACATCTTATTTTGATTCCTTATTCAAAAAATATTTTTTTTAAGGATATACGTGATATATGTATGCATAATGTAGGAATGATATCATCTTATATTACATTACAGAAAAATTTTATGTTCCCATGTAATTTAGAAATTAAAAAATATATATATATATTATCTTGTGAGATCTAATTATATAATTTTTAAAGTATGAAATGTAATAAATGATTTCTGACTCACGGTAGATATATTAAGGGGTTTTATAACATAGTTGCGTGATATATAATATCTATTGACTAATAATATTGTATTTTGGTGACTAATCACTTTCGAAACATGTGTATATTAATATATTCATTTAAGAGATTTCTTATAATTCAAAAATAAGTAACAATCCAATGAATGAAGAGAAATTAATATTTGAAGGCCCAAATAGATTTGTGTCCTCTCTAAATTCGTCTAAGAATAATGTTAAACAAGATTTCCTTCCCCAAACCACAATATTAAATAAATAAAACATAGGAATTCATATAGTCTATCTGGAATGTGTAATGATCATGAAATTAACTTATTCAATATATTTTTAAAAGTAGATGCATCTTTTGAAGAATCCCATTATGAAAAATAAAGGTATGATATTTTATCATACCCCATTAATACTAATACTACCTTTCATTGAAGTTGTTAAAACAATGATTTCATATTTACATATTCAATTAAACCATTGAATTTTGGTAAATAAATGAATATCTGAAGAATAATAAACAATGAATATGAACATCTTTCATTACCCACATGGAATTATTCAGACTTAATGAATAAGGATCCCTTTCTAAAGACTTTTATCTAAATAGTGATAATGTGCTTACTACATGCAATGAAAATTATCTATAATTAAATACATCATACAATTTTTTATTTTCGTGAAGAAGAGAATTTATATTCCCCTCTTAAATCTGAATAATTAATTTCCCCCAAAACTATTTAACAAAAACACCTAACATTCGATATAAAAGAAGATTAAAATGCAATACTAATTAGTTAAGAAATGAAACATGATGGTTATGTTAGTTACACTACATTCTGAAAAATAATTTGATATTTATCCACATTTATTTATGATAAACTATTTGTATATAATCCCCATTTATTCATTCAACACAATAGTAAACCAAATAACCCCCTCGGTTATATACTCTCCTTGAGAAAGATGAATACCTATCAAAAATACATTTTTCAACTAAAGAGGTTGAAATTCTAAATTGTAAATTTTACAAATATGTTTTGTACCATTCAATACCCTATGTTTTTATCCCATTATATCCCTATTGAGAAAATAATTTAAAAATGATTGTATGCCTCGATCTTAGTAACCTTGGCCAAAATTTTCCCAATATAAATTTCCAAGTACAAATCAATGAATTGGTGATTTGTGAAATCACGTATTTAAAATCCTACTTATTTATTGATAAGTATAAAACATATTAAAAATTTAATGACCACTATATATTATAAAGAGTCTAATTTTAGATAATACTTAGGGAGTATTTTGAAAGATGATTCCCTTAAATTTTTGAAATTTTATTGTCCTCAAAATCTATTTTTATATGATTTTATAAACCTGCTTTATGGGTGAGTGGGAACCAGAACAAAAGGTTCAAAATTCAAAACATTTCACTACACCCGAGAAGATCATGAACAGATTCAACCACATCCGCCAAGGTCAGGTTTCCTACTACCCAAATCATGATTACCCATGTCATCGTCATAATCCATCACCACTATCAACGTCGTCATTCAACCACCGTACCACCGGAGAACATTGGAGCCCATCGAAGCCACCGAAAACCATTGCACCACCTCGTCTTCATTCTCCAATGAAGCAGTTCCAAACCAAAAAAGATCACCAGCCATCAACCATCATCGTCTCCATCCATCACCACAACCATCACACAACACCACTTCCATCTCATCGTCATCAGCACTGACATCGACTCCATCGACGTCCAAAACACCATAGAATATTACTGTCATCCTCCATCACCATTTTAGTCCAAAACACCACACAAGAGCACCATATGCCATCGAAATCAGTCGTAGTCATGACACATCCCCGTCGTGAACAAACTGATGGCTGAAGAAA
The DNA here is from genome assembly GCA_963277665.1 of Viscum album. Lineage (NCBI taxonomy): Eukaryota > Viridiplantae > Streptophyta > Magnoliopsida > Santalales > Viscaceae > Viscum > Viscum album. The sequence continues at coordinate 385,865,511 of OY728141.1, read as the reverse complement.
ACAAGAACCAAAATAACCCAAAAACGCAACACGAAACCATCACTTAACAACTAATAGATGAACCCAACCATTGAAATTTTAATGTTACATGTCTAACTATAATTCAAATTATATTTAGTCACATACATTATGTTATAGTATGCTTCTATGAAAATGATAATTTTTTCATGTCTTTTTATATAATCGATAATATTTCTTATATTGAGAAGGTTTTTTAAAATGTATTGTTATATAACAGAAATAGGATTCCATTATTTGGAACATTTTTACTGGCTTATGGGAAATTGAATTATTTTGTTTTTATCAAAATGGAATTGAGGTTGGATTTTGGAATATTGTGGATATTAATTAAATCCCCCTTCCTCAAAATCATTTAGAATTAAGATTATTAAAAGTATAACTCACCTTTACTAGACATGATATTAAAAAACAAGATTCATAATGATTACCCCTCACTAAGTAGTTGAAAAATTGTGATTCATATGAATGAAAAGGACATTTTCATATTATCATTTATATTCCAATATAATATATTCCACATACTTCTAGGTTAATTAATAATGTTTAGATAAATACAATTATCAATTATTCTGATACATTAGATTGATTGGTCTGGATACTTCTCAACTCAATGAATAACATTGGTAATGAAAATTTACATTTTTATCTTATTTGGAAAATGATGGAAGATGAGATATAATATATAATATTTTATAAGAATTTTCTAACCCTTTGTGATTGAGTAAGAAATATTAAGTAACTATTTATAACCTCACATTGTGTATATCATTTTCAAAATACATCCCACACATCCTCAATATACAAATGTGTACTATGTAATTATAAATATGGGTTTATATGAGAACACCATTCCCAATTCAATTAACATTCAATTAAAATCAACCAATTTTATATCCATAAAATATCCCAAACCAAAGAAAATTGACATTGAATTTTATTTTGGAAGCCCTATTGGAATGTGGATAGGGGATCCTATATGTGACAGAGTATTTTTATGACACCTTTATAAATTTATACAAAACTAAATCATATTATACACTTCTATAATTTTTGAGGGTTTCATTGATAATTATGTGGAAAAGAGGCCTTCATTAAAGGCTTGTATTCGTCAAAAAATTTATAATCATCCAATTTAATGTCAAAATTAATTAAAAAATAATGATTAAATAGACAAAAATAAATCATTCTAAAAAGATGGGGTTGATGATTCTATTCAGCCACATAGAATATTTTGGGATGTAGCTTGCCTCTATGTCTGCTATATTATTCCTCAAACACAAGTAATATGATAATGAAAAAACCTTATAAAATGATATGTCTAATTATTCCAACCTAAATTGTAATAAAATTATTAATAAAATTTCAAATGGAATATTTGTTATTTATCAAATTATGAAAATATATGTGTCATATGATTATTTTGTGTACACTAATAATGAAAAGTAATTATATTTAAATGACTATATAGAAGTTAGTTCATAAAATTTATATATTAATATCTAAAAAATTAATTTTGATCAATGAGTGTTTTGAGAAGGAGAAATGATTACAACGGGGGATAAATATTATCCTTTTATAGACCAAACCATATGGAAAACATTCATTAATGAATATTTGAGGTGGTCCTTCTAATATTTAATGACGGATTTGAGACCATTAGAATTATGAATGGTTATGGTGGATAATGTGGTGTATATAAAATAATTTTTTATTTTAATAAACACATAAAGATACTTGAATAAATATGGACCTCACTTATTCCCTATTTCATATAATTTATAATTAATTGTGATTTGAGTATGATGAATTCCGAATTCATTCATTAAAAAAAATTGTTGTAAAAAACAAAAAGATACTCATTTATATACAATATAAGGAATATAATTAAAGGTTCGTTGCCCATTATGATCATTAATAATTTCATGTTCATTAGTATTTAAATTTATTTTTTTTAAATATGAGAAACATCTTCCTTTAATCAATAATAAAACAAAATGAATTATCAATAGTGTGAAACCTATTATCATTAGAAGATTCTGAGCTCCTTATATAATCCTCTATGAAAAAAGGAATGATTTATTGTTAATTTTACATATTTAATCTAGATTTTAAATATATTATAAAATTTAATTACTCTATACAAGAAATATGTGGATAAATACATAAAGATAAAGGTCATAGAAAAGACATTATCAACTATATAAATAAATATTTTAGAAAATTATTTAGTCCTAGATAAATTTACTCCCCAACATATTATATGAAATCCCATGAACTATACATAACCCTCTATAAGAAATCCATAATTCATTTTATTAATTGTATAATATATTACATCATATAGATATTAAATTTTCACCACTTTGAATACCCATTTTTAAAAAGATTAATCAGGATAAGAATTAAAAAATTCAGATCGAAGATTTTGAGAATATTAATTAAAATTATCATCAAGGGTAAAAAATTTGAGGGTTGGACAAAGACTCTTATCCTGAAAACTTTGTAAATTGGTTAACAAATTTTTTTTATAAGTAAAAATATTATTTTCCTTATTGACACTAATTCAACCAGGATTGAAAAGGCCATATAAAAAAGTAAAATGTTATCGAATATACAGGATACATAAGGTATAAATGAATTAAGTGTAATATGAAATCACCATACATGTGGAGGATAACATTCCTCCCCCTAGAAGCTATATATGATGAGAAATAATTTTTCTAATGATTAATGATGAATACAAAAAGATTCTTTGAACATAAACATATATTATAGTGCATATATTATACATTATGACTCTACACTACATCATATAGTATATATTCTAACTACGTGACCTTAATCTAAATGGTGATATGTTATTGTAGCATGTATTGAAACTACAAATACTTTTTTCTATCATATATGACTATATACTACGTTGTGTGCTCCATCTTATAATTACCTAAACAACTTGGTGTGGTCATATATATATATATATATCAAAAAAAATTGAATATTTATACACAAGTTCATGATCTATATAAGAGCTTCCCTTCCTTAAAAAAATAACTATTATATAGTTTACCGAACCTATTGAAAAAATAACACTTATGTAGAAATGTGCATAGTTTAATTCATTTTGTCACATTAAATGTGATGGAGTCATGACATATATTTCTATGCTAAATTAATCAATCCCACAGAATTACATACCTTGATATTCAACCCCACAATCCATTTTTGAATTATTATATACACAATAAAATAGAATTTCTACCATGGAGTATGATAATATTTATTTAATTCAGGGTTCCCTCTCCATTCCAATATAAATACATGATTATAACTTTTATAACTATAGTATTCTGGTTCATGTTGTCACATGATACATAGTGACATTTGGATTTCCTTTCATATGCTTTCTTATAATATGAAAACATAACTCTACACATTGATTCTAGGATATCATTTCCATAGGTCAATGACAACATTTCCTTCATTATTAGTGCTAAAATTTCCCACATTTTACATTTCATGAATTATGTGTGACTTGATTTGTGTTATCATATGATTTGTAATGATGCATGGGACTTCAATTTTAGGACTAATAATAATTTTTTATCCACAACATACATTTATTATTTCAAACTAATTTTTTTATATTACTATTAAACCATTTTCTATTTATTTTCACTTTCTCAACACCAAGATACACAAGTAAATTTGTACATAGTTTCCCAGTCCAATATTTTATGAATGGATTAAAATTAATAACTTCTTTATAAAATTGAAAACTATCAATTCTAAAATCATACTTAATTTACTGAGTGTTTGGAATATAATAAATAATCATGGTGGATTAGTAATTTGTGTATATGAAAAATGGGGATATCAATTGGAATAGATATTTCTATTCCAAGAAATATATTCTACTTATATGTATCCATCGGTATACATATATCAAGTTAATGAGATCCCAAAACTCTATATTCTTTTTATCATATTATAATATAAATCGTTATTCAAACACATTCTATATTAATCATAAGAATATTTTTCGAACAATAAGACTACCTACATGTCATTAATATTTGGTCAGTGGTTTCACTAGCTAATCCACATTACTTTCACCAAACAAAATTATAAAATTAATTTTGTATTTACATCAATAAATATTTCTATGTTGGTATCACTAAAAATTTTCAGACATTTCAAACCATATTATGAGTATAAAAATATAATTATAAATTAAAAACAAATTTATATTAAAATTTACTATTCTTTATTAATTAATAATAAAATTATTCATCATTGATGTCCTATCAACATCATTCTCATCGGTGGCAGAACATTTCTATACAAAACCTAACTTGATATCAAATGATCATAAAATGTATAAAATATTAATTAGTTATATAAAACATTTAAAACCAAATATATCTCTCTTATGATATAATAATTATTTTTTCATATGAGTTAGATTCCGAATTTTTGTTTTTTTTATTCCATGTTCATTGAAGAATCCATTTTTTATGTATGTATAGAAAATCTATAAAAACATTTTTGTCAAAATTGTATGTCCATTTGAATCAAGATCATTTTTTGGTATAAGTATTATAACAATAATCATTATACATGTGATATTGTCCAAAAAATAAGATCATAAACTACATGGATGATATCTAAAAAATATATTTCAATTGTCAATGTTGGGATTATTTTTTAATTCATATCATTTTCACCCTATTTTAAGTATAGATAACTTTATATGGTATGATATTCCATACCCTAAATGGAAATCTACCCATTAGATAAATTCATAAAACCAGAATCTCATGAAAAAAAAATTCTGTAAATTTTCATCTATTGAGTACCTCAGCCAATTGGAAAAGGTATTTTTTATAACATGAAATTTGAAAAGTAAAAAATGTAGCATCTTATTATAATAATTTTCATAAAAATAATTACCTTTAACTAGGATCTCTCCTAAATAAGTGAGATTCACCATAACTTAGATGTTTACAAGGTCATATGCAACCACATTGGCATCCCAAACAACAAATGCAACAATGAAGTTGAAGATCATAAGAGTATTCATGAATTCAATTCATTCAGCTATAAGACTCCATGAGATCTGAAAAACAATATTCCAAATAGCATGCCCAATAGTTGAAGAGCCACATTCCAACAAAATATTGTCTCATAATATAATTTTTTTTCTAATGAGATAGCATGGATGATTCCAATAATCTCTACTTCCAGATAAGTAGTTACAACATAGAATCCATAAAAAATTCCCATGAAATAATACTTATAGTTCTAAAAAATAAAACCACACCTCGATGGCCATTGGATTAATTTAGTGCCCCCATCTATGTAAAAATTAATCCAATGAAGGGAGGGAACTAGAAATCCTTAATTTAACCAATAATAGTTATGAAATTCCATGGAACATTCAGTTTTATCAAAATGGTGATGTCCTGTAAACAATTCTGACAATGTCCCATCTGTACCACACATTTGTCCTTAATATCAGTGGAGATCTACTGTAAAAAAATATTTAAATAGAAATCCTTTCAATCAGGTATAATTTCACTATGACTCTACTGAATGTAGTGAAATCATTCCTCAACAATAATACTGAGAAGATAGTATACCTGGGCAGATTTTTGTATATATGAAAAACAACCAAGAAGGTCCTGGAAACCTGAACACTGAAGACCATGAAATTGGAAGACATGAAATACCACTTTATTAATAGTTGACCCATATGAAAAACTGAGACAGAAAGGCTCCAATACTCTATTTGTGGGTGACATAGGACACATCGAGAGAAAAAGGAAAACCATAACATAAATATTATATTATTAGTGGGAACTCTATCATGAACATGTATCCAGATTAATGTTAACAAAGAGAGTCTTATCCAATCCATGTTAAAAATAGATATCCAATTGAATCCAATATTTTACCCCTTGTTTCATGATTATGAATGAGTAAACTATTGAGATATCCATTTATAGATATCTCCCAGACCAAAAAATATAGATAATAAACATAGTCAATATTATCAACAATTACCTTAATATTATATTCAAAAATAGGGTGTGGAATTAAGAAATAATTAAAATAAATCTATGAAACAACACTATAATGAAGGGGCTGAAAATTATCAAAGAGGAAAAAACCTATCTAGTTATCAAGACAAAACATAGTAATATAACTCTTATTCACAATCAATATTGAGCATGTCATGATACTCAGAAAGAAGTTCTGATTTCTAGCCAAATTGAAGAATCAAGGAAAGAGTAACATCCCAATTTTAGTTTATTAGAAAAATTATCATTAAAAAACTATTAAGAATATTATTTTGTATGAAAGAGGGTCTTGGTGAGTATATCGTTAAGAGAATCATTGAAAATCTAAATATTCTTAATACACATGACACCATTGGATAAGGAAATATAGCCAAACTTCCATGGAATAATAATCATCTTATTTTGTAAATATATATATTCTAAATGATGTTCTTGATGCACACATTTAATATTTTTATAAATGCCTTCATTAATTTATATACCATGAATTAATATATCAATTTCAAGATAATAAGATCCATTTTAGAACTAATCCATGCCGGTCACGACATGTCCCCCGGGGCCTGTGCTGTGACTACCCAAAGACCACCTTTCATAAGCTAGGGCCGACCGACTAGCACCCAAAAGGCATATCCCAATAACGGGAAGGAATTTCCCTTTTAACCTGTATAGACACAAAGTATAAGAACACAACAAGAAGAAACCACATAGTAAACTACAGCTGTAAAAGTGTGCTAAATGTAAAGGGGTCGGAATACGAGACCAACTATAAAGTACAAGTTAAACTAGAATGCCAAAAATAATGCTAAAAAGCGAAATGCAGCTCTTGGATCGTCCACGGTAGATCCCACATGAAGGGTAGGTATTGCTCACGATCAGTAGTCCCTGTGTCACACTGTATAAAATGGTCTACCTCTGAGAACTATCTTGTACTGGCTCTCTCAACCTCGATCACTGATGTTTGTCGTCTGCACAAGACACAACAAGGTGTGGGCGAAGCCCGTGCATGGGTGAGTATAATGATACTCAATAGGGACCCCGAGACCCCCTTAGGTATCCTAGATTTCTACAAAGAAAATACAACAAATCAATACATAAATATCAAGTAAGAAGCAAGAGAAATCAACTCTAATTAGGTATATGACTATACATATACCTATGTTATCAAGTCATAATCATTTCATAAATGAGGGAAGAATACCATAATGTTTGAAGCACCACACAGGTAACACTACGAAGACATCACCATGAAGGTAGAAGTACCACATAGGTTACACCACAAAGATATAAGTACCACAGAGGTAACACCACGAAGATAGAATACAACACAGGTAACACCACGAAGATAGAAGTACCACACAGGTAACACCACTTGAATAAAAGGCTCAGCTCATAATCAAGTATAAAATAAGTACAGAAGTACATATGATTAACCATAAGCTAGATCATCTTATTCTATAATGAATCACTAATACTAACTCACACAGGATCAATAGGTAACTAACCCCCTCTAACACTCAAAGGATATGGCCCACACAAGATGGGTATGTGCTGACCCACACTAGATCGCTAATCACTGACCCCATAGGATTGATAGGTATCTAACCACTGATGACCCACATAGGATCTGACCCAGATATGAATGGTATGCACTAACCCACACAAAATAGCTGAGCTCTGACCCACACAGGATCAATGTTCTTCATTCACGTTACAGCCTGCCACAAGATTCCTCGACACCTGGTGCACTCGAGATTCATAGAATCATCACCTAGAAATATCAGTCATAACTCGACCGCTACTAAACTCCACAAAGGTGTATCCAAAGGACTGCCATGTCATATGGGTTGAAACACAACAAAGGGTGCGTCAGTCGGACGCTCAATCTATGAGTTATAAGTGTTTTGGTTCTAAGGGCCCGATTGGATTTGGGTTCAATCCAATATGGTCAAACTTCAACTTTCTCTAATTATCATGTGGACTATACCAATTAGACAATCTAATTCCATGGACCCCAATATCATAGACGGTTCGTTAAACGGAAGTCCGGTTCTCATGATATTACCCTTTTAATATTTCTAGGTCCGGTCCGACTTGGCCTGACCCTGTCTAGGTCGACCCAACCAGGTTTGAGTCAACACGGCCTGACTAGGTGGTCTGTGGTGGACTTGAACTATTAGTTCGTGGTCTAGACCTGCCCATGAGGGGGAGGCCCAACCCGCAAGGGGGCGCAGCCTGCTGGGCGGGCAGCCTGGCTGCATTGAAGCGCGGCCCGCTAGGGGCTCGAGTTAGATGGCATGGGGGAGAAGCTCCTCTAGAATTATGGAACGGCTCAGAGACTGTCTGGCTCCTCCATGGATGTGGTGCCACATGGCGCTGCCAGGTAGCTTACAGGACCTGCTGGAGTGGGTCCTGCCTTTCATCACAGCCGATCGGTGTGTCTTCTGCCATCTCTAGCGGCGCGCGATGGCGAGCTGCTCTTTCCCCCATCGTTGTTCGGTGTGCCGGCCTCTTTCCTTTGGTGTGATGCAGCTGAAGATCCATGGCCCGAGTCCTCTAGAGGCACACTAGACATTTCACCTTCTCCTTCTACAACTTTCCAATTTTTCAGACACCTCCTCCAACTCTCATGACTGACAAGTTGTGGCTGGTTCCTCCAATGTTGCGGGTGTGCCACCTCCTTCCTCATGGCTGTCCAGTTTAAGCCGCTGCCTGGTTCCCTACCGGCGACGGTACCGCCATACCGGTGGCCTTCAATAGAGAACATAAAGGGGTTGCAAGGTAACGGAGGGTCCAGGCCAGGTTCTTTATCCTCACACCCTCCACGTTAACATTTAAGGGCGGTAAGGATAAATAAAAAACAAACTATTGGAAATTAAAACAAGTTAAAAACCTACCTCAAGAATGATGGAGAAATTCTTGTGGTTTTTGGAGTGGATCAGTGTTATTATTCCCCTGAAACTAGTCACCAATTATTTCTCTCAATCATCGATCTCCGGTTTGGGGTTTTGGTGTCACTCGTTACCTCCCACTGAAACCGGCTCCGTCCTCCAGAGGTTTGGCATGTCGGACCTTTGGCAGCACATCTTTTCTTGTAAAAACAGGGTCGATATCCCTCCCCAAACTCTATATAAATATAAGAGGTGTAGGTTAAGTAACGATGTTGTTAATTAATGGTGGCTTATTAATTATAATGCTTCCTAATTACCTAGCATTGTTGATACTTAGAATGAAGGTTCAATCTATTTAATGGCTTGACACATCACTGGCGCCATATTCTGCCTATCCGTTGGAGGATAATATTGAAAATAAATAATTAAATTATTTAATTTAATTTATTTTAAAATGTCACTAAACATAACTATTTTTCTAGACCTACTACGGTCAAAGTAAAGTATCCCTTAAAGCAATCTTAGAGCTGCTAATTCAACAGTTCCCTCGTAATTATATTCTGAGCATTGGTTTGAATGTTAAAAAATGCCGCTTGGGCATTTACTGAACGTACCATAAAATGACATTCAAAAATTAATTCCAAGCACACCAGGCCTCAGAATCATGTTCCATCAATTTTCAAATACTCATAATAATTCTATATAATTATAAAATTTATATGAAAAAATATGGGTCTTTAATTTCTCCCCACCATATGGAATTTCATCCATGAAAGCCACAATAAAGACTAATGAAAAAATGGGGATACTGAGAATAAATCTGATTGTCCTACTCCCAATGTTTCTCCTAGAGGTTCCCATGCTTCCAGTGAACGTGCACTAGAAGTATCAACGTCACACAAAGGACCTGCTCTTGTCGATCCTCCAGTTCCACTAAAACCTCCATAAATGTCGCCCCATCATCAAATTCCAACATTCCATGGTCGATGATGTGATATGGGTCATGCACGTATCTCATCAGATGGGATACATGGAAGATTTCGTGCACCCTCTCCAACTACGAAGGAATTTACAAGTGGTTTTCTACCTTGCCTATACTCCAAAGTATCAGAAATGATTCGATAAACCTCGGTGATAACTTTCCGCCTGAACCAAATATCTGTAGTCCATGTCGAGGGGAGACTCTCGAGAATATGTGGTCTACCACATGGAACTCTAGATGTCTTCATCTCCTATCATCATAAGACTTATTCTTTCTTTGTACAGTCTTCATCGGCACATGGACGTTCTACACCTTCTCAATGGCAGCTCATACCATCTTTGGACCCATAAGTTCTGAATCCCCTAGGTTTGTCCAATATATATGTGAAATACATGGGAAATAATATAGGGCCTCTAATGGTATTATACTAATGGTTTAGTGATAACTATTATTGTATGTGAACTCAACCGAGGTTAAGTGATCCTTCTAACTGTGGCCAAAATCTAGGATGCATGCACGTAGCATGTCCTCCGGTGTCTGTATGGTCTATTCTGTCTGACTATTCATATGAGGATGAAAGGTGGTGCTCAAATGTAGTTGAGTCCCAAATTCCTCTTACAACCCCTTCCACATCCGTGAAGTAAAATGTGTGTCATGATCAGAGAAGATCATCAATGGAACCCCATGGAGTCGCACATTCTTCTGTACAAAGAGGTGTCCAAAACCCTCTACAGTTCCCTCCTCTCAAATAGGTAGGAAGTTGGCCGATTTGGTGAGTCAGTCATTGATCACCCAAATAGAATCACGTGCCTTAGACATATGTGGAATCCTTGTCATAAATTCCATGGAGGTTTCATCCCACATCCGTTCGACCACCTCTAGTAGTTATGCTAAGGCTACAAAAACCTGATGCTCGACCTTCATTTTCTGACAAATGAGGAATCAAGAAACAAACTATTCCACTACTTTCATCATCTATGGCCACTGGTAATGATGTAAGAGGACTAAGTAAATCATTTCCACACCATTATGTACCACCTGAGGTGATATATAGAACACCCTCAACACCTACTGACGTATCACCACTTGTACCATTCTTTATCCTCTGAAGAGGATGACGTGATTCCCACCTTCAGAATATCCATCATGTGCCTATATTGAGGATATATGAGCACATAAAGCCTCACAGTCAATATCCTCAAGATACGCCTCCATAAACCACTGAAGGAGTGGGGGAGTGACTGTCATAGACTGGAGGTAAGCTGCTCCATCTCTATCCACGAAGGTATGTTTGGAAGACCACAATATATCGATCAAGGTAAGGCTGGAAGATCATGTTAATGAGTCCCATGAGCACTGTTGGGGAATTTTTCACTCCAAATGGCATAAACAAGAACTCATAGAGGCCATACCATAATTTTAAGGCCTTATTCTACACATTCTCATCTCGTCACCTAAGATGATGATACTCTGATCTGAGGTCGATCTTCAAAAACAAAATCGATCCCTTCAGCTAATCAAACTGATCATCCATCCTCGATTGTGGTCACCTGATTCAGGCATCGATAGTCTAGATAGAGTCTCAATCTTCTATATTCCTTTTTGGAGAACTAAATCATGGTTGTCCAGGGAGAAATGCTGGTCTTTATGAAACCCTTTCACTACACATCCTTCAACTGTACCCACAACACTTGAAGCTCAATGGGATCCATCCAATATTATGGTGTAGATATAGTTGTCATCCCGGGGTATTGGCGGATGATAAATTCTACCTCTTTGTATGGTGGTGGTCTTGGAACATCATCATGAAGGACATTGGCATACTAGTCCACCACTATAGGAGAGATCAGACTCTCAACATCTACTATTATAAGGATAAGGCTAGAAAACTGATGTCTGATTGGCTAAACCCTACTCCAGGTATGTCCATCCGATGCTGAGAGTGATCCATTCATGCCAGTGAAGAAAAACATGGTCCCATATGTGCGGACACACTGCACATTGTGCCTAATATAGTAAATATGGGCATGGACTGTGGATAACCAATCCATAACCAAGACGACGTAGTAAGGTCTCGACGCCGCTACTAGAAGATCCCAAATAAAGCTCTCACATCATATAGTAAGCTCACACTGTCGACAACAGTGTGTAATTGTTGAATCACCACCCATAGAAGTCTCTAGACATAAAAATAGACCCAACGACTTCAACAGATTCTCCGAGCTCCAAAAGAGGGTGTACCACCTATAGGTTTTACGACTCAGCTGCATGGAACTGAGCTCGTCCTTATCAACTCGCCCTCTATGGTTAGGGTGGACCACCTGTAGGTGGAGGCGATAGAACCTTGAATCGCCGCCTACTACCTACTGCACGACCAACTCCTCTGCCACATACGCCTGCTACCTGCAGACCTCCTTGATCAAATCGCTGCCTCTACCTCAATAGTCCCTTGACTATCTATTGGTTGTCCAAATGGCATGACGGGAAGTCGCGAGCCAGGTAACTTTTCCCACCAGAGATGTAGAACTTCTTGCTCTTCAACTGTCTTCCTCTGTCTCGTGAGCCCTGCACCACTGACCCTATATCCTGAGGTCATCCACCTGAAGTTATGGCCCACTTGGGCTCCTTCATCATCTACCTACTTCTTGCTACATATGACTCTGCTACCTAATGACCAGTGGTGGCTCTCTCTGTCGGTGCCTACTCAACTATGAAGATATCCACCAAAATAATTCACTCAAGCACCCCATCCTGCATCTAAATGTTGAGCGATATCATAAATTCTCTGATCTTTCATCGAATACACTTCTCAAAGGTCTGGGCTCAGAAGAAAGGGTCCCTTTCCATGTTGGTGTAGTAGCGGGATACATTAGTGAACCCCGCTGAGTACCGTTCCACAGTCATGCTTCCCTACACTAAGTGCAACGACTCTTGTATACACACTGATCATAATGTCTTTGGGAATAACTCTTCCCCTGAAAAGGCACTCAATGTCCACCCAGATTTGGGTCACCTTGTTGTGTATCTTGATCATCATGCTCCACCATCTTCCTGCCGATTTTTAGAAAATACTGGCTTCTAGTATCACCATAAGGTCAGCTAGTTTCCCAACCAGGTGAAAAAATCTGAGTACATCCTCCAGCCAGTCCTCATCCACCTATAGATCTGTCTTGCCTCGAAGCCTAGTATGCCTCTTCCACAAAATCTCATGAAATGCGCTCAGTCGGCATGCTCCTTCTGCTAGTGGGGTTGGTGGAAACAGCTGCCAAATGGTTAGCGGTGCTGCTAGTACACCACCCGAATATGATAATTCTATAAGAGGGCCTTATAATGTGGCCTAATCACTCGTTGGGCTATCATAGAGTACTCTATTGGTAATCCTAGATGGATGTCTATGTTGTGGCATCCTGAAAGCGAATAGGTGTTCCACAGTTAATAAGTTATTCTTGGTGTGCTGACTCAAAGAGATCACAAGAAAGACATTTAAAAACACACAAAATCAGGGTTTCCTCACACTAAGTCAGAAATTATAATTTAGGGTCTTGGTGTATGGATACGTCGGCCACCACACAAACATTGGATTCCACAAACTGAAAATCACACTCATAACACTTAACACTATTTCCACATAGAAAATATCGGAGTCCTTATTCTTAGATAAAACACATCCCTCTAATACCACATTTTCAGGAATCATCCCTTGAGGCCCGTGCTGTGACTACCCCAATCCCAGCTTCCATAGGCCAGGGGATCGCTACTATCACTGAAAAGGATTATCACTAAAATGAGAAGGCATTTACTATTAATCCTATACAGACACACAGTCCAAGAACACTATAAGAAGAAACCAAATAGTATACTACTATAGTAAAAGTGTGCAAAGAGTAAAAGGGTTAGAATGAAATCCCAACTATGAAGTACAAATACAACTAGAGAGTACAAATAATACTAAAAATGGAAATTAACTCATGGATCATCCACTGAGGATCCTACCTGAAGGGTAGGTAGAAATCATGATCAGTAGTACTGGCATCAGACCATGCCAAATGGTCCACCTATGAGCATCGTCTAGTCCTGGTTCCCTTAGCCTTGATCACTGATATTTGTCGACTACACAAGACACATAAATGTACAAGAGAATCACATTTAGGGGGTGAGTATAACAATACTCAGTAGGAACCCTGAGACCCATGTAGGTCTCCTAGAGGTCCATGAAGTAAATACCACAAAGAAAGACCTAAATCACACGGACAAAGTAATAGGCGTCAACTATACTTTAGAATATTCCCACATATATATACCTATGTTATCAAGACATACTAATATCATACATGAGGGAAAAATATCACAATGTTATAAGCACCACATAGGTAACACAACAAAGACAACACCACAAAGGTAGAAGTACCACACAGTTAACACTGCTAAGATAGAAGAACCACATAGGTAACACCATGAAGATATAATTTCCACATAGGGAACACCATATTGATATATGTACCACATAATTAACACCACACAGATAAAATAATCAACTCACAATCAGGTATAACATAAGTGCAGAAGTACACATCATTAGTCATAGCCTAGATAATCTTATTCTGTAAAGATGCACTGCTTCTGACCCACACAGAATCGATAGGTAACTAACCCCCATTTACCCACACAGTATCTAACCCATATTGGATCGGTATGTGCTGACCCACACAGGACTGCTGAGCACTGACCCACACATGATCGATAGATAACTGACCCCCACTGAACCACACTAGATCTGACCCACACAAGTTTGGTATGTGATGAACCACACTGAATCATTGAGCACTGAACCACATAGGATCTGACCCACACATGATCAATGATCTTCATTTACGTTACAACCTGCCATAAGATTACTCCCACATAGTGTGCTCGAGCTGCGTGGAATATTCCACTCGAGATATCGGTCATACCTCAACTTCCACTAATCACCAAAAAGAAGTTACCAAAAAGACCTCCATGTCGTAAGGGTTCTAACCTAATAAACGGTGCATCAATCAGACGCATGTTCGATGAGTTATAAGTGTTTTCATTTCGAGGGCCTGGTTGGAGTCACGTTCGATCCAACCTAGCCATACTCCAGCTTTCACTAATTCTCATGTGGAGTATACCAATATAAAAGTTTATATCCAAGGATACCAATGCCATAGAATATTCATCAAATTTATTTCTGGTTCTTACGATATGCCCCTTTTTGTATTTTTGGGTCTGGTTAGACCCGAGTCTAGTGGGACCCGGGTGGACCAATCCCACGTGATCCGACCCAACATAGATCCAACCCAGCGTGGCTGTGACACAGCGGGATCATCCCGTGAAGGAGTTTCATGACCCAAAAAGGGGAACGTCCCACCTGGCGTGTGGCCTGCTGGGTAGGTGGCCCACTATGGGCTTGGGCTAGGTGGCATGGGGGAGTGTCTCCCCTTGAATTCCCAAATTGCTCAAAGGCCATTTGGCTCCTCTGTAGTTGCATCACCACTTTGAACAACCAGTTATCTTGAGGTACCATCTGAAGCATGTCCTACCTTCCATAATAGTTGGCTCGTGTGTCGGCCACCATCTCTAGCGGAGTGCGACAGAGTGCCTCTCCGACACTCGCGGCTAGCCAGTGCACCGACCGCCTTTCTCTAGTCTGCCACAGCTAACGAGCCACGGCCCGAGTCCTCCGACAGTGTGTTGGTCATGTATCCTTCTCCTTTTTCGACTGGCTGGTGTGCTGGATGCCTCCTCTGACAATTGTGCCTGATGGCCCACAAACAGTTCCTTCGGTGGTGTGGGTGCACCGCCTCCTACCTTGCAGCCAGCCGGTGTCAGCCGCCGTCTTGGTCCCTACTTGCACGGATCATCGGTACCATCGTACCGATGGGCTTCCATGGAGAACATAAAGGGGTAGCAAGGTAGGAGAGGGTCTGGGACAGGTTCGTTAGTCTCGTGCCCTCTGTGATAGCTTGTAGTCACGTTGACGATAAAGAATCAATAGACTCTGAGAATTTAAAAGAAGATAAACCACCGCCTCAAGAATGATAGAGAAACACCCATTGGTGAGGAAGTGGATCAATGTTCATCATCCCCCAAAACTAGATTCCAATGATGTCCATCGGTCATCGATCTCTGGTTCGAGGTTTCTGTGTCCCTCTCCACCTCCCACTGGAACCGGCTCCGTCCTCCAAGGGTTTGGGGTCTCGGCAGTTTGTCAACACATAATTTCTTGGAAAAGCTATGATGATACCCCTCCCTAATCCACTTATAAATAGGAGATTGAGAGAGTATGTAATAACGTTGGGAATTAGTGGTGGCTCATTAATTAATAAGCTTCTTATTTCCCCAATGTTGTAGTTTCTTTGAATAAAGGGACAATCCATTTAATGTCTTGAAACATCATTATCCCCACACTCTTCTTTTTCGTTGGAGGATAAGAATTAAAATAAAAAAATAAAATAATTTTATTGTATTTCTTTTAAAATGTCAAAAAACATAACATTTTCTCCAGATATACTGAGGATAAAATAATTTCTTCCTTAATTGAATACCAGTGCTACGGATTCGACGGTGTCCACTGATTTCTAATCTGAGTACTTATTCAAAAGGTAGAAAACACCGCTCTTGCGTTTATTGAACGTACCATAAAGAAGTTTATAAATTATTTTCTAGAACACCGGGCCTCAGATACGCACACTGTCAATTTTTGAAGAATTATAACAATTCTATATAATTAAAAACAATTACATTCAAAAAAAATCTGGGTCTTCACATTGCAGCCATTGATAAAAATATCCCCCTTCATAATTCATAACTCCCTAGTGACCATATCACCAATATTAAAAATTTTTTTAAGATCTTGGTCTCCACAAAAATAGAAAACTACAAGATAATTAAAAAGAATTATATTCTCAATGAAAGAATATATATCTTATTGTCATTAGAAATTATCTTCCAAAAAATGTTGAAATATTTTCCCCAACTAAAACTTTTTTTAATAACATTTTTAATGATGTAGGTTTTCTTTCAAAATATGAATATAATTTCTAACACCCTAAAAGAAAACAATGATATCATGAGAATATAATAGGTGTGTAGGGGTAGTGATATACTTGGTATCTTGAATTGAAATGATCTTTCCTTGGGATACTATGTGTGCGATGATCCTTTTGGGATAGTCCCCAAAAATTGAGAAGAGAAAATCAGATAGGGGGTCACCTTGATGTGAACATATATAGAATTTGAAATACCCTTTAGGTGAACCATTTAAAATTATAGATACATTATAGGATCCAAATAAAAAGGAAAACTAGTAAATAAATATAATTTTGAAATCAACTAATCCAGGAACCATGTACAAAAAACTTCTAATCAAGAGTATCAAAGGACTTTCTAATATCAAACCTTAATGTACCCCTTCTACCTCTTCCATGTTATTTATGAAAATTAAAACACCCTGATGTAGAGTAAATGCATTCTCAGATCGATTATCCACTAATAAAGAAAAATTGTTCCAAAGAAAGAATTTTCCAATCAATGATGGAAATACTGTTTACAATAATCTTGATGATTACCGTATAAATTTAGTTGGTCATGGAAATGGGACTCAAAAAGTTGAATTTCACATGAATTATCAAAATTGAGGATCAGGGTGATGAATTGTGCATTAAGTCTCTGAGAGATCACTCTAGTTGTGAAGAATGCAGAGACCAACTTATAGATACCCCCTTTAATTGTCACCCAAATACTTCTAAATGATTTAGTTTTCTAATCCCTCTTGACTATGGGACAAATATCACTAAGTCTAAAAAAACATATTTTATCTCAAAATATATTGGGATGCTAGTGAAAAATGGTTGTCCTTGGAAGTTACCATGGAAGTAATAATTCCATAGATCAAATTCTCCTCCTAACTGGGATAATTGATGAGATTATTTTAATATTCGACAATGTGGTCAACAATACATTTTTTGTTAAAAATGATGTGACAACAAAATTTAGGAAATAATAGATTATAGTTATTTCTATGAATTCAATGAAAGGGGTGATTTTTTTTGTTCTTATCTCCTTTCTAAATCCATATAATTTTGAATGTTTCCTCAATAACCCTTTCCTTAATAGCTTGATACAATTTTTATTTTATATAATACTATATTTATTGGTCACATCCAGATTAAAATCCACATTACATTCCTCGTTATATGGTTTATGAAGAGATGATTAATGAGTGGAAATATTTTTATCTAGTCCACTATAGGTGGCCTTGATCATAAGTTTTAACTTTGGACTTGATATTATTAAATTAAATATGAAATTCATACTCCCCAATCACAATTCATGCTGGTCGAGAAGTTATTCATGAGATTATCGCAATCACTTTGTAGAGAACAAGCATTATTGAGATGAAAAGGTAAGGTAATTATTAGATACATACTCTTGAAGATAAAAACAAATAGATGATGATCATATTATAATTTTGGTATGGTGATTAAGGAAATATTGTTCCATTTTTTCAAATTAGAATCATTAAAAAACCATGATTTTGTTCACTGTAAATCATTCGATTAAGATACCTCATGTACCTTGAATATTTTCTACCATAAAAACTAATTTTTATCAAATAATTATCATAAAAACATTCATTTAATTCATACATTCATCTGTCATTTTATAATTATTTATTGTACTTAATTTTTTTGAATGTTGGTGGAACATGGACTCACATATATGGTGTGCATACACCATTCAAAAATAAAATTTCAGTGGAAATAAAAATATATTATAATGTATATCCAATAAACTATCCTGAAATTATAGTCATATAATATGTGGAAAATATAAGACATTCATCTATCTATCTAATAGAACATGTCCATGAATATACTTTATAAATCAAATGATATTATCTTTTTTATTGATCTTTTAAAAAATTATTAGAAAATATTCTATCCATTAATGTTATTATGAATTCCATTATGACGGATATTACACACTATGAATTGTTTTTGTTCATACAAAATTAATATATATTCATAGTTATAAGGACATTTATTATTCAATAATATGTTAAGTGATGCACATAACATTATAATAATATAGTTGGGGTTTCTCATAATCATTAATCCTCATGAGAAATAAGTGATCATATAATTCTATGAAAAGAGTCAAAATATTTTTATGAATAAGTTAATAAAAAATGTTTCATTAATTGATCATTAAGGAGGGGACATCCAAATCCAGATTTATATATTAAAACGGCCTATATAAGATAATTTTACAATGAAATATGGGATATATGAAAAAATATAGATGGTCTAATTCTCCATGTCAACAAAAAATATATTTAATGAATCATTTAGTTATTTGTGATTCATTAGAAATTTATTTTATACTTCATATAACATACATAGTTTTTCAACCATAACCAATAAATTTAAAAACACCTTATAAATATTTCTCCAATCCAAACCACCACCAATTTAATAACTTACCTAGATGAATCTAAACGTAAAATTATTATTTTATTCCACATGTTGGAAAATTATATCTCAGATCACCAGATTTATTTTATTTTTTAATTCCTTAATAGACTGATCTAATAACCATATATAAAGGTTTATTGTTTTTACAAAATGGATTTAAATCTATTTTGATTTCAATTTTTCTTAGACATAAAATGTTTAATGGTTAATAATTAATGATAACAAACTGAAAAAACCTGCATACAACAAAACTAATGATGAGTTTGTATGAAAATAATTTTTTACAACATATCTAAACTAATTGGTTCATAGTGGTCAGGGTATAAATTGACAATACTTCCACATTTCATAATACAAAATTAATAGAATAGCTATAGGAAAACAATTTCATCCCCTATTAAGACTTTTATGTATAATGGAAAAAGTATTTATATAGATAATACCTTAAATTATTTTGATATTAACTTATCTAAAATCAAATAAAATTCCCCTTCCATAGGAAGTTATTTTTCTTTGGGGAAATACAATGCTTGGATGTCATGATTATTTTTAATTTATTTTCTAATGGTTATAACTAAAATTCTTCATTTTATTTATCATGATCTATATTATCTCAATCAATCTAATAAGGGAACACAAACATCGAACACCATATATTAAGATGATAGAATAACTAAATACATTTATATAATTCTACACGTTTATATTCAAACACAATAATACAATATTTTTTGTCAAAATAAGTGAATAAAAATTAATGAGCTCATTATTAATACATGTTTACACGCTTATAATATTCTTAGTTTTTCAATCTCACCAAATCTTGAAAATTACTCAGATGATTATATTCATTCATTTTATGGACATCGAAATCAAGTCCACATGGTTATTTAATAAATGGTGACCGGTTTTTTCAAGAGAACACTAAATTAAATACTAAATAAAGGAAATAAAGAACCATTATATTTGAATATAACTTGAAAAAATAGATTTTTGTTGTATAATATAGTAAATAATATTTTATATTTTCTATATTAAATATAAAATTTAACATAACTATCATATGATCAATGATCATTTCTGTAATGTCCCACATCTCTAACAATGTCATTGTCTAGGTATATTTTATATTTTTAGATGGTGGTCAGCACAACCCTTTTTCTTGATTGTTATACCCTCATAGAAGGATCTATTTTCACATAATACCTTGTTTTAGGCATGGTTTTTTTTGAGGAAATATATGGGGTTTGAGAAAATGGTGGAGAAAGATTGGATGACCCAGGCTTCTAAAGAATGCTCTAGGACAATTACAGAACATGTATTTTAATACACGGTCTTTAATAAATCTAATTCATTTGTTTTATTGGAAGGAAAGTGAAAACACCAATGGTTCACAGTGTGTAATTATTTCATGTTGTGTAAATTCTCATGGTTGTGTTTTCTTAATTTTCAAGGAGGACCAACCCCCCAATTTTTTATTTTTCCTCTATGGATAGAAGCATTACCAATATCCTGTGCCCCTCCATCCCTCCCCTAGGAATATCAATATCTCCATCACCAGAGCTCTAATCATATATCTATTAGTGGCTATGGATTTTTCATGGTAATCCACTGAATCAATAGCCACTTTTTCCCTCATTATCAATATATGGGTCTCTAAACATGTGCATGTGTTTGTATTATATTTTCATGGTTCTCAAATGAAAATATGATTTCTTCCAATTAAGCCTCATTTAGAGACCCATGTCAGACGACCAAAAATATACCAGTATAAGGTAGGTGGTTCCAATATATCTCTTTGTTTTTTTCTTGTTTTGAGAGAATGTTTTTTAGAGAATATATCAGTTTTTTTGGAGACGAACTATAAATTAAAGGCCTGAATTTTGATTAATTAATAGAACCCATGTGATTCATATGGGCATGCTCGTGCATGAATGAAACTGGTATGATCGTGGTGTGATGATTTTAACCAAGGTAATATTAGGTCGGGGTGATTTTTAATTTAAATTTAATATTTTATGATGCTATTTTGCTCTAAGGGAACATGATAGGGTTAAATCAAGGATTGTAATATTTTTGAACATCTTGAAGAGGAATCATTCGTCATCATGTCGGGATTATCCAAAATACTATGAGGGACTTCGATCATATTTTGGATGAATTTGTTGTCAATTATAGGTGTTTATGTCATCATGGTATAGGAAAATATCTTCTGATTTGGATGGTGATAAATATCTGATTGAATTATAGAGCTGTTGGGGAACGAGGAGTCGAGATCATGCTTCTTATGTACTTTATGGTGATTTCCACTAATGATGTTTTGTTGACATGCCATTGGAGTCATGTTCATGTACATGTGGCTCATATGATGATGTGGTTGAGACCACACATGTGGGTTTTTTCATCTGTTAGTTGTGTCTTAGGATGTTGTTTACCATTTGAGACGTTGGTGGTTTATTCCATGGGATAATACATGGATGGTGATGATCCATCATTTGATGATGTTGAGACCATCTGTTGGTGGTTGAGGCTCTCTATATTTTGAATCTATAGGGATGTGGTTTCATGGGAGGTTAGATATTGTCTCTCTGTGGGGCATCATCTATTGAGAAGAAATAAATTATTATTTTGAGTATATACATCATTCATCCAAGGTTATTAGGATGTATATCTATGAGTATACTAATGAGATGAGGTCTAAGGGACTAGTTATTTTTTGGGAGTTCCTTTAGAAAATTGGTGATATGGTTGATGGCCAGAGGATCCATATTATTATTTTGGTGGTGGAACCTAAGGGTTCACCTGGGTTGATTTTTTTTTCTATAGAGCATACATTTGGATATATGTAAAGGATCCCCTCCACTAAATTTTTACAAGAGTTGTAAAACAATGGTGACTGATTCCTTGCAGTTATTTCTGATATATAAAGAATACATTTTTTTATTCATGTATTTTGTGAATTATATTTAATTTTAATACAAAACACAATATCATTGGGGTCATTATGTCACATGTTGGTGGTATCATAACGATATTATTTTCACACCGTACATAGAACCTGTCAATATTTGTGTAAACATTATGGATTTTTTATCAGGTAATGATTTGGTATATATAGATGGATCATTATGATGTCTTTGTACCTTTTAAATTGGATGGATGGAAAGGAAATTTAGTTTCAAATATCTAATGGGGTTATTGTTTTATTTTTCATTAATATGACAACATTCGTAAATATATACTCATTGAGATTTTCAATGAGAAACCCTCCGTAATTTATTGAATTCTATAAAATTTTGTGGATGCATATTATACAATTGGTATCTTGTGGGGTTTATTTCTATAATTTTTTTTGAGATTAATGTTTATTATTACTTCTAATGCTATGTGGTTATAATTTCCCCTAATGATTCCCAATAAAGATCCTAGAATCACTGAGAGGGAGAGGGGTGATTCAGTAATATATTTTTCTTTTATGTCTCATTACTTATGAAACAACCTTTTTGTCATATGACATATGACCATCCGATCTGAACACAATCCAAATACAAAAAAAATATGAACATGAAAATTTTTAAGGTTCCTTAATCAATAAGAGTTGAAACCACATTGGTATGGTTTCGAAACAATCAAACAACACACATGAAACTAGAAAAAATATTTTTTATTGGAATTTAAGGAGTAGGATATAACATGCACATGTAGAACTTTGAAAATAATCCAATAGTTCATGAACTTCTTCTAGAAAAAAATGATGAAATTCAATGTTTCGGTTCTTCTTGATCAAATTTTAAAAATATGATCACTTAAAATAATTAGCCTCATTCTTACCTAGTAGGAGGGAGGAACTTCTTTTAGTATTTCACGAAGTATTGTGTTCCCTCCGTGAACTACGTGTGTCCTTTGCAAACTGAGTTTCACCTTGTAGTAGAAGTGCTTCATGGACAAATTCTTCTTTTATGAACAGTTTTAGCTCCAAAAACATTCACCAAATTGGGTACCACATCCATGTACTGCCTCTTCCTACCACCTCATTGTACCACCCCCGCGTACCACTTTCATGTACCATCTATGTATTCCACTTTCGAAAACAAACTCCATGTAATGAATCCATGTATTTCCTATGCTTCTGCATAATTCCTTCATTTTCAGACTACATATTATGATTCAGTAAAATGTTTCTTCTTCTGTGGACAATATTTTATTTCACAGAATCATTTCTCCTTGAACACTTAGGGACATTTTCAATATCTTAATTAGAGATAAGATGTCCTATTATGAAAATATATCACACCATAATGATGGTATTAGGATTCATTATATATGAAAATATATAAGAAAATCATGCTAATCTGATTTACCAAAATTTTTAATTTTGTATAGTCTTCAATGCATTCCTTTCAAGTCTAGGGACCCATTTTCCCATCGCGGATCTCATAGTGGCTTCCATCCTTCACTGTGTCCTAAAGCACCACCTCTATTTCAAGAACGATAGCCTTCACCGCGGACTATTGATATCCTATGAACATCAATCCCCCCACGAACCCTAATCCTCCCATGAACCGTTTCTCATATGCAGTTTTCATGGAAATTCTATAAAAATTCCTTCCTTTTACATATTTCCTTAGACTCTAAACATAATTCCTATGTGTTCCACAAACTATCCTTTGTGGCCTTCAACCTAAAATATCTTCTTTTGAATGAGCACCCATGCTACTTTGCAATTATCTAGAGTATTAAAAAAATAACTTCTTTCTTTATGATCATTATCTATCATGATATATTGTATCTGAATGATCACCTTTGGAAATGTCATATTTTCTTAGAAAAGTGTTGAAACTTACTTGTCTTCGAACAACATATTTCTTTATAATCAAACATAAATAATTTGGACACATATTGTCTCCCCCATTCCATTGAAATGTTGTCAGCATTAGTTTTCCATACTAATTATGAAATTTTAGGAAAGAAAATCAGAAAAACATCATTATATATTCCTTGATTTTTCAATGGTAATTAATTTATGCTTTCTGACAAAAAAATAATTCACTCTTGAAAACAACATCATATTACATCCAAAACAATATTCATCTAACTTGGTCCCAACGCCACCAATGGGTGGGGGTACTGGTTTGTTCATGTATTTATCGTTCTTCCAATATTATATATTTTATTATATAATTATTTTTATCACCACTAAAGGGTATATTCTTCCCACTGTCAAATCAAAACACCCTCCATGCTTGTCAGCAGCCTATAGCTTATGGGTAGGAACACCAATTGAATAATTTATAACATTCCCCAAGCAATGATCAGGTGAAAAAATGGACAAGATAACTAAATAATGTATCAATGGAGTTTATTATACTATTTTTGGGACATAACATGTTGGATAACGTAAAATGGGTAATACTATATAGTCAAAACTAGTGTTAGGGATCAATTTTAGGTTCATGCAACCTCTTTAATGGGGGAAAGAACAAGTATCCATGAATGAGAATTTAATTTTCTTTTATGTGATTTCATAGTATGTATGATTTCAACCTACTGTAGTTCACTTGGAAGTAATTATTATCTATTATGATATGTGAACCATGTCCAGGTATCGCAATGTTGGAATTTATACTGTTAGACCAATATGAAAAGGGGGTTTTAATATAATTTATTGATAGGAAAATAAAATTAGTGGTATATATATATTTTGTGTGTGTGCCTAGGAAAAACTACTTCTGATTTTCATTGGGAACCAGAATTATGATTAATGGGTTGGGATGTTCAAATGGTATACACATTAAGCTAATAATTGTTTCCCTATCTAACTTTCATTAATGGAATTATACTCTACCAACATATTCATGGTTGTTTAATGAAATCTGAATATGATATTTGATATATGTATCGACTAGGATGGATTTGATAGAATTTGGCCATGATTGAAAGGTTATTCTTGAATCAGATATGGGTAGTCATGGGGCAATGAGACTATATTTATATGTGATACATACCTCATATATGGATTGATAAGGGAAAAAAGGAACAAATGTCGTACGATATGGTTACGATGGGGGTAGGGGTACTGAGAAAATTTCTTCCTTTTACTATATTACATATCTACAACACACACACACACACACATCTATATATTTTATTTTGGAAACATGACCATGTTGTTGGTATTTTATGGGTTTCCACCTAGATTAATTATGATCGACTATTTGGCAGGAAATAATTTACAATTGTGGGAGCATGTAGAGGTAGAGGCTAGTGTGGGTTAATAAGATGTTTTGGAGGGTCTGAAAGATCATGAGCTATAGGCATAGGATCCTGTAAATTCTCTAGTTCATATGGGTTAGCCATTGAATTTGATAGTTTTTTGTGGGTTTTTTATTTATGAGATATTCAGTGTGTTTATGGTATGTGTCATCTAGGTGATTAATAAGTGTTCATAGTGAGTGGATCCTTCTGTGTAATACCAGGATTGATAGTTCCAGTCGAAACACCCTCTGATATTTGAAGGTGACTGAGGACCACACGATTCTAAGAATTGGATTGAGTCCATGCCGATGATCATTGATCTTTTTGAGACACCCTAACGGTGATGGTTTAATCTAAGACATAAATGCATAGGGGACCAATGAAGTAGTGGAGTGATTTAATGGAATAGGATAGAAGAAACGAAGAGTTGTACTGGGATTAGTTTAAGGCAAGGTTATTCGAGCACTTCTTCCTAGGGATCAAGAGGACAGACAATTATCTAGAGTTCTTGAGACTTCCCAAGGGAGACTTGTCTATCATGTAATATGAAGATACCTTCATCATGTTTTCTTTATTCACACCTGATATGGTTGATGAGATCACCTCTAGGCTGAGGCATTTTGGGTATGAGATGTGACATACCATCATGGTGCATGTGAACATATCATGTTGGACTCATTTTTAGAGGAAAAAAACCATGTATTAATAGTCGAGGGAAACCAAGCCAATAGATCTTATTTGATCTAGTTGATGGTATTATTTTATTACAAATAAGATGCTTTAGATAGTTGGAATTTAGTATGGGAGGTGACATGAAAAGGGAATTTTCCTACGGAATAAAAAATACCACCATGGAGTGTGTCATGGATGGTGTGATATTAGTGCGGGAAGCAATAACATGTACATATAAAGTGTGTTCAGGAACCAATGTATTTATTAGAATTTGTTAATACTGGGGATCCCAAGAAGTTCTATAGTAATCCTTTTCAGAGGTCCAATAGTTAGGGACCAAGGTAGAATTAAGAATCTTAGGTGAGAATGGGATAGATACTAGGTGATAGTATCTAGGTTTTAGTTTCATGTAGATGTCATGAAAGGTATAATAGAGAAATATAATGGGGATAGTGGATGGTGATTGGTGTAGAATATTATGTAGGTCATTCCCCAGGTGGTTGAGAATCTGGATAAGTGTATGTAGTGGTGCTTCCAGGTGCACAGTAAGATGGGGATCCAGTTATAGTTAGAGGTATGTCATGGGTGTGATCATTTTTATTTTTATTTTTCGAATAGAACTTTTTTATGCGTTTATAGTTTTAGTGTATGAGGTACAGGAGATGTTATTTTTTAATAACATGGAACTTGTTAATAGGTTGGAATCAGATCATATCTTATATATATATATATTAATATATAAGAGGTCTATGGTATTGGGATTATTTATGGAAATCGATGAGATACTGGTTCATGTGAGGTGAGTTAGATTCTAATAATAGGATCAATGCATGATCTATGTGATGATCAACAAAAAAGGATTGATGAAGGGTATATATTGAGATGTGGGACCTTATAGGATCTATGTGAATTAGGAATTTGACGTGGGCATCTAAAGAGGCGTATAAATTTATGGGTGTTAGATGTGGAATTCGAATAGTATGAGCACATTATAGGCATCAGGATGTTGACGCATCATGAGAGTAATTCATTGCAGGAAATTATCATAGGACAATCAATTTATTTGACTTTTCGGTGGGGAGATATTGGGGTACAAAACTACTAATGTGGGGAGCACATTGAGAGAGTTTACCAATCACATGGTTACCAATGGTGACTAGGTTAATTTTAATGGGATTGCGATTTTTGTACCATATGTAGGATTTTATCTATATCAAAGGGGGTAAAAAATGTTGTGGTGTAGAGATTTTAATGCCTCGAGTATTTTAATGGGTTATTTTTATGTAAATTTTAACTTCTGTGTTTTTTTCCTACAAACCTTTTTTGTTGATTATAAAAAACTCCAAATTAATATTTTTTAGTCAAGAACTTGTTTTGGTTTGGTTTATCTTTTGGTGGATGTCCCGGTGGTTCGAGAAAACCCTCAAGTAAGAGCTGATGACCCATGATGCAAAAATTCAGTGCAGGCTAATTACCAAATGTTATTTAATACATGGTAGGTAATAAATTTATTTTCAATACTTTTCTTAGTATAGGAGTGAAAACCATGAGTTCAGATGGATTGTATATTTTACGCAATGTGTAATTTATTTAATGAGTCAGGGGGCTCAATTCCATAATTTTTATATTTCTCCTATGTGGGAACATACAATTCCTAGATCGCACACACAACGATCCATCTCTCTGGGATCTCGATATCCTTATTGTATGATATATGATCTTATATCCATCAGTGGATATATATTCATCTTGATAAGGCCTTGATAATATTTAGTATATACTTTTTCACTCTCCACAAGGTGTTCTAAATAGAGGAAATCCATTTTACCCTATTTTCTAGGCATTCATTTAAAGCACTGATTTCATCTGTTTTAGCTCTGGTAAGGATATGTTTTCATATGAGTGAGCATGCACTCGAATGAGGTAGGTGGTGCAAGGTATTTTCTTTTACTTTTATTGTGTTTAAGGGGTGTGTTCGTCATTGAACTATTGGGTTGTTATGGATGGACTATATTATTTAAATGTGTGTCTTGTAATTAATTAATGGAACTCATGAGGTGCCATAGGGAATAATACCCCATGACAAAAAATAATATGAGTATGGTTCGAGGCATTAGAAATTGTAGAGATTTGGTCAGGGTGAATATTATATTATATTAATATTTTATTTTGATTTCTTGGTTTTTGGGGAATGTGTTTAATAAGGATTGTGATGGTGGATACAATCTCAAAGAGGCAACATGGGTGTCAGGTTAGGCTTGGGCTAGATACAATGATTGTTGTTTATAACATGTTGGGTGACTCATTCATCAGATTGAGGTAATGAGGTTATTTTTTTCGGAATAGTTTATGTTTTTTGGATGGTGTTGACCACCAGGTTGACTAACATGGATGTATGCCATGAGGTGTCATGTTGATATTTCCTAGGTTGATTTTTGGGGACTTCTGATCACCATGATTCATCGACACACTGTTGATTTCATGTGAACAATTATTATAAAAATATGATGATGTTTAATTTTACACTATTTTGGGTAAGGGCCTCTTTTTGTGGTGGATTAGGTAGGTTTAGATCATTAATGAGGTTGGTGGTAATTTTCATAAGAAAAAAATGGATGATCCTGATCCATCAATTGTTGGTGTTGAGACCATCGGTTGGTGGATGAGTAGTGATGTACATTTAGGCTTTTGGGCCACATTTATTTTGGAAGAAAAATATCCCCATCCATTAAGATTGGGGCTACTGAGAAGATGACGATCACTATTTAGAGGGAACACATCATTTTTCCTCAAACGTCAGGCATTGAGTTAATGATGATTCATCTTAGTTAAGGTTGGAGGGACAACTTACCTTTTTGGGTGTGCCTTCAGGATGTTGGTTATATGGTTGATGGAATGATGTTTTGGGTGCTAATTGTTTAGTTCTAACATGAGGATTCATTTAGAAAATAACCCCTTACCTCATATTTGGAGTTGATCAGATTCACTCTATCTCCTCGATAACAAAAATTTAGTTTTAATATTCATACGTATAAAAACCTTATTCATATATATTTTAAATAATAAAATTTATTTATAATTTTTTATTTACTATATATTAATTTATTTTTATTTAAAATAACATTCTTGTTTTAATAATTTCATTTAAAATCCATTCTTTTGTTGTTGGAATTTCATATAAATCCTCATGAATAATGATTCATCATCTCAAAAATAACCATCCAGATTTATTTAATTTTTTTTTGAAATATTTTAATTGGAGTCCCATATTATTTTCATGGATCATATAGTGATGTTTTTCAAGGTATTTGTTTAATTATTTTCTTATTATTGAGTTTGTAAAATAATATAGTAAATTAGTTACCATCAATTTGAATACTATAAATCAATAATTATAAAAAAATAATAAATTATTAATTATTACATCATATCCCTAGAATTTAATTTTTTCATCTTTATTTTAAGTAAACATTATAATATCCTTTATTTATGGGGTAATTCAAGCATAAAATTACATTTTGTAATGATATTTTGTGTGGAAACAATTTGTATTGTATTAAAAATATTGTTTTAATAAAATAATGATGGTATCAAAAAAATCATTAAAGTGTTAAATAATTATCAATAAGAGTCAGGGGGAAATATAAACAAGAATAATTTGTTAATGGATAACAAAAACATTTTATAACTAACTCTCATCTAATAGAGGCTCTTGAAAATCTTGGATTTTTGAATACTCAATTGAAATAGTGGTTCACAAAAAATAAACTCAAACTTTATGGGGTATATTTTTTTCATTTTTTATTGTGAAAACTCATGGAATGATGTGGGTTTATGTGGGTAGAGTATGGATTGTTTTATAGTTGATATTGAATGGATGTTTCACAAACAATATTTATACAATATGAATAGAATATATATAAATATCAAAATTGTTTCAAAATAAAAAATTTAATTTAAATAAGACATGTTTAGTACTCGAATTCCATCATAAAATCATTTAATGATAATATTTTTATGAAATTTAATTTCTTTTTGACTTAATTTAATTGTATTTCTTCATATTGGCTATAATAACGGTGAGTAAACATTACAATGTTGATTTTTTTGTTACAGAAATTAAAATTTACCTCTTTAACCATTTTTTATAATAAAAATTTTGGGCTCCATTTAATATAATTTTTTTTATATTCATGATAAATTTAACTATAAATTAATAGATAAAATTAAACAGAAAAAACTGTATATATAAAAACTGTAATTCCAAAAAATTAACTTTTATTGATTTTATTTTATATTAATTACCAAAAAATGGGAGGTATTTTTTTATATTATAATATGAAATATTAAATATTATTATAAAAATATATTTAATGTTATTAGTTTTAAATATAAATAAATATTGAAAATGTAAAAATACAATTTCCATAAAACCCCACATTTTATCCAATCATCCAAGATCATTAAGCTATAGGGCCTATGAAAAATTAAGTGGCCCAAGAAACACATTTAAGAGTTTTATAAGAATGGTGAAAATATGAAGATATAATATTTTGACATTATAGTTTTTTAGGCTTGAATGTCTATTTTTTGAGTGACTAGACGACACAAGATCAAAACCTCGGCATGGGAGTAAATGATTACTAAGAATAAATGTGATGTCAGGACTAAAAATTATAGTGATTTATGAATGCGACAAAGATAATGGACATTTCATTATTGGGTCCTGATATTGGAAATAAAATTCATGTAAAATTCATTTTTTTAATAAAATGGGAACCTTTTAGAAAATAGAACCCCTTAAATAAATAAAAATGACAATTCAAACTATTCTAAAAG
Organism: Viscum album; assembly: GCA_963277665.1. Classification (NCBI taxonomy): domain Eukaryota; kingdom Viridiplantae; phylum Streptophyta; class Magnoliopsida; order Santalales; family Viscaceae; genus Viscum; species Viscum album. The sequence continues at coordinate 385,834,274 of OY728141.1, read as the reverse complement.
AAGGAAAATTACATTTATCACATTTAAAAATAGGAATTAAATCCTCTATAATATTATCATACTAAGAAAGATTCTACCCATCTTCCCATTTTTTAGCCAGACCATCAGCCAATGCATTTACCTCCCTAAAAACACGAGTAATAATGAAGTCAACAGAATATAGAAACTGTAAACAATTAGTACATCTAATCATATGCCTCAAAAGATTGTGAGTTGAGTAGGTTCTAACTGCATGAACAATCGTGGTGGAATCAAACTCTAACCATATCTTATTCAAACTCCTTTGCATAGCAAGGTCTAGAGTAGAAATGACACCAAGCATCTCAGCTTCAAGGGTGGAGACAATACGACATGCGCCAATGGAGAATCCTAATACATCACTAAAACTATTCCTTAAAACCAATCCAAAACCCTAAGGACCTTGATTTCATCTAAAAGACTAATCAATGTTAATTTTTATCCAACCCAAAAGAGGAGGAATAAAAAAATTCCATTGTACCCAACTGAGGCCAAAAAATACCTTTAACCTTAATATGCCTAAAATCTAAAAATTAATTCATCGAGCTATGACAATAAGCTTTGCGAGGAAGCTTATCATTTTCAAGAACTGAAAAAATTCTAGCAAGGCATGCATGAGGATTTAATCCGACTACTTCATAAATACCCTTGTTTATCGCCATCCACTGTGAGTGAACAAGTTCGACAACAAAAACCTGGAAAATAATCAACAACATAGAAGATAAAAGAATGTATGACATACCTTAATGAATTCCTCAGACAATAAAAAATTCAGCATTTGAACATAAAAAATATAATATAGTTCCTTCCACATAGAGGCCAATATATCTCAACTATAGAATAGGTGATCAATTCCCCCTATGTTGATGATAAAAAAACCTATAGAGAAATAATAAATAGCATAGACTAGTAAATAAGAGTAACTATGGAATTTTTAATGAAATATTATCCAAATAAAGGTGACCCGAGAAGGTGGAATGATCCACTTATTAAACTTCCCAATCTAAGATAAACCCAACACCGTAGTATTTTCAAGAGTGTAGAAGGATTTATAAGTGAGAATACCAGAGGGGTGTGGTTCCAAGATCAATAAATCACCAAAAGTGGAAAAAATAATTATTAATAATATGTTTAACAATGTTAGGAACAACATAAATATCATCAAATTGACCATTAATAGAAACTTCAAGATCCAAGTTTGAAACATCATGTATAAGAGAATCATTGAGAGGATCAAATGTCCAATTATCTTTCCAAAAAATTATAGAGGAATCCTATGAAATAGACTATCTTTAAATAACATAAATATGAGAAAACGTGGATTTAAAAGTATACCAAATAGTGGAATCCATGTAATTTATATTACACCTTTTGAGTTTATTAATGAATTTAGACCTCAAGAAGGAAGTATCTTCTAAGTTTTTATTTACTAGTTTCCAAACAAGGATTCTTGTAGAAATTGATTAAAAAATCTAAGATTTTTTATACCAATCCCCCCAAATGGGTTTTAAATAGTATTCCAAGGCACAATTACCAATCGTCTTTTGTGAACATTACCAGTTAAAATAATGTTTTTAATGTCAACATTGATTTATTTGATAAGAGAAGTAGGCCATTTATAAACCACAGAGGAAAAAAATAAGAAACAACTATATCATTAACCAAATAGGCATGACCAACCATTAAACGGGATTTTCATTTCCATGCACAAAGCTAATTTTTGATCTTACTAATAATCCCAAGAAAATAACAAGCCTTCGGTCGACCCAAGAACATGGGAACACTAAGAAAAGAATGTAATTTGAATCTATTCATAATATCCTTTGATATTTGATTTTTTCAAATGCCACTAGGCATCCATTACATGAAAGGGAACCCTCCCAAATAACAAAAAATGATGTTTTCTAGAAATAAATAAAATTAATATTTCCTTTGGGGAATTCCATCCAATTATAATAAATTATTTATAATATATAGATTAAATTATAACAATATATTTATTTCAAAACCATTCTTAATAAGAATTTCAACTAATTTATTATAAATAAATAAAATCATAATGAAAAATAATCATTTTTAAAATAAAAAAATTTCAATTTTTTTCAATCAAAATAAGTAATTCAATATGAATTATAAAATTTATTTTATTCAAAAAATTTCACAATATCAATGTATCTTTTGGATATTAATTTATCCAAAAACCATTTACTAAATGGATATATATTCAACACATATTTTTCCAACAACTATTTGATAAATGGCTATATGTATAACAGCCGTAATTAAGTAATGTATATGGACTTCCATGAATCACTAAAATTAGTGATCATAATCTCTGATATCTTTTTTAAGATGTTAATTATATATTTTTTTTACATTTAATTACTTATATATTTATCATCTATGGAATTATATTCATGAATGGTCATGATTATTTTAATTTCAACCATTTATTAATTTTACCCACTTGTGGATTTATTCCTATTGTAATAATCATATATTAATAGGGAAATTTAAAAAAAGTTAATCACAACTACCAAAGTGGATTATAATAATTAAGTGTTTAAATTGAAAATCACTATCATCTTAAGAACTATGAGTTCCATATTTTATTTCAGTTAATTTCATTCATCCATTTATAATAATTATTCTATGAACATTGATTTACCAAATTAATCATTTTATATTGAAATATAAATAAAACCTCTTGGTAGATTTGTTGTTGCACTGAATGATGAAAATATTTCTTTTGATTTAATTTGTAGGAAAATATGTACTTATAAAAATTTATTCATTTATTATTATAATTTTATATAATATTATCATAGATATGATCTTTCTAAAAAGGGAATTTATCAATTTTTTGAAAAGGAAATATAAATTAATATATCAAATAATTTATTTATCAAATATCAATATAAGGATGAATAGGAACACTAATTAAAAATAATAATTTAATAAGCGTTTTTATATTTAACAGTGGGGGATACATGCGCAAAAAACTTGAGGAAGAACAAATCATACAATATATAAAAATTATACAAGAATATATTTATGTATTTTATGATTATTTCCTTATCTTCCCAAAAGTAATGATGTTTAACATTCTATTAAAGAATAATTAGTTTTATTCTATTATAGTATAAAAACAATTTAATTAAAAAAAGTTGATAATGAATCTTACAAAAAATTATAAAATGGTTTTATTTACTCAAGTACTTCTCCATTGGGTGAATTCACACACATTGGTGAGAAGAATGATATATAATTGCATCACTGTAATGATTTTAACAGGCCTTGGTTTCACCCATTAATTTTAGTTTATCTTCCTTTATATGAATAGAATTTTCTATAGTGTGTATAAAATGAAATACCAATTTTCAATTAACATTGAAATAAAATAGAAATATTATTATTTAGATAGTTAGAATCACAACAAAGTATTTATACATGTGGGTATAAATCCGAGTATTCAACTTATGGATATATGTAGAAAAGTTTCACTTATTGATAATATACTGATTATATCATAGTATATAACAAAAAATTAAAAAAAATATCATATATGTAATAAGATATATTTTAAAATATATAATTCATTTGAATTGTATAGTTTTTAAAGTAAATTTAGGTAGTTTATATGGATAAATTAGATTAAATAAATATATAAAAATAATAATTTTTAGAAAATTATACTAACTAAAATAAAATAGTGATTAATATATAAGTAAGGAATATAAATTAATTTTACACTTTATGAAAAATTTTGACTAAAAAATCATTTTTGTGCCAATTTTCTATCAAATAGAGAAATTAATCATTATTAAAATAAATTTATTTATGAAATTAACTTTTCCAAATAGTTATAAGATAATTTTTTGTAATTTTACAAAATAATTTATAAACATGTGAGTAGAAAAAATAAAAAATTTAAAGTATTCTTACATTTGTAAAATTAGTTTGATATAATAATGACATAATAGTTTATGAAAACCTTTTAAGAATAAAAATATAATTAATAAATTATATTAATACTATTCAAATAAACAATTTCTATTATAATTATATGTTGAACTATTAAAAAATAGATGTTAGGTTTGTATTGAAATAAAAAAATTTTGGAATCATTTTATTTAATAACTTTTTAACAATTTTAATTATTATTTCAGATTGTTTTAAAGGTGAATTAAGATACAATTGAGTTTGTTAAATAAATTATTTCTTAAGGATTAAAACTTTTATATGATTTTTGAATAAAATTAATTCATATTCCTAAATATAAAAGCATTCTAAAGAATATTTTTAATGTGGTATTTGTAATTTTAATAAATTTATTTTTTCATACATTTAAAAAATAATATTGATAAATGAACTAAATATTTGTATCATTTATTTCATATTTGTTATGAATTTTAAATACCTATTTGGCCATTATAAAGTGTACCCAGTAAAACATTGTTCCCATGATAATAGTTAAAATAGCCCAAAAGTATTTTTAAATTAACTAATATGTTTTAGAATATAAAAAAACTATTTTCAAATTTAAATAGTTGAGTATATATTGAATCAATCACAATATATATATTAATAATATTATAAGTAAGTACCAAATTACTTTAATAATGATATATAATATTTTTAATTGATATAAGCATTTAAATGAGAGACACTCCCCTTGATTATATAATGGAACCACATATCCAAACATATTCAAACATTATGATAAACATAGATCATCCTAGACAACAAAAATTGGCATTCCGAAATCCCTTCTAACATACTATTTTTTGTGTTAGTCTTGATATAATAATCTAATAAGTTTTAATATGTATGCAAAAGTGACATATCTAAGAATGAGGTATAAGTCCAAAATGATGTAATTCATGTTTATTTATACTTCTATATTATTAAAATATTTGCAACCAAAATAATATAATATAAAATTTTCATTTTATGTACTGAATTATTTTGATTTTTTCTTGGAAAACTATACTCTATATATTTTGTATCTTATGGGATATGAAAATACTGATCATTCATTAATATGTACTACCACATCTAAGAGGCGATGTGTTTCAATTTTCATCACATTCTTTTCCTGGATAGTTATTATGATGTATATATGGTATATAAATATGTGTGTTATATATTATAATATTATAATTATTTAATGACAATATTATTTTTTCACTCTTTCCCATTATTTCTGTTTAAATATGATAACATCAATCATTCTTACGTGGGGAATAATACCTCCATGAATAAATGTGATACAATTTTCAATATTTCCTTACATGGGTAGAGATATGGATTGAAATAACTATTATGAATTTAATTTATAACATATATATTATTATATAAAAATAAACAACTATATAACATATTTCATTTAAATATAGTAGAGAAATGAAATGCCACGTCTTTGAATTTTTTGGACCACCACCTCCATGTTATAATATAAATTATTTTTAACATCCACTATCAATTTCTAGTTCTAAAAATGGTATTAATCTATTAAAATTATAATTTATCATGATTATTAACTTGGTGGTGATATAAAAATTACCCATTTTACCATTGTTAACCTACCAAAGACATTTTAGACTAATAAACGATTATACTCAAAATGTCCAATGTGAACATAACAGTTTTAGTAAAAAAAATAAAACATGGATTCAAATTAAATATAGTGAAAAATTGTACATCAATAGATATGAAAAAATTCATAATCAATTACATAAAAAATATTTTGACTATTTTAGAGGGTGTACATAAAGAAAAAACCAGTGAATACATAAATCATTGGACATTCATTTAAAAATACTATTTTAATATATTTATCCCTAGTAATTTTCCTTCATGATAATGCTAAAATAAAAATTATGAATAATTTTCTTCTTTATTAATAAATTGTTTCTAAATATAATTTTTTACTCTTATTTAATTCCACTACACTAGAATAAAAATTTATATTGTCATGGTTTTTCAAAGAAGATATTTTTGAATATATTTATAAAAGTTTTTAGAGGATATTCATCTTAATGATTATAATATATAAGAATTTAATCTTATTTTTAGGATATTACTGGATGTGTTGTTTTATAGGGGATTAAATTCCAATTAATATGAGTAGTTAATGTCAATTCTTTGTGATTTTATTTAAATTATTCTTCTTTTATGTTTTATTTCAAAAATATTTGATCGAGATATGAATTTAACAGTGGGAGAGACCATTATAACTCTCAAATTAATTGGGTATATTGAGGGAGTTTACCAATGTAAGTTTATTCATAAGATATGTGGGAATTATATAGTTAAGAGACTCCATTTTATTTTTTCATGTAATAGTGAATAGAACGATAATATCCTTAGATATCTATATTATACTCTAACAAGTTTTATAATGATTTTTTATGAAATCATATTCAATTGGACTTGTGTATTTATATAATATATATGTACTTCTAAAAAATAAGAGAAATAAGTTTTATGTAAAGGTAATAATTAGTTTTTAGATATCCAAATAAGAAATTATGTTAATTACTTTTCCATAATGATATAAATAAAAATTCTATATATATTATATTTAGAAATTATTTTTGTATTCATGGAAATTATAATTGATATTCAATAATAACTGATTAATATGAAAAAAATATTATTGATTTAATTTGATTATAAATGAACAAATGGGTTTATTTTCATTAATGACACATACCATGATATGTTTTGTCATACCATGTTATCAAATGATTTATCTATATTTTAATCATGGGTATAAACATTAATAACATCAAATTTTTATATATTAGAGTTAAAATATATAATTCGTGATTGTTTTTATATAAGAAAATGGGTTATGGATATAATAGAGACTGTAGGTAAATATCCACTTATTATGGTAACATACATACTAATTCTCTAATGCCCAAATATTAAAAACATGTTTATGATTTATGTGATGAATTATATTCCATTAAATATTTTATTTACGGAACTTTTAATGTATGGTTTGGAATAATTGTTATCTGAAAAATGGTTTCAATAAATTTAGAGAAAAGTATGTTGTTTGATGTGAAAAATTAACGATTAATTATAATTGTTAGGTATGAAAAAGTATGGTGTTTCTATAACCATAACAGATAGTATTTTATAGATAATTATTTTCATTCTTGTCAAAATAGATGTTTTTAAATAACAATATGAAATATTTAATGATATTATATGTTTTTATTTTTCATAATATAGTTTATACTGATTTTTGGTTATAAACATAACCATAAATTACTATATTGAAATATTTTGATCATTGAGGAACCATGTTAACAATGTTTCTAAAATAAACTGTATTGGATGTCAAAATGAGGAACCAAATGAGCTATAAACTTTATTAAGGATCCTAGTATTATATCCTAGCTAGATATCCCAAATTTTGAATAAAAATCTTACCAATGACGTGTATCTTAACACACTAAATAAGATAAAAAATTTCATTTAAAAAATTTATGATTATATAGAAAATAATGGAAACAAAAATTATCACTATTAATTTCTTAAATTTTGGAAGATGAATTATGGGTAATGCCTCAAATTAATTGAAATATTTCTTAAATATGGAATATGAGTGGAAAAAAATAAATTATTATGTAAAAATTAAAAGTTCAAAAAACTCAATGAAAGATAACACTATTCTTCATAAGTTATTAATTTAAAATTTTAAATATTCCATTTATAGAAATAAATCAAATAGGTTTACCTATTATAAATATAAAAACTATATAAAAATTCCATAAAATAAAAAATTGATTCATACTGATTATTCATAAATTTTTAGGAAAATTCAATATATAAAATTATACTCTATATAAGGACTATAACGTGTTCATATCATTTGATACTACATAAAAAATCTTATTATTCCATGAATGATCATCAAAAAATCCAAGAAATATCTTTAAACATAGTATTTTTTTCATATTGAATAAAAATAAATTTTTTTATAACCTAGGGGAAGTAAAAAATAAGAACTGATGATCTCAGAATCTTATAACATTATGAAATTGATATTTTAATATTCAATAAACAATAAAACATGTATATATTTATGAAAAAAATGAGATTATAATTTCAAAACATACCCATAATATTACAAATCTTTATCCTAAATCATGTAATAAAACATTGTAGTTTATAAGACATGAATCAAAATAGAATCAAAGAACATGAGCCATGATAACATATTGTGGTAATAATACATAAGTTTTTTGGATAAAAACAATCTTAATAAATAACCTACCTGGTAAACAATCACATCCTATACAATCATAGTAGACTGGGAACTCTTTTAATTCCTCTCATTCTTATTCATTGATCACAAATAAGACTCTTATAGTGGAAAATAACTCTTATAGAACTGGGTTCACTCCCCATTCCTTTTTTATTATCTCTAGATATATCTATACTCACCCAATTAATTATAAAAATATTTAATTCTAAGAATAATTATCAAATAATCATAACATATTTATTTTTATTCCAAAATATCATAAATCCTAAGTCAGATATAATAACACATGGAAAATAATCTTTTCAATAATTAATTATATTAAAAAATTTATAATAAATGGGTTTCATAAAAACATCATCATCGTAACCACAAAAAATATTGAAAAATAATAATAATGTTATAATTGGATCATATCACTGTTAATAATTATAAAAAAAATCAAGTATTTCATCTTATATAAGAATTCCTTTAAAATATCAAATTGAGGCCTTATTGAGAATAATATGACTTCCATTTTCAAATCAATTATTGAATAATAAAAAATTACCAAAAAACTGAGGAAATTTTTTTATTCGAAAATAACTATTGATTATTGTTTAATCTATGATTTTATGTCTCTATGAAATTCCATTCATTCTATTTATATCAGAATTTTTTTTCACATTTTCAAAAAAAGCTAAAAGCACATTTTTTTGGAGTAAACAAGATGATTATTTACTATTCATTATTTAAACATTAAATCATGGGTAAAAATGATATTAAAAAACCATAATATAATAGGAAAGAACTGTAAAAAAAAAAATTGTTATCATTGAAAAATTATTTTATACCGAAGATATAAATAATTAAATTTTTCCTTATAAATATTCTTTCAGAATATTGATTACAATAAAAAATAAATATAAATAATAAAAGATAATAACAATAAAAAAAGAGAAGATATTTCATGTGATTAATGATACATATGATATAAAATTTTTCCATCATAAACTTGATATTTAAAAGAACCAATAAATATTTAGATTATCAGATCAATCTCACACATCAAATTATATATGAATAAACACAACTCTAACCAATATATAATATATTTAATTTTACTGAACATCTGAAAAAGATCAATTTATATTCTCATTATATCATATAATATTATTTTACATCACTTAAACACCCATTTATAAATTATTTATTGTTAAAATTATTTTTTTGAATTGTTATATATTTTATTTCTCAAAGAGTTTCAGTTAAACTGTTTTGGTCCTTGAACAAAGATCATAGTTCCATCATCTATTGAATTTTGAACACAATATAAATATATTATTATTCATATATATATATATAATCATTAAAATGAATGTATTAAATTCATGGAAATGGTTGGACAAATATACCATTGATCATTGTTTTAGTTTTTTTAGGAATGGAACACATGAATTTTAAATATAAAATCACCATTAAAAATATCAATTATATCATATATTTCATATATATTCATTAAATATATCTTATTATTATCCATATAAAAATGATCAAAAAATAACATCACTTCATGGAGGTGGAAGTCATACTTTTGCACATGTGATATTAATATTTTCCTACAGTTGATATGAAGGTGGATAATAATTATTATATTTAGATAATAAAAATTCATTATATTTGAATATAACGAAGTAATTATTCCAAAAATGATACTATATATTTGTACGAGTAATAATAAGAAATTAAATATAAAATGATCTATTAAAAGTGACATCTATTGGTTCAGAAACCACTTTTATCATGCACCTTAGTCCCTAAAATGATGATGCTTTAGAAATAATAAATGTTCAAGAATGCGGTAGTGAAGAATTTTTGTATTATCTCTGGTACTAGATGATCTATAATCATAAAAAATATCAATTAATATATAAAATTCTATCCCCATTTATAAGTAATGAGAGGGGAAATTTTCAAATTACATGAACTATTAAATTTATTTTAAATCATTTTAATGTAAAAATATATAAAAATATATTTAATTAGAATATATATATATATATATATATGTGAGTCTAAATTCGCTCATTAATTTTTTACATGATTTGGCTAAGTTTTCACTATTATCATTTAGTTTTGACCCTCTATTTTCCCTTTTGATAATTAGCATAATATAGTTATTTATTTATTTTAAGGGTCAATAATGATAGGATAAAAAGAAAAAAGAATCCCAGAAAGTAAAAATGGTTACATTTCTGCCCATAACCCATGTAAATGGCCAAATATATTAATATTGTTTATTTACGATAATTTAATAAACTATTTTTCCTAAAAAATATCATCGATATCGTATTCATAAATAGATAAAATATTATAATATAATATGGGTATAACTCTTTTGAAATGGTTTTAAAAGAAAATGGATTTGAAAAAGGAAGATAAAAATTACTAGAATCCTCCTCTAATTTTTTTGTAAGGTGAGATTTTATTTTACAGCTTTTTATTTTGTTTAAACCCTTCGTCAACCAGTTTTCATCATAACTAAGATAATGAAATGTTAATTAAATAATATTAATGTAATTTTTAGAAATAATAAAATATAATTCTACTGAAAAAAATACATTCAAAAATTGAAAATAAAATATAAACCATTCACATATATAAAATATGTTATATTTAACTTTTGAAATTATTGTAAAATTATACTCTAGATAGAATATTAATTTGCGTGTATTTAAAATAATTTTCATGATTTTTTACAACTTAGACATGTTGTTTTATATCATTGGTAGTCATTTTGTGTAATTATCTTGAAACTAAAAATTAAAAAAAATGCATTCATATTGAAAATAAATAATTTTTCATGTAAACACATATAGTCAGAAATAATTTTTTTTATCCCTGTAACAAAATACTATAGTTATGAAAAAAATAAGGAGAAATTTTATTCTGTTCATTTAATTAAATATTTAATGGTAAAAAACAATGTTATGTGGAAACAAAATTTTTATGTGTCATATATTTTAATTTTTAGAGATAATATATTTACATTGAATTTAAAAAGGAATTTATTAATAATATTTTAGTCCCTCAATTAATTTGTTATCCCAAAAGAACTCATGTAACCATTACCATTGTGATAACAATATACTATGGTTTCTATTCATATGAACAATAAATTAAAGGGATATTTTTACCAAATTTATACCACCAAATTTAAAATATGTAATCCACTTGTGAATTTATTATTTTTGGAAGTGGGGGATAATAATTTTTTATTAAAACAAAAAACACATTGAAACAATATTTTTAAAAAATAACTTCTTATGTATTGATATTATTCTACACAAAAATTAAACCATAACATTGATCCTACTGAAATTTTTGAAAAATAAAAAAATGATTAATCATTAAACAATTAAGTTGTTTTAAAGAATATATAACTTTCTGAATTCTATAAACCAAATATAGTTTTTAATAGAAATTACTATTTTCACTATTCAGTAAAAAATACATTCTTAAAAATCACAAAAAATATAAACTAAGTTTATGTTGATATTTTAATTCGACACATGATATTATTTTTATAGAACACATTTTTTTATAATTCTGATAATTAATCAGAATATCCACTCACCAAAATAAAATAAAACCCATTTTTAAAATATGATGTATTTTAAAGATTAATTTTACATTACTAAATCTTATAAACTAATTCCTATGAATTATTCAATAATTTATCAATTTTTATCTCCATTATATATATTTCACAATATAAATAATTATATTATTACCTTCAAAATCAATAAATATATTATATTTTTATGAAAAATAATATTTCATGGTCTATTAATGTATGGGGTGGAATGTACTATATGGCATCAGATTTAGTGTTCTTCTAAAATCGAATGGTTGTAAAATTATCCCCAAATTTTATAAATTTATTCCATTAAATATTATCTTATAATTAAAAATAATTGATTAAATATTTAAAAATATATTTATTGAAAACCCAAAATATAAAAAGGTGTAATGGAATATACTCTATAAAATATTAGAAAGGAGTCATAGAGCTCATCTAAAATTATACATAACTAGATTTACCAATCTGTTAACATTAGCAGGATTTTGGAAAAAGGACATTGAGGGAAAACATAATATCTAAGTAATGATAGTTAGTGATATATAACAATGATCAGAAGAAGTTGAATAATAATGAAAAAGTTAATGACCACAATACCATAAATCAAGGACATTTAAAAAATACCATCAAATTATAATAATTCAATGTGAGAGGATAACATTTTTTGTCTATAATCCATTTCTAGAGATATGTAATTGAATTACAATATAGAATAAGATCATAATAATATATACATACAATACATGTTCAATTCCATCCTATTCTAATCTTCTATAAAAATAATATATTTTTCTCCAAAAATGTATACTAATGTTGGATTTTTCATTCATGATGCACTAAAATAAACTTATAATGGCTCACATAATCCCAAAATTTAGACCAATATAATCCCCCAAAATTTAAATATTAAAAAAATTATAATATTATCTCAAGTTATGTTAATATAAAAAATATGTAAAACTTAATATGAAGAAATAAATAATTTTTCTTATATATTTTGATAACAACACAAATAGTTCCACTAACATAATTCCAAAAATAAATAACCCTAAATATTAATAAAAATAATAAACCAAAATATAAAATAATGTTTTATCCTTAGAGGTGGTCTTATATGATTTAACATACACCAAAAAATACATTTATTACATTATAAAAAAATAATCATTCGTATTAAATAACATGTCAAACCTAATGATAACAAATACCTAAACCAAATTAAATAAATCTTAAATATAATAAATCAATATTATAAAAAAATATACATCACATCATGTATCGAACATAAAAAATATCATTAATAAAATTTATCTTATACCTAGAAAGGTAATATTTGTATTTACTTAAATTATTACTAAAAATTATTCATTTTCAATTAATCACACCTCAATAGTTATGATTAAACATATCAGAAAACAGAATATTCCATAATAAACATATCAAAAAATAATATTCTAACCCAAATTCTTATTTAAACTTCAATATATTCTTATTACTAAAACCCAGAAAACATTTCAAATCAAATCAATAACCAATCAGTTAAAACAAGATAATGTGTATTTATGCCTTTAAACTTTTGATAAAACATAAACATACAATTATATGATGATATCTATAACTATTATGATATCCTCACATGAAAAAATATATGCTTCCAATTATTACACAATAAAAATTCCTAAAATGAAATCACTATCAATAAAATATTTTACACAAGTTATAAAAATGAAATAAACATTATCCAAGTTTACTAGAATCAAATTTTTATGAAATTATTAAAAAATTGAAAGGTCTAAAATACTATCTTCTATACATAAAAAATTCCAATAATGAATTTAACTAAACTAAAAAATGTCACCATTCCATTAAAACACCTCTCTTGTATATCCATTCAATTATTAATATAGTTTCAAATCCTTAAATAAAAACATCAATGGATTAGTTCTTGGATGATTTATTTTTATTGTTATATCCATAATATCATTAATATAACACTCTTACAACTTCATTATTTCATTCCATTATGTAAACACATCAAAAAATATTCATCAATGATTGGATGTTCATAGGTCCACCCTTTTTCTAAGAGTTAACCCCTAAATTATTTCATTGGGTCGGATAATTCACATATTCTCCACAAGAAAGACATTAGAACATACATATAACCTTTTTATGAAAATTATTCTCCACCATAATATTTTTTATAGTTAATCAAAAAATTACTATATCCCATTTTCTCAACAAAAAAATCATATGCATGTTCCTTTGAGATATTTCGATGTGATATTCATTCCACATAGTTGATATTTTTTTATTATTAATCTTCTTCACCCAATGGTCTTCCTAAACTACATAATTATATAATTATGTGTCTTATTAAACTCACACATATTTCAATTTCAAATCATATAAAGATATAACATATTATTCATAATCACATGGTTTCACCTTTCCGTCACATATTTCATTAGTTTCACAAGTGGAAAATCAACGCATTGTCTATCACATTATATTTTATCGTGACTTCTCCTAGTTCATGAAATTAAATATAATTACCATATAATTTTTTTTAAATAATATTCATGGTGTGGAATTATATAATCATGAAAAACTTTTCTAAGAGGTTTAATTCGTGAAACCTTTTTTTTTCAAAAATGAAACCATTTAATTTTCCTAGAACATCCCTGATTATCAATTGTTCATTTCATTCATTATGTTTTATAATGGATCTCTAATTTAACCCAATAATATCCCCCACATGTTTTAGAAAAATTGATCACTAAGGGAATATTAACCCACAATTATAATGATGTCCATGAAATACTCAACATACATTTATCTGGTTTGTTACTCCAATATATATTTGTGATAAATATTTGTTTACATTCTGAATCAAAATGTGGATTCATTTCTTTGAAAAACATATAATACATGTCTTACAAAAACATTTGTTTTTTTATCCTATACATCAGATTATCACATTGCTGTTTAGAAAAATTTATGAATCATAATCATCTAATATTGAGTAAAAACTGATCTAATACCAATAAAAACATGAAATTTTCAAGTGTCATTTCAATTAAATCATTATTATAAAAAAATAAAATCTATTTTTAGATAATAATTTTTTGTTATAATTTGATAAATAATACAAAATAATATTACTTATTTAATGATATTTGTCTTATCTATCAAATATATTATAACATGGTAATATTTTTATAAATATACAACATAAAATCATTCAGCATAACATGATAAACTAAAACATAATAATGGGTAATCTCAGATTATTAATAGTGGTAAGAAAGATAGATATCCATGACCAAATAAGAAAAGCATGATCATAAATAATTGATAATATGATCTTAATGTATGAAATAAATATTCATTATATAACAGATCATATTTATAAACCATGGAATAAAATTTGGTAGTTTATAATATATGAATCATAAAGTTGGAAAAGATTATAATCTATTAGAGTATAACATTAGTACAGATAATCTATATTTTTTAGATGTTTAATAACAATAAATCATTTACTTATGAAAGGATCACTTCCAATTATATCATTTCTGATTGGTTTCACTCTAAATTTCCTAAATTTTAGGGTCATGGTTCATTCCCAACATAATCAGGGTGAACAAAGTCCCTTACTGAATGAGATTTAATCCCCATTCGATTCCATATTATATAATGAGATATCCACCTTTTTTTAATACAATATAGTGAAATATATTTCTATTCCCACCCATAATGTAATCACAAAAAATTCATATTTGTGAAACTAGATCATAAATATTGAACAATATACCATAAATCATGAAAATGATACATTGAGATAATTCATCATAGCATTAACCCCAAAAATTAATTGGGTTTCATAAACATATCATCTAAATAATTAAAAAACATCTAGTGAAATAATAATTATTCTATTATCAGGTCGTATTATTGTTAATTAATAATTAACATAAAATGATGTCATGTTAAATGAAAATTGATTTAAAATATCAAATGAGATATTTATTGAGGAAGTTGGAATTTTCACTTTGAAATCATGACATTAATGTCTAATCTATTAAAAAAATATTATAGAAACAATTTACATTTAAATGAACTACAAAAACATGTAAATGATGCTAGAAAACATTGTGTGGTCTCGATCTTGGAATATCTCATTCACACCGTGTACATTAATACAATTATTTCATTCAAATTTGTATTTAAAATACAAAATTAACTCACTTAGAAAGTTACAAGAGGATTCCTCTAAATATTTTTAAAAATAACTATAATGTTTTAATTTACATTTTATAATATGAATATAATTATATATAATTATATAATAAAATTTGGATGATATTTTTACGGAAGAAAATTATTTTTTTTGACACAGGTAAAAACAATAGTCGTTATCCTTAAAAACATTATTTTAGTCTATTAATGTATTAAATAGAATAAATGATAATAAAAAAATTATCCCTATAAATAATAAAATGAGTAGAAAATGTAATATATAATTGAGTGATATTTCATAAAATTTCATCATATATAGCATAGTCATTAAAAATATCAACAAACATTGAGAAAATGATATAAACCGCTTACATGAATTAACACTTGAAATTAAAATTTACAAACCCCATGTATAATAAAAAAAATTATTATAATTCTGTAAAAAGTAATTTAGATTCATATAATATCATATATTATTATATTATAATATTAAATCACCCATTTAAAAATTAGTCTCTATTAAAATGTTCATTTTTGGGCGTTAACTATGTTTTTCATTGGAGTATTACTTTGATTATTCAAGTCCTTAAATAAGATATTGGTTCCATATTCTCTATAATATTAAAAATTATACATATATATTTATATCAAAGATATTTCTTAAATATAAATATCATAAAATAAAAAATATATAGATATAAAAAATAATTACACCACTAATGGAAATCAAATTTTGTACGCATGAACGTTGTATTTAGTTTTCAATTGACGGAATAAGTAAAATGTAAATAAAAAATCACCTATCTAGAATGGATATAATATAACATATATAAAATATATATTCATTAAATAATTTCTTATTACCATCAATTTATATTTTATTCCAGAAATAAATATTATTTTGATTATGGAACCATAAATATCAGCCCTTTATTACCCCAAATGAGTTTTGAATGTATATCTCATGTGTACATGTGGTATATCTCCTTCACATAGTGATAAAATTAATTTTTCATTTATTATCATTGCTATGGGTTTAATTTTTATGATTGTTAGTTTTGAAATTATTATTATTCTATAATTACAAAATTATATATACATTATATCATTTATGTTCGTTAGAGAACTATAATGTCACTCATACAAACATGTGGACTACTAGCATCTTGAATTGATGTGATTTTTTTTATTATTCTGGTAGAAGCTAATATTGATATATTAAATGAAAGTATGTAAAGTATATATTATAATAATTATTCTATGGTGAATTTTTTTTACCCTTATTTGTTTCCATCCATCAAATAGTCAAATCAGTTTTAGTATCTTTGTATGACATTCCATCTCCATTAATGGAGTTACTCATTTTTCTATCTATACAAATTATTTTCTTATAGAAAAAATATATAATTAAAATATAATATATTATACCAATATGAACATATGTATATAAAAGATCTTTGAGAAACATACAATAACTAATACGATAGAACTTAAATTATATTAACAACGAACAGGAAAATTTGATAATGAATTATTAAAAATCGTATTATTAAATATTATAGATGGGTCAAATATGATATAATAAATATGTAATTTTTTCTATTATTAATTATTATAAAATTATTTATTACCAATAAGTCTAGAGATCTTTTAGAGAAGGGTGAACTTCAGTTATGGGTTTCTCATGTAACATTTATTTCCCTAATATTTATTCTATATTCACCACATTTTTTCTCTTGTATCGTATATATAATACACATGAATTTAATTTATGACGTTTCTTATGAAATATTTTTGACTAATATACAATGTATGATTCACTATTTTTTGATATATTTATTTATATATTACCAAAGTTGCAATGGTTTATCAGATCAATTTGTATTCATTGGGACTTTTGTTATTGTAAGAATCAATATTCTATTATGAGGTATATATTAATCCCTTAGACTATTTTATCACAAATATCCTTATTTTAACGATATAATATTTTATATTTGATGTTAAATATTCATGGGGCCTATGAGTCAAATGTTTCTAAAGAGGTAAATGATTTCTATTAAAATCTCATTCTTTATTGGGATTATTTATGTTTATGTTTTTGATGATGAAATTGTATGACCTATATTCCAATAAAATAATTACTTTTACACTCTTATGACTATTTCAAAATAATACATTGTTTTCTTTCATTTTCCTTTCCTATGTTACTTATAATACTGAAATAAATCTTTTGTATAAAAATTTAATTTATTTCTCTTCTAAGTTGAAAATACATTTTCATTCACTTCTGTTAAATGAAAAAATTGTTTTCAAGAGGTTTTCTCTATTCAAAAATGACATTTGATGGTAATTTCAATCAATTTATAATATTTTAAATTTGTTTAAAATAATTATTCTTTTTATTATCCGAATGATGTGTTTTTACATTTTTCTAAAAATTATTAATGGAATATTTGTTTAAATATAATCAATAAGAAATATATTTTCTAGCCATAGTGACAGATAAATGTAATGAAGTGGAAATTATAATATTCAAATTAAATTTGAAAATAAAAAAATATTTCATATTTCATATATTTTTAGATTTTAAATAAATGATTTAAATTTGAAAATCTAGTTTCCTGATAATGATTTCCATGTTATTTTTAAATACATTTCTTATCCAAGGTACCATTATTTGATGATAATTTTTCTTCACTAGAGAAATGATCCCATAATAAAATCCATGTTATATTTCAAGATGCCTACTAAAAATGATTTCATGATGTTTTTGAAACTCTTTTATTTTACTTTGGTAATTCCATGAATAAATCTTGTAATGTTTTTGAAATATGATTCATATTCATGGGTTATTATATTCTGAGATTTTAACACTCGTATAGAATATATATTTATGATTTTAATTACAATATATATGGTATTAGAATAATATAACCCTATAAATTATTGGGTATATATGGATAAATAATTAAGAATATAGACTTCAATGGGGAGTGAACCTAGTTATTTAATGGAATATGTCCCCTATAATGATATTGGGAGTGAAACATGACATATAATATGATGTAATTGGGAAAGACACCATTCCATTATAATTGAAATATATGTTTTAAATGGATATAGAAATGATTTTCAAGGATTATTTGTATGAAACACTCTTATGAAATTTTCCAATATTATGCGATTTCTTATTCATTTAGGATTCATGTCTTATAATCTATAAACCATTTCTCTATGATTTATGATTGTGAGTTATGAAATTATGGGTATGGTTTTATGATATTAGGATCATCTATCTATCAACTTATACTCATGTGACACTTTTATAACCACCAATATCATCTTTCATACCCCAATTAGGAATTTTATCTCTACAATTATTTTGATTCCATTTTCTAATCTATGGAAACTATTTTATGTATGAAATTTGTTATATTTTTTATATGTTTTATATTTTTTTTGAGATTTTGATTTCATTTCATGAAATAATAATTCTGTGTTTAGGGACTCCAATGATACAAAAATCATTATTGTTCTATTATATATTTTAATGATATGTCAAAAACAATTATTAACAAATGATGTATCAAAATTATAGGGCACTATAGTCATTATGGGGAAAGGGTTTAGTCAAACATTATACATTATACATAGTGAACTATGCTGAAACCCTTTGGATAAGAATATGTATATGATGGAATCCAAAAATATTTTGAATATATAGTTTATTTTGGTTACCTAGAAACAATATTCTAATCTGGAAACAATAATTAGTCATGGATTCATCAAAATTACATATAGGGATACTTACCAAAAAAACTAGCCAAATTTTATCTCATCCATTATTATCATGCATGTTGAGTGTGTCCTTATTATTCACCTCGTTTGAAAATTATACAGGATATTCATGGGTTAATTCAAATAATAAAAATTATAATGGATATGAAAAAAATGAAAAAATGCACAGGCTATTTAAAAACAAACATGTCCTAGTTTAAAATGAAAGTGATATAAGATAAATAATTTTTGATGATTATATGATTACTAAAAATTACAATTGTTCCATGTGATATTTATTTCATTTCTAGCATTGGATATAACAATGAGAATTCATGTTAATATAGACTGTGATTGAAAATGGAATTATTTTACTCATAAGAAACAAAATAAAATAGAAGAATGAATATAATAACATGTGATTATACCTAGTCATATTTTTTATTATATGATTAATGACCTTAAATAGAGTTAGTTTCATGACACACATATTCATAAAAAATATATATTTTTAGGAAGTTTCTGGACGGAATAATTTTTAATTGACTACAAGTTATGTATATGGGAACCATCACCCAATGAAATATCTTATAGGAATATGAAAATTTTTAATTTGTGGAAATGAGTGGATAAAGAATTTAATTTATGATGAAAATGAGTAATTTGATGGTGGGATATGATGTTCATACATAGTATCCATATGTAGTTAAGTTATTTGTCTATGGAGAATACGGTCATTATCACTATGAATGACCATATAAAAAGGTTAACTCATAGACCAAGGAATGATATATTCTATTGAAATAATTTAAGGATAACGACTCATGAGTTTTTGTATAGGGTTTTAAGAATAATGTGGTTTAATTTTGGAATCTATTAAATTATTTATATATGAAACATGATGGATATATAGATTGTTCCATTGAATGTTTTATTTAATGACCGTGAGATAGATATTTAGTGGAACTAATAATATAAAAAAAGTTATATAGTGGAAAGGAAATAATGTTCATTTGAGACAAATAAATGATTGACATTATTGAATTAATTTGATAGCTTTGGTGACATTGTAATTGGTAATTTATTTAATGAAAAAGTTACATCAGACATATTTTGTGATGGTTATTTCATTTTTGGATTTATGAAATATATTAAATAGTCTATGATTTTATTTAATTAAAATGAATTGTTCTTATTTTTTGGTGCGTATATGTTTTCATGTCATGTTAACATAAGAGTAATAGATACCATCATGGTTTTATATGATTAGGATTGACCATAAGTTAATAGGAATACATACTCATTCTAATGTTTTATGTGAGAGGGTTTTTAGGTGATTAAAAATATTTAGTTGGTTTTATGAAGAATAATATATTTTCGATTAAATAAACCATTGGTTTAGTATATTATTTTCGCTTATGTTACTTATTGTCTATTTTATTGTAGGACATGTATAAATTTGACGTTTGAAAATTGATTCATTAACAATGATATATATTTAATGATATCCAGTATCATTGTAAGGATTAACATTCTTTTGAGTATCCAAATTGGATTGTAAATATTATTTTTTTGTAAAACATATGTTAAAATGATATAATGATTTCTCACAGTGATTAACTAAATACTCAGAGATATTTCATTAGGTTTAGGTATATGTAACCCAAATGATTAACATTCTCCGTAACATGAAATATTATTTAGGGGGACTGAAATTATATTTTAAGGGATTAATGTTTATAGGTATGATATCATGATTTTGGTTATATAATTATTTAATAACGAGGTTTCAGATGTTAATTATAATATAGGGATATTTATTTTCTGAATAATATAATATTACCATTTTGTGTTATAATGGAAATTTTTATTTAAAATGTGTTATTTCTATATATGAAGGTTTATAATTTTTGGACATTATCTTACTTTGTGATTACCAATTTTTTTTCTAATATTTAATGATAAGAAAAATTTATTTTCATCCTTTTTTGGATTATTTTATCCACTATAAATTTAATTTATAAATTATAGCGTGAAAAATTCAGCTTGAATACTCATTATTTGTATGAAAAGATCTGATTCAGGTAGAAATTGATTAAAGGATGAAATTATTCATTTCGTGTTTTTATATTTTATTATCTTCATATTCTATATTGTAAAGTAATACATCAACTCTGGGAAATGGATCTTGAAGGAAATGTGTTATCTCGTTACATTCATTTTTGATGAATGGGTCGTCTTTTTCATATCAAATTGATTAAATGATTTTGGGTAATTAAAATTCTCATGATCATTAAATTTATTTTGATAAATGTTATCATTATCAAACAATTATTATTTGAAAGTAAATTTTTCCTCAGTTCCATTATTTTAACATTCCTTTAAGGTTTTCTAATTTTAATAACATTTTTTCTGTTATTCCAAATGACTATTATATTTCATCAATCTTATTTATAAAATAATTACATAATAACCACCGTATGAAGGGGTTTTCAATAAATAATGTTTTAAATATAAAACCCCAAATTAAGTATTAAATTTTTTAATTTATATAGCATAACATAGTAACTTTTTACAGAATGTATCCAACTGATATTTTGAAATAATAACTTTTTTTATTGCATATTATGAAAAAAACATTGAGATTAAATTATCCATGAAAAATTTTATTTATATATCATTCATAACATAGTCATTGAGTTGGATGGTATGAATAAAATTAACAGAATTGTGATATGTATATATAAATGTACTAATTAGTATAAATTTATTAAAAATTCATAATAAATGTGAAATCAATTTTTAGAAAATTCTTTTTATTTTTTAAAATAATTTTTCTAAAAAAAATTTAATTACGTTTTCTAAAAGAATACTATAAATAATCAAAAAATATAAAAATTAATTAATATGAGAATATCATTTTTGGAATCATAGTATCAAAATTAGATTAATTCCACTATTTTATATATTTTAAAGAAATAATAATTTTTCAATTAATAATGTGAAATACAAATTTTTATTTTAAAAAATATTTTTTTCAATAATTTAAAAACACATTTTTAATTCTTCTAAGATAAATTATTTATAATATATATTATTATTAATCTAATTAATTATAATGGAATAGAATTTTATTGAATAATTTTGCATAAAAGAAAATAATTCTAAAAAATGAATTAGTTTGAAAATCCATTTTAGATCACATTTTACCAATTTAGTTTAAAATTAAATTCCAAAAAAATAGATTAAATTAATTTTATATAGTGTAATATATATTTTATTTTAAATAATAATTATTATATAGTATGTCCAACTAGATTTATGATCAATATGAATGTCATTAAAAATAAATTTTATTTACCACAATAGAGGTAAAATGGGATAATTATGGTTAAAGTTAATGTTATTGAAGAATAAATTATGTCAAATTGATTAAATTATTTATTATTTTTTAAAATCATTTATATTATTTAATATTTTTTTAAAATTTTATTTATATATATATATATTTTATTTTTTCTATTATAATATTTAATATAATATAACATGAAAATTATCACTTTTTAGGAATAATATAAATAATATTTTTTCATAGGGATTAATAATTTTTTTTGTTTATAATGTATAATTTATAATACAAAAAAAAATTCTATTTAATTTATATAATTTCTAGTGATGATATTATTACATTAAATTCTAATGCAAAACTCAGAAAATTTACATGAATGTAAAAGAATAATCTAGTAAAAAAATTTAAAATATCTAAATGTAATTTTTTTTGGGTTTTCTAAAGTGTCCAATGAATTCAGAATATAAATATATCCTATTATAGATGTGTTAATTGTTTACATAAAAATTAATTTATGTTTATTTAATTTTAAAAGGAATTTTTTTTAATAATTCATCCAATTTTATTTATAGTATTTTATTTGTCATTTATCTTATTAAGTTAATATAAAATGATAGAATTATTATTAAATGAGAGGTAGGATGAGAAATAATAAATTCTTAATCACAGGGAAATAAATGGGAAGTATTTTCCTTCTGATTAATATTATATCCTTTCAATAATAAAAAATCCTTTACCATAGGTTTGGTAAAAAATATTAATAATGGAGTAAAAAAATTTATTTTTTAAAATGATACCCACACTAATAAAAATATGTCATGATTATTATATTAAGATTTTATATTACTTATATTTGGATCCACATCAATTGGGAACGATTTAATATATCTTAGAGACATATTGTATTATCATATTTCATTTATTTTCAAAATTGTCTTCAATGATATTTTAAAATAAATAATATGTTACTAAATGATTATATATTAAAAAAATATTATCTTCTAACATGTGAATGGGATTTGGTCTATCATATTAATAGTAGTCTTTTTATGGACCCATTATCCATTTATGGTAACATCTGTGACCCTTAACAAATACTTCAAACCAAGATATATAATTGTGATATATAGTTTTGTAGATTTGGGTGGATATTAACAACTCATTATGAGATAGTTTTCTTGATCTACAAAAAATGATCAAATTTTACATTGAAGGGAGTGAGGTTTCTCAAGAAATTTTAATGTGGAGAGAGCTTCATAGAGTAATAAAATGGGATTTTCACTGCCCATATAATGAATCTATCCTATAGTTGTGAAGTGTTTATAATATATTGTGATCTTAAAATAAGGTATTATGATTTATCAATAAGAAAATTTATTATATGATTATTTTTGTATCATTTTAGATGAATAACCTATAAATACATTTCATAATGAATTATATTGACTTACTAGTAAAAATGTTTTCAAAAATGACCTATAAATAATATTATTATACTGAAATGGCTGATATATATATATATTGATCACAATATATTATTTATATATTAAAAAATTTTTGTTTTTGAAAATTTTCCAAAGGCGATTCTCACACTTTATAATGGAAAATGATTTCACAATTCATTACCATATATAGGTGGAAAAGATGAAAGATAATTCTCTCAGTGAAGAGTGTCATGATTTAATTAAATGATAATGATTAAAAGAGAAAAAAACCATTTTCATATGTAATGGGTGGACATGGAAATCACAAGGTAATGTTTGAAATTTTATCCCACCAAAATAATTGAAAAAACAAGCATATATATGATATTCAAGAGGGAATAATTTTTTTGTATGGTTTTGGATGTAATTAATTAATTTTGCAATGTTCAACTCTAACAGATATAAATGTATATGATTCAAAACCTAAATATATGTCCCATAAATTCTAGAACTAATTTGTGATATCTTATATTAAACACATATTTAAAAATTCCATAATTATAAAGGATGTTTAATGGTGTACACCAATATCAATTAGAAATGTTTGTCGGAGTGGATACTCAAGAGGGGGGTGAATTGAGTTCCAATTAAAATTTATGTTATAATATTGTTTATTTAAAATACCCCAATTTATAAAACAAGTTAAACTGTAGTGAATTTATAAAGATTGTAAATGTTCACTTAGCTTCTCAAAGATTGATTAGGTCTCAGTTAATTCAACCACAAGATTAAACTTACTTTTGAAACTAACCTACTGATTTAAAATAAGTGTAAACACTTGATATTTTAACTATCAATGTAACTATAAAATGGTTTTGTAATTCAAAGTAACAGGAGCGGAATATAAAAGATATATGTCGTATACTTTAAACTTAAAATAAAGATGCACAGTAGATATACCAAGAGGTTCAGTCCCAAGCCAAGACTTAGTCCTCTCAAATTTATATAAAATTGATCCACACCCTGGATTAGGGTTAACAACAATTTACAATACTGTCCAGGCCACACAGGGACCTCTACTACAGTTCTTTGTGGGAAACAAAATAAAGACTAGACCATACAAGGACCTCTTCCATAGTTGATGTGGTTAAACAAGAGTTAAGTGTTTTGGAGTGTGGATTTTGATATCCTCCAATTTAGTGAATGAGATAGTGTGTGTGTGTGTGTGTGATATACAAAGTACACCAAACTGGTTGAATGTAAATAAACAAATCATTTAGATAGAACAGATAAGAGTTTAAAAAGCACTAGTTATTAGCAATGCAGCTCTGGACTCGTTGGATTCAGCAGAACTGCATCTGAGTCCTTCTATGTTTATTATATTTAAAAACATACTGTTGTAGTTCAGCTTGTGTTCTTATGTTCTTCAGAGGTGTTGGATTGTACTCATGAGAGTTCCTTGTAAGTCTTGAAATCTCTCCTTCATGCTCAGGATTGTTCTTCTAGTTCAGCACAGTGCACTCGGGTTTCTTGAGTTGTCGTGCGTATGTAAGTTCTTCTCATTGTATATTCACACACTTGCTCACGTGTACCGCAGCTCAATCTTCCTTATATTCCGTGAGCATTGGCAGTAGGAAAATTATTCCCTTTTCGTAGGTATGAGATACAGGTTCCTGAAATACCAAAAACTATCATTAAATATAATTAATTTCATTAAAAAATCAAATATGATCATTATAATTATTTAAATAATATTGAAAAAAACTTAAGAAATTGTGTCACAGTGATTATATAAATGGTGTCTTCATCACGGTATATGCTCCACAGTATGTGATTCACTGTGTCTCCATGTCACTGTTTCTAGCTCACGGT
The DNA here is from genome assembly GCA_963277665.1 of Viscum album. Classification (NCBI taxonomy): domain Eukaryota; kingdom Viridiplantae; phylum Streptophyta; class Magnoliopsida; order Santalales; family Viscaceae; genus Viscum; species Viscum album. The sequence continues at coordinate 385,807,683 of OY728141.1, read as the reverse complement.
GTCTCGGTCATGGTGTGTCCTTCACAATGTCTGGGTCACGGTTTGTCCATCATGGTGTCTGGGATACCGTTTTTCCTTCATGGTGTTTGGGTCACGGTTTGTCCTTCACGGTGTCTGGGTCACTGTTTTTCCTTCACGGTTTCTGTCTGACTGTGACTGTGTCTTGTACACAGTCTGTCTTACTGTGTCAAACATCACGGTCTCTCTATACTTAGACAATTATCTGTATTTAGACTTAGACAGTAATATGAAGAATATGGATTCAGCTTAACCAGTAGAGAGTAAGAGAACATTAATCACAAATATAAAGGCTTGATAATATAATTGAGATTAGTGATCATGCGTAAGACTTGTAAATACTAAATAGATTAATTAACATTAATATGACTTGCTATCATTAATACATGATGTGTAGTTGTTATTGAGATTGGAGAGAATTAACATGATGGTCAATTAATATTGATATTAATTAACAGTATTAGGATTTTTGATCATTAAAACATGATTAAAGCATGAGGAGTCCAAAAATCTCCCCCGTTTTGATGATCAAAAATCATGTACAGGGAAAAATATAAATGAAATTAAACATTAAAGATAATAACAGTCTCGACAATTAGAATACTAATACTTGTAATTTTACTTGTACTTGTTTCTCCCAATTTTGGAATTATCAAAAAGCAGAGAGAATGAAGTGAAACACCGCATTTATCATTAAAAAGGTTCAGAATAAAACATACATGAGAAATACAGACAGTAAACAACAAATGACATCCCATAAAAAAACAGTCCCTAGACTCTTCAGGGAACCGCCTTTTCCTTTCCTTTATCAGGAGCAGGAGCTGGTGCTGATGTATTGGAAGGCACAGGTGTGGTAGACAAGGAGGGTAAGGTTATACCTTCAAAAATGGATAGATGCAAAGTAGGAGCAATAAAAGATATACGATGCAGTTGGTCAAGAATGACTGGCCGGATCTGAGAAAGAGCTTGTCTGACTGTCATGGTAGTTGAGTCATAGGTAGGTAGACCAGGTCTAAGGGGTGAACCAACTAGAGAAATTATAGTAGTACTCTGAACATTAAGATACGACTTCAAAATATTTATGAAATCATTAATGATCTCACCACCATATTACATAGTATTTTCAAAATCTTCCTTATTCTCCATAAATTTGTCCAACCATATGGTGAACTCTGTTATCTCCTAAAATTGAGCATTGAAAGCTTGATTTACCAGAGGGATTCTCAAATTATCTAAAAGATATCTAAATTGATATGTCATATCACTTTTAGAGAAAATACGGTTGATATAGACATCAATCTTCTTGGTGATATCTTATTGAGCATCACTGGAAAACTTTGAATGAATCCTAACCAAGTCAAATGCTCGATCACTATTCTTAACCACTTCTGACAAAGAAGACAAATCAAAGCCTCTGAAGGCATTCTGAAGTTCTTACTTGATTATGGATCTCAGCATAGAATCATTCAAAGGAGGAACAGAAGGTTGACCAGAAGCAGTAGAAGCCTTGACAGCTTCGGTTAGAACATTGAGCTATTTCAGAACTTTTTGCAGGCATCTGGTGTATTCATCTGTGTGCTTATTCATATTTTCTAAAAGCTCCCTCATGTGTTCCAGAATTTTTGTGTGTCTTTTCCAATCTTCTCATAAAAATAAAGTAGATATGGATGCACTTTAGAGAAAATCTCTCTAGGAAGGGTGGAATCAGTTGGCTCAGGAGAAGCAGCAACATGTGCAGGGCCAGAAACAGGAGCGGGCTTTGATCTTAATGACGGCTCATTCTGGAAGTTTGCTACCACATTTTTCAGGCTTGCAACATCAGAAATCATCACCTTATTTTCTACTCTGACTTCTTGAATTTATTGGATCATTCTTTGTTGAATATGTATTATAATATTTTCCAAGAGAATTTATGAATCTTATTGACTCAGTTGAGTTACTGGACAAGGTTGAGTGGATAAGATCTTCTCAACTCCAGATAAAAGAGTCTTTACAAAGACTTTTAGATCATATTTAGTTACAAAGGAGTGTTTCTCGGGGAAGAGTACCTAAAAAGGTAGTGGAGCAGGTTCTAGTTGCGGTTCAGAGTCATCTTCAGACTCAGATTCCAATTCAGATTGAGAATGGGGCTCTGGTTCTGGTTCTGGATGAGCTACAGACATTAGTTGAAACATAGAAGAGATATCGATTCCAGTTGTAGTCACTTGTTGTGACTCATTCACATCAAAAAAGCATGGGAAAACATATTGAGTGTATACAGAGTATGACTCATCGCCAGGTTCAGATTCAGATTCAATAGACTTGGCTGGACTAGTCTCAAGGTTTTGAGGTTCCTCCCACTCAAATTGTGTTTTCATTTCATAGACTATAGGCTCAGCAGCATGGTCAAGATCCACAAGATCATCTCTAATCTCTTCATAAAACTCTCGACATTCCATCTAAAAGGAAATTTACATCCTCTCTTCAGTAGAGGAAATTATCTCAGGAATCGACTATTCCACAGGTAGTGCTTCCATATTGGATTGCTTTTAAACTGGGAGTTCTTCTAAACTAGCAAACTCTTCCATGGCTTTTTTCTTTGATTCTGTTACTGTAGAATCTCTTATATCATCATATTAGATATCCAAATTTACAACTTCTCTAGAAACAAGAGTTTCTTCCTCACTAAGAACAATTGGAGGATCCACAGTCCTTTCCTTTTCAACAACAACTTCCTCTCCTTGAGGTATTTCCGTAGGAACAACAGTAGGGACAATAGTCCTTTATTTTTCAATAGGATCTGCTTCCATTAGAGGTATTTCAGCCACCTCTCTAGGTGGTACTTCATCTTCCACTTCCCCTACTTCTTCAGCATCTGAGTATTCAGCCACTTCATCTGGTTCCAGACCAAGATCAACTAGGTTCTTAGGCCTTCTTGGATAATCAATTGGATTAAACTTCTTATACAATTGATCATTATCCTCAACCCATTTCATCTTCTAGGGGTTCCAACTAATCTTCATCCTTCTGATGATAGGCTTGGATAAGCAGAAATCAAAGTCCTCTAACTTTTCTTCATTCGGTCCAGCCATTCCTTTTGCAACTAGCATGGCTCAAATCATCCTTGAGTAAAACAAAGAGGTGGATTTGGAAGTGACTTTAATCAGCTCACAGATATGGTTAATAACACACTTTCATAGATTTATCTTATGACCATTCTTCAACATGTGAATTAGGAACACATCCTGATACTTCATTATAGCAAAATCCCCCTTTCTTGAACTGATCAAATTCTGAACAAATTTGAATAGTAGTCTAGTTTCTGCATCTAGCTCTGCAGTTATAGACATACTCTTGGTTCAATTACCAGTTAAGGTTCCCAAATAATTTTCCAGATCGAAGATGTCAGATGAAGGATGAGGGTCTCTCTGGTAGTCTTCACAAACTCCATCATGTGGAATCCTTAGGCATGCATCCCACAGCCTTTAAGAGAAAGAACAATTCTGACCATTGATCCAGCTGGTCACCATAAATGTTTCTCCAAAATCAATGGAAAAATTCACATATTGGAAGAATTGAGATACGAATCTCGAGTAAATCATTCTATCTTGTTTAGAGAGCCATACAAACCAACCTTGTGCTCTCAAGATTTTCAGGACCAAAGATCTGCTAGACAGTAGCCACTCAGGGAAAATTTCTTTTTTAGGAACTATGGTACGGTTTACCAGGTTTGGGTTTAGAGGTCCTTCGGGCGCAATCCTCGGTATCCTCTTCTGTTTCTTAGAGGGTTTCTTCTCAGGGGTAGATGAAGACGGACGCTTCATCCTTGGCATCCACTGAAGGTTCGGGCGAGATAGAGGAATAGGTTCGCAAGGTAAAGAGGGTTTGAGAGAGAGAGAGAGAAGGAGAGAGTTTGGGTGAGATATTGAGTGAAACATTTATGTTTTATCATTTGGGAGTGTCAATCGTCATAAAAAAGGTGGGAAATCAAGTAGTGGTGAATAAAAATTACCACAATACGGGTTAAAATAAGAGTATAAATAATCTTCACGGTGAGATGGTGAGTAGGAATTACAGTGTGATGAAAAACAGTCATCACGGTGAGACATTTGGTGATCGTCACGGTGAGACAGTGACCATTTTGTGCAGTCATGGTGAGACAGTGAGTTCACAGACTGTGATCACAAGGTCTTAATGGTGAGACCATAAGCATGAAACAGTAAATGTAAAACAGTGAGCATGAAACTGTATATTAAAATACAGTAAAGTATTAAACATTAAGATCAGTAAGATATCTATTTATGTTTAATCATGCCAAGATCATGTATGATGTAGTATAATCACTCATAATTTAATTGTTTAGTGAATATATCATCAAGTTGATATTCAGTACCAATGAATTCCAAAGTGATATCTCCTTTTTGATAATGATCCCTCAAAAATTGATGTCTTACATCAATATGTTTTGTCTTATAGTGAGAAACATTATTCTTAGAAATATTAATAGCACTTGTGTTATCACAATTTATTTGGACATGTCTGAATTGATATCTATAGTCTAGTAATGTGTGTTTCATCCACAAAATTTGCGCACAACAACTTCCAGCAACTATGTATTCAGATTATACAGTAGATAATGCAACAAAATTTTGTTTCTTACTACACCATGATACTAGTGACTTGCCTAAAAGGTGACATGTTCTAGAGGTTCTTTTTCTATCTAATTTACATCCAGAAAAATCAGCATCAGAATAACTAACTAATTCAAATGATTTTCCTTTGGGATATAATAGTCCTAAATTTGGAGTATGCTTGAGGTATTTGAAAATTCACTTTACAAAATTTAAATGTGAATCTTTAGGGTTTGCTTGAAAATGAGAACACATACACACACTAAACATAATATCAGGATGACTTTTATTCAGGTAGAGTAGACTTCCAATCATTCCTCTATAAGTGGTTTGATCAACAGATTTACCATCTTCATCAAGATCCAACATATAGGTGGTACTCATTGGAGTGTCACTGATTTTTGTGCTATCCAATCCAAAACGTTTTAAAATATCTATAGTATATTTACTTTGAGTTAAAATAATTCCATCATCATTTTGAAAGATTTGAAATCCAAGGAAAATTTTGAGTTCACCCATTAAACTCATTTCAAATTCATTTTGAATCATCTTAGAAAAATAAGTACATAATGTAGTTATTGAAGATCCAAAAATAATATCATCTACATAAATTTTTACAACCAAAAAATCATTAGAAATATGTTTTATAAAAACAGTAGGATCAATAATACCTTTTGTAAAACCTATGGAAATTAGAAAAGTACTTAACTTATCATACCAAGCTCTTGGATCTTGCTTTAAACCATATAAAGATTTTTATAATTTAAAAATATGGTTTGGAAAATAAGGGCTTGTAAATCCAGGCAGTTGTTCAACAAAAACATCCTCAACTATATATCCATTTAAGAAAGCACTCTTAACATCCATTTGATATAGTTTGAAATTTAGATGTGCAGCATAAGCAAGTAAAATCATTATAGCTTCTAATATGGCTACTGGAGAAAAAGTATCCTCATAGTCAATTCCTTCTTCTTGACTGTAGCCTTGTGCAACTATCCTAGCTTTGTTTCTAACTATGTTTCTAGATTCATCTACTTTATTTCTAAACACCCATTTAGTGCCTATAGTGAAAGTGTCCTTAGGTCTTTCAACAGGATTCCAAACTTTATTTCATTCAAATTGATTGAGTTCCTCATTCAAAACAATCACCCAAAATTCATCATTAATAGCATCATAAATGTTTTTATGTTCAAGATGTGACAATAAGGATTGATGTTCAACCTGAATTCTAAGAGAAGCTCTAGTCTATGTCCCCCTATCCAGATTTCCTACAACATCATGTAAAGGATGATTCTTTAGAGTTCTAGTTGATCTAGTAAATGTAGGACTAGAAATATCGGTTTCATCTATAAGTTCAGGCTTATTAGGAGCAGATTCTAGAATAAGTCTAGAACTCGATGTCTTTATAGCAGGTTCCTTAGATTTGTTATTAAGGTACAAAATAGATTAATCATTTCAAGATTTTCAAGAGAGGTTTTCGACTCATGTGGATTAGTTTCAACAAATTTGATGTGAAGAGACTCTTCCACACACTTGGTTCTCTTTTTGAAAACTCTATAGGCTTTGCTGGTTATAAAATATCCTAAAATATTCCTTCATCACTCTTAGAAGAATACTTATCAAGATTATCCTTAGTATTAAAAATAAAGACATTGAAACCAAAGAATCTAAAGTAATTGACTTTAGGTTTTCTATTGTTCCAAAGTTTATAAGGATTCTTTTTAATAACAGGACAAATCAAGACTCTATTGATGATATAACATGATGTATTTATAGCTTTAGCCCAAAAATAAATAGGCAGGTCGTACTCTTTAAACATACTTCTTTCTATTTCTTGAAGGGTTCTATTTCTTCTTTCTTCCTCACCATTCTGTTGCGGTGTCCTAGGAGTAGAAAAGTTATGACTATAGCCATTGTGTGAGCAATAGGATTCAAATTCATGATTTTAAAACTCACGACCTTGATCAATTCTTAGAGTCTTAATCTTCAGTCCACTAAGGTTTTCAAAGACTTGGAGTATTTAACAAAATAAGAACAAGCTTCACTTTTGTGGGATAAGAGGTATACCAAAGTAAATCTAGAAAAGTCATCTACTAAGACATAGACATAGTGCTTCCCATTTAATCTAGAAACTATAATTGTTCCAAAAAAATCCATGTGATCCAACTGAAGAGGTTGAGAAGTTAAGACTTCTTTCTTTTATTTAAAAGAAACATTATGTTGCTTTCGCTTTTGACATAAATTATAAACATTGTCATTTGGAAACTCAAGTTTGGGTAAGTATCTAACTATGTTTTTCATAGTTAGTTTCCTAAGTGAGTGTATATTTCAGTGTCCTAATCTTCTATGCCATAACCAAGACTCTTTTTGAAAATCATTTAAACAAGTAACATTTTTCTTAGCTAAAAAATTTAAATCAACAGCATAAACATTTTCATTCCTTAAATCAGAGAATACTAAAACATTTTTAGAATTAAAAACATTACAAGAATTATTTTCAAACATGACATTAAAACTATCATCACACAATTGAGAAATACTTTACAGATTGTATATCAGTCCATCAAAAAATAAAACATTAGAACTTAAAAATTAATTAGTGTTACCAATTTGGCCTATGCAGATGATCATTCCTTTATAATTATCACCAAAGGTGACATAACCTTCATCAAAATTTATTATTCCCTTGAATCATGAGTAATCCCAATACATATGTCTTGGACATCCAAATTCCAAATACCGTGTCTTCTTGTGGGAACTCATCAAGATGGTTTCCTCAGATGTGTTTGTCATGAAACACATGTTGGCACATTTCTTTTTAGAACCAGACATTTCAGATTCATTTATGCAATCTTCAGAAGCACTTCAGGTAGCCTTCATAGCATTCTTGTACATACTATCCTTGTAATCATATTTCTTCTTGGATTTTAGCTTTGGGAAGTCTTCTTTAATGTGTCCTTTTCTTTTTCACTCATAGATAAAAACTTCATCACTTTTATCTACTTTTTTCCATTCCTTCTTCCAATGTCCCTTATTATCATACTTTCCGTTGTAATTTTATTTTCTGATGAATTTCTTCTTCCTATAAAATTAATTAAACCTTCTGGCTATTTAATCTATTTCAGCATCACTATCAGAGTTTGAAATTTCACTTATTGAACTATCAGTTTGTATTTGAGATTTTTCTTTGTCCTTGCTCCTTGAAGTTGTAGTCGTAAAACCCAATGATTTCCATTTTGGTTTATCATCTTCCTCTTTATTTACCTTGAGTTATTTCTCATACATAATAAGCTTACAAAATAGTTCTTTGACAGGTAGATCTCCAATGTCACAAGACTCTCTGGTTGAAACAGATGTGCCTCTCCACCGGTCTGGTAGACACATCAAAATCCTCATAATTTGTTCCTTTGCTGGAATAACCTTTCCAAGTGAATTCATTTTATTGAATATCTCATTGAACCTGAGATACATATCAAAAATGGGATCATCAGTCTTCATTTTAAAATTATTATATTTAATAGTATAAGTATTTAATGTAATTTATTTAACATTGGTTGTTCCCTCATGAGAAAAACCTAATGTATCCTAAATATCATCTGCAGTTTTACAGGAAGAAATTATGTTAAATTCCACATATCTTAGAGCACAGTACATGGAATTCATGGATTTAGAATTATTATTGTAAGTAGTATTCGTTGGTTTATCCCAAGTTGTTATTTCAGTTTCTGGAATTTTATATTCACATTCTATAGCAGTCCAAATATCAAAACCCATACTTTCCCAATGAATTTTCATTTTAAGCTTCTACTGGGCATATTTTGTACCATTAATGAAAGGTGGCATGTTAGTTGCATCACCCTCTACTCTATTATCCATAACTAGATTTTAGAAAATAGTTTTAAAGAGATAAAATTTAGAACTAACAGAAATTTAATATCTTTAAAGATGCAACTCAAATAACAGTTAAAAAACAGAGTATTTAAAAAATCCTTTAACAAAAAAAATCCTCTCATACCAAATATTGGTCGGAGTGGATACTCAAGAGGGGGTTTAATTGAGTTCCAATTAAAATTTCTATTAAAATATTGTCTATTTAAAATACCCCAATTTATAAAACAAGTTAAACTATAGTGAATTTATAATGATTATAAATGCTCACTTAGCTTCTCAAACAATTATTAGGTCTCAGTTAATTCATCCACAAAATTAAACTAACTTTTGAATCTATCCTACTGATTTACAATAAGTGTAAACACTTGATAATTTAACTATAAATGTAACTTTAAAATGGTTTTGTATTTCAAAGTAACAGCAGCAGAATATAAAAGATATATGTAGTATACTTTAAACATAAACTAAATATGCACAACAGATATAACAAGAGGTTCAGTCTGAAGCCGAGACTTAGTCCTATCAAATTTATATAAATTTGATCCACACCCTAGATTGGGGTTAACAACAGTTTACAAAACTATCCAGGCTACACAGGGACCTCTACCACTGTTCTTCATGGGGAAAAAAATAAAGACCAGGCCACACAAGGACCTCTTCCACAGATGATGTGGGTAAACAAGAGTTAAGTGTTTCGGAGTGAGGATTCTGATATCCTCCAGTTCAGTGCAGGAGACAGTGTGTGTGTGTGAGATATACAGAGTAAACTACAGTACTCGAAAGTAAATAAACAAATCACTTAGAGAGAATAGATAAGATTTTAAAAAGATCTAGTGATTAGCAATGCATTTTTGGACTCGTTGGATTCAGCAGAACTGCTTCTGAGTCCTTCTCTAGTTTTTTTGTTGAAAAACAGAGTGTTGTAGTTCAGCTTTTGTTCTTGTGTTCTTCAGAGGTGTTGGATTGTACTCATGAGTGTTCTTTATAAGTATTTAAATCTCTCCTTAGTTCTCAGGATTGTTATTCTAGTTCATTACAATGCACTTGGTTTTATTGAGTTGTCGTGCGTTTGTAAGTTCTTCTCATTATATATTCACACACTTGCTCACGTTTACTACAGCTCAATCTTCCATATATTCCATGAGCTTTGTCAGTAGGAAAATTATTCCCTTTTCATCGATATGAGATACAAGTTCCTGAAATACCAACAACTATCATTAAATATCATTAATTGCATTAAAACCATCAAATATTATTGTTAGTATTATTTAATTAATATTGACAAAATGTTAAGAAACATTGTCACAATGATTATGTAAACAGTGTCTTCTTCACGGTATATGCTCCACGGTATGTGATTCAGTGTGTCTCCATGTCACAGTGTCTAGATCACAGTGTCTCAGTCACAGTGTGTCCTTCACGGTGTCTGGGTCACGGGTTGTCCCTCACAGTGTCTGGGTCAGGGTTTGTCCTTCACGGTGTCTAGGTCATGGTTTGTCCTTTACTGTGTCTGTCTGACTGTGACTATGTCTTATATACAGTCTGTCTTACTGTGTCAAACACTATGGTGTCTCTATACTTAGACAAATATCAATATTTATACTTAGACAGTAATATGAAGAATATGGATTCATCTTAACAAGTAGAGAGTTAGAGAAATTTAATCATAAATATAAAGGGTTGATTATATAAGTGAGATTGGTGATCATTCATAAGACTTGTAAATAATAAATAGAGTAATTAACATCAATAATACTTGCTATCATTAAAACATGATGTGTATTTATTATTGATATTGGAGAGGATTAACACAATGGTCAATTAATATTGAGATTAATTAATAGTAATAGGATTTGTGATCATTAAAACATGATTAAAGCATGAGGAGTCTAACAAGAACATATAGTGGGAAAACATGAATGGGGATATCATGATGTGTATATATCAATTTGTGGTTCTCAGGTAAGTAATGATTTAAAATTATAATTTTAAGGGGTTAATGAAGTTTTTACCCACACTTTTATAGAAATGGGAGAACACCACTATATATTTCATCATAGGTCATCTGAAGATATCTAAAATATATAATTATTATTTTATTATTGTTGATCAACATATATATTCGGTTCACATCATTGTTATTTTTGAGAATCTCTCACATGATTATCATTTCATTGATATAAATAATAAAATATATAAGGATTAATATAGTACAACAATAATTATAGCAGATATTGATTTATTGTTGACATAAATTTTCAGGAGAAGCATTTAATAAGAATGGGATACATTAAAGTTCTTTAGAAAACCTTATTATCCAAAAACTAATATTCATCAAAAGGGCCAAAAAATGGTGGATGATATGTTAATATCATAATAAATGGATTTGTAATGAGGCTAGGGTTACTAAATTAAATTTTTGGATTTCCCATATAAAAATATTATCCATTATATTATTTAAATGGAATCTTAAGTGTATCAATGTGAAATAAAATTTATAAATATTATATAATGGGATGACAGTTTAGTGATAATGTTATGGAAATAGAACCCTGATCATGAAATGTCGAGGAATGCTAAAATTATTCAAAGGCATATTAATGTCACTCCATGCTGTTATAAGTGTTCTGTAAATAATAATAGTTGAGTTCTAGTGTTTGGTATTGGAAATGTAGTGTTCCTATTAATATCACTATAGAATAGGGTTGTGATATTATGGAATAGGGAAAATGTGATCCATATAAATAAAATCCCTTTCTCGATAAATGAGAATATAATATCAGTAACTTATTTTATATATCATCCTGCAAACCTATCCTAAATTCTTTAAATGTTCAATGAATCACATTTTTGGAAATAATTACTCCATCCATCAAATATCTTAATCAAAAATGTTTTATAATCGAAACACTATCTCTTTTATGGGGAATAACAAGTGGATATCATGTAACATAGATACATATAACTATAAAACAATACCACACACTTAGATAATGTTCTATAGAGAAATACTTTTTTTAGATGTTATTTGAAATAAAAATATTAGAATGAGTAAAAATTACCATCCTTGTTTTCATTTTGAAAAAAAGAATTCCATGGGTGAAATTATTTTTTGGGGTTCATTGTATCACTAAAAATTTCTAAAAAAAATTCTTTTTAATAATTCTTTAATTTTTTATATCTTTTTATGAATTCAATACTGAACATAAATTGTTATAATTTTATTTTTTATGTGTAAAGTATTAACACAAAAAAAAAATCCATAATAAAATATGAATATTAAAAATGAGTTATAAATATTATAACTGGAAGTGTACTAAAATAAAATAAATATAATATATCATTGAAATTATCTTCATCAAGGTATTTCATTTTTATAATTTCATCATTGGAAACATTGGAAGTAATAAAACGTTATAATTTTTTGGTAAAAAATGTGAAAATAAATGAGGCAATAAGAAGATTGATTTCAATTAATTGTTAATATAAATATACTGGAATAAAATGTAGTTGTTAAAAATGTATGATCATTGAAAACATATATCTATTGTACACATATAATTTATGTTCTATTATATCCATTTGTAATATAATTTTATTTGGTTATATGAATAAAATTATAAATATTACTACTTATTTAATAATATGACATACTCATTAAATCTAATCATGGAAGGTGAGTAAAATGAATAAAACAATTTATTTATGAATTATAAATTGATGTAACAATTTTATGATATTTTCATAGAAGTGAAATAAATGGAATAATGTATTTTAGGTTTTCATTATAGGTATTGTTTTTGTAAGAATTGACCATATTTAAAAAATATAGTGTTTTATCAATATCATTACCATGTTGGACTTGAATTCATATAGAATAAGAAGAATTATTTATTGGGGAAGTCTAAGCTCATAAATATCATAATTAGATATATTATTGTTAAATCTACACACATGACCACCATCATTGCATATGTCACCCTTGGCGTTTCTTTTAACCACATAAGGGGTCTTTAAATTAGATTATATAATATTATAAACAAGTAAAAAATTAATATAATTATAAAAATTACTTAAACTTATTTTCATTATAGAATGTTTTTAATCATTTTATATTTTTAAAAAATTTATTAATTTTAAAAATGATTTAATTAAATCTTTTTTTAAAAAATAATTATATATTTAAATACAAATTTACTTTTAAAACTCATTTACTAGCATATAAATAAATTAATTACATTTAAACTAAATAGAAATTAAAAGAGTTAATGTTAAAAAGATAAATCTTTTAATGAATTTATTTTTCGTTATATTATAAAATTTATAGTTAATAATTTAAAAAGGTAAATACAAAATAAAAATGAAAGGGAATATATTTTAAAAATAAATTATAATAATAATAATTAAGAAAATGATTATTATTTATAAGGAAATAATAACACATCTATTGTTAGGATTACAATTTAATTTTTATAAAAATTATGCACCTTTTTTTGGAAATTATATTATAATATTTATTTTATAATGTTTATAAAAATATATTTTATAAAATGAAATTAAATTTTGGAAAAATTATTTTTAAAAGGGTTAAAATTTTTAATTTTATTTATAAGAGAAAAATATTTTGTGGAGGTTAATGGTCAATTATCAAAGTAAAGATTTAAATGAGTTAAGAGAGCTAAAATGATGATTAATTAATTAAAATAACTCAAAAAACACATCTAAAATTTGAGGATGAATGCAATCATTACCCATTTAAATTATTTTACAATTTAGATCCACCTACCTTGTGAAATGAAAACACTTACACATTAATAAATAATTATTTTCAAAAATTAGACTCAAACTAACCTATAGAAGGACCCAACATTGACCAACCTCATCCCGCCAGTTTTATTTGGTTTTGAATTTAGAAAACACAAAAATTATCTCTGTAACTATCCTCTCATATTTTATAAACCATTGGTCATATAAAATTGTCCAATATCCTGCATTTCAAATAAATCCTATAATAGAAGTTAAAATTATAATTTTAATGATAATCCATTAAATAATCACTTAATAATATATTTTTAACCAAATACATCTTACACTAATTTATTATATAAATAAAAATTTTATATATCAGTAATCATTTATAAAAGTGATGTTATTTATTTTAAAATTACATGGTCATAATCATTCAATTTTAAAAGTGATTAATTGTTTGGATTGGTTTTACAACCGATATGAAAGATTTTATAATGTTTATTTTAATAAAGATGTGGAAAATATAAATAAAAGAAATTTATTTAATCAATATTTATTTTCTCAGTTATTAATAATATATATATATATATATATTATAATATTTATCATAAATAATCAATATTTCTAATTAAATACAAATCCACAATATAAATATTTTTCAAAAATCATATTAATTGCCAATAAGAAATAAATTAAATGACCATCGAGTGTGAAAAAATATCAAATTGATTTTTAACATCTTGATTAATATTTTATAGGTGATGAAGACATGGTCAATTATCATGAATTTTAACTGACATATTCATGTTGGCATGGATCAAATGTAAAAAATAATACATTAAGGATATTCATAAATAAATTTATGTCATAATAATATTTTATAAGGTATTATAAATGATTTCAATTATGAAAAATAAATTTAATATGGTTATGATATAGATTAATGAAATTGTTTTTCATTCCCTAATGAAAGAACCATTAATTGGTGCAATGAACCAGTGGGTCGGATGGCCTTAAGCATGCCTCCCCATATGTAAGATAATGTTTTTAAAAAGCATATTCCAAAGGATTGAAACTATAGGTGTATGCTAAAAAATCATTTTTATAGGATACACCAATGGTTTAGAGGGCCACCGGCTTGACATCCAATGGTATAGACCAATATAAAATGTTTTTAAGAACTATTGTATTATGTGGGCTATTCCAACTGTTCCGAAATAGGTTTTTTTATTTCATATGAAAAACATATACCAATAGTTTTTAAAACATTAGTTAGTGGTAATGAAAAAATATAGAGCTTCAACTAAATTACTCCCAACCACTACAACTTATCATTAAAAGACTTGACCATTAATATACAAGGACGCTTGTAATCATTATATGATAATGAAATATATGTGCTTTAAAAAGTAATTAATTTTTTTATGTAATCAATTTAATTTGATATAGTGATTTATATAAAGTCTGAATACCAATACTAATGATTTTGGAAACTATTAGTATAAAAATTATGTTTTTGTCGTCTATAACAACAGTTTTGAAAAAACTATTATTATATGGTTATTTAATGGAATTTATACCATTTGTTTTGGTCATACAGTTGGTATAGCTAAGACCTATACCAAATTTTGTGTAAAATTATTTAGGTATAGGGTAATTTAATCGAATCTATACCAATGTTTTTTCTCAAATCGTTGGTATAACTATGACTTAAAACAACGGTTTGTCCAAAACCTGAGTTATTAGTTCATTTTATAGATGTTATCTCAATGATTTTTTCAAAACCAATGGTATAAATATGACCTATAGAAACGTTATGGCCACAACCATTGGTATATGTTAATTTTATGGAATCTATAATACTGGTGTTGGCCAAACCATTGATATAGTTATAAAATTTACCAATGGGTTATCTGAAACCATTATTATTGGGTTATTTTATGATACATATACCAATGGATTCCAGTAACCCATTAGTATATATACCCTAACATAACAGCTTGAAAAAAAATAGTATAGGTCTATTGGTATAGCTTTATGTCCAAGAAGTGAGAGGTTTCCAAATAGTAGTTAGGGTTGAAGGTTGTGCAATTGGGAGACTATACCATAATAAACTGAGTATAACACATTTTCATATTAATATAAATGAATAGAATAGGTACATAAATCACTTAGAATCAAAAGAGAAACATCCCATTGACTAAAATAATAAATCAGGTCAATTAGTATCATAAAAAAATGAGTATATAAGGTCACTATACCGAAAATATAGAAAATAAAAGGGAACAAACATCTATTAAAATCCATGTATTAAAATAAAAAATAAAAAAAACTATGTTCAGATTAAATAATGTGCATAACATGCTCTTATTCTCCCATGCACTTAAGAAATGATCAAATTAAGAATCATGAAGAAGGTTCTTACACCGATGACTGCCTACATTTTTTATGTCTATATCGGAACACAACAGGATCCTGAATACGATGTGAGATAAAACTCAGTAGAATAAAACCAATGATATCTATAACATGTCCAATATGTGTATATAAGAAAAATATTTGTATATTATATATAAAATAAATAAGAATGGTAATATATATATATACTTCCCTGTCCAAGAACTTCTATCAAGCACCCACTAAATGGGTCAACTATAATAATGGAATTTTAATATTGGATAACTCTAAAGCGTGGTAAAACAAGTAAATTGAAATATTCCTTGTAATGATGTTATAGATATGAATGGTAGGATCCATTGTATAAAATTATTGGCATGATTATCGATTTTATGTTTCATCTCAATAAAAAAATGTTTATAACATTGATGGATCCCAAAGAACGTTTCCACATATCATGTTCAAGTCTATCTAGGAAACTCGTATCCTAACATTGAAATTTCATAGGCATAAAATGTTAAGTGGATAGATAGAGTAAAACTGTATATATAATCATAAGTAATAATGATCTAAGGAGTATAAATTTCCATGGTATCTACTACAATAATTATCTTGTCTTCTATATATCATCTCAAAATCCATGAGTTATCCATCCCATATAATAATTTTCATATAAAAACATTTAAAAAATTTAATCAACATTTCATAGTTTAAAAATTTGTAATCACATGTAAATTTAGGAATAAACTACCACATATTAAATTTTATATTTCTCACTAAATTCAATGATGATTCATTATAATTTTTTTTCTCACACACACCCAATGGGGAGGTATAATAAGGGTAGAATACAATAAAAAACATCACAGGTGGTTTAGGGTGGGGTGAAAACCTCTTACTATAAAATATAACTTTTTATGAATCCTAATAAAGTTTCAATATTTTATTCATGACATTAAATTAATTTTAAAATAAAATCATGAAGGTTTAGTGTGAATCATAATGAAAACAAGTCTTATAAATCCAAACACATTAAGGGAAAGGTATATACCAACTATTATATACCCATGGTAAAACACTCATGCATTATTGTATCATCACTCAAGAAATATAAGAAGAAATAAGAACAATGGATGATTACCCATAAATAGATCATAATAGCATACACCAAAATAATTTTTTTGATATAAACAAAAATTAATAATGGATCATCTAGAAATTAGAACTAACACGCACAGGTTCAATGAGATTAATAGTGTTTTAATTAGAGTTTGAATCATGAAAAAAATCTCAAACCATGGTAGATGAGCTTAAATGAGAGAAATAAATACCCTGTATCAACTATAATGATGAATAATGGGTGGTGGTTAGTTAAGTAGAATTTTTAATTAATAATTTGTAATTTTACCCAAAAAATGGTCCACACGGTTTGGATGCACGATTAGAAAAAAATTGAGCCAACAATGTTCCCTTCACATTCCAAGGAAGGGCCAAATAAAATTATTGTGAATTGTTTAGAAAACCATGTGTGAATAGTGGCATATCCCTAAGATAAAAAACATAGGAGTCTTTTATGGCTGTGTGTCATTGGATTCATGGCCTCTTAAAACCTTATAGCTCTAAACTGAGCATTAGACCACCCTGCATGGTTTCATAAAACCATGTTTCCTAGGTGGTATTGTTTCTACTATCCAAGAAACCTAGTTACCTTGTCCCAAAAGTAATCTTATGGGTGTAAACATAAGTCCAAAAAACCCTTTAAGCTCTCATCAACTCATTAGGTACTTCTCTTAGGTCAAAACTAAGAAATAAATAGAATGTAAAAATATTTTTACCTCATAGTAAATCCCAGGATCTTATAATATCCTCACATAAGATAACACATAACTATGTTTCCCTTCAATTGTAGGTATGGAATTATTAGAGAATATTTCATGCCATTGAGGAAAAACATCTTCCTCTCCCTCCCATCTCACATATTGCACACATCTGTTCTTCCACAGAACTCTCTCTAGAGGGATGGACCATCCCCAAAAATCCATAATTCTCCTATAATTAATAATTATAAGATGATCCTAAATATATACATCTAATATAACTCAACCTTATTCTAATTAAGACTATGAATGGTTTTGAGTGAAAATGGTGAAGCTTTGATATGTTGAAGAAAACATGATTTACTGGGAACCTTTTGTGCCACATTAACTGATATAATACAAGTCCATCTCTACCAAAAAAACTCTAATGAACCGATATATCTTGTTAAAATGTTACCCTATCTCTAAATTCTCACATGTCTTAGCCATAATTACATACATAAGAAAACTAGATCCCCACCTTAAATCCATAGCATATCGATGATGATTGGAGTGACATATAGTCCATGGATGTATAATAGCCATCTGATTTATAATAAAATGGACCTACTCTGAATCCTCTTCCATGAATAGCAGTCCAACCAAAACTGTCTCCCTATCCTCTAATCATCACACAATTGATTTTCATATATTACCATACAAATCTTCATAATGATCCATCTTTATATTATGTGTAATGTTATTATTTGTAGGTGAATTAAACTAGGGGTATATGCATCTCCCTAGATCCCATATAATCAATGACACATTCTCTAAGAATGTCCTATATAATTTTTATAGATTTATTTTATGGGAAAAAGGTATGAGGGTGGTATGTCATGACAAAAATCACCAATGTACCCAAAATCCAATATAACCTTCATCAGAATTGAGTTTTAATCCAGGAGTCCATATTTGATAAAATGGTATGAGGAACCTAGAGAAGGTACATTATTAGTCAAATATAATGTCTCCAATGATCATTTTCTAAGATGGTATCCCTGGTTGGTTGGAAATGGGTAAACTTAATTTTAAGGAATCATATTTTCCTGATTTTATTTTTAGAAATTAATATGAAAAAATTGGGACTATGCACTAAAATGGAATGCAATTATGAGGCCCAGTGTGCTTGGAATGGTTTGACAAAAAATATTTAGTTATCAATAGCTCACGTGAGAGGTTTTATAGAAAACAATAGACTAAATATCTAATAGGTTTATCGATTCGAATTCTGATGGGACCTCTGTGTTTAGGTTTGATGGTTTACCCAAGGCATAACTTAACATTATTCGACACGTGTATCCAAAGTGAAATCCCAAAGAGGATGTAACTGTGAATAAAATAATTAAATAAAATCATTGTATTTTAAAATGTTAAAAAATCATGAACAGTTACTCATATTAGATATATTAGACGATAGATGAGTTTGTAATGTGGCATTTTACTTAGGTATTTCCTAACATTTACTAGTGTAGTTCAAGTGTGAAAGTAATTTTTTGGACATCGTAATAATTTCAAAATAAACTTATAGAATATTATTTTATTTCTTTTTTAATTTTCCGAATGTGGTGATGAAGCTATGGGAAATCATGTTATCTTTGATGAATGAAATAGTGTACGGATGCAATAATGCTACAATGGTATTGGATAAACGAATATAATGGTGAAACACATTTAATTATGAAATGTGTAATTATTATTGAACTATTCATAAGGACACATGATTAGATTAATGATCCTTCCTTATGATCACTAGAGAATAGACATGGCTATATCATCACATTGTCAAACAATGAACGACGACGATATGTGGATAGATGATTGAGGATCGACGAGACGATGGATCGTGAAAACTCTTGACGGATCTCTAATGGTGATCGAACTCCAACGGTGATTGTTCTAAACTCAAGGTTGGGTTTCTGTTTTAATATGTTTTTCATACTCCTTTATTATCCATATTATGAAAATGGATTAAATGACCAATATATTAATCCATGGGTCTTGTGTATTGTGGGTGGTGTTTTAACTTGTCAAGTTTATTCGATAATGTTTATCTAATATTGATAATCATTTGTTTAGTATTTTCCTAAACTGATCTAATTTGAATGAATCATGATCGGCGGGAACACCATTTTAGTTCTATTATTATTTGTTGATTCAAGCCATTCTCCCTCTATTCTTTATTTATCACGAAAATTTATTATTTGGCCTGCAACTCAAGAATTCTTGATCAATAAATTTTTGCGCTCCCAACTGGCCCCTATTTACAAAAAGGCCCGTAACATTCAAACTATAAGTCTGTTTGATGACCCATTTGCGATGTTGATATGCTATTGATGAGGAGGAAATTTTGATATGTCTTTGTTGGGTTTTATTTGTACTATAAGGGGATGATAGTTTTTTTTTCTGTTTTTCATATGAGGGATCGATAGGGGACCCCAATCCCATCATAGAGGGTGAAAATATAGATTCAAATTCTACCCATAGTCTTTCCAATAAAGGATTGATGTAGGATCTGATTCCCATCATGGAGAATGAACCATTATATGAATTGGTTTTTCTCATATCATCTTCAAAGGTGGATTAGTGTTCTTGGGCATGTATCACTTTGAGATCCACGTTCGATCCTCACTTCTATTCACCGTACCACAGACAGGTTTTCTAGAAAAGGTGTGATAAATATTTACATGAGCCCCCATACCCTAGCTAGGACGATTTTTCTCATAAGTCGAGGATATCCCCCAGTGATCCTGGGTGGCAGGACCCCCTATCTGTGTATCAAGATCAGATTCTATCCTTCTCGACTTGACTTGAACAGTGTTTCCTAGGTAGTTCTATGTGTTTTCTCTTTATACGGGGCTAAAATTAGTGGAACATTTTTTTGACGGTCTCAGATGAATTCATAGCATTAAGAGTGGGATCTCCTCAAAACAATGTGACTTAAGAAGATTCATGTGACCAAGGAATGGTTGTGATATTGAGAATCTTTATCATAGCCAGACCAGACATTTTAGGGAAACATCATGATGTATTGAGAATAAATGTTCTCCTAGATAATTTCAGTAGAAATTATTTACATGATTACTATTAGGTATCATGGGGAGTTAGATCTATCATAATCTAGAATGTTATGAGTAGAACCATATGTCTTGTAGTGGATGAGTCTTTTAGTCTTGGAATTCATTATCAATATACCTAGTTTTTTTCATGATATGTCTTGATTAAATAT
The DNA here is from genome assembly GCA_963277665.1 of Viscum album. Lineage (NCBI taxonomy): Eukaryota > Viridiplantae > Streptophyta > Magnoliopsida > Santalales > Viscaceae > Viscum > Viscum album. Next base: position 385,786,933 of record OY728141.1, on the reverse strand, counting down.
TCCTATGATGATCTGATTGTTTCTTCTTAGTGGTTTTTCAGTTTTGTTTTAATACATTGTGTTTTAGGGTGCCCTATCGAATATTGTTTTACTCACCCCTGTATGGGCTTTCTCACAGGCGTCGTGTCTACTACAGATGATCAACTCATTGATAGATTCATTGGTGAACATGGGCCAAATCGTTCTTAGAGGGACCTGAGAGATGGGGTTTTCATCTATGGCCCCAGATAGATATTTTTGTACCTACCCTTCAGGTAGGGTTTTCTATTGAGGAGTTAAATGGACTTATACTTTTACATTTAATTTTTTTTGTGATTGTATTATGGCCTTATTTACCTTTATGTTCATATTGTCATACCTTATGTTTGTTTATATAATGTTTTCACTTTCCAACATTTGTGTATTAGAGTTTGGTTCATGTGAATAGGTTCATATAGAAAGGACTCCCATTTTTGGGATATTTCTACTCAGTGATAGTCGCTTATTCCCAGCCTTTGGGTGGTGGGTTTGGGGGTAGTCCTGGAATGGGCCCTAGGGGATGGGTCGTGATAGAGTGGTATCAGAGGAGGTCAATTCTATTTTAAGAACCCATATTTTATGAGTTTGGTTTTGGGAAATAGTGTTTTATGTTTGGATTTTCTCTTTCAGGAAAGGGAATCCAGTGTTGGTGTGGACGCAGAGGTATCCATACACCAAGACCCTGAATCCTTTATTTCTTCTTGGTAAATTAAAACACTTGTTGTAGGGAAAATTATGGCACATTAATTGTATGGGAATGGGGTTTTTATTACTTTACCTTATTATGTCAGATCACCAGGTATATTATATTGATCATGGTATATATAGTTTTTTTTTCATGATGCTTTTACATAGACCACCAGCCAGGATTCTACCACATGATCATGAAAATGATTTGTGGGATGACAATATCAGAATTGAAATTTATACCTAGGACCGCACCTCTAAGAGTTGTAACATTAATAAAACAACCTATAGAGTATCATGGGGTACTAGTGGTACCAACATATAATATGCAGATGATGATCATATATCAAGAGTTTCGGTGATAGAGACCCATCAGGTTCTGAGGCACGCCTTACTTTCAGGTGGTTGTGGAATGGGTTGAGGTGGTGACAAAGTTTTTTGTTAAGTTGGGACATGATTATATCATATAGTGGTCCTAAAAATGATCCTTATATGTGGCTCGGTAGGGTGATGGATCAGTTTAGATTAATCGATCTTATAATGAGGTTCCTCTGATATGGACACAGTTTTACAACATTTCCCAGAGAAGGGGATATCACAATAAAAAATAATGGCTATTAATTCCCAAGAGATTATCCATCTATGACCAAATGACATGTTAGTATCTCATTATTCGTTGAGGCATACCAACATTCCTAGGTACTTAATGGGCCGGACACACGACTAGTTCTTTAGGGTTCAAACCATTGAAAAGGGTTTTCTTAGGTACATTAGAACCGACATTATTCCTATATGAATTCTTTCATATGATAGGGTGAAAGAGAGAACCGTTGAGGTTAGATGTCCCATGGATGCACGTATATAGCTAGTGGATATCAGCAGTGGGAAATATAGAGTAGACACATCTAGAACTGGAAGCTGACGCCAGTCTCATAGACATGGACGTGCGAGGCTTTCCAATTAGAGGTACCATGATAGAGGATCTATATCCTGGGGCTCATAGGTTGAGTTCATTGAAACTATGGAGAGGAAATTCTTTTCATGATATGGTAGGTAAAATATCTCTTGATATTCTATATACCATCATGTTGTAGACATGGAAATGGTTGATGGGACACTGAGGTATAGACAGTGACAAGAACAGATGGATATACAGGGCGGAAGACGTGGTAGATGATATAGGGGTGTAGACGGAGTTGGAATACATTTTGTCATAATACCACCACCACCCCCATGTGGTCCACCCCAATCTCAGGAAGATTGAGAAATAGGGAAGGGGGGACTCAATGCTGTCAAGGTATATGGTCCAAGGTCTCCAGGTATGATTGAAGGTATGATATGTGCCTTTTCTTATATTTAATATTAATAGACACATATGATAATTGTTTATATTTGTCATAGATATTGCTCGAGACCTATAGTTCCTGGTTAATCCATTTACTAGACCCTTATGTACAGAGATACCTATGAGAGGAGAATCGACAATCACACTAGTGTTGATATTGGGATTTGATACTTGAGGTGATATTTTTTATTGGAATTACATTATAGTAGTGTCGAGGAATTATGAAGTCATTCTTGGTATGTATTGGTTATCGATAGTCCTTGTTCTGATTAAATATTTTAGAAAATGGGTGTGGTATGTATACAATAATGGAATGGGGTTTCCTTAGTCTGTGAAAAAAATAATCATTGGTATCACATGATAGACTCATGTATTGGAGGGTGTATATAATTACTCTTGATTCGGCAGCCCTTACCCTTAGGATTATGGATTTTATGAGTTTTTAGTTCCTAGTAGTATTTGTGGAGTATGATGAAATATTCCCTCAAGATGATCCAAGTTTACCTCCCTCTAAAGAGATAGACTGGTGCATTGATTTTACCCCCGAGATGGAAATGATATCAGCATCAGTAAATTGGATGGACTTCATAGAGCTTTGTGAACTGGGGGTATAAAAGTAGAACATGTAGTGAAATGACATACTAAGACCCAGTGTTCGAAGTTATGTGTGTATTACCATCACTTTAACCATGTGACTATAGAGAATGAGTATCCACAAATAAAGGATCAATGAACTCTTCTATCAATCGAAAGTGGAAGCCTTTCACATGGATAGAAAGGTGCCCTCATAATTTTTTTCTGTTAGTATAGTGTCTTATGAGTTCTCTAATCATGTTTATTCTAGACGAGGGATTAAAGTACATAGTGTTCTACTATGCATCAATGACCTAACTTGTTTATGTCCCTATGTAGAGGTAAGTGGTGATTTCCTATTCTTCACTTCAGTTGAGACAACATTTGTAGAACTAGGATACCCACGATCTTGATATGGAAAAGTTAGTATTCTCATGGAAGATGTGGCTAAACTAAATAATGGGCCAGTGATTGATCTTGAACATAGACCATTAAGGGCTAAATTATATATTATTTTAGTTGGTTCTGATATTTAGATAGAGGCATCAAATATACTTCCTCTATGACTATTACATGGATAGTGTCTATCCTCCTAGTAAGGGAAATGTTATAGAAAATACTCTTAGAATGTGATCTATTTATTAGTTCATAAATGAAGAAAAATATTATCTATCCTCGTTATAGTTATTACCTATGGATAGATATGATGATCCTTACCTCTAGTCGGTGGATTTTACCCCTCCACTCATATACTATGTCTGGGACACATGACCCATTGATACGATTGGTGAAACATTACGTGCTTAAGATTCCCATGGGAAATAACATTAATAGATATTTAAAATTTTGGAGATAATTTCATAAAATTCATAGGATTAATAGTAATATAATGGGTTCATCCCCATTAGGGGAGGCTGGGTCGGTCCTAGCAGGACAGGTTGGAAGACCCCATGTTGGTCCGACTGGGTCAGACCGCACCTGGTCCCAACGGGCCCCTTTTTACAAAAGGCTAGTAAATTTCAAATAGTAAGTCTATTTTAGGATCTTTTTGTGGAATTGGGAGCCTTGTGAAAAGGAGTTCAGTTAGAGATGTTTTGGTGGATTTTAATTTGACTAGAAGGGTATAATATAATTCTACTTATCTTTCCTATGAAGGATCAATGCAAGATATCGATCCCAACATAGAGGGTAATAGTATAGATTGAGATTGTTCCCTTGGTCATTCCTATGAAGGTTCAATATTGGATCCCAATACTATCATAGTGGATGATTGGTGTTTCTAAGTGGGTCGTGTCATCCTGACTATGATAATGACTCATTGATCTAGAGCATGTATCACACCGAGAGTCCTGGACGATATTCATTTCTCTTCATAGTACCCTAGATAGGGTTTTTAGAAAAGTTTTGATCAGTATTTAAATGAGAACATATCACCTATTGAAACCATATCCTTTTACATATAACATTACATGATTTTATTGATAATTATACATCATAGTACAAGACATGGATCATAAAATATAGTGTATTAGATGACTATGTACATAAAACTAAAAAAAAGAAACTGAATATAACATTTCTTTATTTAATCTTCAAATTGAGCTCTTAGATTCCATTGTTCACAAACATGTATAGATGTTACCCTGGGGAACACATGAACAAAGGGATGATCTAAATAGACTAATAAGATAATAACCATAAAAATAAAGCATTATCTCATGGGATAAAAGACATAACATGATGATATAAAATGTCATGTAACATATGGAATATTAACATATAAACATGGAATCATATAAACATGGAACCCATATAATTTGGTAGAAACATAGAACATTTCTTTAGCATGATTCCAGGCTAATATCCATGACTATTTCACATGGCATCACAAGCCATGGTAACCGCCAAGACCATTGCACAATGTAGAAGAAGACAAGGCTAACTACCAAGACCATCTTACATAACGTCTCATGAGACTGAAAATTACCCAATGCATTGGAGCTCTATTTGGGAACACACATCTTAATATTCATGAATCTGTTTCCCACAAAAATTATAATACATAATCAATAAATACAATGGTTACCCATATAAATAATTGGGTACGACAATCATGTCATAAATCATAACATATTATCATACAATAGAAGTGTCTATGAAAGATTGGAACTAAAATATACATGGAAATTGATATGTTAAAAATATTAATTTTCCTGGTAAGTGATGATAATTAAATGTTACCACATGTTACAAAAGTATTTAAGAAATTTTTGTACTAAAACATTTTTGTGCGGTTTTAAGAAAAATACTATAGAGCCTCTAAAATTGAAATGGAAAAAATCATTTGTTTAAGATAATAAGTTAACTAAGAAGGTTCTAGTAAATAAAATAATAATTATATAAATTCAATTTTTGCGTAAAATAGAATATAGAGTACACATGAAATTGGGTAAGAATTTTGGATGTTCCCTCAAAATAGGTCTGCTTATCGAGACGTATTGGGGAGGGAATCACTAAAAAATATGTATATCGCTGAAAAAGAATGATGAATGGGTATTGGTAAATTATTTTGGTAAATGTAAACATCATTTAAGAGATGAAAATAAAAACATAAGATACCTTCATAAAGATAATGCAATCCAAAAGAGAAATGAAGGTTCGAGTATAATAATTTATTCACTATCTGCATGGTATCGCGTGTTCTGAAGAGGGATTAATGATTGAGAAAAGTGTTTATCGTCACTAATAAATCATTAATGTAGTAATGGGGAGGTGAAAATCATACCCCATAAATATGGATTACACATAAAATGGTATAATATAGAGGTCATTCTTGAAAAAAGTGAAATAAAGGGGATCCCATACCTTATGTCTGATTGTATTATCCATTTGATATTAATGACTTGAATATTAAAATTTGGTGGAATAATTAATAATTACATAACCTATTATATATTTAAAATATTTATTATAACTTTTTTATTTTCAATCATGACATATTTGATAGGTTATTTGGATCAATTTCATTGATTTAGATTCGTTAGTTTTTCATGGTTTTTATGATCAATTTACTTATTTTACTGAATGGAGAATCATGTAAAATTGGGATGGTTTTCCATATTAGGAGTTATATTACATTTTTAAACATCTAGATGGTTACATGGTTTTAAAATTCATTTGGTTACCTATATTGATGATTAATCATTATGTAAAACGTTAGTGATAACTTTTTCGGTGAATTGGCGGGTTTTGGCTACAAGGAACATGTTTTGTTTTGTAAACAAATAGAATGTATACATAAGTTTTTCAGAACCATATATGAGACATTAGACATATATTTCGGTCTGTATTATCCATTAAATGGTTTAATGACATGAATTGAAGATGGTAACAGAAAATGAAAACCCATCATCCTTGAATGGTGTAAATTCACATATCTCAGATAGTGTCTTTACTACTAAAATAAAATAAGGGTAAATGAGATAAGATAATAAATTAATACATTATAATAAAAAAATATTACATTTTTTTATTAGAGTTCTCATTAGATTTTTTTGAAGAGAGGTGAGGATATAAAAGAAAACAAATTAACATTAAAATAATGTAAAAGAATTGAAAAGGGGAATTTACCACTTGAGTAAATCTTCTTTGAGAGCCTCCTAATGGGAGAGTATTTGGTATTTTGAAGTCAGTAAAAGATGTTAGACGTGAGTAAAGATCATGTGGAGTTATTTTGGTATAATTTAGGGAAGGAACAATGCTTGAGTGGAGTGAAGAGATGAGGGGAGTGTGAGAGGTTTTTATATTGCAGGGGAGGTGTGTTTGTTTAATATTTTAATCATAAGATTATTATTTTTCCATTAAACAATAAATATTGATAATTCCATGAAAATTAATTGTAATAAGTATATGTTAATTCTAACCAATAGTTCTTAAATCCAAATAACATCATCAATGACTCTATAAACATGTATTTAGATTAATTTTCATATTTTTGTATTTTAATATTAATAACAAATTCATTTATTTTAGAAAAATAAGAAAAATTTACCTTAAAAAAACAATCCATTTGTATAATCCCATAATGAAATCCATTTTTTAGAAATTATTTTCTAAATATAATTAATATACTTTTTAATTAAAACCATAATTTACTTAAAAAATAAATATTTTCAAACTATAACTGACTTTATAATGTTTTCAAAAATTACATAAGGTCTTATAAATCTATCTAATACCAGGGGACATAAAATTATTAATTTCTAAACACCTTTTAGAAAAATGTATTTTCATTAAAATTAAATAATTAATTTCAATTAATTATTTTTGCCTTACAAAAATTTCAATACTTTTACCGTGATCATATTATTACTTATAAGATGTGTAAATTTTATTTATAAACTCTAGGGTGGGGTTACGATTCTTTTGGATGATTTAATAGATTTAAGGGTCGTATTATTATTCATTAGGGTAGGTTACTATTCTTAAGGGTAGGTTAGTATTTACCAAAAAGTAAGTTTGTCATATCAAACTCCAAACATCTTATTGATCGGAATAGTATATGTCATATTTTTTAAATTCAAATCACAGAACTGTCAAAATTATGTTTAATGTTTACATAGTACATAGTATTTTATTCTGTTGTTATTTCATGTGATTATATGATGTAATTATAATAATGGAGTTCCATTGATAAACCATTTGTTCGTTACATTATTCCCCCTTAAGAAATTTCTCCCTTGAAATATCATTTTACATTTTATCCCATAGAAAGGTTGGGTTACCTTTCCTTCATTTCCACCTTTGGTTCCCTCGATGCCTCTTCGTACTTATGGTTTGGCCACAATACATCGATTAGTGAGTAGTCTTGTTATGTAAATGTTTATCTCTATGATCCAAGATATTCACTGGATTATCCCCATATAAAAGATCATCAACCAACTGTACCACCTCTGAAGAGAGTACATGTGAATGGTTATTTATTTACTTACTTAAGAGGGGTATATGAAATAAATAGTGTACATTGGAAATGGTAGGTGGTTGTTCCAGTCGATATGCACAACTATGAATCGATCAAGGATCTGAAAGGGAATGATGTACCTAGGGATTATTTTTTCCTTTCCTCCCAAACCTCATGACCATCTTCCATAAAGATATACATTGAAATAACATGTCTCCAACATTGAAATCCAGGTCTCATGGAATATTGTCTAATTTTTTTTCAAATTTGGTCTTCCTTGATATGCTGCTAAATGGTTTTCACCTTCTCCGTCCTTTCTTTGACCATTTTCGGTCCTAGTAGCATTCACACACTGACTGCATCCCAAAACACCGGTGCTCTTCACAGTTTCCCATAAAGGGCATCCAATGGTGTCATTCGAATGCTTGATTAGAAGTTATTGTTGTAGGGTAACTGGACTTATAAAAGATTTTGATCCCAGTATCCTTTGAAATCAATAGAACACACTCTCAACACTTATTATTGTTTCTAAATAGTCTGCTCATATTATAAATCCATTTGATGAAGATAGGTTGCACAAAGGATTAGTTTAGTTCTTAGAGCTTGTTTGAGACTTTTCCATAACATTAAGGTGATTCTCGAATCACGATTGGAAACTATATATAGCGGTACACCATGTAGCCTTACCACTTCATTGATATATATCATTGAAATTCTATCCAATGGGAAGTCATCTAAAATTGATATAAATTGAGCTGTATATTTAAGACATCCTACAATGACCCATATAATATTGTTTCCTGTAGATGTCTTTGGAATTGTAATGACAAATTCCATGGTGATGTTCTCCAACATACATGTTTTTTTGGGTATTGGTTTTATTATCCCCTTGACTTATGTCTTTCACCTATCACTTTTCGTATACTAGGAACATTGATGTATACTTAGTAATATCCTTCATCATATTGACCCACCAAATGTTCTATCAAGAATCTAGATATATCTTTGTGATCCTTGGTTGAATATATAAGGTTGATAAATGTGTGTCATTAAAAAGATCCTTCTTTACCTCTGGATCATATGGCACACATAATCGTGACCCAAATTTGACAACTCATTCCTCATCAATCATGATCTCCTAAGATCTCCCATTTCTAAGGGATTCCACCCTTTTTTGAATTTCCACATATTTTCTTTGACCATCCGTTATTTTCACCATGAGGGATGGTTGAGAAATAATTTAATAAAGGATTTATTATTTTCCTCCATTAATGATTCCCATTTACAAATCTAAAAGTCTAAAAAGATGGGAACCTTTTCAATTATCATCATTGATAAAGATTATGTATCTTTTCTACGTAGAGCATATGAAACCCTGTATTCTTTATCGAGATGGTAGTGGATTGAGAAGTCATAATCCATGAGAAGTTAAATCAATCATGCATGGCTTATATTAATCTCTTTTCAGGTGAATATATATTTTTGAATCTTGTGATCAATATATATCTCACACTTCCCCATGTTGAGATAATGCCGCCAGATTTTTTATGCAAAGATCACAACCTCGAACTCCAGATCATGAATAGGATAGTTTTTCTCATCTATTATCAACATCCTTGATGAATAGGCTATCAATTTATCAATTTTCATCAGCACACATCCAAATACTTTCTTTGAGGAATCGATATACACAACAATGAGTTATCCACATGATGAGAGTGTGAGTACTAGCATAGTGATAATCCAATTTTGTAACTCCTTAAATCATTATTCACATTCTTGAGTCGAGAAAAGATTTAATACCATCTATGTCAACTTGTTCATTAGGATTGAATAGCCTGAAATATTCTTCTAAAATCATCGATAATACCTGAATAGACCTAGAACGCTGCCTTTCTCTGTTATAGATATTGGCTCGAGACAGTCTTCAATTGCCTTTATCATGGAAGGGTCCGCATATATCCATTTAATGATGACAACATGCCCCAATAATGACATATCCTAAATCCAAAACTCAAATTTACTCTACATTACATACAAATTATCCCTTCTCAATGTCTTTACCATATTATTCTAATTCTCCTCATGTTCCTCTTGGCTATTGGATTTTATCATAATGTCATTGATAAAGACTAACACCAGTTTGTTGAGGTAATCTCTAAATAATCTATTCATTAAATCAATATATATTTCTATAGAATTAGTGTGTCGAAAGGGAATCAATATGAACTCATAATTTTCATAACTCATTAAAAATTAAATCTTGGGAATATCTCTATTCCTCACTATTAATCAGTGATATACTAACTTAAGGTCCACCTTAGAGAAATAATAGGCCCTGTGAAACTAATTGAACAATTAATCTATTCATGGAAATGGATACATGTTCTTTACCATGATTTTTTTAGCTCACAATAAAAAACTAATAGGAACATTTTTCCATCCCTCTTCTTGACAAAGAGGAATGGCACACCCCATCGTGATGCACTCAGGCATATGAAACCCTTCTACATATTCTCATGTAATTGCTTCTTCTGCTCTTCCTACTCTATAGAGGCCATTCAATAAGGTTTATTTGATATATATAGAGATCCAAGAATATGTTCAATTGATAACTCAACCTCTCGGTTAAGAGGAAGACTAGTAAACTCATTGGGGAATACATAAGTGTAATCCCTCATGATGGGAATATCTTCAAGTGATATTTTCTCAATTATCTAAATCATTTGATCTAGAAATTCATTCTCATTAGGAATTAATATCCACACTTGAGAGAATGATTATAAAGTATATTCATCTACCTAATTACACTTGATTAGAAATGAAGGATGCTTCATGATGTGAAGAGTGATATACCTTTCACGACAGTTGATGTTGTCTTTGTTTTACGATATCCAATACATAACAAAGATAAAGTAAATATTTTCAAAAGGATAAATAACATTATTTGTTGGGAGGTTCAGTTCATAAAAAATATCAAGTGAAGAGTTATAAACCATGGACACAATAATTTCCCTATTCACTGTTCGTATATATAATTTTTCCTCTAAATTTTTAAGTGGTGTTTAAATAGTTCTACAAAAAAATAATTAAATTTATGAATGTGTAGAACAAAAATAAAATAGTATGTTTTCTATAATTGAATGAATATCTATCATACGTATCACCAAAACATTTTCCAGCTCCACCTCTACAGTAGTGATATCATAATCACATCCTTGTTACCTTAGAGGTTGTTGTTGATTAGCTCGAACAAACATTGGATTATGGAAATTGTTCGCATAATGACCATGTTCATTGCAGTTGTAACACTACACCATTGGATGAGTTTTTATATGAACCCTCCTTTCTTCAACCAAATTTCAAGGATTTTTAATATCTCATCCGGTGTTTTATACCAAATGTCCCATCTTTCCGAATTTGAATTAATTCATGGTTCCCTTTAGGCAGTTCCCATGAATCTTCTTCCCAAAATTTTTACATGTGGGATGGTCAGGCATCTAAAATCATGGATTTAATTTATTGAACCACCCACATTAGATTTTATTTTTTTTGTTTTTTTCATTGTTATCGTGATGTCACTAAGAGTATTCGATCTCCATTTCACCGTTAAGGGCACATCATACAATCTCTTTGTAGCTGTCGAAGTCTCGAATCACCAATTATTTTCTTAGGCTTGGATTTAGACATATAATGAAGTGACCCTCCTTGCTCTTGGTGTTCATTACTATTACATAGGCATACCTTTCAGGCCATTTAATGTTTGCATCATACACCTCGATGGACCCATAATTCATATGCTTGAGTCTGAGGAACTCCCTTTCCATATTGAGTCCAAGGGTTCAAGAAAAAATTTGTTGATTTTTTTATTGATTTTCTTCTTTTCCATGGAATAAATTTCCTCATCATTCTTCGTATGCATGATCAGTGTCCACCACTAGTCATCTTCTCCATCAATAATATAGACCTCCAGTATGACATTCTCTTCTTATGAAAACTAGAGGACAGATAATATCTATTCATTAGAGTTAATCCACTGTTCTGTAAGGAAGGGATCTGATTATTGACTAAACATGTGAGGCACATGTCACATGAAGGATTCAATGGAAACATTCTATTTCGTTGGAAAAGGAGGGTGTTGTGCATGATTCATCTTATTATTCATAACATAAATTAGATGAGAAAGTATTTTCATGATGTTTTGATCACCCATTCCCATCATATCTATCAAATCATTAGCGGAGTCTTCACATTCCATTTCACATTGATTTATGGCACATGTCCTTCTTTTTTCCTCCATTAACTAAGAAAAAAACACTATTTTAGGTCTTGAATAATTAGTTATTGAGAATAAAAAAGTAAACATTGAACATATAAGGATAATATTATAATGGAAATGTATAAACTAACTAGTAAATCCTTAGGTTTAAATATATGTTATCCTTGATCTATTTAATAGTTTATATTCATATGGAATTTTTTTATTACATTAATAAATTTTTGTACTATGCTCTTTAATTTACCAATTTATATCCCCATGGATTCTCAAACCATGAGTGCAAAAATAACCGTTTTCGTGCACTAGTTCTGGGTCGAGTTTATCTCAAATCGGTGTTTTCGTGTTTCAACCATAAATACATCTGTGCCAGAGCCACCTCTACCTATTTTTTATATAGAAATGAATGTATTTTCTTGACAGAAAACGTACTCTATACTTACCTAAAATTAATGGTGTTTTCTTATACATAGTTTTATCCTTAATGTTCTTACTAATGTTCTCTATTCCTAATATCCATAAATAACTAGACCATCCTCTTATAACAACTATATAATCCCTTTCCTTTTACATATAACATTACATAATTTTGAGTATAAGTATTCCTTAGTGTATAATCCAAGGATAGTAAATTCTAGTGTATTGGAATACTAGGTACATAAAACTAAAAACATGGATGTAAATAAACAAATTCTTTATTTATTCTTCAAATCTAGAACGTAACTTCAATTGTGATCTGACATAAATAGAGGGTACCATGGGGAACACAAGAACAAAGGGATGAGATGACTATGCCAGTAAGGGAAAAACTATAAGAATAAATAATTAGCACATGGAATATATTGAATGAAATAAGGATATAAAAGGGCATGTAACATATGGAATCATAACATATAAGCATGGAATCATATAAACAAGGATTCATAGTAATGTGGCAGAAACATAAAACATGTCTTTAGCATGAGTGAATTCAAATTAACATAACCATTGCACATGGTAGCACATGGTAGGGCTAACTGCCACGACCGTCACACATGGAAGCACAAGCCATGGATAACCCCCAATATTGTCACACATAACATATCCTGAGACTCAAATTTACCCAATGCATTGTAACAGTATCTGGGTTCACCCAAAATAACATTCATGAATATGTTTTCCATATAAAAAATCATACAAAATCAAGAAACATAAGGGATACATATGGAATTAATTAGGTTGCACAATCATGTCCTAAAGAATATCAAATGGTCGTACCATAAAAGTGTCCATGAATGAAAAGAAATAAAATATACATGAAAATTAATATGGTAAATATAGGTATGTATCATGTTTGGTGATATCAAGTACAAGTGACCACATTTAAGAAATGTATTTAAGAAATTTTAGCATTAAAACATTTTTGAGCATTTTAAGGAAAATACTAAAGAGCCTTTATAATAGAAAAGGTGGATTTCCCTTATATAAAATAAGAAGTGAACGAAGAAGATTTTCATAATGAAAATATTTATTGAGTAAATGATATTTTTTCTTAAAACAAAAGATAGAGTAAACTTGAAAATGGGTAAGAATTCAAGATGTTCCCTCCAAATAGTTTTCTTTATCAGAATGTATTGAGGAAGGAATCAAATAATAAAATGTATATCCGAGAAAGATAATCATGAAATAATATTGATACATGAGTTTGGTACATGTACACATAATTTATGAGATTCATATTAAAAATTAGATATGTTCAAAAAGATATGGCAACCTAAAGGAACAAAAGAAGTTCTGGTAGAATGCCTTATAGATTATCATCATGGTATCAGGTGTACTTAAGAAGTTCTAATTAGAGATAAAGGGATTTATCATAACTTATAAATAATTATGTAATCATGGTTAGGTGATAAATCATACCCCATAATTAGGTGTTACCCATTAAAGGTAATAACATAGAGGTCATTATTGAATAAATTTGAAATAAAGAGGATATGTTACCTTACGTCTGATGGGGTTTTCCACTTGATATTAATGACATGAATAATAAAATTAGGCTAATTAATGAATAATTAAATAACCTACTCTATATTTATAAGATTTAGTATAAACGTTTTATGATCATTCATGACCTTTTTGACTGGTTAAGTTGTTCAATTTCATTGTTCTGGTCCATTTTGTTCTTGATTTTTTCAAACAGTTTACTTATTTCCATGAATAGAGAATCATGTAAAAATGGAATGGTTGTCCATAATTGGATTTAAATTATATAATTGAACAAACATAAGGTTACATGGTTGAAAAATTCATTTGGTTACTTGGAGTGATGATTAATCATTATGTAAATCAATAGTGATAATTTTCTGGGTTTATTGGTGTTTTTTGTACGATGAACATGTTTTGTTTTATAAATAAAAACCATGTATTAAAAATAATTAAAGAACCATTGATGAGACAAAATACATATATTGTGTTCTACGTCAACACTGTAAATGGTTTCATGACTAGAATTGAAGATGTTAATGGAAATTGAAAACCCATCATCCTTGAATGTGGTAAATTAATACATCTCAGATAGTGTGATTACAAATAAAATAACATTAGTATAAAGGATATAGGATAATAACTTATTCTATTATCATAACAACATTCAAGTACATTTTTGTTACTGTAGTTGTAATAACACATGGGTGAGGGGAGGTGAGGAGAGAATATAACCAATTGAACTTGAAGAGAATGTAAATGAATTGAAATGATGAATTTAACTCCTGAATCAATCCTCCATGAGAGCCTCTTAAGGGGATAAATTTTAGAATTTTAAAGAGAACAAGTGATGTTGGACATTGGGGAGGATCTTGGGGAGATATTTGGTCAGAATTTAGGAAATTAACACGTCTTGAGAAGAGTGAAGAGAAGAGGGGAGTGTGGGTGGTTTTTATAGTGAAGGTGAGGAGGGTTTTCTTTATATTCTAATCATTGATATATTATTTTTCCATAAAACAATAAATAGAGATAATTACATGAACAATAATAGTAATGCTTTAATTTGAGTTTAAACTAATTATGCTACATTATCATAACACCGTCTATGATTATATAAGTAATTTAATTAGTAAATTTTAAAATATTGTATTTCAGCATTCATAAAAAAATCAGGTATTTATGAAAAATAAAAAATCAGCATAAACATTTATAGATCTGTAGAATAAAAAAATGAACATTTTTAAAAAATAATTTCTATATATAGTTAATTTAATTTTCAATTATTATAGGATTTACATGAAAAATACATATTTTAAAACTACATGTAATGTTATACTGTTTTTAAAAATTAAATAAGGTCTTATAAAATTATTGTAAAAATAGAAGTCATAAAATTGTTAAATTATGAACATGTTTTAAGACCATAAATTTTATTAGAAATTAAAATATAAATTTTAATTAATTATTTATGACTTACAAAAATAATAATACTTTTATTATGATCATATTTTTACTTATAAGATGACCAAATTTTATTTATACACTTGTGGCCGAGGATACGATTCTTAAGATGGTTTAATACTCGAAAGGATCATATTACTATTAATTATGGTATGTTACCAATTACAAGGGTAGATTACAATTTACCAAAAATTATGTTAGTCTTATCACACTATATACATCTTATTGATCATAACTGTGTATAAAATGTTTTGAAATTCAAATCACAAAATTGTCAAAATTATTTTTAAAGTATATGTAGTACTTATTTAGTCATTATGTTGTGATTTCCTGTTATTATATGATGTAATTATGATAAGTGAATTCCATTGATAAAACATATGTTCGTTACATCCCCTATATAGGATGATGCTTCCAGTAGGGCCAGGATGTCCCATAGTGAGCCCAAGGAACAAGACCCGCTATTTGTATATCGATATCAGATTCATTACTTCATGACATGACCTGACTCGAGTGATTCAGTTAGTTCTCAGTGTGTTCTCTTTGGGTTTGGCCAATAATAGTGGGACCCCTTTACAAGGGTCTCTAATGACATCATAAATTGTTGACTGAGTTCTCTTGGAATGAGAATGCCTTGAGTAGAATCATATGACCAAGGATTGGAAGTGATATCTAGACTCCTTATCTCAGCAATACTAATGTATCAGAAAAACATTGTGATGTATCATGAATAGATGTTGTCGTAGATACTTTTGGAATACTTTTTATTTGTGATTACTATCAAATAGATCGGGGGTTAGATCTCAAAGAATTGGGAGGGTTATGAGTTGAACAATATGGTTGATAGTGGATGAGAAGTTGCATCTTGGAATCCTATATGAGTAAACCAAGATGTTCTTATTATATGTTTTCATGAATTATAACCACAATCAGATGACTATATTTTCTTAGTGGTGTTTCCATTGTGGTCTTTTACTTTGTGTTTTAGGGTTCCCAAGAAAGTATTGTTTTACTCACCCTTTCATGGGATTTCCCACACATGTCATGTATTATATATAACATTAATACATTTATGGAGTCCTTGGTAGACCGAGGCCAGGTGGTAATTAAAATTATTGGCAGATTAGGGATTCTTATGTGTCTCCAGAAAGTAGTTTAGGTACCTACCCTTCATTAGGGTTTTCTGTGGAGGAGCTCCATATAATTTTACTTATCCTTTTGTTGGTATTTTATTGTGCCCTTGTTTTTATTTAGTTTTGAACTATCATACCTTGTGTTTTTTACTTAGTGTTTTCACATTTCTTCATTTTTGTCTTGTATGTGGGTGCATGCATACAAGTACGTTGGAAAATGCCTCCAATTTTATTTTATATAACTACTCAGTGCTAATCTCCATTCCCAAGACTATGGGAGATGGGGATTGTGGTAGTCACTGTAATTCCCCTAGTGTATGGGTTGTGACATTCATGTGCATGTCCCCAACATCCATCAAATCATTACTATGTCTAGGTGACTATGACAAACCAGTCACAAAATACATTGCATAATCATACCATTTCCACTCTAGAATGGGTATCATCAGTGAAAATTAATCAGGTTACTAATATCCCCCCTTTACAAGATGGAAGGTGGAACACATCAGGAAAAAACATTTTACCTCTCTTTTATACCCCAACAACCAAGATTAACGATGCAAGTCAAGATGCATCATTGTAATATTGGGATTTACTTCACATGTTGAGGCATGATATGCTTAAACCGGAACCATTTTTTGGTATTCTATAACTGAAACTCGACAATGTATAAATATAATATCATTCACACCAACTTTCCAACATGGGGGTAAGTCCTCACCTATCAGACTATCTTATAAGATTAAGAACTCCACATCTAGAATATGAATCATCCTCACCCTATAAAAAAATTGGTAGTCACTATATGTGACTGTAGAAAATTATTATTTTTATTATCTTGAATATCAAAGTTATTCTCCAAAAAAAATATATGTCATTCACCTCATTATTTCTCTTTATAAATATCTAAATCGATGTCATATAAATCAATGAATAGGTAATTAGATTTTTTTTGTCATTTAGGAATGCTTGGTGTAAACAGACTGTAGATACTCAATCCACCTTCATTTCCTCAATTTTTTTTTGCATGTAATTCAGATATGTACAAGAATATTTTTTGGATTGTTTACAATAAACAAATCTCTGCAAGTAATACATGTTGGTAATAGTTGAAGGCATGTAAAACAATGTCTAACTCGAGATCCGGTGTTATGCCACTCTTCTGTTGTAGTCTCTATTCATGAGACCTTTATCAGATGATTCGCTCCTCCTATATGAAAACTTCTCATAACTCTATACATGATGAATCAAAATATACTATATAGATTATGCCTAGATCACAAAGAATCAAGAAAAAACATTTAATTTAGTCTCCCTTTCTAATCTATAAGACTATATAACAGGAATCAGACAATACAAACATTACATCCTTTTAGTCTAGCCTATACGATGTTATTCTATGACTGAAAATTATTGTATAAAATGGATGTAATAACCAGATAACCCCATGAAACTTCTACTATAAAATATATTTTTTGGATTCACTAATAAAACTTCAACTCCCACATTTTTAGGTCTGATAATACTCTTATATGTGAGATAATATATCCCATGATTTTAATTGTATCCTTCCAAAAGTGGAAAAATGTGATCTTAGAATATAACTAATTCATAATCAGTGTATCCAATATGGTCACAAGTTGTTTTCCATGTTTATGTCAAGTTTGAGAATACACGAAGATATCTTCTTTGAATAGCACCCAAAATTAATTGATATAATGAAGGAAAACTCGATTAATCAGTTCCATGATTATGGAATACACATTTTTCATACCAAATTGAATGACCAAATACTCACATAGACCATATCTATGATGAAATGTTGTATTATTTATGTTTTTTAGTACAAAACACAACTGATGATGAATCGGTATCAGATAAATCTCCAAGAAAAAAAAACTCATATGATTTGGTCTAAGGGACCATCAATATGAGATATGGGATACAGGTTATTAACCATAAAATGTTACAATTTCTAGTAATTCACACACATACAAAGGGTTACATTATCCATTTTTTTTCAAAAATGTCCAACAAAACCCATAGATAAGTATAAGTTCATATAACCACCTTTTTAAAAGGTAATATATCTTTATCTTCATCTCCTTAAACTAATTCAAATCCAACATATTATTAGGAATGGATATCAATGGATCACCTAGAACCAACTCAATAGATAAATTTAAATCTCTATTAGGAGGTGACCCAAAAAATTCTCCAATAAAGACAACACTAAAATGAAAAACTACTGAATGGAATTCATCTTCTCTTATTCTATTACTATCTATATTTAAATTTGAAATATGGGTTTTCATCCCTCCCATCCTAAGATGATCATGTCAATATCCACTAACATATGTGTTTCATTAAACATTGTGAATAAAAACCCTACACTTTGGTGATGTTTGTGTCACTATCTAGATATGGAAATCAATATGGGATTGATATGAATCTTGAAAATCCATCCAAATTATGACAAAAAATCCGATCATCTTAAGGAAAAAAAATATTCCATATGAAGAAATCCCCAACAATATCAAAGGGGAATTCTCTGCACTATTATATATCCTATTATCTAACTCAAAACATGGTATCAAGTATTATAATGCCATTATATTTTTCATCATTGGGACAAGGACTCTCCAAAACATGCACAACTATTAGATAATGTGAAGCACATGAATCAAAGTGACTGGATTATAGTGTATTGAGTATTGAGATTTTACCCTCACCATAGATTTCCCAATAATCTATTCATTAGTTTTATGATGTATAGATTTTTTCTGGACAAAACTGTGGCCCTTGGAAACAAACTCATTTCCCAGAGTAGGGACACTCTTCTTTCACATCACAACGGGTTCCTCACGTCCTCAACCACAACCACCACCTCAGCATGAAAGAGAATAACTATTACACATCACATCCTAGCATTGATATTTTAACCCCCCCTCTTGAACTTGTATTCTTTGTCAACCCCTATCACTGGCTGATAGAGAGAATCTCATTCAATATCACTTTTTTTGTCATATCCTTCCATAATCATGACACTTTAAAAAGTAGATATCTAACTAAATCATCATTTTTTTCTACCTTTAACAATAACTAAAGATGTAATAACTAATAATATCACACTCAGGCTAGTATTCCTCTGATGAGCATCTTCAAAACATTGTTTCTTCCACAAGAAAATGAACCACTAATCAAGAGGCTCCATTATCCTATTCTTTACCACCATTTTCCATATCATAATATTCAAAAATAACCACCCAATTCACAACATCGATTATATTTTTGAAATCAATCAGGTCGAAATAAAATCGAATGTAATTTTTAAGACCTTCTTCAAAGGGTATATCACATAATGAATCATCATGATGATAAACCATCATATAGAACTAATGATTTGTAAATAACGTTGAATACTCCATAAGAGTCATCAAACACATGTCTAAAAACATAAACTCACTCTCCCACTCATCCATAAAGTCTTAGAAAATAAGTAGCCGTAAAAAAATGATTTCAAATCAATCTAAATCATTTCTAATATTTTATCATCATGTTTCAAATTCCGTAATAGAACATAGTTTTTACCTAAATTAAATATTTTATGACCATCTCTCTCCTCATTGGATGAGTTTTTAGGATGCTAAAAATTTGATAATGTAGTATCAAGACAAATCTCAGTAGCCTATGTACCAAAATACCCAAATAATGTGGGTGGATTCTCCTACTAGAATATACACAGTGGCACTACCATAGATGAGGTATTCTATAGGGATCACTGAACGATCTTCATAAAGTGCATGAAACCCACATAAAACGATAAATCAACACCCACAACTATAAATAATGATGGATCCTGAATTGGAAATAATATACGCTATACAGGTGGATTGGGTCCCACCACCTCTAGGTCATGGTGGTCTCCACCCTCTTTGAACATGACATGATTTCTTCATGTTGTTATATATCTAAAAATTCTAAGAACATGCATCTAATAAAATTAAATTAAAACTAGGTCACCAAAAAAATCATTGATAATGTACAAGAAATAATAGAAATCATTCGTACCCATCTTCAATATCCAATAGATGAGGTTAGGTAACATAAATGATCTGATAAAACACTTGAGACACATTTTACTTCCCAATCCTAATTTCATGTTTGGATATGGTGAGAGGTGGTGAAAGGGATAAAGGTTGTGACTCTAAAGATCAAGTATCAGAGAAGATGAGTGATATAGTTGTAGAGAAACCTAAGATTGACGATCCCTTGGTTCCCTATAGGTTTTTTGTAATGGTGGTAGATTATAGTGATGTTTCTCTGGATCTCATGACTGCCTTTTGGAATGAAGTAGATGTTGCGGCCATGGAAAAACCTTGGGAGCTTTTTATGCACTCTGATGAAGAGATGTCAGAGAAGGTGTCAGTTATTTATTATTCTACTAATGTTGAATAACGGATGAATGGAAGACATATTCAAGATAAAAAACATGGAGTATAGTTTGTGGATTGAAAAGTAATATCTAATTTTGACCAGAGGATTCAAAAACCAGAAGATTAAAGTATGAGAATTTTTGCATGAAGTGGTCAATTTTTCTTATGAAGTCAATGAAATTATCTAAGGAGAACTGAACAGAAAGTTATCTTACGTTTATAGGAATCATTATAGGGAAACTTCAATTAATATTTTCATTTTGGATATTAGTATATTTATTATCGTCTATAGTGTTTGATGTGCCATGTTGACTTGAAGGTTTGATTTCTTTTCCATAAAAGTGTTTTGAAATTAAATAAAAATAATTTTTTATGTAATGCCATGCCTAGGTCGTGTTCTCTGTTTCATAACAACAATCTTGGTGTATGGACTGTCAATAGCAACTGGAAACTCAAATTAATGGATACTTTTCCATTTCATAATATTAATTTAATTTAAATCCATTTTTATTCCAATTTTCTTTAAAGGTTTTAACCAAATGGATCACCAATCCCAATATATAAGTGATGATACCCCCTAAAAATTGATGTATTGTGGTCATTGAATTAGTACCATAATACGTTACACTCCATGTGACCAATATTCAGTGATTCAATGTTCCATAAATGACTGTTCATGGTGTTTGTTATAGCCTATATATAAAAAATCCCGTTTTGGTTAATGCAAGAACTCTATGTATCAATCATGTTTCTCAAACGCTATACAAAACATTAGTCTATGAAATTTATATCAATCAAGGACCACATAAAAATTTCATGATGTGAAGAAGTTCATCCTATTTAAAATGGAATAATAATGGAATGTGAATTATGTAAGGATACCCAAATGATTCATTATCAAATCTTCCTTTCTATACAAAGACAACGATAAAATTAAATTTCTCAATAAAAGATATAATAAAATAACATATCATTTCCATCACCCAATATTTAAAACAAATAAAATATTATATGAAAATATAGAATACTATATACAATCCAATAATATTTTTATTTTGAAAGTACACTAGTTAGCTACTCACAAGAACAAGTCATTTCCCAAACACAAAACATCATATATCTCTTTTATACAGAAAAAAATAGAATGACATAAATATAATAGAAATAATAAACATGGATATCACATCGTAATGTCCTATCCAATGACCCATTAATCGTAGCCCCATGGTAGTGGGTTACAAGTCCTCAAAGATTACTCTCCATATAGAAGACGATTTTAACTCAATGTATGGGTACAAGGTGGTATTTTGGGGACACAATACCCTCATTATCCTAGTGTAGCACAACAATGTAATAATTTTAACCAATTGGGGAATCATATAAATAACTGAGAAAGAGAAGATAAAATTATATATAAATAAAATAATTCATCAATATGAATAGTATCATATAAAAATTTAGTATGATGTATCTCTATATAGAAAGACATGAAATACATGGAAACATAATTCATGAATAATACATTTATCAAAATAAATAAATAACCAAATAAACATATCTTCAGAGAGCATTATGATCATATCCTAGTCTGATGCTCCCATTATTCTAATGAAAATAAAATTCATAATCATGGATTGATATCTTTCCCTGGTCCCTATCAATATCCATGAAATCTGTCCAGATACCCACTAGTGGTTCAAACAGTATATGAGATAACATTCAGTAGGACACCACACATAGTGTCTATAACATTTCATGTTCATGTATATAAGAATAATATGTTTTGAATATATATATAAGAATAACAAATTTAAAAGTATATGAAAGTATTTTTTTTTCAACCCTAATCAATTACACTTAATAAGGGTAAACTATAATCAATAAAATATAATGTGGGATAATTGCAATGAATGAAAAAGAATACACATCATTATATGTCATGTAATTGAGTGACAAACATAAAACTCTCTATCCATTGTATAAAATGACTAAGGAGTCCTCTTCCAGTCCCTAGAGAATATCGATTGAATAATCTGTAAAGACACGGTTGAAGACCAAGGATCATGTTCATAGAGCATGTCCAAGGTGGTCAAATGATGCCAGATCCTGGGAGTAGAAATTTAATAAGAATACAAAGTATATTGAATCCTTGGAGTAAAAATATTAATGAAATCATATGGTATTGGGAACTACAATGTTTTTTTATCTCAAGAATCAAGTACTATAGTCAATTCATTATGTCACTATCAATTCATAAGTCGTGATTTCATCCATCCCTTCACCTTTTCCATATAAACCCATTTAACCAATTAATTCTACTTATCAACATTTATAATCATGTAATCACATGGTAAAAGAGTCGTCAACCCTCTCTTATTCAATAACTTATTTCCCACAAAATTAAATAAGTTTCACACTAAAATAGAGAGCTCACACACATCTAATATGGTGGTATAATAAGGGGAAAATATAGTAACACACCTCAAGGGTTGTACAGGTTTGGGATAAAAACCCACAACCATAAAATAGAACTAATTGGGAAACTAAATTTGGTTCCAAATAATTATTCATATCAAATAATTAATTTTAGGTGCAACTATGAAACATTTGGTGATAAATAGAGCAAAAATGATTTTTATAATACATCAATGATAATGTGAAAGGTATTGATGACCTACTTTATACCCATTTATAACACTCTTCTATTATCATCTCGTAACATGATACAAATTCTATAAAATTAGATTAATAGATGTTTAACCTCGAAATATGGCATATTAGATGGAAGAAAAATTAAATTTTCTATGGAAATAAAAAAGAATAATAAAGCCTGCAGAATATAGAACTCACCGGTGATGAACCAATAGAAATGATGTTTAAATCGAATCCAATATCATAAAATAACATTCAACACTAGGATAAGGAGATTGGATATGAGAAATAAATCACTTTTATGGGTTAGAATGAAGACAGAATAATTTGGTTAAATTTAATTTAAATTTTAATTGAAAAGAATAAATTTCTCCAAAAAACCTTTGGTCTTATAATTTATCCACACGGTGGTTCAATATATTCTCTAACCATGAACCCTTCACTATATACGGGAAGTCGTTTCATGGTTCATGGTTAATGATTGTGAAACCATATAGAAACCTTATGATTTTACCATACTAAAAACTATTGGTTTATAAAATGCGTGTGCATCCTTGGTAGTATGTTTTTTTCAAACAATGTGGTCATAGATAGTGGCATGGACCACATCGTTCAACTTCCCCAAACCATGTGTCTTTTTCCACCAATTTTTTCTAACAATATGACCCACCTCCCTTTTACTATAACTGATCCTACATGCACAGAAAAGTCTCTAGACACCACTAAAAAACAAAAACTCAATAGTCCCTCATATATTCTCAAAAAAATAAATCAAACTTAAATTTAAATGATCCATAACTCACTGGAAAACACAGGATTGATAATTTTTTAATTTATTGATATGATGTTAGAGCACATCTAACCAATCAGGAACTTGAAGTAAGTGTTTTTCATTAAAATATCCCATTATTTAGGAATTATTTCTTTATACACAAAATATCATTTATAAGGGTTATATATAAGTAATAATGTATATATTATATCATTATCTAAATTTTATTAATTATATATACACTTTTTTATGATATATTGTTGAATTGGTTTTCGATTCATACATTACCTATGTAATAAGGTTTTTTCTTAAACAATCAAAATCTTATTGAGTATTTCCTTTTTTTTCTTTGAATATTATATTATATTATTGATACCTTAATCCCCTTATCAATATTATGATTAATTTTATTTTTTATTGTGAAATAACCATTTAATAACAAGATATTATTCTTTTTTTATTTTCATAATTTATAATAAATAACAATTACAAGAATTATAATCATTCTCTATATTGGTCAATTTTCATCCATGTACAACTTCATTCATATAAAAAATGTATTATTTTTATATTTATATAAATAATTGTGTGTTCCATTTTATACATTTCATATTTTTCATCAACTCCTTTTCAAAATGTAATATTTTTAATTATTATATCATTATTGGTTTTCTTTAAAATTATATTAAATGAATAAAAACATGAATTCCAATAAAATTTTATTTATATGGTATCATCAATTAATATTTCTCATACACTACCTAAATTACATTTATTGCTAAAATTATTGGTACATTATCATTTAAAATCATATTATAAATACTGTTTCTCACAAATTTAAAATAACTGTCAAAGTGACTTATAAATTTTATTAAGTTATTTTTCTAAGTAAAAACGTTATGTTATTTTTATTATTTTTTTATTATATCTAATGTTTTATACCATATGGTCTAAATCTTTTTTTCACCCTAAATATAGGCATATAAAACACTTTTTTGGGATTTTTTAATTTTTTTATCATCTAATTTTATTCTTGAAATATTCTTATGAAATAAGATTACAAAATTTTGTACATTGATCTCCTTTTAGTGGGTTAATAATGCTTTTTTGTATCATATATTTCATTTGCAAGTCAAATTTATTTTTTCTAATATATTGTAGGGGTTCATGAATTTATATATCATTCCAATGCATTAGGTAAGTAATTACTTTTCATGAATTCACATAGGGATAAGTGTGGCGAACCGAAGACCAATATGTTTTTTTGAAAATGGGTTTCTTTTGAATTAAAATATGTGATTAGACATAAATGATGATCCTTTTCCAAATGATTTGAATTTCCATTTGAATACTTTTGAAATATTTATTTATATTACAATAATATTCTCATTACACAATCAATTTATATATTACCATTAATTATGTTTATTGATTACTTGATCTTAAGACATGATTTATGTTATTATTCCACCGTTTTTATTCTTCTCATGGATATGTTGTTTAGAAATATTCTCTTATGATCAAATTATTTGACTCTATGTTGTTTAGTTATTAATTTCAGAAAACATTCCATGGTATAATATGTTTATGAATTTATCAACTATGATTAATTTATATGTGACCCCATACCAAGCATTAGATTTCACCAATTCTTATAATTCCCATTTCATAGGTAATTACATTAATGTTTATGTTAATAGAGAAATAAAATGAAGAAACTTCGTTGGTCTATGTTAAAGGAATAATGTGTAATAATATGTTTTCATAGATTATATCTACAAACAAGAAATCATTGGTTTTTCAGTTTCTTATGTTTTATATACGATATGTAATTTCTAATTATGAGAAATAATATAAAATCTATATTAATTATTGTTGGTTCATGTCACCAATAATCTATGATTTAGTTAACACAAACTTACATGTCATAAAATTGGCATCAACTACACATATATTTTTTAAAAAACAACATTTATGATAAATCATGAAAATATATATTTTTATTGAAATTTTTAATTTATATTTATTTGTTGTTTTATAATTATTATTTAAATATTATTTTATCTCATACGATTGTTTATTATTGATATTTTAATATAAAAAAATAATTTCACTTCATTTATTCAATAAATTAGATTATTTTAATAAATAATAAATATATTTATTGTAAAATATTTTTATGCATTATTAAATTGATACATAATTTACTCTAATATGTGAATAAGACAAACAAGAAACAGAAAAATTTATCTTCTCTCACTATAGAGGATAAATATATTTTATGTAAAATAATAGACTTCTCATGTGCCTAAAAAATTATTAAGGTTGTGATAATTATTTATATTACTAGTGAAATATTTTGAATTATAAATCAATGAATTAGATAATTATTACAGTAAACATATGAAATTATGATGTCATAAGGATATAAATTATAGGAATTATGGGATATGTTGTGTAAAAATATTAATTGGAATTCCATTATCATTACATCTAACTGGATATATAAATATTATTGTTAAAAAACAACAAAACATTTTCATTTATCCATTTACATAATGTTATAATAATGAATGTCATGTCACTATAGTGGATTCTAATAGTTTTCCATATATAATAAATATAATACTTTATAATTATGCTAAAAATTGTCTTGAATTAGTACATGATATGAAAATAATTTTATTCTTTGGGAATAATAAGTATTCAATTGAAAAAATTATATGATACATTTTAAAATATAAAATGATTATTGATAATATGTTATTTGAAAATATAGATGATATTTGAGTTCTTATTAGAATATTCTTATTCGTTCAATATCTGAATTTTTCTATAGATTATAATTATTTTGGGAAATAGTATATTAATTTAATCTAAATCTCATGTTTGTATCCTTAATTTAAATTTAATTTTGTATAGATGGTAAATAAAGCTATTATTTTAAGTATCATTGTCTTTGTCAAGGAAAAATGGGCAACAATATGTCTAAAAGTGTTTAAAGTGTAATAAGGTTACGAAATTTTATTTTATATATTTTACATTCAAAATAAAATTAATAATTTCATAAAAATGATTAAAATATAAAAGTTAATTCAATAAAATGAATTATAAATTAATGATGATGGTGTATTAATACATCTAATCAATTGTAAATTTTGTAATATATCTTCTAAAATGAGACCATAATTTTCAGTATAACCTCATAATGAATGTTTTAGGGTAAAAATATATGGGTATAATCCAAATGGGATCTTATTAATGTACTAACACCATAACATATTATAATCATTATGTTAGTTTAATAATGGGATGATACCCTTCTGGGTGTGAATTAGGTTATGTCCATTTATATGATCCCTTTATAATAATCTATTCTCACGATACAATAATGATGAAATATATAATTCACAACTTGTGAAGAAAATAAAAAACAAGGAAAAATATATTTTTACTTAGAAAAAATATTCTAGGCTACATCCAAGGTGAAAACAGTTAATGATGTACTCATATAATGAAATATATTAATCATACTATTTTTCTAATTTTTTGTGCAAATTTACACTCACTCTTATTTTAAAAGAATAAATAAGATGGAATTTCATGACCTAAAACTCAATAAATGATCATTTTAAATGAAGACTAATTTAATTAGCTCACCAATAAGAAATATAAAATTTACACCTCTATGGGTTGAAAAATAACATTACTGTTCACCTGGATTAATGTTTCCCACTAATAATGTTTAAAACATTTATAGATGTACATGTGGTATAAAAAATTTCTTTAGGTGAGAAAAGTCCACTCAATTGAATTATATTCTATCTCTCATTTTCACTACCTTTTCATGAAAAAAAATAATTTTTAGAAAACACGTAACATTAAATAATGTTTTCGATTCACAGAAATTTATATAAAGGATCCATGAAAAAAACAGATGAATTCACCCTATTGTTTTAATTATATAATTCATATAATTTATTATCTGCTAATCTCATTTTCCAGAAATTATAATTGAATGATACTACAATCATTTAATCCAATAATCTCAATAATAGTATGGTAAAATCGAATGATGTAATGTGTAATGAAATCAAAATATACATCCCTCTAAGAAATGGATAAATCCACATATATCCACCAATAAATGTGATGTTCTCAAACATATGAAAGATATATTTTTTCAACATAAAGTAATATAAAAATGTTATTAAAACACAATCTATATTTTTATGGAATATAATAAAAACATTATCTACAAGAAAAAATTCCCCACTTTCAAGATATTATAAAGGAACATCATTAATATTATTTTGAAGGTTCCTATTTTGGCATGAATATATACAAAAAATCTAAGATTATGAAATTATTCTATATGGTTATAAAATTTATAGAAAACCATGATGTAATATTTTCTTGTAATTCTATATATATTAGTAACACATTTTCTCCAAAAATACAGAATAAAATTTATCCTTCATAAAATAATATTGATATACAGGTCAACCAATAATACTTCCTCTAAAATGAATCATATTTTCATATAATATATTATGTTTATGGTGTGATTTTTGATTCACAATTTAAAACATAAAGAACAACCACCAAACCAATATTGAAAATTAAAACCCTTGATATATATTTCTTTATAATTATTTTAACATTCCCCAACATTTTTTTAATAACAATAAAATGCACACAGGAATTCCCCTTGAATAAATGACACCTCAACTATTTAAAAACAACCCCATCATATAAATTAACCATTATAAATTCAATCATTGAGTAATAATTCACTCCAATAAAAAATATTTGTTGAAATAACTAATAATTAGGAGTTAAATTAAATACATATTAAATAACAATTATATTAACAGTATGTCATGACAAAAATTAATAAATAACGTCTTACCAATACATTAAGACCATCTTCTCCCATAAATAAAATATTTATGCATTATCCCCTATATTCATTTCTAATATTTGAAAAACTCTATTTTTTAATTTCATAATAATTTATTATTTACAAAACATATTATGGTGTTCGTCACTATAAAATGGATCAATTTTAATTTTAACATAAATTTTCCCTTTTTTATTGAGAACATCTTTCCAAAAATATGAAACACAAAAATCAGTACATTAAAGGATAAAATGATGATTCCATAACTCAATTAGTCAATAAATGAGGGAAATTAATCAATTTAATCACCAATGTAATGTGAATATTATATCTAGATTGATTTTTTAGTTTATAATTTAACTCACTAAAAAAGAATTTAATGAATATTTCAATTATGTTATTTGGGTACCTTTCAACAAAATATAATGTTAATTAAGAATGTTGAACTCAATGAGATAACTGAATACTCCCTATGATTTTTTAATAAATGTAAATCCTCAAGAATGCTATAATTTTCTCAATTATATAATAATATACTTATTTTAGAAGTCAATATACAATATTATAAATATGAATATGAAAAATTATATGAAAAGTTGTTTTCCTTGTGTGATGCATGATTTTTGTTTCGTGTTTTAGACTAAATGTAAAAATATTTTTGTTGTTGTATAACTTAACCCATCACTAATATATTCATTGGTCCATGAGGTATAAATGACTTTTCATTAAAATACATGTAATAATGTTTTCTATATTACAGTTGAAATAATTGGATTAGATTTAATATCAATTTTCTAATTATCCATCTTTATATCAATTTTTGTAGATCCCCCCATAATATAGATCAAAATAATTGTTCATCCCCGATACTATTAGGTATAGAATACTCTAGTATGATTTCTAATATTCTATTATATTAAATTTAATTCCGAAATTATCATTTTACAACATCAACCAGGGAACAATTAGTCTTCTCTCTACACTATTCTTTATTCTAAATCACTTTACAACCACCTTATCAATTTATTATTAGATATGAAAATATAATTATTTTATTAGACCATGTATTATATATAGAATAAAATCATAACACCATTTATTGTAATTTTGAATTATATCCTTATAAATTGTTTTAATCATTGAATTTGGACACACTCGATATATAAATGATTATATCATAAATATAAATTATTTCCATAATAAATAAATAATACACCGTACTATCATATATACACTAATTAGATATTATTTTTATTTAATATATTCTACTATAATTATTGAAATATCATAGAATACAGATCCAAAAATGATTTCTCTATATTTTAGGTAATTGTTCCAAACAATACTCCTATTTCTATTAGTAATGTATTAAAAATACATATATTTTTTATATAATCCCTGATGTTTTCGACTCATTTATGAAATTTTTTTTTATTTCCACTTGGAATAAAACTAACTATATTTTCCTTACTATGGATTAGAATAGTATAATTGTTTCTAATAATTTCATTAGATCACACATCATATCTATATAAAGTCACCAAATTTGGTTTTCCCTTTTAACCAAATAAGTCACATTTTTATAGTCACTATAAAATATTTATTCGAATTGATTTTGAAAAATCACATGGTTTTTATAACATGTTTATTATCTTGAATCTTGACATTGTCCCACATTTTATACCTCTATATTTGTTAAAAATATTCAGTCATAGAATTTATCCCACACTCAAATATTTTATACTTATAAATTCATTTAGGCTCTATATAGAAATTTTTTGTTATATATATATATATATATATATATTAAAAACTATGTATTTTCAATAGTGCTATCCTATTAGTAATTATGTTCTGTTAAACAAAATTAACCATGATCCTTAACATTAATACTAATCAAAAACTAATTTATATATCTTCATTATTCAATACCTTATGAGAATCAATATCATCTACACCCCTCCTAGACCTACTATGATCAATGATAATTTATAATTGAGTTTAATAACTACTAAATAGACATGAATTATATTTATTTAAAATTAGTATAATGAAAATAATTTTTTTAATGAATTTGTTAAATCAGTTCCTTCATTTAGTCGTTGATGATTTTTCATGAAAAATTAATTGACACCCATCACATTAAAATTTCGTCTATATCATCTCTATATCATGATAAAATAATTTAAGTACAATGATATATCAATTCATTATTCTCTTATTATTCCCTTTCCACGTACAATATTTTTTTCCCACCTCACCCACTCAAAAAATATGATATAGATAAATTAAAATACCACATTCATAAAAGATATCCATATTATAAATCTCTACAAGAGTGTCATTTAATCCATGTTATTTATTATATAGTTTCACCTATAAATTATGTTCGTTTTTTATAGAGTTTTCATTTCTAATAATTAGTTCCATACCCCAATTTTTTCATGAAAATCTTATAAATTGATAACTATGAATCGTGTTCCGATATCAGCCTGTAAAATAAAAAAACATGTTTAGGAATATTATTTTCATTTTACTAATACCATGTATCTTCTATAAAAAAATTAGACTTGTGTTTAATCAAATTCAAAAAAAATAATCCATTATAGTTATTAATTAAGAGTAAATATCACTAATATATATCAATAATCCATAGAGATATTAGACAATTAATATCTTAATGCACCAATTTAGGAATCCTTATCAAGTTTTAATAAATTTTCCAGTAATCCCTCATAATGATTTTTCGCTAATAAAAAATTTACATGAGTGAGTTTTATTTCGTTTAACCATAGGGATGTCATATACATGTTCATGATTCATATATTCATCTATGTATTTTAGATTCCACTAAGATTTATTGCAATTCCAAAATTTGTTTTTATCTACCTCAGATAGAATTTATATTTTCTTTTCCCTAATTATAGTTATGATATTTCATATATTAAACTTACCCTACCATATCATTGTGTTATATTTCTATTTTATATAACAATGAATATTTATAAAATTTAATCAACTCTTTTATAAACAAAATTATATTAGATTAAATAAACAAGGAGAAAGGTCTATAATAAAAAATACATTCATCATCCAGATTTAATTTTCTCTAATTTATTTCTTTTATATATATAATTATGATAAAAATTAAAAAAAATTATATATTTTTACACCAATAAGTTTTTATTGTATTCTAATTATATTATTCTTGGCTCTTATAATTTTATATTTAAATATTCTTTTAAATTTCATTACTCTAGACTAGTCGGTTTTTAATGAAATTTATACAAGTGTAAACTTATCAAAAAAATATTTTATGACCCAAACCAATTGACTCCCATTACTAGATATATGTTATTCACAACATATATATTTATATATATATATATGATGGATTCTTCATATATAAAAATAATATAAGCCTATTTTGAGTTTAAATTTTATATAATGACTCCCTAAATTGACATTCTATACCATTATGAATATCTATTTATATATTTCATTGATACCAAAATGATTAATTCATTGATTTGTGTCTATAAATTTTATGAAAAAATAATAATCATTAAAAAATAAAAATTGGAATTTTTTTTGTGTAGGTATGAATTATTTTTTTATTCCTGAATGAATTTTTTTATAGATCAATCATTGTAGGAGTAAACAATCATTATGAAAAATTAACACAAAATATTATTTTTATTCTAGTTTCCATAAATAATGATGTAGTTGTAATTTGGGATTCTCAAAAAGAAATTTATTATGTATGGTGGAAGATCACATTACTTGGAATTAACAATGATTGTGTTTTTTAATCTAATAATAAACATATATTTATTACATTATAAAATCATTTTTATATAATTATTAAACCTACTAATTTGATATTCATGTATTTCCTTTAATATCTTCATAACTCATGATAACTAAATTCTCAATGCCATTCTAGGTGTTATATAACAACATTTTTCTTCCATCATTTACCATATTTCAAAGGATTTTACATTTTGTTCAATGATATATTGAATGAAATTCTTCACGATTGTATTATATCTATTCATAATTCCAACCATTTATGATAACTTAATATTTATGTCCACATAATTATCCATGTTTTTAGAACTTATAAATCATATCAATTTAATCATGTCCTTTATTTCACCATTTTATTATTTAAAATACACCTTCTAGAGTTTAGGATAATCGATCTCCCTTAGATTAATGTTTTTTTCTCAATGTTCCTTGATATCTATGTGAATTTGATTATAAAATGGTGCTTTCATGTGGTTAATATTTTAGTATACATCCAATTAATGAAGTGATTGCTACCCATACCTATTTAAAAATTTAATGAATGTGCTTCTACCTATGAAAAACTGGACGGAAAACATCAATGTGTTCAATTTTACATTATAGGTTTTGTTATGTAGAATTTACAGATATGAACTATTTTATAAGAATAAGAGTATAATAGTATATTAAAGATATAAATAAATAGACAAGATGGTTGGTTAATCTATATTCAAAAATATTAAAAAAATTGTTTTGAAATGGGTAAATATTACTAAATTATTGTTGGATAATCGAATAAAGTTATAGAATCATCCAAAAATTGAATCAAAATTATTTCAAAAAACTCTTCAATTCATTATTTTTAGTGATGCATTGAGTGAATACTAAAATGGTGTTAGTAGATTATTTTATAAAAGCACACGTATTCATGTGTTTTTCTTCGGGAACAGAAAAGAAATTTTGATGATTGGATCTCATATTAATTTAGTAATTCACATTTTAATTTGAATAAATTTATAAAATATTTCTATAGATTGAGAATCCCTAGATATGATTTGATGAATCTGATACTTCATATGATGATTTTAGAACTCAATGGGAAATAATGGAAACCATAAAACATTATACACCATTTTAGGTACCATATGAATGCCTATCCAATGTAGATGAAAAAAATACGTGTAATGGAAATTATTATACAAGAGGCACAACATTAAAGAATTTTTCTACACAAAAATTGAAATATTTAGTGTGTAAGAAAATTTATCTACACAAAAATAGTGTAGAAAATTCACTTATATTATGGATTAAGATATTATACCCCACATAAGAAAATGAGACTCAGGTAAATAAATATGTCTATGTGTAACATCACATTATATAATTGGGTGGAACAATAAAATCATCAAATAAAATTAAATTACACGAACCAAACCATATTAATATTTATGGATCATATAATTAATTAATATTAAGGGTATCTACAAAGAAAAAAAATTATTTACAAATATGAGAATTTGGATGTACGTAAGAACAATATTATTTTTCACATTTCAATTTGATTTTGAACTCATAAGATAAATGGCCTTGAAAATTTTTGACACCATAGAAAAATATAAAATCATTATTTATAGGATTAAAATATTCTATTTAATTTAATATTATTGTAACATCCAATTATTTTTCAAATAAATTTAATATTTATTTCATAATCAAATCATCTCTACAAAATACCACTTTGTTATCACCTAGACAGTAAACATAACTTTTATACCTCAATGATTTGAAATTCGAAAGACTAACATACACAGTTGCGTTTATTAAGATATTTAGAGTCTGATAAGACAAATGTAATTTTTAAATAATTTTAACATATCCTTATGAGTAGTAATATGACCCTGATGAATAGTAAATATTAATATTATATTATTTTTTAAATATTATAAGATATGAGATCTGGATTAATTTTTCAATGTGATATATAATGAATTATTGTTTTAAAATAATTATTTATTGGACGAAATGTGATTTTATTTAGAAATATAGTTATTAATATTTATGAAATTATTTTCAACAAATGGATTTCATTTTTTAATTATATATGTCGAAAAAATTGTACGGTGAAAATTTTGGATTTTTCTGAAATACTTAAATTGTTTATGAATAGTGAAATATGGTAATTAACCGTCTATATAAATTATCAGTAGAAATCACTATTGCAAGAGTCATGGAAAATCTAAGCCCACTTAGTTCTTACTCACACAAACTTATTATTTTTAGGTGTTACATGATTAATCCATATTGTTTGTGTTATGGGAAATAATAAAATGATGAATAAAATATTCACAAATCAATCATCCCCTCAACTATAAAACCCCCCCTGAGTCCCTCTTCTCTTCACACCTCCAATCCTTGAAGCTCCTAAATTAATGGACCAAATACCCTTCCTCATTCACTACCCATGTCTAGGAGCTCTTGTTATTTCCATAAGATGAAAATCCCTTATCTTAAGGAGGTTCTAAATAAGGTAATTTCACTAAGTAAAGCATCTTTCTTTTTTATTATGTTTCATTTAAATTTAACTTCTTTTATTATTGTCTACAAACCTCCTCAGTACAAATGATTATTATAACTTCTGTATAATATGTGTAATCGAATCATACCATGTTAATTTAATAGCCATTATAAATTTTATTACTCAATCTCTCGCTCTTATAAATGAAATCGTCGTCCGTGAGGTTCCAATTTACATCCATCGTGGATGACGAAGATTCTTTCTTCAATTTCTACTTCATTACAGGTAATTAAACTATTATTATGGTTTAACTAGACTATAAAATATGTATTATAAACTACTATATATTAAGGAAACATTATATTCATATATTATTAATACACGAGTCAAAACTAGTTCATAATAATCAAAACACCACCAAATAATTTAAGTTATTGTCATTTCATCCAATGATTTATCCTCATACAATGTAATAAATGATATATATAATCATTAAAACTTCTATATGTTTATAAATAATATATAATTTCAATTATGGAGAATTAAATCATTTCCACATGAACATCCATACTCATATAAAAATATACCGATCATGAAAACCAAGAAAGTGAACACACCAGAATGACGAAATTAAATCTCATATGTTTTCAATCAGACCATAAATGAACTTAATAAAATTATTATAAACTAAATAAATATCTAGTATGTTTTTAATTAACTTATTTTAATGTTTAATTTCATATTCCAAGAACTTATTTTTCTGAGCGGAACACGTTCAGACTTAATGTATGGGTTTTCTACCCGAACCTCCATTTTCATTCTGGTTACATTTATAATCAACTTACCTCAATTAGATTCTTATTTATTCAAATTTAATTCACTTAATTTTGGTTTGATTTTTGTCTATATGTGTCCCAACTAGAATCATATATTCATTTATGGGGAGTTATATTTTTTTATTGGATCATTGTAAAATTTTTCCCGAAATACAATCTTGTTTCAAAGGAATATCTAGAATTCATGCCTTTTTCAAGGTAACACTATAATATGTATTAAGAAGAAATTTCTTTTCAAAAAACACTCATTTCATTATGAAGAAATTACATTATTTAACTTCTAGTTTTAGACAATCAATTTTCCAAAATAACTCTTCTTTTCAAAGTAAAAGTGTATTTATCTTAAGAATTAATTGATGATTTTATAAGAGTATCTTCATTTGATTAAACACTCTTATTGATTTTTATGTATAAATTGAAATTATATTTTATGATATCATTTTCCATATTTTTTTAATGGTTTATGATTAGTTTGACTATGGATTTTATTTCTTGAAACCATTCACCATATTACTATAAATGATAAGTGTTTATGTTTAATGATTGGAGAAAGTTAGTTAAATTTCATTAGTTATTATCAATATTAAAGTATATGTTGTTTATGTTTATCCCCACTCATATTAGGATTGAATTAGACTTGTTATGTGACGTTTGTGGCCCTCTATAGACCCACGATTCAATGGTAGGACTCATGTGACAAATATATATGGACTTGGCTGATTCCTTGCCCATTTTGACATATTGTTTTGGCCGAGGCCTTATTCATTTTTAAACATATTGACTAAGGCATTGACATTATTTTTGTGAATTTATAGAATATTAACTTCCCCATTTTTAAGCTAGAAATTGATAATTCATGTGGTTATTAGACTAGTAGAATACCCATGATTATGTTTCATTGTGGAAATATTTACTTAACTTGTATTTCTACCATATCATGATTATGTTTTCTTAAAAGGAATGTGTTTCAAATTATTCACCATGTCTAATTTTTATGTTATATTTGGCTATAATTTTTACCCTTATATAGTATTTTATCTCACCCCTTATTATGTTTCATTTTTTTTCTAAGGACATGATGTGTTATATCATGATTGACTTGCTGGGATAGTCTTATAGTGGAGGTTGATCCTTGGAGAACTTTTATGTTGTTTTTATTTTCAAGATGTAATGTTGAACTTATGTATGTATCATATTTTCAAAAGAAACAAAACTACTTGGTCCTTCGGGTTGAATATTATTTTTTTATGTGCCAATGAAAAAAATAAGGCAACGTCTAAGGGAAAATGGGGTTGGGTCTTTAAAATTGGTGTCAGATAATGTTTTGTAGAAAATAAATAAACTGGATTTAGAAAATATAGATTAGGGGACAAACCCCTATCAAAGTCTTTGAGGTTAAACATATAAGAACATATTGTAATTTTGGTAAGGAATAGATTATGTGAATCTTTCTATAAAATACATCCATGCATAGAAATAACAAGTTTATGCGGTTCTGGGACAAATGATCCTAGGAGTGAAAACTCTAACAATGAGTTTCTAGCTTGACCCTGGGTATCTCAGTACACGACAAAGGGCCTTACTATGCACCTCATTTTACACTCTCGAGAGAAATTATTAGGATAATTCATATTTTCTTTACTATCCATTAGGAAAGATTTAAATGTAAATTCTTCCTCAATGAAACCATGTTTATGATTATGGGATTATTCATGCAAGAATTTCAATTTTCTATGTATTGTTCTTTTTTGAGATTATACATTATTATTCATAACCTAATGTAGTGTATTCCATTATCAAGAAATGGTTCCTAGAAGAAGAAATGGAAACCACATGAAGATATGTGTCCCATGTAGGGATTTCCCTCTTATGTAAGGTAATGATGATTGCTCTCAATCTAAGATGGGTGCTGGGAAAATTATTACTATATTGGAAAATTGAATCAGGTTATGAATATTAACCATACCCATATGGAGAATCTTGATCTTCAATGTGGAGGAGAAACATTGAATCTCTTTATGACAAAACAACCTCCATCATACAATGTGACTACAAATCCATTTGTACCTGAGTAGTGGATAATTTAAATAGAGAATATATTCCTTACATTGTGGTGTAACGAAAGGGAGAAGGTTGTCATGGTAGTGTATCATCTATTGGGAGA
Organism: Viscum album; assembly: GCA_963277665.1. Lineage (NCBI taxonomy): Eukaryota > Viridiplantae > Streptophyta > Magnoliopsida > Santalales > Viscaceae > Viscum > Viscum album. The sequence continues at coordinate 385,748,451 of OY728141.1, read as the reverse complement.
TGTGTATCAGTGGTCGTCGTTAATCAAAATCACGAATGAGGGGTAAGTGATAATAGATATTGAATGGAGGGGCTTTAAGTAAATCTTCCTATAGAAATAAATTCCCCATTAGTGGCATGAGGATATGGAAAGAAACTTTCTGAATATGTGGCAAAAGGAAAACGATAATGTGGGAGAGTATAAAGAATTTTTGTAATTTTATAAATACAAGACGTGGACTGTATACGAAATCCAAGGATCATGATATATTTATTCTTTAATGGTATAAATTCATTATTCTGATTGGAAATTGTCTCCCAAATATTCCAATCATATGAGGATAATGTTTAATGTGTTATGAAGATAGAAAAACAATTCATCAAGTCATATATCATTAAAATAAAGAAATAGAAGAATATGGTTTTTGAAAAAACATTTAAAGGAAATAAGGAAATGTGTAAGAAGAGGAGTGTTTAATTTCCACCATATGATAATCATTCAAGGAAACCCCCTAGTACCTACATAAAAGGAAAAGGAGTATGAAAATTTTTTTGAAGGAAATTCCATCTATTTGGTGATTATAAGGGGAAGAAAGAAGATATTAATGTTCAATAATATAATTTTAGGGATATGGGACACTGTTCTACTGATTTTTCAATGTGTTAAGGTAACACTCCACAAAAAATGCCTTGGGAGTTGGGACAAGCTTATGCGATCACAACTGCTGATATTGATGTTCCTAATGATATGGTACAAGGTATTTTATTCATTTCCTAAAACTATGAAAATACTTTATTTGATTATGGATTATATAATTATTTCATATCAACCCAGTTTTCCACGAAAATTATATATTTCCAATTTTATTTAATAACGAAGTTGTTAGTCAAAAATACTTCTGGATGTATCGTTATAACAATTTTGTGGCCAGAAGACCCCATTATAGTGTATAAATGTTATTTACTTGAAGATATTATTGGAATAACCATGATTGACTTTGATATAATCCTATGTATGGATTGGATTTTAAACCATGATTTGAAAATTTATTTCATGAAGAATGAGGGTACAATTTTTTCCAGCCGATATGGAATCCCTTAACTTTACGGTAGAAAAATCAGAAACTGATTCCAATCAAGATCCTCCCCCAGTAGTTATAATGAATTTAATTATTGTGGTGGAAGGGAATAGCATAAATATTGGTGAGGAAGTTAATGTTTAGATATAGGGTGTACCTATTGTACATTTTGTTAAGAATAAAGATGGATCTATAATGTTGTCAATTGACTAAAGGGAGGTGAATTCTATAACAATAATGAACAATTATCCTCAACCTCTCATTAGTGATTTATTTGATTAACATCATAAAGATCAATATTTTTTAAAGACTGAAAAAATTATTGCATATCATCATTTAATTGTGTAGTTTGAATACATTACAAAAACTACATTTATAACTAGGTATGGGCATTACGAGTTTAACGTAAAAACTTTTAGACTGACCCTCTACATTCATGGATATAATGAATATAGATACCAAGGAATATATTGATGACTTTGTGGTGGTATTTTTGATGAAATATTGGTATACTCTATAAGCTATGAGGATCATGAAAATAAAATGCATACTATTCTAGAGACTCGTGGAAGAAATGAATTATATTAAAATTTTATCAAGTGTGAATTTTGGATGTAATTAGTTTCCTTTATTGGACACATTTTCTATAAGGATAGAATATCTATTGATCCTGCCAATGCAAAGGTTGTTCTATAATGTCCTACTCCAATGAACATAAATGACGTACCCAGTTTTTTTATATTAGGTGGTAATTATTAGCATTCTTTTTGAAACATTTACCATTTAACTAACTCAATGACCATGAATACATGTAAAGGGGTTATGTTTGTATGGAAAATATAATTTGATTAATTTTCCTATAAATTGACGAGTTGATTATTGAAATCCCCAATCCTAAATATACCATCGGGGGATGATGAGATTTTGATCTATAGTGATGCATCAATGAAATGACTAGGTTTTGTCCTTGTGAATAGTGATAGAGTTATTTCCTATTTATCGAGAGAGTTAGAAATTCTTGAAAAAAACAATCCTACATACGATCAAGAGTTACCTATAGTGATATTTTCACTAATGATATATAGAATCATTCTCTTTGGTGAAAATGTCAGATATATATTAATCAAAAAAAATTGAAGTATATATTCTCACAAAAGGAAGTCAACTTATGGTAAAGGGAATGGCTCAAACTACACAAGGATTTTTATTAAACCATAAAATACCACATTTTAAATAAAAATAAGGTAGCTAATGCATGGACTAAGAATGATCATAGAGTGCTTAACAAAATTTGGAATGAAAGGTATCCTTTGTACATGGATCTAGTGAGGATGGATATGGTAATTATCAATGAAGGTAACACATAGATATTATTTCATTTTTTTCACAATAATATTTAATATAAATGATTAAAAGTTTTCATCCAAATGACAAGAGCCTTCAAAATAAAATTAATGTTGTGAAAGATAAGAAGATGGTTGTCTTTGTCTGTGAAGATGGTGTTCTAAAATCTGGGGAGAGGCATTTTGTTTCAGCTATACCCGAGCTAAAAAAGGGAGGTGTTGGATGATTCCAATAGATTTAATTTCTCCATACATCCTGTTAGCACTAAGATATATAGATATTTTAAGGAGCATTTCTTGTGGGATGACATATAGAGGGAAATTTCAAATTATGTATGATTATGTTTACTCTATCAACAATGATGGTTGAAAGAAACATCCAAGAGGAATCATGAAACCAATACCTATTACTACATGAAAATGGGATGAAAACGCCATGGATTTTTTCATTAGATTACCCAAAACTAAAAAAAAGAATGATCTAATAATGGTAATTTTGGATCAATTTACAAAATCATCACATTTTCTTTCTATATGGGAGGATTCCCCACATGAGTTCCAAGAAAGAATCCATATAAATATTGTTGTGAGACTTCATGGGGAACATGTCTCAATTGTTTATGATCACGAACCACGATTTACATTCAAATTATGGATATGTATTCTGAAATATTTGTATACCGATCATCGATTGAGTATTGTTTATCACCATCAAACTGATGGGAAATCAAAATGGATGATCTAAACACTAGAGGACATGTTGATATCATGTTCAAAAGTCATTCAAGGTATGTGAAATCAATTCTTACCTTTATTGGAGAGTTCCTATAATAATTGTTTCCATTAGAGTATTTAACTGGAACTATATGAAGCATTTTTTGAGAATAGATGTCGTACACTAACATGTGGGGTTGAAGATGATTAAAGGGAGATTGTGGGCCCAAATCCTAAAATGGAAACAACATTGAAGGTAAATAATATTCAAGGCCATTTCAAAGCAGCTCAAAGAAGGTAGAAAATCTATGTTGATAGTTGGATGCAGTATTTGGAGATTCAGGTGGGAGATCATGTTTTCTTGAAACTATCTCCATGGAAAGATGATATATTATTTGGGAAGAAAGGAAAACTGATCCATAGGTACATATAACATTTTTAAATACTAGAGATAATTGTAGCTGTTTTATATTTTCTAGATATGCCACTTATCCGGATTAAAGTACACAATGTATTCCATGTCTCATTACTTACAAAGCATATGCCATACCCAACACATGTCCTCGCATTTGAAGGTATAAAATTTGAACATGTAATCAAATAGTGAAGCGACTACCCAGATTTTGAACACTAAAAAACAGGTTATGAGGAATCATAAAACTCGACTAGAAAGGATACTTAAGATAAATAATAATATCAAAGAGGCAACATGGGATCCAAAGGAGCCTATGATGAAGAACTACCCAAATATTTTTGTTAGGTAACATTCTATTAATTTCGAGGATGAAATTTTTGTAAGGAGGTGAAAATGTAACACCCCATGATTTTAAAAATAAAATTAATATTGAAGGCATGAATCACTGAGCCAATAAAAGACATGAATTTTTTATAACCTAGCTAGTAATCATAATGTTTCAATCTCTGTGATTTGAAATTCAAAAAACTGACCCACACAGTTACCTTCCGTAAGATATTTTGAGTCTGATAAGAAAAACATAATTTTAGATGAATAGTAATATCCACTTATGAATTGTAAAATGATTATTAATATGACACTTATTAATATTAAATAATATGATTATTTTATTTTCTTAAGGTTATATGATAATGACATAATGAATAATTTTTCAATGTCATATAAAATGAATTATATTACTAAAATTTTTATTTTTTGAATAAATTGTGATTTTATTTAAAACTTCTATTAACAATATATAGAAAACAATTTCAAAAAATGGTATTAATTTATGAATTCTACTTGTTGAGTAATGGTTTTGTTATTTTTTTGTATTTTTCTGAAATACTCGACTTTTTAAGAATAGTAAAATACGGTAATTTACCATATGTATACATTATGAGTTAAATTTACTATTCCTAGAATAATTGCTGATTTAAGAACAATTAATTCAAATTCAAAATAATTTATTACTATTACGGGTCACATGAATCAACACTATTAGTTGTCTTGAGATTAAAAATTAAATAATGAATAAGATATTGAAAAATCACTCTTCTCCTCCACTATAACTCCCCCCCTCGCACTCTCTTTTGCAATACATCTTATAATCCTAGATTATCCTCAAATATCATCCCAAATACCATTACCTAGTCATTCCAAACATCCATCATATATTTTTCTTCCCAAAAGTCAAAACCCCTTCCGTTAAGGATTTCTTCATGATGGTTATTTTAAGTGGTAAAGCATCATTCTTTTTCATTTAGTTTCATTTAAATATATCTTCCGCTATTATTATTTCCTAAAATACTATATTAAATTGATCCATATAACTACAGTATCATATATATAGTGTAATTAGTCCATTTTAATGTAATAAAATTTTTCAATATTCTTAATCTCTCTCTCTATTATAAATGAAATCATCATCTATGATGTTCCAATTTACAACCTTCGTGGATGAGGATGTTTTTTTATTCAATTTAAACTTCATTAATGGTCATTAAACCATTATTATGTTGGAAGTAGACTATAATATATCTATTATAATGTAATTAATATTCCCGAACCAATATGTGTACATTGTATTAATTCATATGACAAAACTAGTTCTTGATAATCCAAACACCGCCAAATCGTCTATGTGATTGTCATTTTATCCAATGATTCATCCTAATACCATGTAAAAAATTATATATGTAACCATTAATATATAAGGATATTTATAAATAATATATAATTTAATTTCTATATAATCTCATACATTCCATGTGGACATCCATACTCATATATAAATATACTGATCATGAAAACCAAGGGAATGAATACTCTAGAACGACATAATTCAATCTTATAAATTATCCTAATTTTGATAAATGAAATTAATAAAATTATGATAAAAAACTAAAAGTGTAATATTTTATCAATTAATTTATTAATATGTATAATTTCATATTCCAGGAAATTAATATCAAGAGTGGAACACATTCATACTTAAGGTAATTGTTTTCAACACAAACATCCATTTTCATTCGTGTTACTTTTATTATCTACAACCCTCAATTAAATTATTATTCATTCATATTTACAACTCATAATTATTGTTTTAATTTTATATTTATTTATCCCAACCACAATAATATCTTCATTTATAGTTATTTATATTATTTTAAAGCATCATTCAAAAAATATTCCCGAAATAGAAACGAATTTCAAAGGAATTTTCTGAATTCATAACAATTTTCAAGGGCACTCAATAGTCTATTATAAATAACCATTATTTTATAAATAATTTCTTTTTATTTTGAAAAAAAATTATTATTTCACTTTAGGTTTTATAAATATATTTATCTAAATGAAATTTTCTTTTCAAAGTAAAATATTTTGTATCTCAAGAATAACTCGATGATTATATAAGAGTATTTTCATTTTTTATAACACACTTGTTGATTATTGTGTATAAATAGTGAAAATATTTTATGATATCATCTACAATTTTTTATGGTTTATGATTAGTATTACTATGGAAATTATTTCTTGAATCCATTAACCAAATTACCCTGAATAGTGATTGTTTATGTTTAATTATTGGGGAATGTCAGTTACATTTCATATGTTCGTTTAAATATGAATTTATATGTTGTTTATATTTACCCATTCTTATATGAAGAATTAATTGGGCTTATTATGTGACTGGTGGGACCCTCTAGTGCCCCTTTATTCATCATTAGGTCTCATGATACAAATAGATATGGACTTGGATTAGGCTTTTCCCATTTCGAGATATGGCTTGGGTCGAGGCCTTAATCATTTATAGAAGTCCTAGATGAGGCCTTTGAAATATCTTCCAGAATGTCAATAATATGCAATTATCTCATTATGAATCTATATATTGATAGTTCATATGGTTATTCGAGTAGTAGACTAACCATGATTATGTTTTATTATGGAAATATTTACTAATCTAAATTTTTTGAAATACTATATTCATGTTTTTTTTAAAAGGGAATGTGTTTTCAATTATTCCCCATGCCTAATGTTTATGTTTTATTCCACTGAAATTTTTTCCTTACAGATCCTATGATCTCACTCATTAATAAGTATCATTTTTTCCCAATATGTTATAGTTATATTATGATTGACTCGTAGGGATAATCCTAGAATAGTGATTTTCCCAGTGGAACTTTTATGTTGTTTTTATTTATACATAAAAATGCAGAAATAATATATGTATGTTGTTTTCAAAATAAACTAATCTACATGCTACTTTGGGATAAATATTCCTTGGTTTTGTGCTAATATAATAAAATAAGGGATTGGCTCTAGTAAACTGGGGTCAGGTCATTACATTTATGACACTTATTTTTTCTATTTATGTATAAAAAATAATGATAGTTGTTGAATCAATGATCCAATCATAAGATTAATATAGGTGGAGTAGAACTTTCTAAAGACTAATATGAAAAAGGATCCACTCTAATATTTTTAATGGTGAATAAAATGAAATTATGGTCTTTTGAAGAAAAATATAGATGATGTTACATTGTTATTTTGTTTTCCAACAATGATTAAACATACAGTTATTCAATCTATGTGACGCCCCAAGCCCGCTCATCCGGACTTGGTGCTTGAAAAATGTCGTGTAATAATAATATTTTTTTTTTATAAACTTAACTTAAAAATTTCACAACACTTTAAACAAAATGAGGATCTTTTACCGGTCTAGGTTCTAGAAGATTTAGACATAACCTTACATTTATAAGAGCTGAAACAATAAAAATAACTGTCCACTACTCTCCCACTGCGTGCTACAACAAAGATGACCAACTCTGGGATTCCAGGTAACCTGTGAAAAACATTTCGAAAAACTTGGGGTGAGCTCAAAAGTTTCCCAGTAAGGGGTTTTTAAAACCTATGATAAACCTCTTTAAAATATTTATTTGGAAATGCATTTGGAAAAATTTAATTAGAAATACATTTTAAACACTTCCTTTACAAAATACTATACTAATTTGAAAATTTATTATACTTTAAAAATGCATTTAAAACCAATCCAGTGATTCAGTTGAAAATAATAAGCAAGCCCTTTAAAACAAAACAACTAAGGCCACCCGAAACATTGAAGGCTATCTTGGGCCTACCCACTTGAGGGATGAATTTACAATCCAATTCCCTATCATATTTACAATGTTCGAGTACCTATTTTTATAAAACATTTTTGTCTTAGCTTGCCTTATATACATATAAATTTTCACTGGTGTTTAGCTTTGAAAATATAATTATAATCATGCTTGGAATGAATAAATACTAATCTTTAATGAAAATTATAAATTTGGCTTGGTATGATTTAATCTCCGGATGATGTTGCATAATCCCATGGAAGATTAATCAACATCCATGAACTTAAAATTCTACCCATATTGCCAAAATATATATATATATTTGTAAAGTTTATTTCATTATTAAGAATATATGCATATATCTATATATGTATATGGGTATACATGTATGAAAACGTATCATAATCGTGACATGAGTATGACAAGCATGTAAATTCATCAATCAATAAATAATCAATTGCTACATATATATATATATATTTTATAAATAATCAATGAGACAATAAATATTATAATTCATGTGATACATAATCGTTATCCTTAAAAATTTTGAAATAAAGAAAGAATCTAGTCTTTAAAAATAAGGTGGAATTGAAAGTGTAAATATAGCATACGAGAATATTTAGTCCCTTACCCCAAAAATATTAAATTAAATCAATAATTTTGGAATGCATAAATAAAATAACATATACATGATATTTATAAAATATAATTTAGATGAATATAAACCATAAATCCTATTAAAAAAAGTCCATACACCACCTTAAATAAGACATGTTTCTTAGAATAAAAATAAATCCTTATGAAAGAACCTAAACCTTGATAAATTCATCTTATTTATATTATGAAATGTGTAAACCATAGCTGAATATATAACTTAAGTTTGAGTATAGAATCATAGCATCGAATGGTTTTAAACAAACAAATCGCTTATCGTTTTTAGAAGAAGAAAATAATTAAAAGGGTAAGAGTTATAGAATTTGAAAATAACTTATGCATACACACAGTTCTAACTTTAGGAGAGAAAAAGAAGTGGCTAAAAGAACATTATGAAAATCCCTTACGCAAAATAAGAAATCATAAAAACTGTAATATTTTTTTTTCATAAGAAAATTTGAAGTAAAAAAAATAATTATTTACTTACCAAATTTTCACGCAGAAGTGTTCTTACTACTTCTCCTTCCCAAAGATGCTTCCCACTTAAAATCTCAAAACAAGAAAAGAGAGAAAAACCATAGACTCCCCATTTTCTTTCCACGGACTTTCCGCACTCCCCTTTTTATACTCATGTTAGCATAATATATGTGATTTATTTATTCTATCCTGTGAGGATAGTATATATATATATGAATTGGTTTGATGTGCAAGCTAATCGTCATAAATAGCCAGTGGAAAAATAGGTAGCAGAAGGACAATTGATAAGGACATATAGCTGACCCGTTTAGTGAAAACGAAATATTTATTTGTATAAAAAGGACAGATTGATATACCGAATGTAATTAGATTATTATAACTCTTGGACAGATTCATCATTTAATATTGAAAACCAATATAGAACATTTAATCGGTAGAATCCAAACTCTTTCAAACATTGAATTTTGATGAAAAATCCAAATGGAGTTAAGGAAATCTCTACAAAAAAGTGACTATTGAATAAAAAAAACAAGTGGATGAATCGAATCCAGAAATCGGATAAGCAAGATTGAGCAGGCGTCAATTTCCGAGAAAAAAATGAATAATAGACAAAACTCAGGACTATTGAGTCGATTTTTCAGAAGATTTTGGTCATTAAATATACTCACAAATCGGAATATCAAAAACGAGATAGGTTTACCTCATCAAAACCAAAACCCTAAACGAAAATCGGAACTGGTTCTTCGGTCCTCGCTCAATCATCCGAATTGAAATTCATCCGAGCTTGAACCTCATCACCGTGTCCTTGCTTGGACCTTCACGACTCAACGCGAACTGAAAGAAGTGCCTCAGATTTGGTTCGCTGCTCCATGGTTCGACCTCGCCTTCACAGCGAAAGGAAACCTGACGGAACCCAATATGCAATCGACCGCTGGACGACGCCCATGCTTCAAACGAAGCTCGACGTAGCTCTTCCTATCTCGAAATCACGTTCTCAGACTCCCGTTCGATCCCGTGCTCAGTTCCTATGCGACCAACCTTCCCAGAAGCCGAATACATTGCTTGCGATTTACCCGAGATTGGAAAACCTATTTTATTATGTCATTCGCTGTTTTTTTATCAATTATCATTTCAGTTTTATTAATTTAAATAAATCATCTTAATATATATATATATTTCTTTATATATATATATGTATACAAAAAAAACTATATTCATTTTTTTTTGTTCATGAATAGTTATAAAATGCATTTTTTAATAATTTATGTTTATAATTTCATAAAACAGATTTTCTTTAGTATGAAGTAACTTAGGTAAAATAATTTATTACTCTTATAAAAATAAAGTATTATTCTTAAATGTTCTAATTTATTGATTATAAAAATAATCAATTAAATGTATTTTTTTATTAAAAATAACACTTATATATATATTTAAAATAACAATACCATTATATATATGTTAAAATAAGAATGATATATTTTCATATTATGTTTTTTTGTGAGTATTAATTTCTTATTTATTTTATATCATAAGCCACCTCTCAAATTTTAATTTTGAAAACTTATAACGGATAGTTTTATTTTGTAACGGTCGGATAAAACTCTATAAATACTAATTTTTTTTACGGGTCGTTCAAACACTCAGAAGAAAGATATCTCGACGCTCACGCCATTGCTTTTGGAGATGGTTTTATATGTTCCTCTTATTTTTAGTTTTATTGCTATCATCCTTTCCATAACGTTTGTTCTTTTATCAGATCCAAGAGATGATAACTACTCAATCGGCATCATTGTGTTTCTCGGTAGTCTTCCAATTGTTTTATTATCAATAGCAGTGGGTTTAATGGGTTAGTTCTTGTGTATCAAGGGTCTTTTCTGTTATTTGTATGAATAAAATGCTCGCTAATTATATATTTTCATTTGGTAATTTATTTTATTACATCTCGGAACCATTGTCAAAACATAAAACTTAAATTTAAACCTGGGGTGTTACATTCTACCCCCCTTAAATAGAATTTCGCCCTCGAAATTCATTTACATTTATTTCTCTTAATTCTCATCTATTCTGAGTCTCACATGATGTCCCCAAGGTCTGTATAGTTGTCTTCCACGATTTCCATGTCTTCCTAAGAAATTAAAGTTCAATGTGGCTTCGAAATCTTCCACTTCCTTCGCCCAAATGCAACTAGTGCAATAGGGGTTGTATGGATGTAGGCACCGGAAGACAGTCCTCAAGGAATGATAATCAATATAGTATCCGAGAAGTTCGTCTTGAATTTGATTCCTATAAGAAAGTCTCATTGCTTCGTCTTCGAATGTTTCAAATTCATCATAAATTCTTCCTGTGAAGCAAAAGCTTAAAAGTTGACACATAAATGCTGCGCGAAGATTTCCTTCTTCAGCTGCTCTATAAAAATTTGAGATTGATTCTGGTTTCTCAAACATTGTAAAGCACCTAAAAAGTCCTTCGTAATATGCTCATTGGCGTTGATAGAAATAACGTTGGATCTGCCTGATATCTTCGAAGACGAAACCAGAACCACGATGAAAACGAAGTATATCTGGTGTGCCTGATATATTATAGAGACGTTTACAAGAAAGTCGCATGGCTTCATAGGGGTCAGATTCTTCTTTACATGATTTTGCCATGATCATAGCAAGTAATTCATCCGGAAGGCCTAAGAGTCTTGTTTGAGTTCTCCTTCCTTCCATCTGAAAATTACAAAGAAATATGTTGACTGAAAAGGACAGTCAATTTATCAAAGGGTTCTAAATTTCCAGAGTTATCTAGATCGTTCCTCTGATACCAAGTGTGACGCCCCAAGCCCGCTCTTCCGGACTTGGTGCTTGAAAAATGTCGTGTAATAATAATAATTTTTTTAATAAACTTAACTTAAAAATTTCACAACACTTTAAACAAAACGAGGATCTTTTACCGGTCTAGGTTCTGGAAGATTTAGACATAACCTTACATTTATAAGAGCTGAAACAAGAAAAATAACTGTCCACTACTCTCCCACTGCGCGCTACAACAAAGATGACCAACTCTGGGATTCCAGGTAACCTGTGAAAAACATTTCGAAAAACTTGGGGTGAGCTCAAAAGTTGCCCAGTAAGGGGTTTTGAAAACCTTTGATAAACCTTTTTAAAATATTTATTTGGAAATGCATTTGGAAAAATTTAATTAGAAATACATTTTAAACACTTCCTTTACAAAATACTATACTAATTTGAAAATTTATTATACTTTAAAAATGCATTTAAAACCAATCCAGTGATTCAGTTGAAAATAATAAGCAATCCCTTTAAAACAAAACAACTAAGGCCACCCGAAACATTGAAGGCTATCTTGGGCCTACCCACTTGAGGGATGAATTTACAATCCAATTCCCTATCATATTTACAATGTTCGAGTACCTGTTTTTATAAAACATTTTCGTCTTTTCTTTCCTTATATACATATAAATTTTCACTGGTGTTTAGCTTTGAAAATATAATTATAATCATGCTTGGAATAAATAAATACCAATCTTTAATGAAAATTATAAATTTGGCTTGGTATGATTTAATCTCCGGATGATGTTGCATAATCCCATGGAAGATTAATCAACATCCATGAACTTAAAATTCTACCCATATTGCCAAAATATATATATATATTTGTAAAGTTTATTTCATCATTAAGAATATATGCATATATCTATATATGTATATGGGTATACATGTATGAAAACGTATCATAATCGTGACATGAGTATGACAAGCATGTAAATTCATCAATCAATAAATAATCAATTGCTACATATATATATATATATATTTAATAAATAATCAATGAGACAATAAATATTATAATTCATGTGATACATAATCGTTATCCTTAAAAATTTTGAAATAAAGAAAGAATCTAGTCTTTAAAAATAAGGTGGAATTGAAAGTGTAAATATAGCATACGAGAATATTTAGTCCCTTACCCCAAAAATATTAAATTAAATCAATAATTTTGGAATGCATAAATAAAATAACATATAAATGATATTTATAAAATATAATTTAGATGAATATAAACCATAAATCCTATTAAAAAAAGTCCATACACCACCTTAAATAAGACATATTTCTTAGAATAAAAATAAATCCTTATGAAAGAACCTAAACCTTGATAAATTCATCTTATTTATATTATGAAATGTGTAAACCATAGCTGAATATATAACTTAAGTTTGAGTATAGAATCATAGCATTGAATGGTTTTAAACAAACAAATCGCTTATCGTTTTTAGAAGAAGAAAATAATTAAAATGGTAAGAGTTATAGAATTTGAAAATAACTTATGCATACACACAGTTCTAACTTTAGGAGAGAAAAAGAAGTGGCTAAAAGAACATTATGAAAATCCCTTACGCAGAATAAGAAATCATAAAAACTGTAATATTTTTTTTTTCATAAGAAAATTTGAAGTAAAAAAAATAATTATTTCCTTACCAAATTTTCACGAAGAAGTGTTCTTACTACTTCTCCTTCCCAAAGATGCTTCCCACTTAAAATCTCAAAACCAGAAAAGAGAGAAAAACCATAGACTCCCCATTTTCTTTCCACGGACTTTCCGCACTCCCCTTTTTATACTCATGTTAGCATAATATATGAGATTTATTTATTCTATCCTGTGAGGATAGTATATATATATATGAATTGGTTTGATGTGCAAGCTAATCGTCATAAATAGCCAGTGGAAAAATAGGTAGCAGAAGGACAATTGATAAGGACATATAGCTGACCCGTTTAGTGAAAACGAAAAATTTATTTGTATAAAAAGGACAGATTGATATACCGAATGGAATTAGATTATTATAACTCCTGGACAGATTCATCATTTAATATTGAAAACCAATATAGAACATTTAATCGGTAGAATCCAAACTCTTTCAAACATTGATTTTGATGAAAAATCCAAATGGAGTTAGGGAAATCTCTACAAAAAAGTGACTATTGAATAAAAAAACAAGTGGAAGAATCGAATCCAGAAATCGGATAAGCAAGATTGATCAGGCGTCAATTTCCGAGAAAAAAATGAATAATAGACAAAACTCAGGACTATTGAGTCGATTTTTCAGAAGATTTTGGTCATTAAATATACTCACAAATCGGAATATCAAAAACGAGATAGGTTTACCTCATCAAAACCAAAACCCTAAACGAAAATCGGAACTGGTTCTTCGGTCCTCGCTCAATCATCCGAATTGAAATTCATCCGAGCTTGAACCTCATCACCGTGTCCTTGCTTGGACCTTCACGACTCAACGCGAACTGAAAGAAGTGCCTCAGATTTGGTTCGCTTCTCCATGGTTCGACCTCGCCTTCACAGCGAAAGGAAACCTGACGGAACCCTATATGCAATCGACCGTTGGACGACGCCCATGCTTCAAACGAAGCTCGACGTAGCTCTTCCTATCTCGAAATCACGTTCTCAGACTCCCGTTCGACCCCGTGCTCAGTTCCTATGCGAACAACCTTCCCAAAAGCCGAATACATTGCTTGCGATTTACCCGAGATTGGAAAACCTATTTTATTATTTCATTCGCCGTTTTTTTATCAATTATCATTTCAGTTTTATTAATTTAAATAAATCATCTTAATATATATATATATTTCTTTATATATATATATATGTATACAAAAAAAACTATATTCATTTTTTTTTGTTCATGAATAGTTATAAAATGCATTTTTTAATAATTTATGTTTATAATTTCATAAAACAGATTTTCTTTAGTATGAAGTAACTTAGGTAAAATAATTTATTACTCTTATAAAAATAAAGTATTATTCTTAAATGTTCTAATTGATTTATTATAAAAATAATCAATTAAATGTATTTTTTTATTAAAAATAACACTTATATATATATATTTAAAATAACAATACCATTATATATATGTTAAAATAAGAATGATATATTTTCATATTATATTTTTTTGTGAGTATTAATTTCTTATTTATTTTATATCATAAGACATCTCTCAAATTTTAATTTTGAAAACTTATAATAGATAGTTTTTTTTTGTAACGGTCGGATAAAACTCTATAAATACTAATTTTTTTTACGGGTCGTTCAAACACTCAGAAGAAAGATATCTCGACGCTCACGCCATTGCTTTTGGAGATGGTTTTATATGTTCCTCTTATTTTTAGTTTTATCGCTATCATCCTTGCCATAACGTTTGTTCTTTTATCAGATCCAAGTGATGATAACTACTCAATCGGCATCATTGTGTTTCTCGGTAGTCTTCCAATTGTTTTATTATCAATAGCAGTGGGTTTAATGGGTTAGTTCTTGTGTATCAAGGGTGTATTCTGGTATTTGTATGAATAAAATGCTCGCTAATTATATATTTTCATTTGGTAATTTATTTTATTACATCTCGGAACCATTGTCAAAACATAAAACTTAAATTTAAACCTGGGGTGTTACAATCTAGATTGAGCGTGTATAATGAAATTCTATAATGTTACTATTATCTATAGATCCATATGAAATTTCCATTATTTTTAATATTATGTTTATTATATGAATTAAGATTATATAAAAGATACCTTTACTTTATTTTATGTTTTTCATAGTATTGGGGTGAATGATGTTTTTCAATTTTTGTAAAATTTCAAAGAAATTAAAAGGTATATCCAACTACATTAATATTATATGAATTATATTTCTTTTAGAATGCAGTAAAATGATAAGGTATGATAAATTAGAATCGTTTATTTTTTTAATATACCCCTGAGTAGATATTAATAATATTTCATAAAATTAAAATGGGATTTAAAGATTGTGGAAGTTTTTAGATTATGAGCACATATATTGCACATTAGAAACTATATATTTATATTTTTGTGGAATAATTGAGGATCCATTAAAAAATATTAGCACCAATGTGTCGTAAAGGATAGAAATTATCTCAATAAATAAAAATGGTAAAGGTTATGTTGATTGTAATGATGTGTAGATAATGGTGAGAGATGTGAAACACTAAAGAGAACATGTAAATTCTAAAACAAGAATAAGAGGAATACATATCAACATAAATATATAGGGAAATATATTTTGAATCTGATAATTTGAGGAATCAAAAAATATCTTGTGAATTGAAGTCAGAGAAAGAAGTGGAATTGATCATTAGTTAGAGTTCAGTTCAGTGATTTGGTGACGTGAGATGCAGAAATAGTTGAATATAAACAAATTTTTCTATTATTATAATGATCATCTATTAGTCAATCTATTATGATATACTGATTGGTGAATCAAGTTGTGATTGCTATCTTATTATGTGAACCAATGTGTCCTGTGGATATTGAGTTGTATGAGGAATATCATACAAACATTAATTTATTCCATCACACTTTAGTATGTTAAAGGATATATAACTATTTAGTGTTGTGAAATCATTCATTTTCCAGGTTATTTTATTTCAAAGAGGATGGAAATGAAACACTTTCTTAAATATAGTGGTAATAAACAGTACATTTATGAAAAATGTTGTCCTGGGATATATTATTTCAATAATGTGGTTATAGTGTGATGTTTCTGAAGAAGTACATTTTTATGTTTGGAAAGACAAACTTATTGGAATAAGTGAATTTCATTGTTTAACCATAGATATGATTAGATTAGTGAAACCATGATTTGGTGATTATGTCTTATGAACCCTACACTCATAATTGGGGACATTTAATTACTTTTGTGGATCCCTAATTGGGTGCATAACCAATAAAAAAGGAGACAGTCTTAGTACAAGAGTTTATAAATAATTATTCTATTGTTCCTTCAATTACTACATTATTCAGATTAGTCTATCAGATGCAAAATAGTGTAAATCAAGCCTAAATAATAAAATGTGGTTGAATTATTTGGGTAAAAACACTTTTATATATTTTATGAAACCCTTCAATCATCAACCACGTTCAATGGTCCCTCGATCATCATAAAGAATCATGTGATATTATAGAATTATGCCACTATAAAACAACTAATATAAAGTGTTTATTTTGAGATATTAGAAGAATAATATCATATTTGGAATTCATTTTCAATTAAAATAAATCAAAAATGACTGTTTCAGTTATATCCATGAAAAAAGGAAGAATAATGAGGAAAATAGAAAATAAAAATACTGAACAATGAAATGGATTCAACACATATTAAAAATGTTAAAATTGGTATATGGCCAATTTTGCGGATATTATTTATGATTCATTGGATGAATATAATCCAAACCATGATGAATGTGATGAGTAAAAATATCATAAAATTTATAAAAAAATTTACCCACATATCTAAAATATATTTTAAAATTTTCTTAGGTGATTATCATATATATGATGAATTTCATCAATGAACTATTTGATAAAAATTCATGTTAATTGGGGAAAAATATCTATGGCGGAACGATGAGAATAGCAATTTTGAATAATCAATAAATTCATAATATGATTTAAAAACATAGAAAAATAATTGAAGTGGAGAATAATTACTATAAAAAGTACCATAATAATCTGAATAATTACTTATATAATTTTAGGTGTTTGATAAGTCTACCGATGAATTAGAAAATATCAAACATCATTCAATGTAGTATACTTCTCTATATTTGAAAAAATTTAGTGAAAAGGGAAAATTACCTACTGTAATAGGGAATTTAATGTTGCATAAGATAGTTTATATAATTTACAGGTGTTCATAATAGAAAATTAAATGCATATATATGAGGAATAATATAAAAATTCATATAAATTGTATTAGAGTTATAAAATGACTAAGATAATAAAATTCATTGGAATTGAATGAAAAACTGATTTATCATATGACATAAGAAATCTCATACCATATAAGAAAAAGTGACTATGTTATATAACTTTATCAACATATAAGATCATATATCATATTTTAAGTACATTAATTTAAATATTCATAGTAAATTCTTTTACATGAGCCAGGTAGTATGATTATTTATTGTATGTGTATAAAAATATTTAAATAGGGATCCATATGATATTAATTTAATTTAATTATTTAAAAATTGGGATAAAATTTAGTGTGGTATGTTTTCTATATCTCATGAAGATGATGAGCTTTTAAGATATGTGAATTTAATAATTCATGAGACCCCAAAACAAAGGAAAAAATATGATTTTCAGACAATGATGTTTCTAAAGAACTGAATCTAATGTTTTTAATGTTATATTTTTATTCAGAAAAACATGTTTCCATTTTAATTTATGAATCATGGCTATGTTGAATATTGAAATATGGGATTTTTCAGAGTCTAAAACCATAGATAAATCATTCAACATATTTTTTGATATTCAATTGCAAATCAATTCCCAAATATTGAGTGATTAAATCTATTATCATGATAATAATGAATGGTTAAGTTAACACTACTTTTTATAAATTTATTTTTAATATTCACATGTCTTAAGGTGAATTTATCATGTTAAAATTAATTTATTCTAAAGGAGAACTAATTATCATGTATGTTCATCACATAGTTGGGGATATTGTAATGTTCAATATATGGAGGATTTTTTGGAAAATAAAAGGAATATATTGTTGAAAATATTTTTAATGGAATATATTTTATTGATAATAATGAAAAATTAGAGGGTGAAAAAATTAAAATTGGTATATTAGTAATTTAAAATTGATTTTGATGGAGATAATTTTATAAATGAAATAAATATTTGAATATAATGGAAGTGGCCTCTTCTAGAGTACTTAGAACACATGTTAATGACTATATATTTCTAGTTATGGAATATTGAGTTTACCCACATAAAAATAGGGGAGATTATTTACCAAAAATAATGATAACTCATTAATCTATTAAAAGAAAAACTATATCTTTAGTGTGGTGTTTTGTTTATAATAGTTCTTTCTTTTAGAAACTAAAAATTACATATGAACTCACAAAAGAGTCGAATAAGAGGAGTATGAATCTAATTTCTTTTTAGGGAATATTTATAGGAACCAAAATTATTTTATGGCTAAAATCTTCATTGGTATTAGAGGTGGAGAATGAAGTTTAACTAGTTAATCAACTTAGTTTAGTTAAATGTTCCAAATATGTTAGAAGTGGAAATTGGTTGAAAAGTGACTCAATTTTATAATATTATTAAAATCATATGTATGTTGATCTATTTTATGTTAGTTTCCATGGAATCCGAATGATATTGTTTTAATGGTTTATAAATATATGTTATAAAGGTTTTATGATGTTTATCTTGTATAATTAATGGAATTAGAAGAATATTTTCAGATCATTAGAATATATTAACTATTTATGTAGAATCTTATTGAGCTATCAGGGATATCAACAAACATATAATAGAAATAATAGAAACTTTCATATATAATGTGGGAATTCATATAAACTTTTTGAATTTGGTCATACATGGATATCTTTGTGGAATAATATGACTATTGTGTGAAGATTCTAAACATTTCCTATGTAGTCATGAGAAAATGACTATCATGGAATGTAGAAATGTTTTATGTGACACCATCGGAGGAATTATTAGAGATACTCAAAAATCATATTAGTTTGTGGATAAACCTCTAATGTTATTTTATAATTTGATAATAGTGGGGAATCTGGTATTAGGGAATATAACCAACCAATGAATGGAATATGTGTTAATATTAATCAATTTTTTATCCATGTTCTGTTATTCCATTTATAAAATCATTATCATCGTTAAGATATGAGATAGAATATATATTGTTTCTCAAATAAGTAATGCATTTATTATGAATATATATGTTTAGAATAATTTATATATTCATTAATACGCTACAAGTTCAACCCTTCCTTATCAGTGATCCATTTGTACATTTGGCACTACAAAAAACATAACATAATATTTTACGTCTACTCTATCAATCCAGTGAAGTATCTCATCGAGTGTAACCACTATTTACATATAAAAAATGATAAAACCATAAAAAACATGCGATCATTAAAAAATTTTGACATAACATTATGATTTATTATTGAGAGATATATGAATGTCCTGAATATGGACATTTCAAGAACCTGTATTTTTCAGTTCTGATTCCCCCAATATATTACTATATTATGAGAATGATTTTGTCATCTAAATAATATATATTGCAGTAAATTTTCTGCCATAATATAATATTTGAATTTATTAATGGGTTGACAAACATCTCTATGATTTTCATATATTCATACGAAATGTAAATTTAGGGTACCTAATATTATGACATTGAATGTCTGAAAATAAAAATATAATTTGAACATTAATTTCAACTATTCCAATTTAAAATAAAAAAAATGAATCCAAACCATTACTTATTTTTCCACTAAATAATATTAAAAAAATTTTCCATCATTTAATTCAATTATACATCTCAATATATTTTATTTCATTATATCATCATCATTTTTTTAATCCAATTAGAAATGTGTAATAAATGATAATAATCTTACTTAAAATTAAGAAAAACCATTTCCATAAGAACTGAAATGTTTATATTAATGTGAGCTATAGGAATTACCATGTTTTAAATTATATTTTTGGTATGTTTCTTTTATTCAGAAATTCTATATATATATATATATATTTAAATTTTACTTATAAATGATCATGTAATAGAATTACTAATTAAATTTGTGGAATTCTCAAGACCATGTATTAATTTTAGGACACACATAAAATTTATTTATTTAATTTTTAGAAAAATATATTCATAATAATTTTCAAAAAGATGTTTCCATGTTTAAATAAAATCAAATTAATCTAAATTTCAATTGATAAATCTTAAATTAGACAATTGATCTCAGTGGTTTTGACACCCAATCCGTATTTTAAACCTCCTCTATGACTTCCTCTTCTTTTTAATAATGTAGTAGTGGTTTCTAAATTTCTCTTGTTTGGTGGAATATCATTAATTTTTTTTATTTCAGACATCATATACCAAAAATAAAATCTACTTTCTTTATGTTGATACATATCAATAGTTTTGATATCAATATGTTTTTTATGGATCTGATGATCATAACACACATCCTTATCCATTATATGATAGACCAAGATGGTCAATAAGGACAAATATTATATGTTTATCCAAATTCATAACAAAATTATTTTTATTATTTTTAAATCATTAGAAAATATTACCATACCAGGATTATTGCTTAATATATGAAATAATGATATAATTCCACTATATTATATATTCCATCAAAACTAAATTTTTAATCTATATGAAAAATATAATAATTATAATTTTATCAAACATCTAAAAATATAATTTTAAGACATTTTGGATTAACCAAAAGAACTATTTTGCAATCCATATTTAATGACACATCATTTTTGTTTGATCCACAAGTAATAACATCCATCACATTACACATTTCATAAGAATCATGTATTGTAAGAAACCATATCTTCTTATTATGATGATTAAATTATCCCATAGTTCATAAAGATGAAACTAATATTCATGGTTCATCAATACATGTCAAAACATTATTCAATATTTCGTATTTATGAAATATTTTTTAATTTTATACATATACTTGGATAAAATAATATTAAATTCATATAATAACCACGAAACAAACATTGAGATATAATATTATATCATAGATAGTATAAATTCTTTAATAACCAATACCTAGTTGAAGCATGATTTTTTCCACATAAATAATAGCATCTAAAAAATAATCCAAACACATGAAAATATACACCAAAAATTCAATTACATTAATGAATCATTTTATGATGTCCCATAATTCACATTAAAAACAACATAATACATATATATATTTAAATAATATCTTTGTTCAGAATTGTATATATAATTGTATAACTGATAATATATTCATGATTTTGAAAACAAATTGTTGTATTGAGCTTACTAAATATAAATATAAACATGTAATATATAATAAAAAACTAAAAAAATATTAATAAGCAAGTGGATATGTTTTTTTGAAATGAGATATCTGATATCTATAAAAAAAATTTATAAAAAATTATTATTATTAATTATCTTGGTATATTATCAAGATATAGAAAACATTCAGTTTTATCTGTTCTATGTTTTATGATTTACAAAAATACTGCATCAATCCCACATTTTCTAATGTTTTTTTGGAAGGATCATCATATATTGTAAACATTGTTTAATAAATTAAGATGATATTAAAGCTGTTTTGAAGAAAAAATGTAAAAATATAACATTTTCATTTGGTTTAATAGAAATATTATTCTAGTTATTGAATATTTATTTTTCATTTTCTAACAATCCAAATGATGGAAGGGGTTCTAAAAGATCTTGTAGTTATAATATAAATGAACACGAAAAAATAGATATAAAATTTAGTATTGTTTTTATCAAAATCCATATATGGTAATATGATTCATGTATCACAATATTTATATTATATTTGGTGAATAAGTGTGATATGGTTATATTTATTTTTCATAGATACAATACTATAAGAAGAAAAATTAATTACATAATGTAAATTATAAGGATATAGACATAAAATAAATTCATTAGACTGGTAAAAATAGTAGATATATCCCTTTGTTGGTTTCCATAGATGATAAAAATAATAATTTTTTTTACCAAAATAGTAATTTATAAATTTCTTTATAGGGAAATTCATGTAATAAAAGTATAATCATTTATATATAAAAACAAATATTATGGTACCAAAAAATTATTTAATATTTTATTTTTTATTGAATAAATTTTAAATTAAATAATGCGAGTGATAGTTTCTAATCATGTATCATGGAAATTCTTTAAACAATGTTTTTAATTCGATAAATATATTGAGAAGTGTTTATATTAAATTAGTATTGGGGTGTACATGTTGACACTAAAAAGGTTAACGATTTCATCATTATTATTAGAGGTTTTATACAAGTAAAAGACTTAGTTATGTATTTATGATATGATCACAACATTCTTACTTCTAATTATGAATCTCTATAGTACATTACATTTTACCTTAACACCTTAAATAAATTTTATGAATGAAAAATATTGAATATAATTTATCATAATGTATAATGAAAAAAAATTGAGCCATAAAATTTTCAAAGAATATGGATTTAGAAACATGTTAATTAATGTTGTTTATATGGTTAAATTACATATTAGATTTTATGGTAATAATTTCAACAATTTTGCACTATTTATGATGGAACTAAAGATTATAAAAATAATATAATATGTATTTGATGGTATTAGGTATTAAGAAATACAGTAATGTTATCCTAGAAGGATATATGTTACACTAGTATTAAATGTCACCTAATTATAATATAAAGGTACACTAGAATATTCTACCGTATATGGAGAATAATGAGTTTATGAATTGATTAATGGATTCCATGAAGATATAAAGGTTATTATTAGTTCCCCCCCTTTTATGTTGGTTAATGTGTTCATACTATAATTTATGCACCCATAAGAATATATAATGGTTAGATTTATGGTTTTCATATACCATTAATGTGAAAGCGTTAATACTTTTATTCTAGGTTCCATGTAAATAAATCAAAATTAAAACACATATTTTTAGAATCCATGATTGTTAATGGGTTTATTTAGATATTTAGTGATCCTTTAGAGTAGAAAATTATAATTTTGTTGTTTTTGTCATCGATTTTGTGACCAATTAGCTATTTGGATATTATGGTATACAATTATGTGTTTTATAGAATAGATTATATGTCAATTAGAATGTAAGTGTGTGTTGAATATTTTTATTGATTTTCAATTTATTATT
Organism: Viscum album; assembly: GCA_963277665.1. NCBI lineage: Eukaryota > Viridiplantae > Streptophyta > Magnoliopsida > Santalales > Viscaceae > Viscum > Viscum album. The sequence continues at coordinate 385,724,795 of OY728141.1, read as the reverse complement.
TTTTTTCTATCCATTTTTTTACAAATATGGTGGTTTAAACGAATTTAGTAATTTTGATTACCAGTCAAACCATTTTGCATTGTTCTATTATGTATTAGGGAGAATTTGGATACCTATTGAGGGTATTGCATATGTTTTCAGTGAAGCAAAATATTTTTTGTTCTAATAATATGAAATTAAACCATGACCATAATCCCATGTAAAATTTTGATGAGTAAAATTGAATCAATCGAAAATATTAAAATAATAAAATCAAATAATCTTTTCAGATGTGATGATTCTTGTCATTATTTTAAAAAGAATATTTTTGTATGATAAAAAATAATCCATTTTTTACAAGTATTTTAATTAGATTTTACTTGGAAAATATTGAATTGTAAATATTGATATTGTATCGTAAAGATAACTATAAGGAAATAATATAAGGATAATATTAAATAACTTTTATACTAGATATTTTTTATCCAATAATGAAGTATATCATGAAATAATGATTTTTATGGATGATTAATTTGTTGGTATTTTTTATGAATCTAATTTTAAATTTCATGCATAACTTTGAAATGACGAATATTGCAACATGAATTTTGAAATATACTAATTTAATGATGTTTGGATTATGTTGACTCATAGAGGACACATTATTGACACTAAAAATATTCTTAAAATGAAAAAAAATATTTATTATAAAAATGTTCTCGTTTAATTTAGTAAATCATTTTTATGCATAACAATTATATAGTTTAATATTGCTATAAAACATGAAATTGAAATTAAAATATATAATATAAGATAATTGGATTCCGGTTTATATTTTATAGAGGATATGTAGAGATGTGTAATTTTTTTTGGATCATAGGAGAGAGATAAAAATTAGAGAAAACCATGAATATGTATATCCCCAGATTAAACTATAATCTAGAAGTTTTTTTAGATAAAAGAGATAAAATAGTTTCATTGGAGAAGTTTTACTGTCGAGTATTCATATTTAATTGTTTTTTTACTCTTTCTATGTTAGGATCATAATCTCATGTATACATGATTTAATATCAATTGAAAAATATGGAAGATTTAAAATATTTATGAAGAGGTATTGGAATGTGAAATTGTATTGTATTATTTATTGAATTGATGGAAACGTTGTGAAACTCTTTAGATAGTGGATTTATTACATTATTAAGGGAAATAAAGAACATTTTTTAGTTTTTATATTAATATAATACATGATTATGTGTTGTATAAAATCCTTCGTTTAAGCTAAATTTATACAGAGATGATTTTAATGGATAATCCAATATCATTATAATCAATTTAGTAATTATATTTGATGGTGTAAAAATAATTGGATTCATTAAATGCTATGGAATCATCCGTTATATTTTTCACAGTGAATGTTTAACATATTTGTGCCATTCTCTGGATTTTTAGAGTTTAAAAACTATTCTTGTATCTAATTTTCAGCAACCCCAACCCCAGTAACCTAGAATAAGTGTCTTATATTTTACATTGTCATAGGCTACATGGAATCACATCTTAGATGGAAAATAGTTTATTATTACTGGTAAATGATATTAAAACATGATTCACTCATTTTATATGAAAAACATATTAAAACATAAATTTGTGAGTATAAAAATATTCCATATAAAATATTATTGAATATCATTCATTATACACATAATGGAGTCCTGGAGAATAGAAAAAAATAGAGTGATATAATTAACATTAATGGTTATATATAACATAATTAATCATGATTTAATTTTAAAAATCAATATGGATTGGTAAATAACTAATCACAATTTCCATATAATAAATAATCTTAAAAGTATGTGCATTAAAAGGTAATATTGTTGGGATAATTTAATGATTAATAATAAATATGGAATTCTAAATAACTGAACACCCATGACATTTAAATAACATTAGTACGATGAAAATATGATGCATAATCAATGTGGAATGCTAATTAACTAAAAAGATAAAAAAATTAAATATTAAATTCATAATGAAATAATTCTAGATATAATATAAATGTAAAAATTTCATAGCTAATAATTATTAAATTATTATTTAATGAAATATTTAATTATTGGATATGATGTATTAGTGATAGGATTCCTCTACCATTAAGACATTTAAATGTACATTTTAAAACCCTTGGTAAAAAACTAATTAATTTTATCATGACGATTTGTATCATGAGAATAATGATTCATTGATGGGATATCAAGTACAGGGACACAAATTAGTATTGCATTTAAAAAATAATTCATCATATATCAAATATATGATTTAATTAGTAAATAATTTATTTCACCCAAATATACATATCTATTAAGGAATTTAGATTCATCATAATTTCCCCAAATATACAAATGATTATCTATGTAAATTATTATATAATGAAATGATATATGTTTTATGAAATAAAATTATACATGATAAATTATATTCTTATTTATGTGAAATAAAATTTCTAATTATAATTATAAAGTGAATAATTCAATGGGAAGCCAATTACATACATATATGAAATGATGTGGTGAATTTTAATAATATATTTTGGTGAAATTATATTAAAACATCTAGAGTATGAATAAGGATGGTATCAAAAAAACATATCAATTGTAAGGTTATATAATATTTTTAATTGATGCATGGAAATACCATTAAAATATTATTAAAATAATACTTTAATAAACTATATTTTTAATTTTAATATCACTCTTTAAAACAAAATAGTTTTTAAAATCTATTTTCATTGTAAATATATTTTAATGACAAAAAATTTAGAGATTATTAGGAAAAAATATTATATTTAAAAATAAACAGTAAAACATGAATATAATGATTCATCAAATTTATGTTATTGTTGGTGGGTAATTCTGTACATGTCACATAAGCAAAAAAACATTCAATTTTTACTATAAAAATATTTGAAAACTTCTGTGTTAATATAAAATCAATATTCATCTAATGTAATTTTGTAATTTCATTTTGATACAAATACTTTACTAAACTATTTTTAAAAAGATAAAATAATTTTTGATAAGTTTTTAATAAAAAATGGACTTGGAAGGAAATAGAAAATCAGATGAATGTGTAATGATATCAGCTTTTATTAAAACAGTTTCTAAAAAAATTAAGTTCTAAACAGTTGAAAAACTATACTATTACCTTAAAATATAATAAATAAACATTGGGTAATAAAATGATAAAGTTTTATTAAAAAATTATCAAATAATTTACATCAAACTAATATTCATGAATAAAAAATATTGATTAGATTTATATTTTGAAATAAATAATCAGCATTATCAAAATTTTGAAGGGATAATTAATCATTGAGATGATTATGTGTTTAAAATATAAATACAAATAAATGAAATTTATTAAAAAAATAGGTAGTGAATATTCATTTCACATAAAATATTATATTATCAATGATGGTGGAGAAGTAATTTGAACCAAAGAAATTAAATTGAGTTATCAAATTATTCACCACTTGGAAAATTTAATAACAAATCCCCTTATAAAAATTGAATGTAATTGAAACATAATGAATTGTAAAATAGTTATATATGATATAATTACTACATTGGTATAATTAAGTTTTAAATATAAAAAATCTGATATATATTTATTTACACACTCAACCATTATATGTAGAAATGGAAATAATGACATCAGTTTGAGAGGTAGTAGTCTTTCGTACAAATGAATAATTACTTTGTAATCCATTTTATATAATTAGAGGTGTTTATAAGTCACTACATTGTCACAACAACACATTAGTATATACAATATATCAAGGTTATTATATCATACTATTTTATTATTAATCTAAAGATATGGTGGAATAAATAAAATAAAAACATTCATTTATGAACATGAACTCTTCTTCAGGTACCCTCCATAGTATTTCACTGAAGGACTTTATAGGTTGTGTTTCTAAAAAAAGATATTCTAGGAAGAAAGTAGGTATTTTGGGGAATTTTTAGGGTAATTATAGAGTTATTGAAGGATGTTTAAATTTGATGAAAATATTGGATAAGTATGGCCTTTTTAATGTGAGGTGAGTTGAACACTTGTAATTCTTTAAAAATATTCAATCATACCCACATTTTCATCATCACACAATACCCAATCATTAAAAATTATAGATATTAGAGGATAAAATGTCTAAATAGGTCCATCCATTGGGTTTTGTATAATATTTTATATAATTATTTCCATTTACTTCTCATTTTATCCCACAAAAAATCCAATTTTACCTTATCTGTTAACATGGATTTTTATTATGTTCTGTATTCATTTTGGTCAAAAAACAATTTGTTTTATTTTAAATTAAAAATTATTCTTATTACTAAAATGGAATTCATTTTTAAAATTGGAATTCCTAGAAGTATGAAAATTTTATTTAAAAATAATCCCAAATAAATTGATGAGAAAGTTTATTTTTAATGGGAAAATGTTTAATATTTTAAAATCTTTTAATAAAATATTTAAATATGAAACTCATTCCAATGAGCTTAATTAAATTTTATGGTATATAAATGAACCAATATTTCATCATATATTCTTTAATTTTTTTAAAAAAATTATTATTTAATTATAATAAAATCCCATTTTAAATTAAAATATGTATTTTTAAAAATTCATCAATAAATGAAACATTTCAGAAAATCATAAAAATTAATTGAAAGATAATTTTGATTGGATCATTGAGAATAGAATAATTATTTTTTAATCTTAATTTTCTTAAAGTTGTAAACTTTTGTCTTATGTTTTTTATCGAAGTGTCATAATACGATCATATAGAGAATACAATTTTTGAAGAAACTATAATTTTTTAATTTAAATGATTCTTAATTTATTCATAATTAATTGATAAAAAATAATAATTTAGTTATTAAAATTAATTTAATAATATTTAATTTCATGTTTATGACTATTATATTAAATAAAAATGTTTTAATAACATGCCACATTTGGTTTAAACTCGTGGTTGCGTGTACTGAAGACTAAAATCATTCTTGTTTGGAATGAAAGTTAAACTCAGTTTTACATGTAATGAATGATATTTAAGATATTGAATTTATTTATAAAATATATATATATTTACTTATTGGGGTATTAAATTTTCATCTATTCAGGTTATTTCATTTCACATAATATATCAAATAAAATCAAAAAAAATTAGTATTTTATGGTGTTACCCTCTCCATGAAATAAATAAATATAATCCTCACAAATTAAATATCATATTGGTGTTAAAGGGTTTAAAAATTTGATATAAAATTACTAATAACCACAAAATTTTATATTATTAAATAAAATATCATTTCGATAGGATAAAAATAGAAGTGCAATGGTCATATTGAATAACAAATAGTTTTCCAAGTAGGAGAACATTAATAGAATGTGATGATGTTGACATGTAGTAAAATTGTAAATAATTATAGAGTTATTGAGTTCATTGATCCAAATAACGTGAATGATCAATGAAAATTCAATGTACTAAAATAAAAAATATGTGATGATTTAAATGACAATATGAATACTTTGATATGAATGTAAAATACTTAATTTTTGTTTCCCAATCATTTTCTTAATGTTGAATTATTTCCATATCTAAGAATATAATTATATATACTTAATTAATACATTTATATTTCATATCAAAAATTTCATCATTTTTTATTATTTTATAAATTTAAAATTCAAACATAACACCTATAAAAAAAGATCCATAGATTAATTTTTTATGACCGAATCACTAAAAATACCTTTTAATATATCGCAATGTCCATAATTGAGTGAAAAGTCTTTCAATATATATCTATCTATTTAAAAGATCAATATTGGAGGCAAAATATAACAATTGTAATACATTAATATAAATATCCAAAAATTTACACAACTAGTTCATCATTAATATTCATTATTCAAATAGTTTAACATAAAACAATGAAATATTGACTAGGACATTTTGTATGTTAGTTGTAGGTGCTAAGTCATTATCATAATTTGGTCTAGGGTTCTATGACCATGGTCTTTCCTATCTGAAAACATGTCACCCAACATATGGGTTGTTTTTTCTCTAAACTATATTAATATAACTCTTATAACGTTTCAAAAAATATGATGGACACACTTGAAATAAAATTAATTATTAAATAATTTTTTTAAAATCTTTTCAATTAAACATATTTTTTACCAAGATTTATAATATTATTTTAATATTATATCAATGAAATTAATTATCTGGTTAACTGTAAAGGTTATATAACCATTATATATATGAATATAATATGAAAATTTATCATTCCTCAAATAAAATTTATAATAAAATATATACTAAACAAATGTGTCGTATTTTCTTAAACACTTATCCTAAATAAACATAATATTTTTTTATTTCCATCAAATAAAACAAATAAAATATTTTTTTATTACATTGAACATTTGATAATCACTATAATCATTAACAGATGATTGCATATTCAAAATAACAGTTAATGTAGACATATTTGTTTAAAAAATTTAACATGATTCATAGATGTTTCATATTTCATGTTTCCAAAATACCACTTATAAAAATACATATAAAATATATTTCATGAATCATAATGCATAAATACATCATCAATTTAATTTCCAAAAAAAATCATTCCTTACTCTAGGGATTAACCATTAGAAGAGGGAATTGATTGAGTTAATTATTTGGTTAACCACATTTAATAAAAACTATAAATATATTACTATGTTGAGAATTATTTCTTTCCATCAAATTGTTAATTTTTCAATATAAATTTATTTCCTCATGGTATTTTTTCAATCATAAATAATTTTTCCATTTCTTTGAGACACATTATTTTCACTAAATAGAACCTGATGTTTATTTATTCTCATTAATTCTCATCATAAATTCTAATCATTATTTATGTTTAGAACATAAATCATGAATTATTGAAAGATTATCAACCGAGAGTGTCGAAAAATAAATGTAGTAGGGATCAATGTCATGAACCTTGTGATGATCAGGTCAATCCTACTTTTTTCAGATTGATTCCCCCTTTGTACATCTATTCTATAAATATGTCCACCTAATGTATCTCTATATTGATTTATTTTTAGGAAAAATCAAAAAATATATTTGTTACCAAAATTTTAGGAAGTTTATATACATATCCTCAATTCCTATAAAGGGGACATGATCACAATTAATTCATATCTTAAATATAGTTCACATGGTCTTTTCTAAACATCATATGATGCCAACTATAGTGGAATTGAGCCTAGTAGCCTAGATATAATGCTTACTTTTTTTTAATTTGTCATCTGGGCCAAGTATTTGTATCAAAATGGAGGAAATAGTTTATTAGTCCTAATAAAACATATACATACACAAATCATATATAAGGTTTAAAAAAATTAAAACATATATTTTTTTATAATAACATTATTCTACCTAGTATATCTTTGGTCATCAACATTATTAAAATTCATGAAATTTTGGAGAAAGGTATAAAAATAAGTGCGAGTCAAAATGATCCGTGACAGTTATGTATTTTCATAGAAGTCATGAATCAATAAGCATAGTCAATATAGAATTTTAAATAACTAAAAATACATTCTATTAAGTCAATAAACTAAAAAGTAATTTCATCTGTATAAAATTTGAATGGGAAAATATAACTGATAATTTTCAATATGTAATGTTATATAACTAAATACACATTACATTTATGTAACATAAATATCATGAATAGATAAGGAATAATTAATATGGAATGGTAAATAACTGAAAATTGAATTTCATTTATATAATTACCTTATAATGATATTCATCAAGAGAAAATATCATTTTGAAAATATCATGGGAAATAATAACCACCGACATAATAAATGAAATGATTATCTATTTGAAGGCATGTCATAGGCTCAGGATACCACAATCATCAAGAACATTAAAAATAATGTTTAAAACTACATGTATAAACTCATTTAGTATTAGGTTACTGGTTTTTCTAAAGAGACTACTGATGAAAATATGGGATATCATTAATCAAGACCAACCCATGTCTTTTATGTCAAAATAATTCCTTAGATATCGAATACAAATACAAATAATTAAATTTTGTTCCTCAAAATGTAAATTATATCTTGATTAAGGAATCCATATTTATCAATTTCTGTACAGATAAACAAATAATCCTCAACATAGAACACTGTATGGTGGAATGATATATGGTTTGTGAATTAAGGATATCTATGATAAATGATAGGGACAGTTTTTGTAAAATATAATGTAAAATTATTATAGGAAGAGAATAATTCAAGGTGAAGATATAGAATTTAAAAAATGAAATAAGGAAGTGAATTTGAATACTACAATTCATCAATTATTCCAAAATAGATCAGAGTGAGAACAAGGCTTGTATCAATACAAAATATCCCTAGTGGCGTATATAATAGGTTGATCTCTTTGATGAGTATCAAAAACATAAATATTTCATTAAAAACATTCATGAGGAAAATATCATTTTCATTTTTCGAATAACTTTTTAAAAATAAATTATTTCGTATATCATATTCTTGGATATCAATTTTGAGAAATAATAATTTCTAGAATTTTAGGAGGAATATTATCATTTAAAATAACCATGTAAAATTAAAAAGGATTCATCATCATGAACCATCACAAAGGGGACCATGTTGTGACTCCTTGATCCTTCCTCCAATAATACAGGGTCTATCATCAAGCATCGAGTTGGAATATCACAAATGGGGGGCCTTAGCCTTAGTTTCAAGTACACATGAAACCAAAAGTATCTCCATGAAAGAGTTATCATATAATAAAAAATATAAATAAAAATATTGCATACATATATCCCAAAAACCATAGTAAAAAAATTACAAAAAGTTAAAAATACACACAACCAAATTAATCCATAAAATCATTCGACCTGCTCAGATGGAGATGATAACTTCCAAATAAAAATACTAGAAACATACTTATCCACTATCAGCTAAATACATAGGTCGGTAAAACTCTCGAATCTCTACCTACCCTGGGTCCTCCTGGGACTCCATTAAAAGGGATGTGTTATTTAAAATACACAATATGTGTGGTAAAATCCAATGTAGGGGTAAGGATTAAATACTCTCCAGGTTCCTCAAAACCCAAAATAAAATGTATAAAATGAAAGGAAACATTCTACTTGATCTTATTGAGAGGGAACACATATGAGACTGAAACTCAATTATGACCCAACCTTGGCTACACAAAACTATTCATCTCAATCATCATGGTTTGTAAATTATGATGTTACAACCCAAAAAACACTCACATAATTTCCTAAATATACTCATCCCAAACTCTAGGCCGCATGAGTTTTTGATAACATTACCAGCTACAATCTTATAATCAAGTACTAAAAGGTAACACACATTTTAGAGAACACACCCTATGAGCTATTCCATCCTAGATAGTTCTTGTTCGATTGATATTCTCCACTGATAAAAAACTGGATTTCCCTGAAGCCCTATCTAATATAAAATGGTCCATTAAGAACACCATTATATCCAAACCTATCAGAACTATCTTGTTCCCTATGGGAGAACATAGGACCCAATTGGAGAGGCATTCCATTTTCATTTCACAAAAATGTTATAGTACTACTCTAGCCTATGCACCTTTTCCAATCACTCTAAACAGGGTGATTGAGGAAGGAACCACACCTCTCCACTAGCTCTCAACTGAGTTAGTACAAGATCTTATCCAATAAACTGAATCCTATATAGTACCTATAGAGAGAGGCACTCACCTCACCATATCAAGGGAGAACAATCTCCTAACCTTGCAATATGCCTAAAAAGTGGAGTTTACATTATTTCCAAAAATCCCTAAACATCCAACTATGATCCAAATATAGTGGAGGACCTACTCTTTATTGGTACTGGAAAATGGGGGAGTACATCATCATAGATAGTGGATGAACACCTATGGATGACATGTGAGTAAAACTCCATAGTTAGAGGACATACACTATCATGTAAAGGATGTATGGATCCATTGATAGAGGAAACTCACCCTGAAATGGTAGGGGAGTACCATTTTACATATATAATCATAATTGGAGATGACCACCTTGGCATGGAAGGGGAGTACTTACCCTAAAATAGAGGACCCACACCCTGGTACTTTAGGGGAGTACCATTTTTATGACATAGTACATTTTCCCTAGAGGATCACCAGAGTACCACTATATATATTTTAAATGTATAGTGCACACGTAAATTTATTTAATAGTGGATCTATGTACCTACAAGATAATAAGGTAATAAGAACTTATGCCTTAGTGCAACAAGGGAGTAATGGTCCCAACATCTAGTTGATAAACCAAAACGATATTCTTTTTTTTTCAAGCATCATTAAAAGAAAAATTATGCTCAACATATCTCATCCTACTACATGATAATACACATAGGGACATGTTCCTATAAAAACATGGGAGCACCACCCTTCAAGACAACTAATTTAGGGGGGCCCACATCATGAGATAAAATGGAAGGGTATCATCCCCAAAATCTCCCTAGTGATCCACCCTGATTACTAAAAACTTTTAATAACTTAATAGAAGCATCATAATAGAATCACACAAAATCGTAACACCGATGCTACCACAAACACTACTATTTCATTATACAAATTAAAATACTAATGATAGACAACTCTCAGCCCTAATTCTAAGCCTCAAAGATGAATATACAGAAGGTGGAAGTCTCAATGAAAAATTACACAACATATAATAGGGTAAACATGACATTTGACCCCTCCAAAACACCAAGATATTTACACTAATTCAGGTCCTGGATATCCATTTGAACTTAAATGACATTTAAATAATGTAACTAGTGTGTCTCACCCATCCCATGTAACTAGACATGTTCTTACCGACACATATTCACTAGCCGCATCTCAAATATGACATGTTCCCATGATGTACATAGTGTCTTTACTTAACAGACTCTTGGTTGTGTTATCTTCTAATTTCTGTGTACATCACCCAATTCCTGTGCCTCTAGAAGTCTAAAACCATACATCTTGATCGCTTGACATGGATAATGTATCCATGTACTTTGTAATCACAACCTAATCTCCATAAAAGATGTGAAATCCATGTAAAAGAACTGTATTCCCCAAATATTCTTCTTTTTCGAACAAGAAGTACATCTGACATGTGACCCTACACTAACTATTGTGTGACTTATAATTTGTAATGGTAGTTCCCTATGAGCATTGTGAATCACCGCAATTTCTATATAAACATACAGAGTGAAGCTCATGGGATTGATAGAAGTCATAATAGGGCTCTAAAATCATAAAAATATCTATAAAAAGTGGATCATGACATAAAATGGTATTCTTCCTACCTCGTGGAGAAACATTGAATATTATGGTGAAGATCCATTATCTGAAATCATTGCATCATGATCTGGGAGTGATCGACATCTATATCAGATATCAATATCACATCCTCTCTTAATTTCACTATAGTTCATCATTTATATAAGGGGGTATATGTCCTCATTTTTTAATATATTCACACACAAAGGGGTGGGTGAGGGATAATTGATTTAATTTTATTTAATCAATTAACTTACTTTTAAAACATCACCGATGACTATCCTCTAACCTTACATTGAACAATTTCATGATTTATGTCATGTAAAAGGTAAACACCACATTTTGATCTCAACTACTGTCTCATATTTCCAATTTGAGGCTATGCTTAGGATTTATTCTTTATTTATAATGAAATTGGGTGGTCATGATATTATATATTTAATATCTCTAATATCATGAAACTGAGGCTCTTCAAACCCCATAATCCCTCATCAAATCAGTGCTTGTCTTTACAATTATTCTTAAAAATATTCCATATTCGTATTAGAAAAAAACTGAGTCACTGTATCCTTCTGTCCAGAAGTATTTCTTTATTAAAAAATTCCTAGGAAAAATATAAAAATACATGTTCTCTTATCGATCTCCCAAACCATTAATCTTCTTAAGGGATCCCTTACGACCAACAAACATGAACATAGGGGAACTATAAGGGGTATACTGCACCAAACATACAAATAAAATTATTACTTCATAATTCAATGAGCATTAACATGAATCCTTATCTATGATAGGAGGAAAAAAAAACTAGGCAACATAGTCCATCAAACACAATAGGCTTCCCATGTACATATTGGGTCTTATCGGTCCCTATATCTAAAAATCAACAATAGAAACACCCATGATGTGGAATGAACATATAGAATTTATGGTAGTCAACCAATCCACTCTTAGGAAACAATTTAATTTTTAACTTTTCTACTACGTAATGGTTTTATGGAAGGTTCTCCCCCACCGTTTCCTCCAAGAATACTTGTCGAGCTAAAAGACTACACTAGAAATTCTAGCACCTACTATAACTCCACATCATACAATGACACCCCAAATAACACGAGTAAATGGAACTCTTCTGATGCTACTGTAATATATATAAGTTGGGAAGAAAATTCATGCCCGAAAGTATTAATTGCATCACAATAACATGTCTCGATGGGGGGAAGAATCCCTCTATCTTGTGAGTCCAAATATGTGAAATGAAACACTAACATCGGTTCTTAATGATACATCATGTCACTCTAGATAAGACCTAATAAATAAGTATAAAAAATAACGTATGTCCAATAGATCCTAAGAAAACTATATTATAATGTAGAAATTAAATAGAGTATACCACTAATCACCATCAGAGCCTTGAATTGTTATGTCTGTTCGGACGACATATACCATGGCCAATGTCCCTTAGAACATTGAGCCTGGGGCAACGAACCTCTAGGTAATGGCCATAATAAAAGAAAACATCTACAACCTCTATCTACTCTTTTACTTCCACTACAATATCCATCACACTATGTACCTATTTTTTCATTATATTTTTTCTACTATTGAAGTCCAACCACTGTATCCCTCCAAAAATAACGATAGGTTAGACAATATCTAGTATAATTTCCCTATTAATAACATGCATAAAAATACCTAACTTGTCTGTGACAAGGTAACCAATGAAAATAATGTGATACATGACAATGTGTCTGAGTCAAGGAAATGGAATGAATCCTGTGTCAGGACACATTCAACTACTATCTTCCAGCTATTATAGGTGAATCAACCGCATGATGATTGATTCTAGAAAAATCTACCTTATCCTACATAAGAAATATATCTGTCACAATATCTCACTTTATCAGCCTCAAAAAGTAAACAATGAACATGGAGACCAATCATTACTACAACTTGGCCCTTTATCAGCGCTAAAAACCGGCATTAACAGCGCTAGAAAAGTGCTGTTAATTTCGGCGTAGATAAAGGGGGGGGGGGGTCCCCTTTATCAGCTCTCCGAGAAGCGCTGATCTAGGAGACCTTTATTAGTGCTAAAAAACGCTGAAAAGGGGTGTCCTTTTTCAGTGCTTTTTTTAGCACTGATAAAGGTCTCCAACATCTGCGCTTCTCGGAGCGCTGATAAAGGATACCCTTTATCAGTGCTCCTATAGCACTGTTAAAGGTGTCCTTTATCAGCGCTCAAAATAGCGCTGATAAATACACCATCGCCTGCACCAAAAAAAATAGAACCTGCACACCGGAATACCTACACAATGTAGCACATGTACACCTGCACACCATAGCACCTGCACACAATATTTTTACCGACAACGGTATATAGATTTACTTAACATCATTAATTAAAAAAAACACATTGCTATATACCTTTCAAAAAATGTTTTACATGGTTACAATTACAATTATTCAACAAAATTTATAAACACTCATGTTTCATCCTTTGATATCTGTGATCCACTATGGACGGTATTTGTTCCCGAACAAAGAATCGAAACTCAAGGAAAAAAATTCACCTATATAAGAAAACAAATATTATGTTAGTAATGCAATAGTGAAATAAATTAAAATAGTAATATGAAAGAATACATTAATATGGAAATGTGAAACTAAAATATGAAAATTTAAACTCAAATTTTTTAATTTTCATAACAATGAAAGGGAATAGTGTAAAATCAATATGTTTTTGATTGATTTATCTCACTTAATAAAAAATGATTCTTTATCTAATGAAAAGCCTTACCGGTCACACCATGCGTCGGATTGAGGTTCGATCGATTCGTACAAGTCACAAATTACTCATGGATCATTTTCCTAAAGTTTCAAATCAATCCGAACGCGTTTGCTCAGTATTCCGTATCTTAGTTGTGTTGTTTTCCAAAGTTTATCTCAATTTGAAACTGATATCTGTCACTTTTAGACATACCGGTCACACCATGCATCGGATTGAGGTGAGGTCAATTTGTACACGTAAAAAATGACTCCTGGATCATTGTCTTTAGGTTTCAAGACAATACGAACGCGTTTTCTTGGTATTCCGTATGTCAGTACTATTGTTTTCCAAAGTTTATCTCAATTTGAAACTAATATCAGCCACTTTTAGACATATCGGTCAAACCGTGCATCGGATTGAGGTGTGGTCGATTCATACACGTCACAAATGACTCTTGGATAACTGTACTAAAGTATCAAAACAATCTGAACGCGTTTTCTAGGTTTTTCGTATGTCAGTAGTGTTGTTTTCTAATGTTTATTTCATTTTCAAACTAATATCATACACTTTTAGCCATACCGATCACACCGTGTGTTGGATTGAGGTGAGGGAAATTTTTACATGTCCCAAATAAATTGTGGACAGTTTTCCTAAAGTATCAAAACAATCTGAACATGTTTTCTTGGTATTCTGTATGTCATTATTGTTGTTTTCCAAAGTTTATCTCAATTTGAAACTGATATCAGACACTTTTAGCCATATCAGTCACAACGTGTGTCGGATTGAGGTGCGAGTGATTCGTACACGTCAGAAATGACTCATGGATCATTGTCCTAAATTTTGAAAACAATCTGAATGCGTTTTCTTGGTATTCCGTATGTCAGTATTGTTGTTTTCCAAAGATTATCTCAATTTGAAACTGATATCGAACACTTTTAGCCATACCAGTCACACTGTGCGTCAGATTGCGGTGCGGTCGATTCGTACACATCACAAATGACTTGTGGATCATTTTCCTAAAGTATCAAAACAATACGAATGCGTTTTCTTGGTATTTCGTATGTCAGTAGTGTTGTTTTCTAAAGTTTATGTCATTTTCAAACTGATATCAAACACTTTTAGCCATACCGGTCACACCATGCATCGGATTGAGGTTTGGTAGATTCATACACATAATAAATGACTCATAGATCATTGTACTAATGTTTCAAATCAATCCTAACACGTTTTCTCGGTATTACATATGTCAGTAGTGTTGTTTTCTAAAGTTTATGTTATTTTCAAACTGATATTAGACACTTTTAGCCATACTGGTCACACCGTGCATTGGATTGAGGTGTGGTTGATTTGTAGACGTCAAAAATGACTCGTGGATCATTTTCCTAATGTTTCAAATCAATCTGAATGCGTTTGCTCGGTATTACGTATGTCAGTAGTGTTGTTTTCTAATGTTTATGTCATTTTCAAACTGATATCAGACACTTTTAGCCATACCGGTCACACCGTTTATTAGATTGAGGTGTGGTCGATTCGTACATGTCACAAATGACTCGTGGATCATTTCCTAAAGTATAAAAGCAATCTGAATGTGTTTTCTTGGTATTCCATATGTCAGTAGGGTTGTTTTCAAAAGATTATCTCAATTTGAAACTGATATCAGACACTTTTAGCCATACCGGTCACACCGTGCGTCAGATTGAGGTGAGGTCAATTCATACACGTCATAAATGACTCATGGATCGTTTCCCTAAAGTTTCAAAACAATCTGAATTCATTTTCTTTGTATTTCGTATGTCAGTAGTGTTGTTTTCCAAAGTTTATCTCAATTTGAAACTGATATCAGACACTTTTATCCATACTGGTCACACCATGCGTCGGATTGAGGTGTAGTCAATTCATACAGATCACAAATGACTCTTGGATCATTGTCAAAAAGTATCAAAACAATCCGAATGCGTTTTCTCAGTATTCCATATGATAGTAGTGTTGTTTTCCAAAGTTTATCTCAATTTGAAACTGATATCAGACACTTTTATCCATACCGGTCACACTGTGCATCAGATTGAGGTGCGGTTGATTCGTACATGTCATAAATGACTCGTGGGTCATTTTACTAATGTTTCAAAACAATTTGAACGCATTTTCTCGGTATTTCGTATGTCAATAATTTTGTTTTCTAAAGTTTATGTCATTTTCAAACTGATATCAGTCACTTTTAGACATACCGGTCAAACCATGCGACGGATTGAGGTGATGTCAATTCGTACACATCAAAAATGACACTTGGATCGTTTTCCTAAAGTACCAAAAGAATCCTAATGTGTTTTCTCGGTATTCTGTATGTCATTAGTGTTGTTTTCCAATGTTTATCTCAATTTGAAACTGATATGAGACACTTTTAGCCATACCGGTCACACCATGCGTCGGATTGAGGTGCAGTCGATTCGTACACGTCAAAAATGACTCATGGATCGTTTTCCTAATGTTTCAAAACAATATGAATGCTTTTTCTAGGTAATCTGTATGTCAGTAGTTTTTTTTCCAAAGTTTATCTCAATTTGAAACTGATATCAAACACTTTTAGCCATACCGTTCACACCATGCGTCGGATTGAGGTGTGGTTAATTCTTTCACGTCACAAATGACTCATGGATCATTTTACTAAAGGTTAAAAAAAATTCGAACGTGTTTGCTCGGTATTCTGTATGTCAGTAGTGTTTTTTTCCAATGTTTTTCTCAATTTGAAACTGATATCAGACACTTTTATCCATACCAGTCACACCGTGCATCGGATTGAGGTGTGGTTGATTCTTACACGTCAAAAATGACTCTTGGATCGTTTTACTATAGTATCAAAACAATCCGAATGCGTTTTCTTGGTATTCTATATGTCAGTAGTGTTGTTTTCTAAAGTTTGTGTCATTTTAAAACTGATATCAGACACTTTTAGCCATACCGGTCACACTGTGCATCGGATTGAGGTACGGTCGATTCGTACACGTGACAAATGACTCATGGATCGTTTTCCTAAAGTTTTAAAAAAAAAATCTGAATGCATTTGCTCGGTATTCCGTATGTTAGATGTGTTTTTTTCTAAAGTTTATGTCATTTTCAAACTGATATCAGACATTTTTAGCCATACCGGTCACACCGTGTGTTGGATTGAGGTGTGGTTGATTTTTACACATCACAAATGACTCTTGTATCATTGTCCTAATGTTTCAAAAGAATACGAACGCATTTGCTCAGTATTCCGTATGTCAGTAGTGTTGTTTTCTAATATTTATGACATTTTCAAATTGAGTAGTAGGAATTCACTAATCTAAGGATATGAAACATAATAAAGGGAGATCATAGATGCTCAATAATTGTAAAGGGAGATATCAATGAGCATATAATGATAACATAAGTATTAGGAATTCACCTTCATTATCCTATTTGTTTACATTCTTCCATAAGATACACTGCCCATTCATTTCTAAAGACATTTATATCATCTTCTGAATAGGAATTTTTTGCGACAGTCATAGTAGTACTGAGAAAATATAAATATACAAAGGAATAATAATTATTTTAAATAATGTAGTAATTATTTTCAAAAATACCTCTTCAGGGATGATAGTTTGTTCATGAAATATGATCTCTTTCATAAATTTAAAAACATAAAAACCGTAGTCCTTGTCGTTTGGTTGTTTTAGACACTGTAGAAACATCAAGAAAAATAAGTAATTTGTTTTGATATGTATTTGGATAGTAAAATATAATTATATATACCTAGATACTTCTCCATTTGTAGATCATGTGGGCATTTTCGTCCTTATTCCCTGGATTCATTCTAGCCTTTAGACGATATTCATACACTACCCTATCATAAAAAAATCTCCATTAAAAGATAATATATCTTATATAACTAGATAGTTAGTTCTAAAATGTTGGATCTAGTGTATTACAAATTGACAATCGCCATCATGTGTGGTCGGTTAGTTGGATATCCATGCAGTGAATCCAGGAAATAAATCTTTGGAGTATCCAAATTGAGTGCAATGAGCATCCAATGTTCCCTAAAAACACAAACAGAAATAAGTACCGATAGAAATGAAAATATAAATGATATCATTAAAATGTAGAGTTTTACCGCTGCAACGTTGGTATTAAAAAGAGTATGTCTGTCATTATTCTGCTTTGAAACATTCTGAGCAGATTTGACATTAATTCAGCCTGAAAATTAGAATCTATTTCTTCTCGTTGTGTAGAAATGGTGTGAGGACTAATGAGTCCAAATTTGTATTAATGGGAAAATCCCTTCAATTATTATTCATATATACACATTTGAAAAATATGAGATTTATATTTCTATAATTATCAATGTATATCAGCTTATTTAAAATAAAATCATGAAAACATACCTCATGTATACATTTATGACTGAGGCACCTAGCCAGTCATATGTTATGATCTCAGAAACAGCGTCTTCACTAATAAAATCTAATTTTTCCTCTCCGTACATATCTTTTTCACAAACAATTGTATGACTCTTGTAGTCTTTCATTTTCGTATCCACATGAGCATGCAATGATATTAAATGTGGATATATAACGGGCGGGGTGAATGCGCTCTCAGTATACCGTTTTGATCAGTTGGTTGATCCAATATTGGAGCCGCTCTTTCATTTTAGCTTTTCCATTTTGTCCTTCTGTAATAACATTCATCGGTTCAACAATTTTCTAATTTAAAGTTAAAGGTTCTACTTGAAAAATGAATTGGAAATGAATACCTCCTGGTCGAAATGTTTTTTTACAAGATTCGAGGTCCATGCAACGAATGTTCCAACTGCTCTTTCCACCATATGAATGTCATCATTGTCATTTCGCACGGGTAGCTCGGCGCTCGGCTCATGAGCTATGTTAATCGACACATTGACATGACTGGTTGGAAGTGGTCTTGAGTGTAGCATGTCATTCTGCATATTGAACACTGTAGCCCTCGCTACAAGGCGATGGGTGGGAGTTGAAAGATATAAATCACAGTCATTTTCACCCAGTAGAATATCATTACATGAAAGGTATCTGTGTCTATGTGATTCACATTTTAAAAAAACAAATATTAGAACATTTATTACCTCGGTTATGTCAGGTCTTTGAGGGGAATGGCTCGCCTCAACGCTTGTGAGGGGTGGATCTTCTCGCGCGGGATGTTCTTGCGTTGTTTGTTCTCTTCACCACTCATCCATCAATCTCTTTAGCATCTCACCCTGACTTTGGAATAGTTCTTAAAGGGTAGCTACTCTATCTCTCATTATATGCAATTATTTAGTTTGTTCATCCTCTTGTTTTTTTTCTGAAAATATTCCCATGGTGACACCCAAAAACCCACACCTCTGATGTCTCCATACTGTTCTGGCTATTTCAAGGCCGTTGAATGTATGTCTGCATCCGGTGCGGGTGATTTTGATTCTTTTGACTATGTCAAATAGAAAATATGGAAAAATAAGTAAACATCGTTATGTAATAGTGATTTAAAGAAAAACAAGTTTATATTATGTCATACGTACACATGTTTCTCCAACTTTTTGTGTGTTTTCATCTATCAGTTTCCCCTCTTTATTAACACAATCCTCCTTCCATAGCACATCACGTGGAATGGAAGTGACTTGATATTTTGCTTCATCAATATGCATAGAAACATAGAAACATGATTACAGTGTTTTTTTATGTCACATAAAATTATTTTAGTACTTTTAAAATACGTACCAATTGTTTTTCAATTGAAGTGTACCCTAGACTTGCTTTACGGTAGGGGTACGCTGGTTTTTCTTCCCGTTCTTTATTTTCAGCACTTAGTTTCTATTTCAAAAATAAAACCTTGTCAATCAACGTGATGAATACAGGAAACTTTTATAAATGTGTAACCAAACACAATGTACCTGAAAATTCTGTTCTGCATGACGGTTGCAAAATGCATCCCACGTTCCTTGGGATTTCAATTGTGAATAAAGAGGAGGTGAGTGCGGCTTGATTTTCCCTTCAGCATCTTTTAGATGATGTTTTTTTTAAATGGTGGGAAAGCCTCTATGAATCCTTCCTGGCAGTCTTAAAACATATTCATTGTGCGAAACATCTACTATAAATGCACTCTGCGAGAGATGATGAAGGGTTAGTCAATATTTCAGTATTTTATTTTATTTTAATAAATTAAATAGATGATATCGTAATTTTACCATAATCTCTTTCCACATTAATGTTTTCAACCTACTGAAAACATGGTTCCATGACTCTACATCAATCGGCACAAGTTGTCGAGTGACGATTCCAATGTAGCTACTAAACATGGCTTTTTTGGGGTTTATATGTTGGCCTAGTTTATTCCATCCCACCTCATATTTGATGCCTCTTTCTTTTGCCTTAAGGATTTTGGCTAAAACTATCAAACTATGACGCACCTGTTTTTTTGTGTCGCTGGGGTTTCATCGTCTACCATTTCTCAGTTTCTACATCATCATTATGTTTCTCCAAAGAGATAGCATCTGCACTGGCACCAGCTGCAACAGGTTGAGAGACCTGTTGTATGTCAGCAGTGGGACCAACTGCAACAGGTTAAGAGACCTGTTGTCTCTCAGCAGTGGGACCAGCAGCAACAGGTTGGGAGACTTGTTGTGTGTCGGGATTGGGTGCATCAGTAGGTGAAGAAGTCATTATCTACAGAACTGGTTTAAATTTTAATTTAGATCACATAAAAGCAGCAGTGAATAGATAATAACATAATGTAACACATTCTATATTATAATAAAAATCAATAACCTGATTATTGAACTCTCTTTTTTTAAGGATGAAGGGATTTGACCCCCCTATCAACTATCCATATCCCTTAATTGTGGTCTCCTCTGACATACAAAACGTCGTCTACATTAGGACCACTGCAAAATGATTGCAATGTCCCAATGAAAGGGTCATCTTTCGTTGAATTTTCATCTGACCCTTCAGGTGTTTTGGTCGATAACAGAACAATTGACCAGTTTCAGATTGCGGGATCTAGAACATAAAATACTTTCACTGCCTGTGATGCCATTATAAACGGTTCGTATTTCTCCCCTTCCTTACTGAAATCAACTTTCATTAATCCCAAATCATCTATTTTAACAGCACTCCTGTTATCAACCCACTTTCATTGAAATATCGGAACATGAAATTCCGTATAATCCAACTCCCATATTTGTTTGGTGATGCCAAAGTATGACATGTTCGCATAAACTGGATAACGGTCCATAGCACCGGAAACATGCATCGCTTCAGCCACAAGTGTGACCCCACTATTCTACATGGTACTCTCTTCATCATGTACATTAGTTTAAATTGTATAACCATTAACTACATAAGCATTGTAAGATAATGCAAACACACTTGGTCCTCTGTCTAGCCATCGAAGTCCTTCTGAAATTGACTCTGGATTTTCATCTAACTTCTTAAAAATATGTTCTCAAAACCATCCTATAAACTATCGATTATGTGTATCTGATATCCATTTTTCAGCCCTATATGGATTCAAATGCCTAAGAATTTATTTGTGGATTTCAACATATGGGTCAACGTCGAAACTGTTATGAAAAACATAAAGGTGGTCCTGCTCCTAGTCTATAATATTGATTGTGACAACCTTTCTTCCAGAAATTCCTTCACCCTCAAGCCGCCCAGTGTGATGAGATTTCGTAAGACAATGCTTTCCACACCAGACAAGAATTTGGTACAGAATTCAACGACTTCCTCAACAATATATCTCTCTGCAATACAACCCCCTGGCTGACTTTGATTTTTGACATACCCTTTAAAAATCTTCATATACCATTCCATGGGGTACATCTATCTGTAATGTACATGACCACATATTCAAATCTCTCTCACCAAGTGGACCATCAAATGAACCATAATATCAAAAAATGAAGGTGGGATGAACATTTCTAATTCACATAATATGACAGAAATTTATTTTTCCATAGCTGGAAATTTCTTCGGGTCTATAACTTTGCTGCATATAGCTTTGAAGAAGAAACATAGTTTCGTTAATGTTTGGCAAACATTCTTGGGAAAAATTCAATGTAAAGAAATTGGAATGAGATTTTTCATCAAAACATGACAGTCATGTGATTTCATACCTTTTAACTTCAAGTCGCTCACTGACACAAGGTTTCTGATATTTGATGAATACCCCTTTGGAACCTTTACATCATTCATGAAGTTTCAAAACTGATATCTCTCCTTCCTGGAAAGGGTGTACGAAGTAGGAGAAAGAAATGTTCGGTTTTCACCCTTCACTAGTGCTAACTCTTCTTGTATTCCCATCTCAACCATGTCCAACCTATCCTTAATTCCATATTTTTTTGCCCTATGTATTTAGAAATGTGACAATAACACTATCAAATACATTTTTTTCTACATGAATAACATCAAGAAAATGTCTTACATACTGACAATTCTTGTATTGTAATTCAAAAAAAACTGAACTCTTTTTCCAACTGATTTTTGTAAGGTTTTTCGAATCCGGTTTACCAAAATTAGTGTCCACATTTTTAACTTTCTCAAACAATTGATCTCCTGTTAGTGGAGATGGTGTTGTATGTTCTTCTGAACCTCCATCGAATGATGTCGTCCAAGAATGGTACTTATTTCTTCGCGGTAGAAATCTGCAATGTCGTAGAAACACAGTTTTTGATGAATGTTTCAACCTAATTGATTGTGTACCTTCTTCACAAACAGGACAACCTTAAGTTCCTTTAATGCTATATCCTAACAAATTTCCATAAGCAGGGAAGTCATTTATCGTCCCATAAAAAATGACTCTCAATGTGAAATATTCTTTTTTTCAAGAATCATACAATGTAACACCTGAATCCCACAATAATTTCAAATCATTGATCAATGGAGCTAAATAAATATCATTATCATTACCCGGTTGTTTTGGTCCTCATATAAGCATAGATAAAATGATGTATTTTCGTTTCATGCATAACCATGGTGGTAAGTTGTAATTTATCAACATAATCGGCCATGTACTATGACTGTTGCTTGGAAAACCAAAAGGATTCACTCCATCTGTAGATAAAGCAAGACGAAGGTTTCTCGACTCGTTTCCAAATTTAGGATACTCATGATCGATTCTCTTCCACTGAAGACAGTCTATCAGGTGACGTAGTATCCCATCTTAAAATCTTGTACCTGCATGCCATGTTAATTATTCTGCAGTCTCCTCACTTCCATATTGGCGTCTAAACCATGGAATGATTGGAAAGTACCATACAACTTTAGTAGGACTAGATTCATCATTCTTTTATGGAGAAGCACCAAAATTTGGGAATTCTTTAAGTGATTTTTGGTCCTTGTGAAATAGTATACAATCATTCGGGTAGGCGTGTATTCTTTCAGAGATCATACCCATAGAGTGTAGCATTCGTTTGGCAATGTATGTTTGGCTTGGGAGCTCATTGTCTTCTAGGTGCATGTCATTCATGAGGGCAAGAAGTTTCGTAAAACTATCTCCACTCCACCCGTTGTCTGCTTTCAAATTATACAGCTTCAGTACGGATGACAATGCTGTATATTTAGTGCAACCAGCATACAATGGCGTCTTTGCACAACTTTTTAACTTCTCAAACAATTTTGGGAAATCACGAAGTTCATCTTCGAAGGTCCTTGTCATTTCCTCAATACGATATTCATCATCATTCGCATCTGTAATCACATCCTCCATACGGTCATCATCATTGTTCATGTTTGTAATCATATCAGATGATCCATAAAACGCAGTGTCACCCCAGTCACTACATACATTCGTTGTTTCCCCGTGTTTATTCCAACATGTATAACTCTGATCTATTCCATGAAAGATCAAGTGTTCTTCAAACTCATCTGAACTAATTTGTTTTGAATAACATTAGTGTAAACATGGACAAAGGATTTGAGAAGAGTCACATGCATGATCTTTTTAAAACTTGATAAACTCTTTCACGCCTTCTTCATACTCTTTTGTCAACCAATCGACATTCATCCATTGTTTATTTATATTAATCCTATTTGAAATCCACCGGATGAGAATATATGTTAGAGGAGAAGGAATATGAGTATAATTTTGATAAAAAACAATATACTTCAAAAATGGTAGGGGGCGTGCTCATTAATAGAAAATCTTAGGTGGTTCTTGGGATTCATCCAATATCTTCCTCTCTTCGATCACCCCTGATGAGGGGTGGTTCTTGGGAGTTTTTTATAGTGTGTTAGTGGGGTTCACCACTATAGACATGGGTTAACCATACCTTTTGTGAGGAAGTAGGATAACAATTGCAACTTGTGGATCAATGTCATAGGGCGGTCTCTATAGGGTGTCCGTACAAGGAAATACCTCATGGGTAAGGCCAATAGGTATCCTAACATGTGCATCAAAAGTAAAAGTGTAAAGAGTTGATTGAAACACATGGGAACAAATGCATAATTAAGAAGCAATATATGTTTTCCACAAGGCCACCCATGGATGTGGCCATAATGGGAACCTTAGTCTATGTGATGGTTATATGGGAGTCTCCCCATGCTATCCAGGCATGACCTAAGACACAATGACTAATCCTCAGATAATAACACTTCATCTGGGTTCTCTTGGATGTGGAAGGATCATGGATGCTCGTGGGCTCATGAGTGATCAACACCCAACTCATTAGTGTATTTGTCTTGTTCAGATCAAGACACAAAGCAACATAGGTAGTGGATGTAGAAATGTCAGAAGAATAAACCCCAAGATAACTCTGAACTCACCTAGTGTCAAATCCCAATCCCTAACACCTAATTTGAAGGTGATACAGATTAATTCTATCTTAAAAGTTGTAAGGAACTCTAAAAATATCTCATATAACGTCACCTCAGGAACATCAATATTTTGGGAGTGTTTCATTGATGCGAAGGGATACCATAACAACCTTGTCGGTGATGACCTTGTGTATTATGACCAAATCCATGGATTTTTTTGGTGAAAATTGACTTGTATTGAAAATGGTCCAAGAACATATAGTGTTACATTTCCTCAAACAGAAAATAGGGATGGACATTGGTAGGTGGAACCACATCTTATGAGTGGTGGGATGAAAAAGGAAAATCAAAACCAAATGAGATTTAATATTCCAATGGTGGGGGAAAAGAAGATGGAGAAGGAGA
Organism: Viscum album; assembly: GCA_963277665.1. Taxonomy (NCBI): domain Eukaryota; kingdom Viridiplantae; phylum Streptophyta; class Magnoliopsida; order Santalales; family Viscaceae; genus Viscum; species Viscum album. The sequence continues at coordinate 385,699,426 of OY728141.1, read as the reverse complement.
TGGTGGAGTTAGAGTTTGGGTCTAGTGCATAGCTGCAATAGGCCACGATCCATAAGCTATGTGTTTGGATGGGGGAAGGCACCTACCCTTAGTTCAAATCATGGTGCTAGGAGGGATGTGAGTATGGGTGGAGGAAGGGGAGGAGGTTTAGTTATAGGAGAGGGAGATGAGGGAGGAGAGAAGGCATGGATGAGGTGGGGAGAAGAGGGAGTAGTGGAGGGGGGCACAACAAACCCAAGGTTATAGCTTAAATAACTCAGTAATGAACTTTATTTCAACACATCCAATGTTGATATATTTTATTTCAAGAAGGGGAAAAGGCTAAAAACAGTCAAAGGAGGTATAAATTAGTTTATCCCAAGGGAATATTCTTTAACAAAACTAACAAGCTTGGGGGGAGGGATCCTATGATGTTAAATATGGTACACAGGTTACCTAGAGAGGCCTAAGTAGCCAAGAAATCAGTGACCTTCTTACCCTCTTTCTATGTATGAGATAGATCCATGTGGTTATTGAAAAATATTATGCATCTCATAGTGAATGGGACCTAGAAAATATTGGGTACCTCGAGCACACCCATGATACGACACCATGGATATGTTGTACCTCCACTCTATGCTTAGGTTCTCTGTCTTCATCATCACATATCAAGTGTAGTACCCTACTAAGGGATATTAATTTCATGATGGTCCACTTCTTTGATGTACAACATATAAACACCATGCATGCTAACACAAATACGAGGTGAATAATTCAAGTAGTATTGTCATATTATCATGAGTATATAATATAACACATAACAACATGTTATCACAATCCAAACATAACAATTACCCACAATAACAGCACTCATAAAATCCAAAAATCAATATTCATAATTTGGGATAGGATGCAAGGGGTCACCATAAAGAAAAAATAATTAATTCATACAAATTCAATTTGAGTCACCTTAAAGAGGAGGACCCGATGGCGGAGGAGAAGGAGGCGTCGACAGCGGAGGCACTGGAGGAAATGGAGGCAGGGCGGAGGCAGGGAGGAGGAAGGGCGGAGGCAGTGAAGGAGGAGGATGAGAAGGAGGAGGAGTCCGCAGTGGAGGAAGAGGTAGCGGAGTAGGTAGAGGAGGATGAGGAGGAGGTGATGATGGAGGAGGAGGAGAAAACGGCCGCGGACTAGGCAGAGGAGGAGGCGGAGGAGGAGGATGAGGCAAAAATGGAGGAGGAGGAGGAAGAGGCCGCGGTGGAGGAGGAGGAGGTGGAGGCCGGAGGAGGAGGAGGCGGCGGCCGGAGGAGGAGGAGAAGGAGGAGGAGGAGGAGGAGGAGGCGGCGACCATGGCGGAGGAGGAGGAGGCGGTGGAAGAGGTGGCACAGAGGAGTGCTTCCGCGAGAGCATGATAGGGTGTGGGGAGGAGGAAGAGGACCCAAGGGTTTTTAACAATCCTGCGTGAGCCTTTATCAGTGCTAGTAAAAATCATTGATAAATGGTGTATTTATCAGTGCTAAAATGAGAAGCTCTGATAAAAACAACCTTTATCAGTGCTAAAAAAAGCACTGATAAAGGGTAAACCTTTATCAGCGCTTGTTTTAGCGCTGATAAAGTTGACCTTTATCAACGCTTTTTTTAGTGCTGATAAAGGCCCGCCCCTTTATCAGCGCTTTTCCGTTAGAGCTGATAAAGTCAGGCGCACGCCTTGCCCAGTTTTGTGGTAGTGAATATAGCTCAAATGTTTCTATGGATTCCCTTATCAATGGATCGATCACTAAAAAATGGGTCTAAGACCATCAATATGGAGTAACGTAAAATGTATATGAACATATCTATGATGTATTCCATGGATAAGATAACAATATGAAGATAAAAAATACTCTAAATACACACTGATCTCAACATGGCTAGTTAAAAATCAACCCAAAGAGATGATCAAAAAACATCCTTGTGTATGGTGCTCACTATGGTTTTGTGTCACTAGACTCCATAATCACACATTCCACCCATGCAGAAGGTTTGCCTTCAGGACCATCTTATCGTGATTTTTCTCACAAGGAATAAAAATCGTGTTACTACCTCGATCCAATAACCAACTGCATTATGGTCTAGATCACCATGATAAATTAGAGTTAGTCTCCTCCAGAACATATGAGATGAACTAATCCTACTCACTTCCTCTTCCTGAACTATCAGAAAAATATACTTCTCATCGGGCAGTGGCTAAACCATTCGACCACCCTGAGGCACTGACATGGGACTAATTTCCAACATTGAATCCTTATCATCAGATGAATAGTCATCATAATACCATGACATAAACCTATTTAGATGTCATCATATAGTCATCCTAATAAAAATAAAGAAACACCACAATCAATAAGTATATGAGGGTAGATTACTCAAGAAGAACATGAAACCCTAAAACTATTCCTATATGATGTATATACCATGTTTTTTCCTACAATATGTTCCCAAATGTAACAAGTCGATAGATATGTGATCGTAATCTTTGTGGATAGATATTTCAGATTCCACACCAACATTGTATTCCCTTACATGATAACTGAACTCAAAACACAAAACACTGTTTTCCCAAATAAATCACATTGGCTCGAGTCCAAACATAGAACCATCTAGATTTGTATCTATTCTATCATGACCCATCCAACTAGGACCTAATACACGACTCTTCATGACTAACTCCAATATTCAAATAACTGGCATGTAGAATCGAGTAGGCATATCATACATGGGATGACATATCCTATATTAACTTTATTAATACACCCAAAAAAATCTCCATGAAATAGTGTAGTTATAATAAAAAATTAATAGAAATCAATTCATATATTTATCACAAAATAAGAGTACATTGAAAGTAAATAAATGGAAAATTGACACTAATTAAAATAAACTCGAAATCAATCCAACCTAATTAGATTTATGGTATTTCTATCAAATGAAACTAAAGAAAGATCATTGAACATTATTTGGTAAGCATCCCAATAGATCTATCTCAACAAGATCCTCCTACCCTAGATCCTCAGGGGACTCCATAGAAAGAAATTTCATCTCAAAAAGAAAAAAACATTCATGGGAAAAGCATGTTTAGGTTTGAGTGTAAAATACATATCATGCTCCACAAAATCCAATAATAAATGTGTATAACGAAAGGGTAATAGTCTGCATGACCCAAGCCAAAGGGAGCCCAATATAGAGAGAGATAAAATCTGTCTCAACCCATCCTTAACTGCACACAACATGTTATCTCAATCCACAAGGTGTGTCATCTAATATGTGATAAAACTATAAGGACGCTTTGAATAACCCAGTTATACTCAGCTCAGACATTATGTCTCATAAGGATCTGACCTCTTAACTAGTGATAAGATTCTACTTGAGGTTGTAAAGGTAAAACATGTCCATTGGAACTCACTCAATGAGATCTACCATCTCATATGGTGCATGTACAACATAGTCACTCAATATTTAAAAACATTACCATCCACAATGGGCAATATTATATTAAATGATCAATCATGAAATTCACATGTTCAAAAAGTACTTCCTAGAACAATAGGCCTTATCAGTTCTATCTTTCACTACATTCAAGCTCGTAAGAACCCATCTGGAGATCCAGGAACATCAATACTACACACTTATGTGGGAGAACTACTCCATCCTATACACCGCATGAATCATATCTAATGAGAGAGAGAGAAATATAGTGGAGGGACACTCCTCACCACTAGCCGAAACTAGTGGTTGTACAATCTCATAATTTAACCCACAAAACATATATAAGATTTATATATATATGTATGGACCTCCCCCTATTGAGGGACCACAATCTCAAAACCAAATACTGCACATAACATGTAAATGGTCCTCCTATTCTTAATTGGGCTCCACATCCCATAGATATATAACTATTGTGAAGGACCTCCTTCCCATCACTACTCAAAGATAGTGTAGTAAAACACTATAGATAGTGTATAAACACCTAGGTAAGAATGGGGAGTATAACTTCATTGATTGAGGACCTGAACGATGAAAAAGTTGTGGATTAAAACTCTATAGATAGGGGACACTCACCTTTAATAGGAATGGGAGTACCACTCTACCATTATAATCATAAAGGGTGACATACACCATGAATCTTAAGGGGAGTAATAACCCTGGAAAGGATGACCCTCACCCTCATATGATACGAGAGTACTGTTATGTGGATATAATATATTCACCATGGAATTGTAGGGTACAAATATATCATCTCAACATGTATCAATCTACTGCTCCCAAATTCTAGAAGTGATATTCATCTATAGTATCTCAATATGTAAGGGAATCCCACACCCAGTTGATATAGGGGTATTATTCACATTATATCTCAGATAATGGAATCCAATATCCAATGTCAACCAAACATTTCTAAAAGGTGCATCATTCTCACCATGTATCATATAGAAATCTAGCCATATGTAGGGGACACAAACCATGTTATGTCATGGGAGCACAAATCTACTATACTAATGAGTGTAGGGTGGTACCTACATCTTTATAAAAAATGTAATGGTATAAAACCCAACATCTCCCTAGTGATCCACCATGATCATTACCCATGATTCAGTACCCGTTAAAAGCTTTCTTCTCAAATAAAACCACATCGTATATCAAATTCTACCATAGAGGGTACCAATTTTTAATATATAGAATAATGATCAAGATACTCTACTCACAAGGCTAAATATGATCCCTAAAGAAAGTGATACACAATGTAGAAGTGCCCATGAAAAAATTCATTGTATGTATTATGATCCACAAGGTGTGTGTCCAAGCTTGTACACCTGGCCATGAACTCTTCTTCATGGCTTGGATTTCCATCTTATAATAAATGGAGTGTACATTATGTACTAGGGATTTCACACCTACCTCGGCCCCCTGGCCATGTTCTTCCCCACATGGCATAGCCATCGATGTATCAAAAATGTTTTTTTACCACCGGTACATGGATTGTAATAAATAATAGGCCTCTTCACTATGTCATACATCTGTTTATGTGTCCTTCACCATATGATTATGTCTCTAGCTATATACATCCACATGACTATGTCCTGTGACATGGCTACCCTAGCCATGTCCTTTAGAGACATGGCTTGGGCTTAGTACTTGGTGTGTACATCAACTAAAAGTTGAGTAGTCCCAAAAATAACATCATACTTTATGATGAATAATGTACAAAATATAACCCTACACTATACACCATGTGACCAAGAATTCCGAATGTGTCTTCACTACAAGTCACCCAAATTGGAATTTTTTCTATCTAATCCTATAGTTCGACCCACAAAGGATATTTATCAGTAATAACGGGGCTCTATAACATTGATGAATCATATAAAAAATAGAACTGAGACATAAAACCCAAATCCAAATCCCTCATGAAGAAACTAAAAATCATTGGATATAGATCCTTGATATGAATTCATTGGACCATGATCCAATAGTGATTAGCTTCATGATCAGAGATTAGCTACACCTACTCTCCTTGTGTTCTCGATGTTGAGTCAATAAGGTTTTCCTAATGACATTTCCATTCCTTCTTGTTTTTAAAATCACAGACACCTCATACTTAAGCAAATATAAATTTTACCACTATAAGGAAAATTTACTTTTTTAAAGAAATTTAACCTAACCTAGATTTTCTTATACATAGCAATATTTTTCTTAAATACAAAAACAGAATTCATACCCAAAATCATAGAAGTAATATAATGTAAAGATTTGGAGCATTCAATTTTTAGGATCCGACATCTAGATGTGAACTGAAATGAAGTTCCAATCCGAATTCTAGACTCCGAACATTCATGAGTTCGACTCCGAACTCTTATGAATTTAGACTCAGAACTTTCATGAGTTCGACTCCGAACTCTTGTGAAGTTTAAATCCGAACTCTTCTGATGTTCGACTCTGAACATTCATGATTTCGACTCCAAACTCTTGTGATGTTTAACTCTGAACATTCATGAATTCTGGACTCTGAACTCTTAAGAAGTTCGACTCCGAACTCTTAAGAAGTTCGACTCTGAACTCTTAAGAAGGTCGACTCCGAACTCTTAAGTAGTTCGACTCCGAACTCTTAAGTAGTTCGACTCCGAACTCTTAAGTAGTTCGACTCCAAACTCTTAAGTAGTTCAACTCCGAACTTTTAATAGTTCGACTTCAAACTCTGCAAGTTCAGATTCTGATCTCTGGTAAAACCAAACTCTAAATTCCTATAAAACAGAATCCGAATATTTCTTAACATAGACTCTGAATTTGTTTTTGGTTAGACTCCGAACTTTTTAATTTGCTTACACTCCGAAATTTTTTATGTATTTTACTTACAAATGAACCAATTCAAAACAATGTCGTCCATTAAGTTATACATGGTTTTTTATAAAAAGATGTTGTTCATTCTGTTTCTAATTAACCATTGATTGAGATACATGTGTACAGGTCCCTCCGAATTTCATGGAAAATATGAACGTTGGAGGAGGGAGCCGACTGTTGAAAATTTTCCTATAAATAAGAGCTCATTTGAAAGAGATCAAAAATAAGTTGATCAATCTAGATACCACACGCTTTTAAGGTGATTTCTATAGAGAAAAGCTTTTCATTCCTTGTGCGTACTGAACTACTCGTTCAGATTGCTTCGTGCAACTCTGAATGTTGGTGATTACATTGGAAGACTTCCAGGGATAGGAAGACATAGGTGCCGAATACCTTGAAGCTCGAGGTATTCCATGCTGAGGAAGATAGAAGTTTCAACTACCTTAAAGTTAAGGGCTAGCGGGGATAACAAGACAGAGATTCTGATCTTCGTATCGAGGGCTTACCCTAGTGTGGGTAAGACAGACTTGCTTGAAAGTATAAATCAAGGGACCTTTATCCAAGGTTGTTGGATACCATTCTCTTTGGGTTAAAAGACTTATATCTTGTTACTTGTAGTTATACTACTTGTTTTTCCTCTGCACTTTTATATTTTAATGAATGTATAATATTCTTATATTTCTATAAAAATGTACTCGGATTAGTTTAGATTCTATACGCTTTATGGTAGAATCACATATTGCAAACTTTGGGTCCAATTCTCCAATTAGTTATTAGAGGTGTTGTGAATTTTCTTAGTTTAACTTTGTTAAACATAGATTTTTCCTTGTCTAAGGAAAAATTTAAAGTATACAATTCACCCCCCCTCTTGTATATTGAGCATCTATGTCGTTATTTCGGTCCTACAATTGGTATCAAAGGTTAGAAACCTCGTAATCTACACCAATTTCACAATTGGTATCAGAGAAGGTCTCAGAAATACTTATACTCACATATAAGTTTTTCTTGATCATTTTTCATTGTCCTGCATCCTTGCTTAAAAAGTTTTTTTTCTGATTCTGAACTTTGTCATTCTGATTTGTCGTTCTGAATTATCATTCCGAATTGTCATTCCGAACTTTGTTATTACGAACATTTTCCTGCTAACCAGTTTGGATGCCAAATTTTTTTTAAGAATGGCAGGAATCAATGTTGTTTCTATTGACAATCTAAACCCTACAAGACCACCAATCATTGATGTTAATGCCTATGAATACTGGAGAGATATAATGAATACTTTTTTATCAATAATAGAGTGGATAATTTCGTTATTCTTACTGGTGATTATAAAATTCCTGATAAGGAAGTTATAACTTTCACTGACTAGGAAAAGCAAGAGTATCAACTCAATTATAAGGTAAGCAATACTTTACTGGTGAATATAATATTCCTGATAAAGAAGTTAAAACTTTTACTAACCAGTAAAATCAAGAGTATCAACTCAATTATAAGGTACGCAATATTTTTCTATGTTCAATGACAAGAAATAAATATTTCCAAATTTCTTCATGTGAAGAAGCTAATTGTATCTGGAAGAAGTTAGAAGTTACACACTTTGGCACTTCCAAAGTGATTGAAACTGGGAGAGCTGTGCTTATAGCTGAGTACCATGGATTCAATTTTCCATATGGAGAACCAATCTGTAAGGTTCAACAAGGATTTTTTACAATAGTCAATAGCTTACAGTCTGTGGGAGAAAAAGGGTTAGATGATGAAGCCCTTGTGGATAAGATAATTTATATTATGCCCAATGAGTGGGAATCAAAGATAACATCAATAGATGAGATCAGGAAGGTCACTAAAATTTCTCTTGATGAATTATTTGGAACTCTTCTCCAACATGAAACAAGAATGAAGAGAGATGCGGACACCATCAAAAGGAAGAATGGGAATGGTACCGTTGCTTTTACAACAACTTAAAATCATATAAAATCTAAGACTCCTGAGAGAGTAACCATATCCAAGTCTACGAAGGTGGTTATTCGGTCAGAATATAGTGAATGTGAAGTCTCATAAAATGAGTGAGAAAATCTTGCTCGAAGGATGAACAAGATAGCTGGGCAGAGAAGTTTCCAATCCAAGTATAAGAAAAAGGAAAGGAAAGAAAGGAAAGATGGAGAAGTTACATTTTATGAATGCAAGAGAGCTCGACATATTAGACCAGATTTCCCTTTGCTCAAAAAAAAGAAAGGAATGAATGGAATTCTGAAAGGAATAGAAATAAGTATTACAAAACCAAAGCTAAGAAAGTTCTCAAAGAAAATGACACCTGGAGTCCCAGTGGTGGTGATTCTTCATATGAATCGTCTGATTATGAATCATCAGGATAGAAGAATCTTTTCCTTATAGTCAAATTACGCATTAACAATCTTTGTTTTATGGCTAAGGTACAAAATGATGAATCATTGACCAATGTATCTTTAAATTCTAATGATAATAAGTATTATAACTCTTCAGATTATGAATCCTCTTTTGATAAAGAAAATAATTAACCTACCTATGAAGAAGTTTCTAGGTTTGCTGAACTTCTTGACATTGCGAATTCTAAACTCAATAAAAAAACTTGATAAGGAAAACTCTAGGAATTATATTCTTACAAAAGAAATATCAGATCATTCTAAAGATCTTGATAGGAAAAATGCTGATTTTATAAATATTTCAAAAAATCATGAGGAAGTATGTTCTGATAAGGACAAACATTTTAAAGAGTTAGAACAAGTAATTTCTAAGAAAACTGTTTTCGAGCCTAGATCTAATTCTAAATATAATGATTTTGGAATTAAAAACTTGGTTATAAAACTCCAGTCCGTATTTTTTCCTTAAATAAGTGTTTATCAAACTTTACCCATGGTAAAGAAAATTTTCATAAAATGTATTCACAAATACGACCTTTAAGAAACAAATCCGGATTTGGTTATACCCATGCAAAACTATCTTTTAGTAATAAATACTTTGTTCCACAATGTGCCCCAATTTGTACCAGGTGTCAATGTGGTGGTCAATGGGAAATGAATTGTTCTCTAAATAAAACCCAATCTTTATGTTTTCATAAATCTTATTTTTCTAAGAAAGTGTGGGTTCCTAAAATTTTATTGTCTGGAAATCTCGGAACCAAAAATGTTTGGATTCCGAAAGTATAATTCTTTTCTTGTTTTCAAGAAGATAGAGAAAGTACCAACAATAGTATGTGGTACATGGATAGTGGATGTTCCCGGAATATGAATAATAACAAAATCTATTTTGAAAAGATTATAAAAAAAAATGAGATATCATTTTTCAGTTTATCAGAATGTAAGATCATCTTGCTGATATTTTCACAAAATCATTACCCTCCGATAGATTTGAATACATAAAACAAAAGTTAGTAATGATAAACATAAGATAATCATTCCTCATTAACTTCTTGTTGAACAATTTTCCTAACAGTAATAAACTTCTCTTCATAGGGGGAGTACATTTGATTGTTAGTGTAATTAATTATTTTTTGTAATCTGTTTTTTTTCTAGTGTAACTAAAATTTTCATAGTTTATTTTTCAATATTTTCAGAACATATGTATCTGAAATGGAAATTTTATAACCTAAAATTTCTGGAATGGGAATTTCCGGAACTGAAATGTTCAGGATTGAAATTCTCGGACTGAAAATTTCTGGAATAGAGATTTTCGTACTGAGAACTTCTGGAATGGAGATTCTCAGACTGAGAACTTCCAGAATAGAGATTCTCGTACTGAGAACATCTGGAATGGAGATTCTCGGACTGAGAACATTTAGAATGGAGATTTTCATACTGGCGTTTTCATAATGAGATTTTCGAACTGAAACTTTTGTAATGAGTTTGTTTTTAAATTCATTTCTTCAAAAAGAATATTACCAATTACGAACAATCTTTCTAGCCAATTCGAATGCTATGATTTCCTTATAGTTTCGTAATCATATTTTTCTTGATGCTATATTCCATTTTGTTTAAATTTTTTGATTCTAGTTTTTTCTAAAATCCGGATGTTTTCATTAAAACCTGAAAAGATCGGAGTGATGTTTTCCCTGTGAGAGTGTTTTAAACCGTCATATCAGGTCAAAGCTTTTTCAACTATTAGATGGATTTTGGAAGACCAATGGTCACATCCATCTCCTATATAAAGGAGACCCCAATACTCATCCCACATCGGTTTTTCAAGCCTTCGCGTCTCGAAGCCCTGCTGCTCTTCTTAAGGCCCGTTCCAAACTTTGCAAAACCATTCCGAATCTTTCAGATTTCTTCACTCCGAATGTCTGTTGAAGAAACATCTCAAGATATGTAAACCTCAAAGCCAATCTCTAAGTGGATAGTATATAGGGAAAGTTTGGTACATCCGGATTTCTATAAGCGTGATTCTCTTATTTCAAAGAATATTAGACTGAACGGATGGGAAGATGTTTGCGTAACAAAGTCAGATAAACAGGATCCGGTTTATACTAATTTTTTGATAGAGTTCTATGAGTATCATTCCTTCCAGATTGAAGATGCCAGAGAATGGTTTTAATTCAAGTCGTATGGGATGACTTATAAGCTTTCTTACACTAAGGCAGTGAGCTTGGTTGGTTTATCATACGAAGGAGAAGATGAGTTCTGCTCACACAAACTTCCGTATGAGCAAGGATGTTTTGACAAAGAGAAGGCACTGAAATCTCATCGTCATAAGGATGCTTCAACCATTAATACTGCTCATCTCACTCTGAACAATAGGATTCTTTAGCTCTGGGAACAAGGATTTCTGGTTCCAAGAAGAGGGGACAAAGATAATTTGAAGAAAAGTGATATCTATGTCTTAGATTTATTGGTGAATCTAAGAAAAATAAATTTGACGAGGCATGTCTTGATTACGATAAAGAACATCAAGGAAGGGAATTTGAGAGCTCATATAATTATGTACCCTTCTTTACTATTGAGGCTGATAGTTTGGTGCTTAGAATCCTTCAAGGTTTCATGCAAATCAAAAGTCCAGAATTGCAAGCTTATGCTGGTTAGTGATGATACCCTGAAGAGGATGAAGATGGATTTTTCCAGTGAATTCAGAGAATTTTATCCTCTATCTGTGGAAGAGGTTGATGCAGCTTAGAAAAAAAACACAGAATCCGGAACTATCCAAAAAGACAAGGAAGAAGAAGAAGGTTAGGTAAGTGGTTTCTGATGAAGAAAATCCCCAGGATAAGGAAACTCAGTTTGCTCCCTCCAAGCCGAAGAAGCAGAAAACATATATAGACGAAGTGGCATCCAAGTGAAGGGAAGACAAAGAGAAGAGGAAGGAAGGGGATCCACAATTCGGATTGGACCCTACAGAGGCTAAGGCCTTAAATGAAAGAGCTGCATAAGAGATAGAGAAACAGGAAAAAGAAAAGAATATGAAAAAGAAGTTGTCTAAAGCTGAAGTGGTGCAATCTTTGCTGAAAGATATAGAGTTAGATTCCAAATTGCTTCTCGTTCCTGAAACATTCGGTTCTAAACCATCATTACTGGAAACTCCAGCTATGAACTATGTCACTCCGTAAAAAGCCAAGGGTAAAGAAGTAGTTGAAGAAGCCGAAAAAGAAGTTGCTGAAGAAGTAGAAGTAGAGGAAGAAGAATAAGAAGAAGAGGACTGCGAATATTTGGATACCCTAATCAAGAAAGTGAAGGACTATAAATATAAGGCTGAATACACATTGTTAGTAACTCCAGGAAAGGGATATGGGGAAGCTAGTAAGAATGACGATAAGCAATAAGAAGAAGAAGATGAATAAAATGTCTTTTATGATGAGGAAGAATCTTATGAGAGAAATTTTCTTGAGGAAGGACAATAAAAACAAAAACTTGATGAAGACCAGATCATTCAAGTGTTTGAATCCAAGGAAGTATCCCCTAATAAGGTACCTATTCCGAGTGCCGATAAGGGGAAGCAAACTCTCATGGAGACACCTATAAAAGATGTCATCAGAAAGAAAGAGGTTGCTGGAACCTCTAGAAGAAAGTTGGTGCAAGCTGAAGAAGATTAGTCTCCAAGCAATGTTTCTCATTTGGAATCATCATCTCATGGGCATGATTTTGTGGTTCAATCTCAGAAGAAGATGGTGGACACCATTCCAATTATACCAACTATATATTCCAGATGCCAGATGCTGCAACAAAGTATGAATCAGAAATCGTATTGTTTATCCATGGTCATGGATAAGTTTGTGAAGATGGAAGCTAAACAGAAAAGTTTTATTATCGATTATGATGTGCATAAAAAGTCCTGCATTATGGTAAAAAAGTGGTATAAGAGTGTTGATGAATATTTAGTTCAGTTAGAGAGTTTTTAAGATGAAGTTCAAAATGCTTTTGAAATAGAGGATAAAAAGGTTAACGAGATTTATGAAAAGCTGGCCCAAGAGAAAAATTCTCAGAATCAATAGGTTAGGGACCTGAATGGGAAGCTTAACTCAGTATCTCAGAATTGGAAAAGTGAAAGATATTTCTTGATTGAGTTTCATCAGATGTTGGAAATGCAAGATGAAATAATAAAGTTGAAGAAAGAAGCCTTGGAGGATCAGGTAGAAGCTTTAAAATTCCAAGAAGAAAAGGTAAAATCCTTGGAGAGACAAGGTGAGGAAGACCAAAGAGACATTAAGAAACTCAAAAACTTGTTAAAGAAGCTCATCCTGATGGAAAAGGAAGACAAATGAACCCACTCCGATCTTTTGTTGTAATTTTCTTTCTTTGTAAAATTTTTCAACTCTAATGATATGATTATTTGGTTGGTTGTATCTTGTCATTTACTAATGTTTCAGGTACCATACTTTGTGTAGAGACCCGAAACTTGACGTACATAGATATTACATTACTTTTTTGGAATACATAATACATAACAAAAACAGACACACAAGGACCATAATAGTTTAGTGTCTTTGGAAACATGGAACATAATCTTCTAATCATGGTGAAAGATTTAAAACATCTCCCATAAGGATCTTCCACTTTTTGTTTCCTTACCTAAAACCTTTCTTTTAATCTGGGGGGAAAAGAAAACATTAAAGGGGTGAGCTCAAATGCCCATTAAGGGTAAACATAGAGTACATAAAACAATCCATAAACATTTGAATGCAAAAACTTGAACATAAAATCTAAACATCAAATTCTTGAGCAAAGACATGAATCTTGGAAGTACGTAAGGAATATATCATAAGGGAACATCAATGATGATAAAATAGCATGGGAATAAAACATGTAATTGTGGAAACCCTTCATCCCTTGTTATGATTTCCATAGTAGCCAAGGTATTGCTGCCAAGACCATCTTAGTGGACAGAGTCCCTTTCTGAATCGAGTTCACTCCTCGTTTCAGTCTTGTAACACTGAACTGGATTAACTTACCATTCTAGCCATGTCTATCTAATGAGATATAAATCTTTACCCAATGCATTGGAAGGAGATATAGGTCCCACCCATCTCTTAATGAAATCATTCTTACTTGTGCCAACAAATAAACATACATCATTCATAATAACCCAATAAATAAAATAGTTTTCATAAACATCATCCCATCATCAAATAATCCATTTAAAAGAAATGGATATCATTTAATAATAAGGAAATTGAAACCATGTAAATCATAGAGAAATTATACCTGAAACATATACATATGAAATAATGTCATCTTAGATGAAAAATGGTTTTGATAAAACACTTGAAATGAATTCTTGAGTGAAAATATCATTTTTTCATCAAAATCAATTTCTTTTCACAAAACGTCATGAAAGTTTAAAAGAAAGTGATTTTGGTGGATATAGTCATGAAATCCTTTGGAGGAAGCTTCATTAAAATAAGGCTTTATAAAACCGTAAAAATCATTTCATGCCGTATACGTTAAAAAAACATTTTTCTCGCACTTTTGCCGGAAAAGTCAAAAAAAGTACCTCGTAACGTAAAAAAAATAAATATTCCTTACATACCATGTAGTAAAAGTCAAAAATGGGTAAAAAGGCCTTTAAACATACATGAAAACACTTTTATAAAACATGTACATGGATGATAGCAATAACCCCAGTAAATACATACGAATAAGCAATCTCAGATAAAAATGATATTTGGATAATTATCCCTTACCTTAGGCCCGATATGCTTCGTACGTATCCAAACCTCATGTATAATGATTTAAATAATTTCATTGACTTATTAAAGAATAATATTCATTGTTATGATATCATATATGGTTCACTTATGATTTTATATTACCCATTCTTTTGTAAATTCCATGTTAAAAAACGTTTTGGGTAAAATCGTTTCATTTGTCGTCCGTGTTTTGACTTTTAATTATTCATATGATTAATTAGATCATGATTAATTAATTGAAGAATATAAAACATGATTTATATATAATATATATTCAGAATATACATATATATAATAGATCGATAAATGGAAAGAAATACACCATTCATGGAGACGGTAGGTCGTACGTACGCATGAATGTTGTTTTCGTTTCCTCATTGATTTGAATTGAATTAATTGGATGACATAAATATATATATATATACATAAATCTAGTATCATTATTATTTCATATATTTCATGATTACTTATTATATATACATTATAATCATTCATGAATGGTTAATCATTGTGACTGAATCTCATCGGGTCGTGGAGATGGTAGTCCGTACGTACGCACGATCCATGATATCGTTCCCATAATGATTGAATTGAATTGGAGTGTATGATACTATATATCATAATCATTATGATGTAATAATAACTATGTATAGTTATACTTTACACCATTATACCCATCCAAGTAAGGTGGTGTTGGAAAACAGATTACACCACGGCGTGGAGACGGTATTCCGTACGTACGCACGCGTGGTGATTTCGTTTTCCGTAGGATGGATAGATGGTGAAATATGGTTGTTCTATAATTATAATAACATGTCAGTATATGAGTGATACTGATGTTATTACTTCAAAATGAAACAACTAAATAAGAAGAAGTGGAATAAGAAATAAAGGTGAAAGAATCAGTATAGACATTACCTCTTCTTTGAAGCACCTCTTTAAGACCTCCTCTTAGTGCACAAAAATTGGTCTTTGAAGAATACCAAGACCTCTATGATGTATCTATGGAAGTGGAGAAGAGAATTTTGAAGGGGTTGCCCGAGATTTAAGGCTCAAAGTGGTGTGAGGAAGAGAGGGAGGAGGTGCCCTTTTATAAGGGAGGAGAAGGGGACCTTAGAAAAACTAAAAATATTATTTTATTATAAAGTCACATTCAGTTTTTAATAGCTCAAAATTGATTTATTTATAATCTAGGGTGGGTATGGGTCGAAATCCTCTCATTAAATATAATTTAGACATGTTTAGTTATCTATTTTAACCTTTTCATTTAGATTTAACTTTAAGTTAGATAATTTAACTTTTACCGTGTCTTCTTGTTTTCTTACACTATATGGTTAATAAACATACTATAACAAGACAAAATAACCCCAAGTTGTTTATAATTAATATATATAACCTTATATAAGTCATTTGGACGAACCTTAGATTTTTAGGAATAAAATAAAAATTAATAATATAATATTTGTTTTAAAAACAATTTTATGTCAATTTTGACACTATTTGGTAATTGATTTTCGTGAAAATCATATCTGAAATATTAGTTCAAAAACAGTTAATTAAATCAATACTAACATGTTATATTAACATATATATTTTTTTAATTCATAAAAAGTCTCAAATTACATTTATTTTGGTATTTATAACATCAATTATGTCAATATTTCATTAATAATATAATGACTGCATCATCATTGTGTCATAAATAAATTAAATTATTTAATGTCTAAAAATTAAAAATAAAATACAATTATGTAAGAAATCTTTTTCTATTTCTAATGAATATTTATAATCTAATTTATATCATGTATAAACCTATATCAAAAATGATTTACTTATTAAACTTTGATTTTAACTATTTTGACCCTTCTTTAAATAAATTAATAATAAATGTTCTAATCTAATCCATGTCGGTCTAAATGGTCATATTGTATTTCTAATGTTGTTTTTGGCCGAATTACTCTTATCCAATAGAATTAGGACATGTGTTAGGGTAATAATAATATCATTTTTACCCTTAATTACCCTATTTACTTTTAACCGTGGTAAAAAAAGAAAAACGTTACTATTCACCAAAAATTATTTTCATCTCATTGAACCACATTTTAGTCCTTGATATTAAACATGTCTCTCGAATTTTTGAAATTCCACACACAGAAGTTGTAAAATTATGTTTTATGAAAAATTCAGTTTTTTAACTACCACTTAGTGGTTTCACTATTCATCAAAAAAATGACAAATTCCAGAAAAATACCAAAAATTAGACCTAAGATATATTTGATATTATGAATTCAAAAATGATGACTATTTTACCAAATTACAAACATATCAGTTACATTAAATAATTTATAAATTAATTTCTGTCATCAAAACAAATAGCGTGTTCTTAAGAGATAATAACTATCAAAAGATTGACACTTGTTTATGTCTGGTTTAAATGTGAAATTACATCCAATTACCAAAATTGTATTAAATTGAAAAAATATATTCTAAATATACTTTAAAACCACTTAAATTAATAATTTATCACTATTAATTATTTCGATTAAAAAAGTTGTTTTTAATTAAAATTTAGTAATTTTCACTATTCATCAGAAAATGAAAATTATCCGAAAAGTACAAAAATTTAACCCTAAGCTAATTTCGATATTCTGAATCCAAAAATGAAGTCCATATTGAACGATAAAATTTATAAAATATCAAAAAGTGGGTATTACTATTCATAACGGCTAGTTCATAATAATATTATAATAATATCTCATTTAGTGAAACTCGGTATTGCGTACTACACAAGCTATTAGGGAAGGTCGCGATTGAATGTAATGAAAGGCAAGTCAGGGATGAGTGTTATGAAATATCCTTTTGGTGTAGCATACAACAAAAGTCATTAATGAAATTAAAAAGAATATTTTTAATAAAACTCAGGGTGTTACATTCTACCCCCCTTAAAATGAATTTCTCCCTCGAAATTCGACGGGGTTATAAATGGTTTACTACTCAAAAGATTATTTAATGGAAACCCACATCATAAAAAGGAATACCAAAAATTGGATTTAAAAACTAATGTATGAAACGTAACGGTTACCCAAATTAACTCATCACTGGGTTTCCATGTAGGAGAACATAAGTGAAAATATGGATTTGGAAGAAAAATCTAACCATCAAGTTATGATGGAGAGTGGTGGAAAATGGCTATGAAAAATCCAACAATAAAAAAGCCATAAATTTGTGATGATCTAGGGTACTGTCTAATTCATCGGATATAAGGGCACTAGGACAACATTTTTGGTTTTTAAGATCATTTCCGTAGAGTTGAAGAATTTGAATTAGAATAAATACTTACTTTATTTTGGTACAATCTCACTGTTGTTCGTTCTTTTAACAATTTCCACTTCATATCTTAATTAAATGATGTTGAATATTTTATTCATTAAGTGTTAACAGATCATGTGATAGAATGATTAGTCATTCCATCTGTTACAAACAAAAGGTTAGCAAAAGTTATCAAATATACATAAGTCCATCTATAGTGAGATTAATCATATATGGTTTCTAAAATGGACTTATAATTCATATATCAAACTAATTAACATAATAAAACTAGTTTCTACTAAACAGGGACTTCCTGTAAGTAGTGGTAGGCGATAAAGGCCAGTCGCACTTCGGTTGGGGGTTCGATTCCCACAGTCTTGTCCGACGCGATGGGTTGTTGCCAATCCTGGTGGTTGTCGTTTTTCTAAAACTACATTACTATAACATCCCATCAATAATATCAAAAAAACTTTTATCCATAAACAATACTAACATATGTCCAACATAATCCATTCCAATCTTTAAGATTATCCAAAATACTCATGTCCAATCACATATTACAGTGAAAACGATTACCAAAGTGTTCATACAACAAGAATGTTAATACCATCGTTGATCCCCACATATCATGAGATATGTCTTGTCGGTTACATGACAAACATTCGAAGGACGTAATCATGTATTCCCTTGAAAAATGAATACCCATTAAATCTTAGTGAAAACATGAGTGCTGTCAAAAGTTAACTCTTTTCACATACCAAAACCTCAAACCATGATATAACTATTTCCTTATATCAGTCATGAGCTCATGAATACTGTCAAACATTTCATTTTCTCCTTTTCCCTTCATTATGCGCATATAATCTTTTTTCCAAAAATATCTCAATCACTTTCAATGGTTACCAGTACCATAAAATTATTGAAAACCAAAATAGATCAATACATAAATATTCCAATATTCCACGATACTATATACAACATTATTTTGGAATCCCATTACATAAAAAAATAATCATGACACCACATCGTTTTCATATTCAACATCGCCAATGGTGATCGCATGTGACTTCCCTTTGTCCTTTTCCTTAAGTGGTTGCTCATGCCGATCATCACTAACCCTTGGATTATGGAATTTATTAGCATAATGCCCCATTTCCATGCACTTGAAGCATTGAAGTGTTGGTGGCACGTTCTCTATAGTCATTTCTTTATTCACATCATTAGAAACCCTTTTTCTATTACTTCGACACTCAGCTACTCGATGACCTTCATTTCCACACTTAATACATTTTCTAGTCCCTTTAAGACAATCTCCACCATGTTTTTTTTCACACATTGAGCATAAGGAAACATTCATCTTCTTTTCACCATTATTCTGAGATATCTCCTTGAACTCCATATTTTGTTTGATTGTCAATACTATGAGATGGATAAGTAACACCAATTTTCATTTCTACCTTTATAGCATAACGCACAATCTCTTCATATCTACTGAAGTCTCTTATAGCTAATTCACTTCGAAGATTTGGTTTTAAGCCACTGAAGAATCGATCAATCTTACTCTCAGGTTGGATAATAATACCAGAAGAGTACCCTGCAAGTCTTGTAAAATTTGCTTCGTAAGTACCAACGGATTCATCATCCTTTTTCATTAGTTCAAGAAACTCCTTCTCCATCTTTGTTTGAAGAATACCAGGGAAGTACTTATTGAAAAATAAGTTCTTGAACTCGTCCCATTACATGGACTCAATTTCATCCCTTTCCCACTTTTTTCTTAATAATATTCCACCATTGATCAGCTTCACCTTCCAAATAATATACTGCTAAGATGAATTTATCATGTTCATAACATTGAAGAACTGAAAATATCTTTTCAGTGGTACCGATCCATTGTTCAGCAACTAGTGGATCGGAAGACCCACTGAAAGAAGGTGTATGTTTCCTCATGAAGGACTCAATAGAATATTGTTCCCTTCTCTGCTCATTTGGAAGTCCCGAATGATTCATAGACTGTGTAAGTTTGGAAATATGATTTTTCACTCCATCTCCCTAAACATTGGTTTGTTCAGGAGGACAATCATTGCATTGTCCATTACATTGATCAACACGGTTCCTTCGGGTTCCAGCCATTGTCTAAAACCCAAAAATAATAGTGTGAGAGGAAAAAATCATGCTAGGAAAAAACATAATAAATGTAGAGTACCGTCAATATCTAACATCTTAGGTTTAATTCTAAGATCGTTACCTTAATTCTAGGACTATAACCTATACTTATACTTAACCTTAGAGACATCACTAGACATACCGTTGAAATATATCTAGGGATCTCAGTAAAGTTCTCGCATCCTTGTTTCCAAAGTTCGACAAAACCTTTCATCTGATACCAGCTGTAGACACTCGAAGCTTGACGTACATAGATATTACATTACTTTTGCGGAATACATAATACATAACAAAAACATACACACAAGGGTCGTAATAGTTTAGTGTCTTTGGAAACTTGGAACGTAATCTTCTAATCATGGTGAATGATCTTAAAAATCTCCCATAAAGATCTTTCACTTTTTGTTTCCTTACCTAAAAACTTAATTTTAATCCTAGGGGAAAAGAAAACATAAAAGGGGTGATCTCCAATTCCAATTAAGGGTAAACATAGATAACATAAAACAATCCATAAACATTTGAATGGAAAAACTTGATCATAAAATCTAAACATCAAAATCTTGTGAAAAGACATGAATCATGGAAGTACGTAAGACATATATCATAAGGGAGCATAAATAATGATAAAATAGAATGGGAATAAAACATGTAATTGTGGAAACCATTCAGAACTTGTTATTATTTCCATAGTATCCAAGGTATTACTGCCAAAACCATCTTAGTGGACAAAGTCCCTCTCTGAATCGAGTTCACTCCTCGTTTCAGTTCTATAACAATGAACCAGATTAACATACCGTTCTAGCCATGACTATCTCATGAGATATAAATCTTTACCTAATACATTGGAAGGAGATATAGGTCCCACCCATCTCATAATTAAATCATTCTTACTTGTGCCACAAAATAAAGATACATCATTCATAATAACCCAATAAATAAAATGGGTTTCATAAACATCATCACATCATCACATAATCCATATAAAAGAAATGGATATAATTTCATAATAAGGAAAGTGGAACCATGTAAATCATAGGGACATTATACTTGAAACATACACATATGAAATAATGTCATCTTAGATGAAAAATGGTTTTGATAAAACACTTGAAATGAATTCTTGAGGGAAAATATCTTTTTTTTTTCAAAATCAATTTCATTTCACAAAACGTCATGAAATTTTAAAAGAAAGATATTTTTTGGATATAGTAATGAAATATTTTGGAGGAATCTTCACGAAAATAAGGCTTGATAAAACCGTAAAAATCCTTTCATGCCGTATACGTCAAAAAACATTCTTCTCGTACTTTTGCCGGAAAAGTAAAAAAAGTACCTCGTAACATAAAAAAAGGAAATATTCCTTACATACCATGTAGTAAAAGTCAAAAATTGGTAAAGAGGACATTAAACATACATGAAAACACTTTTATAAAACATGGACATGGATGATAGCAATAACCCGATTAAATACTTATGAATAAGCAATCTTAGATAAAAATGAGATTTGCAAAATTATCCCTTACCTTAGGTCCGATATGCTTTGTATGTATCCGAACCTCATGTATAATGATTTAAATAATGTCATTGACTTATTAAAGAATAATATTCATTGTTATGATATCATATATGGTTCACTTATGATTTTATATTACCCGTTCTTTTGTAAATTCAATGTTAAAGAGCGTTTTGGGTAAAATCGTTTCATTTGTCATCTGTGTTTTGACTTGTAATTATTCATATGATTAATTAGATCATGATTACTTAATTACAGAATATAAAACATGATATATATATAATATATATTCATAATATACATATATATAATAGATCGATAAAAGGAAGGAAATACACTGTTCATAGAGACGGTGGGCCGTACGTACGCATGAACGTTGTTTTCGTTTCCACATTGATTTGAATGGAATTAATTGGATGACATACATATATATATACATAAGTCCAGTATCATTATTATTTCATATATTTCATGATTACTTATCATATATACTTTATAATCATTCATGAATGGTTAATCATTGAGAATGAATCTTATCGAGTCGTGGAGACGACAGTCCGTACGTACGCACGAGCGATGATATCATTCCTATAATTATTGAATTGAATGGGAGTGGATGATGCAATATATCAGAATCAGTATTATGTTATAATAACTATGTATTGTTATTCTTTACACCATTATACCCATCCATGTAAGGTGGTGTTGGAAAAACAGATTACACCACGGTGTGGAGACAGTATTCCGTACGTACGCACGCGTGGTGATTTTGTCTTCCATTGGATGGATAGATGATGAAATATGGTTGTTTCATACTTATAATAAAATGTCAGTATATTAGTGATACTTATTTTATTACTTCATAATGAAACAACTAAATAAGAAGAAGTGGAAGAAGAAATAAAGTTGAAAGAATCGGTAACGGACATTACCACTTCTTTGAAGCACCTCTTTGAGGCCTCCTCTTAGGGCACTAAAATTGGTCTTTCAAGAAGACCAGGACCTCTAGGATGTATCAAGGGAAGTTGAGAAGAAAATTTGGTAGGGTTTTTCCGAGCGTGAAGGCTCAAAGTGGTGTGAGGAAGAGAGGGAGGAGGTGCCCTTTTGTAAGGGTGGAGAGGGGCACCTTAGGAAAACTAAAAATATTAATTTATTATAAAGTAACATTCGGTTTTTAATAGCTCCAAATTGATTTATTTCTAATATAAGGTGGGGATGGGTCGAAATAATCTCATTAAATATAATTTAGACAAGTTTAGGTTTCTATTTTAACCTTATCATTTAGATTTAACTTTAAGTTAGATAATTTAACTTTTACCGTGTCTTCTTGTTTTCTTACACTATAAGGTTAATAAACATACTATAACAAGCCAAACGAACCCCAAGTTGTTTATTATTAATATATATAACCTTATCTAAGTCATTGTTACAAACCTTATATTTTTATGAATAAAATAACAATTAATAATATAATATTTGTTTTAAAAACGATTTTATGTCAATTTTGACACTATTTGGTAATTGATTTTTGTGAAAATCATAACAGAAATATTAGTTCAAAAAAAGTTAATTAAATCAATACTAAATTTATCATATTAACATATAAAATTATTGGAATTCATAAAAAGGCTCAAATTACATTTATTTGGGTATTTATAACATCAATGAAGTCAATATTTCATTAATAATATAATTACTGCATCATCATTGTGTCATAAATAAATTAAATTATATAAAGTCTAAAAATTACAAATAAAATACTATTATGTAGGAAATCCTTTTCTATTTCTAATTAATATTTATAATCCTACTTATCTTATGTATAACCCTATATCAAAAATTATTTACTTATTAAACATTGATTTTAATTATTTTGACCCTTCTTTTAATAAATTAATAATAAATGTCCTAATCAAATTCCAAGTGGGCCTAAATGGTCATATCTCATTCCTAAGGATGTTTTGGGCCGGATTAAACTTATATAATAGAATTAGGACATGTGTTTGGGTAATAATAATATCATTTTTAGCCTTAATTACCCTATTTACTTTTAACCGTGGTAAAAAAAGTAAATTGTTACTATTCACCAAAAATTATTTTCATCTCATTGAACAACATTTTAGTCCATGATATTAAACTTGTATCTTGGATTTTTGAAATTCCACTCACAGAAGCGGTAAAATTATGCTTTATGAAAAATTCAGTTTTTTAACTACCACTTAGTGGTTTCACTATTCATCAAAAAAATGAAAGTTTCCAGAAAAATACCGAAAATTAGGCCTAAGCTATATTTGGTATTATGAATTCAAAAATGATGTCTATTTTACCAAATTGAAGACATATCAGTTACATTAATTAATTTAAAAATTAATTCCCGTCTTCAAAACAAATAGCGTGTTCTTTAAAGGTAATAACTATCAAAAGATTGACACTTGTTTATGTCTGGTTTAAATATGAAATTACATCCAATGACCAACATTGTGTTAAATTGTAAAAATATATTATTAATATACTTCAAAACCACTCAAATTAATAATTTATCACTATTAATTATTTCGATTAAAAAAGTTGTTTTTAATTAAAATTTAGTAATTTTCACTATTCATCAGAAAATGAAAGTTATTCGAAAAGTACCAAATTTTCACCCTAATCTAATTTTGATATTCCGAATCAAAAAACGAATTCCATTTTGAAAGATAAAATTTATAAAATTTCAAAAAGTGGGTATTACTATTCATAACGGCTAGTTCATAATAATATTATAATAATATCTTGTTTAGTGAAACTTGGTATTGCGTACTACACACGCTATCGAGGAAGGTCGCGATTGCGTTTAATGCAAGGCAAGTCAGGGATGAGTGTTGTGCAAGATTTTTTTGGTGTAGCATATAACACAAGACATTAATGAAATTAAAAGGAATATTTTTCATAAACTCTGGGGGTGTTACACTTTGTTTTCCATTCCGTTTAATTCTTTTTGAAAATCACAAAGGGGGAGAAGGAAATGGAACTTCTCCTAAGGAGGAGAAAAGAAAAATTTCTAAGTGAAATATCCTTAATGAAAGGGGGTGTTTCTCACTACGATGTTTTTCATTCTTACAATAGTGAAAACTTCACTCCGGAAACTCAGAAAACAATCCTTAGAGTTTCAATGTATAAGGGGGAGTTAGTTTTATTCACTTTCATCCATGAACAAAGGGAGATAAGTGTTTAATTTCAAATTCTAATAAAAATTTTCAAAATCCTTATATGATTTTTCGAAAGGGTGTTTGTGCTTTCCAAAAGGGGGATATTTTTGACTCAATAAGGTTTTCCTTATGACTTTTCCATTCCTTCTTGTTTTGAAAATCACAAACACCTAATACTTAAGCAAATATAAATTTTACCACCATAAGGAAAATTTACTTCTGTACGGAAATTTACCCTAACATATATTTTCTTATACATAGCAATATTTTTCATAAATACAAAAACTGGATTCATACCCAAAATCCCAGAAGTCATATTATGTAATGATTTGGAGCATTCTTTTTTTAGGATCTGAATTCTGGATGTCAACTGAAGTGAAGTTCCAATCTGAATTCTGTACTCCGAAATTTCATGAGTTCGACTCCGAACTCTTATGATGTTTGACTCCAAACATTCATGAGTTTGACTCCGAACTCTTGTGAAGTTCAACTCCGATCATTCATGAGTTCAACTCCGAACTCTTCTGAAGTTAGACTCCGAACTTTCATGAGTTTGAATACGAACTCTTTTGAAGTTCGACTCTGAAATTTCATGAATTCTGGACTCCGAACTCTTAAGAAGTTCTACTCCGAACTCTTAAGAAGGTCGACTCTGAACTCTTAAGTTGTAACATACCCAAATGATAAAGGGTTAAATGACTAAATGATATGACTCATATCACCAAGGTGCACCTTCTTTTTCATGAGCCTGTCTGATTAGAACTCCACAGTTAAGCGTGCTTGACCTGGAGTAGTGATCAGGATGGGTGACCTCTTGGAAGTTTTCGAGAGCGTGTGTGAGTGAGGAAAAAACACACTGGAAAGGACATGTGTTGGCTAGTGGGGACTATCATTAGTCAGATGACCATTTCAGACATGTGGGTGGACCCTGGGGTGGGCCCCACTTGTCTGCGGGGCAACTGGTGGTACCTGGTGGGATAGGACCCGACGACCATGTTAAGGCGGGGTGGTTGTGCAGTCACTGGGACCTGGTTGTCACATTTGGTATCAGAGGAGGAAGCCAGCCTTAAGTGTGTGGTGCACTGCCTGGGTTGATATGTAGGGCCCACAATGAGGGTCTTGTGCTTTAATAGGGGGGTGATTGTAACATCCCCAAATAATGAAGGGTTAAATGACTAAATGATAGTCCCCACATGCCAAGCCGGTCCCATGGTGGCAGAAGTCGGCCGGCCTGAGCGGGTCGACCGGACCGTAGAAGAACCGGGGGTTCGAAACCCCCGGCCGCACCGGACGTGAGCGGCCCCATTAAGGGGCTACGGTTGCTACATGCGGGGGCAGCACCCCCTGCTTCCGAAATGGCTCGGCCGTTCGGCCGAGCCGCTGGCAAGCGCGCCGGCGCGCCACGCGCCAGGAGGCTGCCCTGGCAGGTCCACCGGACCGGACTGCCAGGTCGGGCCACGCCTAAGCGGGCCGGACCCGGACCTGGTTCGGGCCGACCTTGGGGTATCGGGCCGGGTCGGACCGGGCCCGAACCCCCTTAATACCGAACCTCTTCCGGTCTGATGCCCATAACATGAGATACGATCCTCCGATCGACGCACCATCAGTTGCGATGCAATCCTTGGATTGAGACAGTCGTTTCAGTATATCGCACTCAAGGTTTCGTAGATCTTTGGGTTCGGCCGGGTTGGTTCGTACATGAAACCAACTGGGCCCTTGGAGCGGAAAAAATTATATCTTGTGTTACGGACATCCGATTGGTGTGCCGTCGACATTGTTGAATTCCTCTTGAGGAGAAGGAACCTTTGGAATACTTCATCAGAGGTTTCGATGCAGTTGGTGTATGGTGGGGATGGATTGTACCTGAAATCCAATCGGGCCCCTCAAACGGAAAAGCTGATATCTTTCAGACCGGACGTCTGTTTGGCGAACTGTCAGCGGTGTTGGTGATCACGTTGAGAAACGATTCCTATGAGTATACCCTTTGATATTTTGGGGTACAGTTGAGATACGGACGGGTTGGTTCACACACGAAACCAACATATCCCCTAGGACAAAAAGGCTAATAACTCACAGACCGGGTGTCCGATTGATGCACCGTCTATTGCATTGATACCCCTAAGATGAGGCAGTCATTTGAGATACTTCTTCGTGGGACTTGTGATACTTGGAGTATCGACCTGTAGCTCGTGGAGCGGGGCCTCCCGGAGACGGGCATACAGATTACGGAGACTGTGTAGCTGGCTGTGACCGATGACTACTTGTCCGATTCTATTCTTAGTGGCTATCATAGCCCAGTGGGGAGCACTACTTTGTGAGGTGGCAGACCCATGGCGGAGGAGAACTACTTTGTGAGGTGGCAGACCCGCGGTACTTGACAGGAGGAGTACCTCTGTAGGCTCTGAGGGGGATCACTACTGTGTGAGGTGGCAGACCCATAGCAGTGGAGCACTATTGTGTGAGGTGGCAGACCCGCGGTACTCAACGGGAGGAGTACCTCAGCAGTCTTAGGTCAGTGAGCTGTTCCTCGGAGTTGTGACAGGATCACTGTACAATAAAGAGATGGTCTCATCAGAAGTTACGGTTTTGATATTGAAAATCCTAGTTTGAGCTGAGTCTATGACCTTTGTGTTTACCTCATGATTGAGATGGGTCACATGATAACTTAGGTATATTTATGGGCATTTACCTAGGTAGTGGTTATCTGTTGATTTCTTAATCTTTGTGTTTCCTCATGATTGAGATGAGTTACTTGATAACATAGGTATATGTATGGGCATATACATAAGTATAGGTTATCTGTTGAGATCTTCTTTGTGGTTATCCTCATTTGATTTAGTGAGATATTGAGGGTCTTGGGGTACCTACTGAGTATTTTTATACTCACCCCTGCACGGGCTATGCCCGCACCTCGTTGTGTTGGTTGCAGACGACAGACAGTGCTGACGGAGGCCGAGTGTTTGAGGACTGGACAGTACCCGGAGGTGGACCTCGCGATAAGTCAGTATTAGGAGGTGGACTTCACGGTGAGATGATACTCGAAGGAGGTTGACGGGAAAGAGCGTTGTGGTGGTTATCTGTACCTACCCTTCAGGTAGGATCCGTGGTGGACGATCCAGCAGCTACGCTATCTGTACCTACCCTTCAGGTAGGATCTGAGGAGGCCGAACTAGGAACTGCTTTATTTCTTATAGCTTTTTTCATTTCCGTTGTACTTTCGTTCATTTGTAGTTGTACTTTCAGTTGGCTTTGTATTTTGGCCCATTTAATTTTCAGCACTTTCTTTTGTACTTAGTGTTTTACTTCCGCTTGTACTCTATGGTGTTTAGTTTACTTTTATAAAGGCAATTCCTTCCCAGTTATCGGGATTTACGCCTTTAGTGCTAGTCACGAGCCCCTGGCCTATGGAAGGAGGGCTTGGGGTAGTCACAGCACGGGTCCCGAGGATGTGTCATGACAAATTGGTATCAGAGGAGTCGGTTCTACCGCAGAACTAATAACTCTGATATTTTCTTTCTGTGAAGCGATAGTGTTAAGAGTACTGAGTGTGGTTTATAGTTCAGGGAGTCCAGTGTTGGTGTGGGCGGTCGACATATCAATACACCAGGACCCTGACAATTGATTTCTGACATTGTGCACAAAAACACTGATTACGTGTGTGTTTCCAGAAGTTTTTAAAAGTCATCTCAAACCAGGTCATCTCACCAGTTATAAATCGTTTTACCGTGTCATGTTTGTTTCTTTCGGGATGCCTCCCCGCGGATGACCAGCTAGAGCCCTGAGAGTTGTTCATACTGACAGCCCGCCCAGCGACGTGGCCTCAGTACAGGGCCCTATCTCAGTTGAGGCACCAGTGGAGGCACCAGCGGTACTACTACCTATTGGGCCACAGATGCCACTAGCCCCAGCAGCAGAGGGTGCACGTCGCATGAGCGCACTGCACGAGTTCCAGCGCTAGAGGCCACCCAGGTTCAGGGGAGAGATGGACTCGCAGGCGGCTGATGATTGGCTGGAGGCTGTGGTGAGAGTCTTCAGGCTAGTGGGGACGCCAGCAGACTTCATGGTTATCCTTGCTGATAGACTTGTTCAAGCAGCAGCAGACAGATGGTGGAGCCTGATGCTCCAGATGCATGACGAGGTGAAACTTCTTTGGGTAGACTTTGAGAGCCTGTTCCGGGCAGAGATTATACCCGCCACCCTTTGAGCGGTTCATATACAGGAGATACTTCGGCTACAGCAGGGCAGCATGACAGAGGATCAGTATTCAGCGAGATTCACAGACCTCTTGTGCTACTCCACAGATATGGTACGGGACCCGTTTTTCAGGGCTCAAACCTTCGAGCAGGGGCTCAGGTGAGAGATTAGAGCTTCTGTTGTTTCTCACAGCATTCTGATGCAGATAGGGGTGTTTGAGAGAGCCCTCTTTGTGGAGAGTTTCCTGGCTGAGCAGTCTCCAACAGCAGGACCCACAACTAGCCGGCGTGTGGCAGAGTCTTCTGTAGCAGTCAGTAGACAGATGACGCAGAGGTCCAAGAGGACCAGACCTACAGGTGGTTGACTGCATGACTCAGTGTTGGTAGTGCGAGGCACTAAGGGGAATGACAGAGCCAGACCTGCCATGCAGTGTTACACCTGCGGTGGGATTGGTCACATGCCACGTGACTATCTGACCCGCCATGCAGATAACCAGTAGTTAAATGAAGAACCTCCCTGGCAGAGGCAGAAGTTCGATCAAGGTAGACCGCTAGGAGCTGGCCATGAAGCTGGAGGTGGATGACGCTTTGAGGTGTTGCCACCACCACCACCAGGAGGTCCACCCCGACCGTAGGGAATATGTGGACATGGAAGAGCTCAGCTTCAGGCAGTAGAAGCTTACGACTACGGAGCTTTGGAGGCGAGTGGACAGGAGCGGAACTAGTGGTTTCCTTTTATTATTTGTATATCTAGTTCCATGATGATGTTGTTGTTGTTACATTTGTGTCTCTGTACCATGAGATGTAATAATATAAAGACACATAACTTTGTGAAATTTTCTTCCTAACTTTTTGAGTACTAAGAGGTTCCAGTTTAAACTGTTGACTTGACACTCACTTTCGAGATTCTTACTAGAAGAGACCCGGTGACCTCACGCTGATTCTGATAGTGTGACTCGACCCTTAGAGGTGAGAGTGACGTTTGGATATATTGGTAGTAACGTCGAGGCCTTATGACGTTGTCCATGTCATGAATACATCATTCATGCCCGGATTGACTGTATTAGGCAAAGAACGTTGTTCATCCAGGGGATGAGACTGAATTTCTCTTATTGGCAAAGAAGAAATATTAGAAGCTCTTGTGGGACCAGAGAAGGTCCAGGTCATCAAAGAGCGGATGAGGACAGCTCAGACCTGATAGAATCCTTATGTTGATAGGAGGCATAGGCCACTAGAGTTTGAGGATGGCGACCTTTTTTTCTTATGGGTCTCACCTCGATGTGGAATTACAGATATGTGGCTGATGCATCAAGTTATCTTTGAGGTTCAACAGACCTTTCTAGATCCTCAGCAGGGTAGGAGAGGTGGTTTACCGCTTGACCCATCTTCCTTAGTTGTACCGGGTGCAAGACGATTTCCATGTATCTCAACTGAGGAGATACGTGCTCGACCCTTCACATATCATCAACCATGGGAAGCTGGACATGGGCGATGGGGTAACTTTCTCGGAGGTTCCAGTGGGGACCGAGGATCGACAAGAGTGGATCCTACAACGACTATCGATTCCTTGGGTTCACTTTCTTTGGAAGTACGGGAATCTTCAGGTAAGTACTTGGGTGTGGGAGGTTCAAATTCATGCTCAGTACCAACTTTTGTTTCTGTAGTTTTCGATGTATCATTATGGGGATGTAAAGCCCTGAGTTGGTTGTGATGTAAAGACCAGTAAAATTCAAGGAATTGTTTTTCTAAATTTTCATTGGGATTTTACAATAACACAGTTTCTGACGGTGCCTAATTCTGAGGCCTGGTGTTCCCGGAATCAATTTCCGAAGTTTAGCTCAGGTATGTTCAATGAACGAACGAGCGGGTTTTTCTAACTTTTAAACCGGTGCTCGGAATCAAATTCTGAGGGCACCAATGGAATTGCAACGCCGATATTTTCTTAGAAACACCTTTCCGGAGTTGCGTTTACTCGGGTGTGGTTTTTAATTTTTGGGGTTACGTTAAGAAATAAAATAAAAGTGGTGTGACACTTTATTTTATTTCACATAAAGCGGATTAACCTATGATAAGAGGATAAGGTGGGACCCACCATATCCTACCCACTTGGTAGGATATTTGTGAGGTGGTGCCTGCATGAGCCCCGCTGTTTCTTTCCTTATAAGTAATGCACCCGCAACCCCCCTTTTTAATGAAAGTCAAACCTTACGTTTTTTTTGGTTAAGGAACGCCTCATTAATTTGGGCGGTTAAATCGTTACAATTAATTCATTGAATTAATTGTTCATTTCTTATCTTTTGAATTTCAAATTCTAATGTTGATAATAAAATAAGGGATGGACTTATTTTATTATGGTTGGGTTTGTGTTGTGTTATGCTTTTGGGAGAAAAAGAGAAGATTCTTTGTTCTTTGACGAAGAACGCGAAGAATGCACCACCGCCAATGAAGAACGCCAACCTCCGATGACGGACGACGGTGAGAGAGGCCTTCCTCAGATATCACCTAAAACCAACGACATTCCTTCTGTGGCGAACCATTTCTTCCACGGTGATCCTCTTCTTCCGCGATGATCCTCTCCTTCCAAGACGGTTAATTTCGCGACGAACGATCGTTCGACGAAAATGTTGAGGTAGGGATTTATTTTAATTGTTATTTCATGAAATATTCTGTTGCTTTCTCCTTTTCATTGAACCGCCTGTTATCGTGATAACAGGAGGAGGTCGGACCGCACGAACATGGCCGACACACCTCCCCTTTCTCGTTGTTGATATTGTTGCGGTGAGCAAGGCAACGCGATGCCGAATCACTGCATAGAATTTTAATAAGGAAAGGGGAGAAGCGCGGCGTCGTTGCATCGCGCCATTGAAGATGAACCGAAGATGCGGCGCTGTCGCGCCGCGCCGTTGAAAACAATCCAAAGATGTGGCGTCGTCGCGCCGCACTGGAGAACTACTAAAGCACTACAGCCGGAGTGGGGTCGCGGTGAAGGGGCGCGGAACCGTCGCGCCGCGCTAGACGAACCAAGACCGCGTCCAGTTCTAGGCCGCGGCGGAGCAGCGGAACAGGCGGCCGGTATCGGGCCGCCGGCGTCGGAGTAAGGGGACCGGCCTAGCCAGTCCCACGACGGCAGAAGCCGGCCGACCGGAGTGGGCCGGCCAGACCGTGGAAGAACCGGGGGTTCGAAACCCCCAGCCGCGACGGACTTGAGTGGCCCCATTAAGGGGTCGTGGTTGCTACACGTGGGGGCAGCGCCCCCCGCTTTTGAAAGGGCTCGACCGTTCGGTCGAGCCCCTGGCCAGCGCGCCGCGCGCTGGGCGGCTGCCCTGGCCGGTCCGCCAGACCGGACTACCAGGCCGGGCCGCATCCCGTCTGGGCCGGCTGTGCCCAAGCAGGCTGGACCCGGACCCGGTTCGGGTCGACCAGGTTCGGGCTGACCAAGGGGGTATCGGGCTGGGTCGGACCGGGGCCGAACCCCCTTAATACCGAACCTCTTCCGGTCAGTTGCCCATAACATGAGCTACGGGCCTCCGATCGACGCACCGTCAGTTGCGATGCGATCCTTGGATCGAGACGGTCGTTTCGAT
Organism: Viscum album; assembly: GCA_963277665.1. Classification (NCBI taxonomy): domain Eukaryota; kingdom Viridiplantae; phylum Streptophyta; class Magnoliopsida; order Santalales; family Viscaceae; genus Viscum; species Viscum album. Next base: position 385,666,976 of record OY728141.1, on the reverse strand, counting down.
ATATCTCCCTCATGGTTTCGGAGAACTTTGGGTTCGGACGGGTTGGTTTGTACATGAAACCAACCGGGCGCTCGGAGCGGAAACACTTATATCTTGTGTTCCGGACGTCCAATTGACGTGTCGTCGACTTTGTTGGATTCCTCTTGAGGAGACTGAACTTTTGGAATACATCTCCCGAGGTTTGGACATATTTGGAGTATGTCCGGGTTGGAATGTACCCAAAATCCAATCGGGCCCCTAGAACGGAAAAGCTGATATCTTTCAGACCAGATATCCATTTGACGAACCGTCAGTGGAGTTGGTGATCACATTGAGAATTGGTCCCTATGAGTATACCCTTTGAGAGTTCGGGGTATAGTTGAGATACGGCCGGGTTGTTTCGCACACGAAACCAACCGGGCCCCTGGAACGAAAAGGCTACTAACTCACAGACCTGGTGTCCGATTGACGCGCCGTCTGTTGCGTTGAGACCCCTATGATGAGGTGGTTAATTAAAATACTTCTTCGTGGGACTTGTGATAATTGGAGTATCGACTTGTAGCTCATGGAGCGGACCCTCCTGGAGATGAGCATACAGAGTATAGAGACCGTGTAGCAGGTTGTGACCAATGACTTCTTGTCCGATTCGATTCGGAGTGACTAGCATCACCCAGTGGGGAGCACTAATTTGTGAGGTGGCAGACCCATGGCGGAGGAGCACTACATTGTGAGGTGGCAGACCCGCGGTACTCGATAGGAGGAGTACCTATGTAGGCTATGAGGGGGAGCACTAATGTTTGAGGTGGCAGACCAATAGCGGTGGAGCACTACTGTGTGAGGTGGCAGACCTACGGTACTCGAAAGGAGGAGTACCTCAGCAGTCTTAGGTTAGTGAGCAGTACCGTGGAGTTGTGACAGGATCACTGTACACTCCAGAGATGGGCTCATCAGCAGTTACAGTTTCGATAATGAAAATCCTGGTTTGAGCTGAGTCTATGACCTTTGTGTTTACCTCATGATTGAGATGAGTCACTTGATAACTTAGGTATATGTATGGGCATATACCTAGGTAGTGGTTATCCATTGATTTTTAATCTTTGTGTTTCCTCAGGATTGAGATGGGTTATATGATAACTTAGGTATATGTATGGGAATATACCTAAGTAGAGGTTATCTATTGAGATCTTATTTGTGGTTATCCTTGTTGGATTTTGTGAGACCTTGAGGGTCTCGGGGTCCCTATTGTGTATCGTTATACTCACCCCTGCACGGGCCATGCCCGCACCTCGTTGTGTTGGTTGTAGATGACGGGTAGTGCTGATGGAGGCCGAGTGTTCGAGGACTGGATGGTACTAGGAGGTGGACCTCACGATGAGTCAGTATCTGGAGGTGGACTTCATGGCGAGACGATACTTGGAGGAGGTTGACGAGCAAGAGCATTGTGGAGGTTATCTGCACCTACCCTTCAGGTAGGATCCGTGGTGGACGATCCCGGAGCTGCGCTATCTGTACCTACCCTTCAGGTAGGATCCGAGGAGGACGAACTAGGAGCTGCTTCCTTTCTTACAGCTTTTGTCATTTCTGTTATACTTTCATTCAGTTGTAGTTGTACTTTTAGTTGGGTTTGTATTCTAGACCATTTACTTTTCAGCTCTTTTTTTGTACTTATTGTTTTACTCCCGCTTGTACTCTATGGTGTTTAGTTTACTTTTATAAAGACAATGCCTTCCCAGTTATCGGTGTTTACGTCTTTGGTGCTAGTCGCCAGCCCCTGGCCTATGGATGGCGGGCTTGGGGTAGTCACGACACGGGCCCTGAGGACGGTTCGTGACATAAGTAGTTCAACTCCAAACTCTTAAGTAGTTAGACTCTGAACACTTAAGTAGTTCGACTCTGAACTCTTAAGTAGTTCAACTCTGAACTTTAACTAGTTCGACTTCGAACTCTGCAAGTTCAGATTCCGATCTCTGGTGAAACCAGACTTCAAATTCCTATAAAATAGAATCAGAACATTTATTAACATAGACTCTGAATTTTTTTTTGGTTAGACTCTGAACTTTTTAATTTTCTTACACTCCGAAATTTTGTATGGCTTTTACTTACATATGCTCCAATTAAAAACGATGTCATGCATTCAGTTATAAATGGTTTTTTATAAAACGAGGTCGTTCATTCTGTTTCTAATTAACCGTTGGTTGAGTTACACGTATACAGGTCCCTCCGAATTTCATTGAAAATATGCCCGTTGGAGAGGGAGCTGACTGTTGGAAAATTGCCTATAAATAGGACCTCATTTGAAAGATCTCAAAAATAAGTTGAAAAATCTAGATACCACATGATGTTAAGGTAATTTTTAGAGAGATAACATTTTCATGCCTTGTGCGTACTGAACTTCTCGTTTAGATTGATTCGTGCGACTCCAAATATTGGTGATTACATTTTAGGACTTCCGAGGATAGGAAGGAGGAGTTTCTGACTACCTTGAAGTTCAAGGGCTTCCTTTCTGAGGAAGACAGAGGTTCCAACTACCTTATAGTTGAGGGCTTCCGGGGATAGCAAGACAGATATTCCGATCTTCGTATCGAGGGCTTACCCTAGTGTGGGAAAGACAGACTTGCTTGAAAGAATAAATCAAGGGACTTTTATCCATGGTTGTTGGATACCCTTCTCATTGGGATAAAATACTTATATCTTGTTACTTTTAGTTTTATTACTTGTTTTTCCACTGCAATTCTATATTGTAAGGAATGTATAATCTTCTTATATTTCCTTACACTTGTACTCTGATTAGTTTCGATTCTATACACTTTAAGGTAGAATCTCATATTTCAAACTTTGGTTCCAATTCTCCAATTGGTGATCAAGGGTGTTGTCAATTTTCTTAGTTTACCTTTTTTAAACATAGATTTTTCCTTGTCTAAGGATATTTTTAAATTATACAATTCACCCCCTCTTCTATATTGATCATCTACATCGTTATTTTGATCCTACACTCTATAGTTCATATATCACCCATGGGGGGTCTCAAATCAACTATAATGATAATTTAAGGAGTGGGTTAATTGATATATTTCTATGAAATAAATTAATGATATTAAACACCCCACTAATTACTCGCATCCGACCTGATGCATGACACCAAAAACATTGATGTCACGCAAAAGGAAAAAAACATGTTCTATATTAAAGTATGGAATCATATTCCTTATATTAAACCACTATATATTTTTATTTAATGTTTCCATACAAACTCCATGTGAGTGATACAATATATATAGTATTTTTTATTAAAAATACACTGAGAATAATGGGCCGTGGAATCATGCACCAAATTTGTGCCTAACATTGAAAATAATAATGGAAATATTCTGAATTATAATAAGAAAATAATGTTTCTCTAAAATCATTAATTCAAATAAAATCCATGTAGGGGGTATTTCATTACATGAAATACAAGTTAAAATGGAAAGTTTTTTTACAATCTAAAAAGGATTGAAATGTTCCTTATTTTCAAAATGTCATGGAAAATAATTTGAATTTTATTTACAAAATAGTAAATGGGTAAATGATTCATTAAGAAATAAATATGAAATTTTTTAAAATATTTTGAATTTTGTTTTCGAAAAAATTTGTATTGGGATGAAAATGTATTTCTAGATGAATATAAAAATGATGTTTACTTTTCCAATAAATAATTTTTAAAATCATTTTCAAACCAATGAATAAAAATGGATACATTAGAATCAAATTCAATGAATAAAAATAGTTGAATAAAATGAAAAAATATTATGTTTGTGAATTGGAAAATCTAAAACAATAAGTGTAAATATAATAATATATATTCAAAAATCATTACAAAAAAATTTAATATCCATGATGAAGAAGAAGTAATATAACAAAGTGAAACTAAGTTGAGTTATGATATTATTTACCAATTTGAATAATTTATATAAAATACCCATACTTTAAATAATTCCAATGGAAACAAAAAATTTCATGAAGAATTATGTATTAATTATTTAATAGGAAAATTGAATTATTTACATCATATAAATTACATTAGGTGCATAACAATACAAAATGCCTCAATGAAACAAAAATGAGATAAAATCTATTACCATACGTATCTTTTTAATTTATAATTATTTGGCCTCATAAATACATCTTTAAAACAAACTATTAAAATTTTTTAGAACCATATTATAATTTTTAATATCATATATTATTTTTTATTACATTTTATCAGTCATTCATTAGTAAAAATTCATTATTTTTATTGTTTCGAGTGATAATAAATTTATTTTCTCTTGTGTGTTTCATCCTAAATGATACAGTTCATGAACATGTAATAATGTTATATAATATCCAGATTAGTATTAATGACATAATTGTGTCATTTATAAATAAATTAAACTTTTTTAAAAAAGAATGAAAATAGTTATAAAAAATGATGTAGGTTATGATAAAGGGGAGACTGTATGTCATATATACGCATGACTAACATTTACATTTTTTCACCAGTTATTATGGTAATGTTATATGTAATGATTGTTCTTTTTAAATTGATCATAATATCATAATTAACATATTATATACTTATATATATTTCATACATGTTTTTTGGTGATTAGAAGAGAGTTAAGTGGCTTTGTGTAAGCGGTGGTCAACACGTACATGAGAAATGTCATCATATTTACAAGGCTGAAAAAATTAGAAAGAAAATGATATATTATATTCCTGTTATGATAAAAATTTCATGACTATAAAAATTATATAATAAATGAAAAAAATAATCATTAACATTGTACTTATGATTTTCTATGTACAATGTTAGTTAAAGATGAATCACATCACTTCACGAGAAGCTAGTTTTCCGTACAAGAAAATGACATTATCATATCCCCTAATAAATGAATTATATATATATATATATATATATGATATAATGAATCAATAGGTATAAAAAGTATTTAAATATTATATATAAAAACTATATCCATCAACATTCATGATTATGAGTTATTGTAATGGAAAAATAAATGACTTCCTTTTGTGAGGCTGTAGTTTTCTATACACACAAATAATGATTTTCTAACCCATTTCAGGGATGTGGAGGTCGTTGTAGGTAATAAATATATCTTAAAAGCATATTTTTTATTTAATATACCGAATTTAATTTGTTATAATTTTTTTAAAAACAACTAATCGAGGTGGAGGAAGAAGTAAAATAAAAATGGTTGTTAAAGAACATTACCTCAGATTTGGGTATCCTCTATTAGTTCAAACCAAAGGCTTTAATATGATGGATTTATGGAAAAAAATGTTTCCAGGATGAGATTATGAAATTTTTATGTGATTTTTTATTTACATGGATAATGTAATGTGTTTTTAAGGTCTTGGTAAGGGACGATAAGGGGTGGAATTTTTAAATTGAGGTGAGTGTAAATAACATTATTTTGAAATACTCAATCATAAAAACATTAATATATATATACATAATCATAAATATGATAAATTATTGAACCTATAATATATATTAGGTTCAAATAGGGCAATATAAGGATTGGTGGACAATTTATTATGTCATTTTTAACCTTTATCTTATTTGTTTATGCCTCGATAAAATCTTTTGTACCTTCACCGTTGTAATTAATTTTTACTTATTCACAATTCATATTTTTGAAAAATTAAGTTTAACTTATTCTAAATTATCACTGACTCTTAATAGATTTTTGAAAATATAATTCACATTATTGTAATAATATTAAATTAAAAATAATCCTAGTAACATGATGAAACATTGAGTTTTTGAAAGGGAATTCTTCAAAAGAAATCTATGTTTTCATATAAATATTAAATAAGAATATATTTCCATTGAAAAAATTTGGATAAAAATAAATATTATTTAACTAAATCCAAAAAACATGCACCAGATAGGTTTCATGGTTTTTGATGTGTCTCACAAATAGGGAAGTTACAATTCACTATTCCCATAAGGCTTTACGAACCATATTCTTCATGAACCCACTAATGACTGAAAATCACATGTTTGTTTTTCATGGGCCTCTTCTTCTCCATTTCATAAGGTTATTTCATGGATGATAAGTCTCCCGACATAGAAAAAATATTTGAGGAACTTGTTTATTTCAAAGATCTTTTGAGATTTTTTTGCACATCTCAATGGGCCACGTGATCCATGTTATCCCCACGCAAACAAGAGCTATGCAGAACTGATCTGCACTGCGATCTATTATTTTAGGAACATGATATTTATCAATTTTTTCCAAACCAATCACTCAATCAAGTGATCTATTTTAATAAAAAATTTAACCAAGTTTTTCACGATTCAAATGATGTAAGAATCTTCATTTAAATTAGCCCTTTGAATCAACATTAAAATCATCATTGAAATATTCAATCATGGGTGAAAATATACTATATATCTCAGTTAGTTATCATTTAAAAATAACCACCTCATTTCAAGAGAAAAAATCACATACATGTATAGAGATTTACATGTGAAGCTTAATAACGAATACCCGAGCACCACGACATGGCCTCGTAATTGCATTTGTTTCAGTATTCAGGTTTTCTTCATATTTTTTTCATGATTTAAAATTTGACTGAATTCATGGAATTGTGACATCCAGATGACCCTCATCTAGTGGATATGATCCTCAATGGTTGATAGAATAATGATTGTCGGGGTGAAACTGCATATCTTATGTACAATGACATCGGGTGGTCGGATGATCGGAGCTTGAAGACATATATGTGGGTGATTTATGACAATTTGATTGACTTTGATTGAATAGATATGATATGTATGATCTTTTAATATAGATATATGGCTTCAATTATATGTGATCAGATCAGATGACAGGGATCACTTCTGAAATTTTAAACATTGAACTGCACCTGCAATGCATCCCACATCGAAACTCGTTGTGTTATGAAACTTCTTTTTATTACAACCCATGACATCAGTAGCATGAAATACCCCATCCCCCTCCACAGTACCACAATGTATCGTGTTCCCCATATGGGAATTCTCTTCACAAAAACTATGCTCTACTGCCATTCCACCCCACCCCATGTCACTTCACTAGCTCTCCCATGAACCCCTTTGGTCGTGATTTAGTTTGTCCCATGCACTTATCGACAATGTATGAACCAATGTTAGTTGCATGACTAGTTGGCTTGGCTAGCCAGGTGAGTAATTTTTTAGTAGACTCCATAAAAACACAAGTAAAAACCAATGTATAGATACAATGGAAATTTATATTAAATGAGTCACACATAGAATTCCAATCATCTTCATCCTCGACCATCATCACTCTTCTTCTATTATTTTATAAATATGAATTCCATAGGTACTTATTCAATATACCTATGGTGAAAACTCTTTCGGAACACCTCTTAAGAATTCAGGATCATCACAATCTTCTCATACTCTTCATCCAATCACTTACCATTGGATGGATCTTTCAAACTCATCATGAAAACATTTATTGGAAGTCATTATTAAAATTTTGTAACAAAATATCATTCTTTGATGAATATATTGTATCATATGATCATCTCAACAGTCATATAAATTATTATATAGAATTTCCCAACATGACATCCAATAAAATTGCATAATTATCATCCAAGTGACATTAGATATTGAACAAATTCATCAAATTGATAGAAATAAGATATTCTTGTCCCATTGATCACTATTTTCAACCAAAAATTATTGATAGTAATTTTCAACTAATACAATTCATAATAAAATTGGGTGTTCTTCTAAGTCTAACAATGATTTACTCGCCACCACTTCAATCATTATTTACAATACAATATGGACACAATATTAATAACAAATAAAGCACTACGCTCAAAAATATACCCATTTTATTTTGTTGTCGATATTTCTTATGCACACTTATAATAGTAAATATGGGTTCTAATACATTCTCCCCATTATTATAAACCAGAAAAAAAAGGTTTATTGGGGACTATTCAAAAACATGTTCACCTCCCACTAATCAATATCTTCCTGAATATTTCTGAGAGGGGGAAGATGTCAAAAGTTTCACATAGCACAGAGCCTCTAGTTTATGAACTCTAAGTCTACAAGGGCTAAACCTACATAGAAAACAATAGAGATATTACCATGGTTTTTCAATGTGGTCCATAAACAACCGTGCATGTGAAATTATGCTCAGAATGTATCAATTAATTACCAAGGGGATGGAAATAATCAATTTTCCCAATGAAATGATAAATCCTTCATATACATCACCAAAAATATATAAAATATAATGTGAAAAGATAAATATCCCCCTTTCATCCCATCCTCTCATCAATCAATCACCCCCCCTTTACTGTCTGGACAAATAAAAATTTAGAACAATGAATGAAATTATGATTTGAAAACATCATGTTACATCTTCTAGAGATGATATAAATTTCATAATTTATCAAGAAATATTCACTGATAAAATCTCCTTCATATTTCCTTCCCCTCAAGGGGTGGAATCACATAGATTTAACCTGGTGTAAATTATCATCAGATAATCTCCCCCTGTGCAACATTCCATGTATTTATCAAATCATAAATAATATTTAAAACATTATATTTTACACATTGTTCATTTAATTCTCATCTTAAGAATGACCTTCACATTCAATTACCTATAATTTAATAACACATATATAAAAAAGAAATATGGAATAAGATGAAACAAATGTGAGCTTCTTAATAGGATGAGGGTGGTTGAGAATTTCCAATAAACCCATGATAATTTATCCTTATGCATCAAATGTGTATGGTACTATTAGTTCTTGTTTTACCTCTCTATTTTCCATTTTGAAAATTAATTTTCAGTATGGACAATTTATATCTATTCACCTTCAACTCGTGTGGATTTTTTATCCTCACATAGGCCATTAGTGACGTGGCTTCCACTGGGGCATGAATTTTTCTTTTCAACATCCTTATTTGAGCTGGTAACAATTTTAAAAAATTCATTTTCCTTATTCCCAACCTACCTTCAACTTCCACTGTAACGCCCCGACCCCAGTTACCCAGAGTCAGTGCATTAATGACATAACATTGGAAAGATCACAAGAAAGATTAAATCTCGAAAGACCGATTGGTTTAGTAGCCTTGGAAACACTAGATATATTCATAAGTTTTACATTACATCATCAAAATAAAAAAACTACTACAACAACATATTGTCTCCATAGTCCATACTATTAACCCCTCATAATATCCCTGCAAGTCATTCATTATTTACCTCTTCACATCCTGGGAAAATAAAACATAGAAAAGGGGTGTGCTCAAATGCCCAATAAGGATAACAATATAGCGGAAACTTTCATAAATAAGAATAAACATTTAAGGCAATGTATAACTAAAACAAAAGCCTTTTAAACTTAAACATCAACATAGTATGGCATAAATAAAATGAAATAATGTCATTTACTTATTCACATGTATATTCTACTAATCGAATAATCACATGCAATATCAATAACCACTTTCATAATGATGGAATGCATAATGCCAGACTATCATAACCACATAGCCAAGGCCTCGTGCCAAGACTACATATAAGATTTTTCCAAGGCCTTGTGCCAAGACACTAGTTTGTCTCATGAGACCTATCGATGCATCGAGGAGCTATAGCGGGCTCCACCTGTCACATATTAAGTCCAATGCATTCCCATATGAAAAGGTTTAAACATAACATAAACATTCGTATTAAAACTATCATACGAAATGTCAATACTTTCACCATAAACCATGAATGGTATATAAAAAATAGCACATCCACAGTCAAACATATCACAAAACCTTCAATACAATATAAAAGTTTTGTATCATAATATGTCATCCTCAAATAAGCGTAATATCCATTAAAGGATGTTGACATAGATGAAATCAAAACTCTTTTTAAAGAAATATCTATTTCTATTTTGAAATCATTTAAGAGACATATATTTATAAAATAAAAAAATTTCTTTGAATATATTCTTATAAGATTGTAAGGGAAGCTTTGACGATTTTATAACGGCGGAAAATAACCGCACCCGCCGTATAAGTTAAAAAAACATTCTTATCTTAATTCTGTCGAAAAGGTTAAAAAGCACCTTGTTTGGAAAACGACGGAAAGATTCCCTTATAAACCTCTTATAAAAAGTCAAACAAGGGTATAAATGACTTTAACCCATATTCTTTTAAATATTAAAAATGTTTTGAAATACATTTTGAAGAAACATGGACGGGGATGATAACGAGATCCAAGTAGATTATTACGTATAAACAACCTCGGATAATGAAGAGATTGTGAAATAACCCTTACCTTGTACTTTTCCTTGGTTGGGGTAGGTTAACCTCCTGTATAATGGTGAAATAATTGTTATTAAATTATACAAGAATCATATACATTCATATGAAATCATATATGATCTTTTAACATTGCTTTGTTAACAATATCTTAGATTTATCGTTGTTTCGGGTGTTAACTTACTCGTTTTCTTTTATATGTTTTGTTATGTAAGTCGTGTTTTTCATGGATAGTTTGTATCTTATTCATATACAGAATGATATCATGTCCCTAAAAATTATTTTTAAATCATCAAATGATAATTATACTTGAATTGATACGACGGAGAATGAATCTCATCGCGTTCGTGGAGACGGTAGTCCGTACGTACGCATGAGCGACAATATCATTCTTTTGATATTAAAATAATATATAAATGGATGTTATATCATATATACAGAATAATTAACATGTTATATTTATTATTTACATGAGTTTCACATCATTATTATACCCATCCAAATAATAATATATTGAATAACAATTACACCACGACGTGGAGATGGTAAGCCGTACGTACGCACGTATGGTGACATGTTATTCAAAGGGTGGATAGAATACTGAATATGGTTGTACCATATTTATAATAACATCACAGTATTTGTGAGATACTGGAGTTATTATTATATAATGGTAAGAACAAAGAAAGAAGAAGTGGAAGAAGAAAGGAACTTGAAAAGGGGTGGTGAAAACATTACCTCTTCTTCGGGTTCTTCCTTTTGATTTGATCAAAAGGGCTCCTTAGGTTGGCTTTCTGATCAAACTAAGGCCTCTAGGTTGTAGTGAGGGATTTTGGGAGAGTATTTGGGCAAATTTTGGCCGAGCCAAGTGGCTTGAGAGGTGTCAGGAATGAGTATAAGTGGTCTCCTTTTATAAGGGAGAGGAGGGGCTCTTTAGGAAAGAGTGAAAGTATTACTTTATAATATAATTATATTCGGTTTATAATGGTCTAAAAATCATTGTGGTCGAAGATAAGATGACTCCTTTTCTACATAACATCATCCAATAATAATTGGACAGGTTTATATAATATTTTAATCATTATAATCTTATTTATTTAAATGATTTATTAATGAGGTAAACATTGCATCATTATTGTGTCATTAATAATTTAAATTATTTGATGTCTAAAAATTATAAATAAAATATCATTATGTAGGAAATCTTTTTAGATTTCTAATGAATATTTATAATAGAAAATACAACATGTATAACCCTATGTAAAAATTGTTCTTCTAAAAGATGTAAGCTTATGCCATTTTTATTTTTATTTTATCTTTATTAATATAATGTGTCCCTACCACATACAAGTGGCTCTAAGGGGTCCCCAAATCGACCCAAGGATGCCCATGGTCGGGTATGTGTCCACCAATAAGGTTAGGACACGTTTTAGGGTAATTATGTATTATTATAATATTATTTTTTAACCCTTATTTACCGGATTTACCCTTTAACCATGGTAAATAAAATATTTACCGCAGTAATTATTCAAAATGTGTAAAAATAAAAGTTACCTATTTACATAATTTGGAAATCCTGATTCCAAATATGTAATCCATTTTTCCAAATTCAAAACACAGAAGTGGCAGAAATTAATTTAAAATTAATTCCCGTTGTTAAAATAAAAAGCGTGTTTTTAAGAGATAATAACTATCAAAAGATTGACACTTGTTTATGTCTGGTTTAATTGTGAAATTATGTCAAATGACAAACATTAAATTAAATGGTAAAACTATATTCTAAATATACTTTAAAACCACTCAAATTCATAATTTATTAATATTAATTATTTTGATTAAAAAAGTTGATTTTAATTAAAATTTAGTAATTTTCACTATTCATCAAAATATAAAAGTTATCCGAAAAGTACAAAAATTTCACCCTAGGCTAATTTCAATATTCCAAATCCAAAAATGAAGTCCATTTTGAAATATAAAATATATATGATTTCAAAAAGTAGGTATTACTATTCACAACGGCTAGTTTAATTAGTTGTGGTGAGTGTTAGAACTCGAGTTTGCGTACAACACATGCTATCGCATTATTCGAAGGGAAACGTACCGTGGAAGCTTGGGGTGTTACATTCTCCCCTCCTTCAAATAATTGCGTTCTCGCAATTTCTAGGGTATTACTGCATAAAAAGACTCGGGTAGTTCTTCATCATAAGTTCCTCGGGTTCCCATGTTGCCTCTTCCATCTTATGATTTATCCACAAAACTTTTACCAGACGCGTCGTCTGGTTTCTCAGTACTTGTTCTCTTGTATCAAGAATCCTGACAGGCTCTTCACAATAAGATAGATCGGGTTCCAGTTCTAATTCCTCATAAGTGAGTACATGCGTTGGGTCAGGCATGTATTTTCTTAACAGAGATACGTGGAACACATCGTGAACTTTGGAGAGACTTGGCGGTATTGCCAATCGGTAAACTACAACCCCAATTCGTTCTAGAATTTCGAAAGGTCCGATGTACCTGGGACTCAATTTACCTTTCTTATCAAAACCTATGACTCCCTTCCATGGAGATACCTTTAGGAAAACATGATCACCGACTTGAAATTCCAAATCCTTCCTTCGATTATCGGCATAGCTCTTCTGCCTACTTTGAGCTGCTTTGATGTGATTTTGGATTACCTTCACCTTTTCCACCATTTCCTCCACCAGTTCTGGGCCTACAAGTTTTCTTTCACCAACCTCATCCCAACAGGTTGGTGTACGAAATCTCTTTCCGTATAACGCTTCATATGGTGCCATCTGAATACTCGAATGGAAGCTATTGTTATAGGAAAATTTTACCAGTGGTAAATATTGATCCCACATACCCGGAAAGTCAAGTGAGCAAGATCTCAACATGTCTTCTAGGGTTTGAATAGTCCGTTCTGATTGTCCATCTGTCTGAGGGTGGTAAGCAGTGCTCAAATGAAGTTCATTATCCAGGGATTTCTGAAGACTTTTCCAAAATCATGAAGTAAAACAAGGATCACGATCAGAAACAATCGATAGGGGTACTCCATGAAGTCTCACAACTTCATTAATGTATAGTCTTGCTAGACGTTCTAGGGGTAGATCTTCTCTTATAGCAAGAAAATGTGCTGACTTGGTAAGGCGATCAACAATAACCCATATTGCATCATTCCTTCTAGGAGTCTTTGGTATCCCCATTACAAAGTCCATCATACTATTGTCCCATTTCCACTCCGGTATGGGAAGAGGTTGCATGACTCCTCCAGGCTGTTGCCTTCCAGCTTTCACTTGTTGACAAACCATACATCTTGACACAAAATCAGCAATCTCCCTCTTCATGTTGTCCCACCAAAAATGTTCCTTCAAATATCTATACATTTTGGTGCTCCCAGGGTGTATAGAAAAATTTGAACTATGAGCATCATCCAGCAATTCCCTTTTTAGATCAGGTAAATCGGGAACACAAAGTCTCTTCCCGAATTTCAAAATTCCATCTTCATACACAAAGTCTCTCAATCTCCCATCATTCACATCTTTAATCTTCTTTTTAAATTCTTCATCATCAGTCTGAGAACTCTTAATCCTTTCTAGTAAAGATGGTTTGGCAACCATTTGAAAAAGAATTGATGTTTAACCTTCCCTGGTTATTCCCATGTCCATCATCACTAGATCCATGAAAATTGGATCCCTTTCAATTCTCATATTGTTCAAAACTCCATGGTCTTTTTTGCTCAAAGTATCTGCCACCTTGTTTGCTTTCCCCGGGTGGTAGTGTATCATACAATCATAATCCTTGAGTAATTCAAGCCATCTCCTTTGCCTCATGTTGAGTTCTTTTTGTGAGAAAATATACTTCAAACTCTTGTGATCAGTATAAATCCCACATTTATCACCATATAGGTAGTGCCTCCATATCTTCAAAGCAAAGATCAAAGCTGCTAACTGGAGATCATGAGTAGGATAGTATTGTTCATGAATTTTCAACTGTCGTGATGCATAGGCAATAACTCTATCATTCTGCATAAGGACACAACCAAGTCCTTTCTTTGATGCATCACTATAAATAACGAACCCATCATTCCCCGATGGTAGAGTCAATATAGGAGCATTGACTAATATTTTCTTCAGTTCTTCAAAACATTCTTCACACTCTTTTGTCCAAACAAATTTAACCCCTTTACGTGTGATATTCGTTAATGGGTTAGCCAATCGGGCAAAATTCTGGACGAAACGTCGATAATAACCTGCCAAACCAATAAAACTACGTACCTCAGTTATACTCGTAGGTGCTGCCCATTCTTGGATTGCCTTGGTCTTAGAAGGATCAATAGAGATTCCATCTTTAGAGACAATATGGCCAAGAAAAGAAATCTCCTGAAGCCAGAATTCACACTTGCTAAACTTCCCATATAATTCATGCCTCCTCAGAGTCTTCAAGATAATGCACAAGTGATTTTCATGATCTTCGTAGGTTTTGGAGTATACCAAGATATCATCAATAAATACCACCACAAATTCATCGAGATACTCCTTGAAAACTCTATTCATCAGATCCATGAATACAGAGGGTGCATTAGTCAATCCAAACGGCATTACAGTAAACTCGTAATGCCCGTACATGGTTCGAAATGCTGTCTTCGGAATGTCTTCCTTCTTCACACACAACTGATGGTATCCAGATCGAAGGTCAATCATTGAAAAGTACTGAGCTCCATGCAGTTGGTCAAATAAATCATCAATACGAGGTAGGGGATACTTGTTCTTTATCGTTATAACATTGATCTCCCTATAGTCGATACATAACCTCATAGATCCATCTTTCTTTTTAACAAAAAGAACATGGGCTCCCCATAGAGAAACACTAGGGCGAATAAATCCCTTATTACTCAATTCCTCTAGTTGTTTCTTTAGTTTGACTAACTCTACAGTGGACATTCTATAAGAGGTCTTCGATATAGGCCTTTATCCAGGAATCAAATCAATGGAAAACTCAACTTCTCGTTTTGGAGGATGTCCAGGTAAATCTTCCGGAAATACATCTACAAATTCTTTCACAATAGGTACATCCTCTATTTGAACATTACTTTCCTCACCGACAGTTATTTCATTCTCTTCCTCCCCAATAATTGAATTAAGTTGAGCTACTGGGGGTGGATCTAAATAAGAATTAAGTGGTGACGATTCTGCTCTAAAAATAAGGTGTTCCTTATCATTATCATCAAGATTCGTAACCTATTTCTTCTTACAATAAATCTTTGCATCATAGTCCGAATGCCAGTCCATACTGAGGATTATATCAAACTCAATCATAGGTATGACGATGAGATCAGCAGATAAAGAAAATTTATGTGCTCTAATGGGGACTGATTCACAAAACTTTGTTGCGATGATACTTCCCTTTGGAGTTTTAACTGACAACTCCCTTATTAAATCAAATTTGAAATATCTAATTTTCTTAGCAAACTGGGAAGATATGAAACAATGCAACGATCCAGAGTCAAATAATGCATTTGCTAAACTTGAGGAAACCATTAAATTACCTGCCACCACGTCTTTCAGAGCTTCTACCTCAGCAGTAGTGATAGCATAAGCTTGGCCTTGATCCCTTGGCCTTTTCTGAGGTAAGTTCTCCGGATGCTTAGGACATTCATTCGCATAATGCCCCATCTCCCTGCAATTGTAGCACTGAACGTTGGTAGCTTCCTTCTTCCCCTTGCAATCACGAGCTTGGTGGCCTTCTTCACCACAATTGTAACAGACTCTCATTCCCTTCAAGCAAGCACCAGGGTGTTTCTTCCCACATTTACCACAGGATGGATATTCAACCTTTCCTTTCTTCCCCTTATTTCCATTCCTAGATTGATCAGCAGGCCTCTTCTTCTCTTGCTTTGCATTAAAGTCATAAGACTTAGAGAATTCCTTTTCGGTCTTGATAGCACATGAGACAACGTCTTCGTACGATGAAAAGGATTGTGAGACTAATGCTCGATGGAGAAATGGTTTTAACCCATTAAAGAAACGATCAATCTTACTTATTTGGTTATGTATATAATCACCAGCGTACCTTGCTAACCTTGTAAAGTTAGCCTCATACTTTGTGACATTCTCATCCTCCTTCTGTCTTAGACTTAGAAATTTCCTTTCCATATCTGCTCGATGGTCGCGAGGAAAGTATTTTTCTAAAAACAGATCTTTGAACTCCCTCCATTCCATATTTGATACTTCATCATCTTCCTTCATGTTTTGAATCAATGACCACCATTGATCAGCATCTCCAGTGAGGCGGTAAACTACCACGATAACTTTTTCCCTTTCACTGCTCCCCAAAGCCTGAAATATTTTCTCTAGGGAATTTATCCATTGCTCATCTACTAAGGGATTTGTACTCCCATTGAACGTTGGTGGTTGTTGCCTCATGAATCGATCTAACATTGATCCTCCACGCTGCGGATCAGGGTGCTCCATACAGGTAAGGTTATTATTCATAACCTGAGTAAGTTGTCCTAGTATGGTGAATAGCTGATCGGCACCAGTTGCATCACCAGCCCCACTATAATTATCTTGAGCAGGAGGGAAATCCCTACATGGAGTGCGTGCATTGATACGGTTTCCATTTCTTCCACTAGGTGCCATTTCTAAACAATGGCATAAACTAGATCAGTTTATGAATCAAAATACATAATCCCATACTTATAAAACACTTAACATAAATTGAACTATTTATGGATATAATCCATAATCATAAAAATGTCTCCTTTGAGGATGTATATACTCATAAACCCTTCATAATGGTTTGTAAAGAAAATGAGAATTATCCTAAGCATATCCCCCGGGAGTGTCGTAACCAAGAGTGCAGCAAGGCCCATTGTCGTGCACCAGTTCTCGTTCGAGTCTAGCTCAAAGCTGTGTTTTCGGGTTTTACCCCTAGGTACATCTGTTCCAGAGCCGCCTCTACCTACTCGTCTCCAGACAGGGATGTATTGCTCGGAAAACTCACAAAATCTCTACAATACCAAAATTCTAGGAAGTTCTTCTATACTAATCCTCAAAGTTCATCTTAGGTCTACGTGCTCTAATCAGAGTTTATCTAAATCTAGCTTCCAAGGTTTTTACTAAACTTCCTCTGATACCAACTGTAACGCCCCGAACCCAGTTACCCAGAGTTGGTGCGTTAATTACATAACATTAGCATGATCACAAGAAAGATTAAATCTCGAAAGACCGATTGGTTTAGTAGCCTTGGAAACACTAGATATATTCATAAGTTTTACATTACATCATCAAAATAAAAAAACTACTACAACAACATATTGTCGCCATAGTCCATACTATTAACCCCTCATAATATCCCTGCAAGTCATTCATAATTTACTTCTTCACATCCTGGGAAAATAAAACATAGAAAAGGGGTGAGCTCAAATGCCCAGTAAGGATAACAATATAGCGGAAACTTTAATAAATAAGAATAAACATTTAAGGCAATGTATAACTAAAACAAAAGCCTTTTAAACATTAACTTCAACATAGTATGGCATAAATAAAATGAAATAATGCCATTTACTTATTCACATGGATATTCTACTAATCGAATAATCACATGCAATATCAATAACCACTTTCATAATGATGGAATGCATAATGCCAGACTATCATAACCACATAGCCAAGGCCTCGTGCCAAGACTACAAATAAGATTTTGCCAAGGCCTTGTGCCAAGACACTAGTTTGTCTCATGAGACCTACCGATGCATCGAGGAGCTATAGCGGGCTCCACCCATCACATATTAAGTCCAATGCATTCCCATATGAAAAGGTTTAAACATAACATAAACATTCGTATTAAAACTAGCATACGAAATGTCAATACTTTCACCATAAACCATGAATGGTATATAAAAAAATAGAACATCCACAGTAAAACATATCACAAAACCTTCAATACAATATAAAAGTTTTGTATCATAATATGTCATCCTCAAATAAGCGTAAAATCCACTAAAGGATGTTGACATAGATGAAATCAAAACTCTTTTTTAAAAAATATCTCTTTCTATTTTGAAATCATTTAAGAGACATATATTTATAAAATAAAACATTTTCTTTGAATATATTCTTATAAGCTTGTAGGGGAAGCTTTGATGATTTTATAACGGCAGAAAATAACCGCACCCGCCGTATAAGTTAAAAAAAACATTCTTATCTTAATTCTGTCGAAAAGGTTAAAAAGCACCTTGTTTGGAAAACGACGGAAAGATTCCCTTATAAACCTATTATAAAAAGTCAAACAAGGGTATAAATGACTTTAACCCATATTCGTTTAAATATTAAAAATGTTTTGAAATACATTTTGAAGAAACATGGACGTGGATGATAACGAGATCCCTGTAGATTATTACGTATAAACAACCTCGGATAATGAAGAGATTGTGAAATAACCCTTACCTTGTACTTTTCCTTGGTTGGGGTAGGTTAACCTCCTGTATAATGGTGAAATAATTGTTATTAAATTATACAAGAATCATATACATTCATATGATATCATATATGATCTTTTAACATTGCTTTGTTAACAATATCTTAGATTTATCGTTGTTTCGGGTGTTAAATTACTCATTTTATTTTATATGTTTTGTTACGTAAGTCATGTTTTTCATGGATAGGTTGTATATTATACATATACAGAATTATATCATGTCCCTAAACATTATTTTTAAATCATCAAATGATAATTATACTTGAATGGATACGACGGAGAATGAATCTCATCGCGTTCGTGGAGACGGTAGTCCGTACGTACGCACGAGCGACAATATCATTCTTTTGATATTAAAATAATATATAAATGGATGTTATATCATATATACATAATAATTAACATGTTATATTTATTATTTACATGAGTTTCACATCATTATTATACCCATCCAAATAATAATATATTGAATAACAATTACACCACGACGTGGAGACGGTAAGCCGTACGTACGCACGTATGGTGACATGTTATTCAAAGGGTGGATAGAATAATGAATATGGTTGTACCATATTTATAATAACATCACAGTATATTTGAGATACTGGAGTTATTATTTTAGAATGGTAGGAAGAAATAAAGAAGAAGTGGAAGAAGAAAGGAACTTGAAAAGGGGTGGTGAAAACATTACCTCTTCTTCGGGTTCTTCCTTTTGATTTGATCAAAAGGGCTCTTTAGGTTGGCTTTCTGATCAAACTAAGGCCTCTAGGTTGTAGTGAGGGAAGTTGGGAGAGTATTTGGGCAATGTTTGGCCGAGCCAAGTGGCTTGAGAGGTGTGAGGAATGAGTATAAGTGGTCTCCTTTTAAAAGGGAGAGGAGGGGCTCTTTAGGAAAGAGTGAAAGTATTACTTTATAATATAATTATATTCGGTTTATAATGGTCCAAAAATCATTGAGGTCGAAGATAAGATGACTCATTTTCTAAATAACGTCAACAAATAAGAATTGGACTGGTTTTAGATAATATTTTAATCATTATAATCTTATTTATTTAAATGATTTATTAATGAGGTAAATATTGCATCATTATTGTGTCATTAATAATTTAAATTATTTGATGTCTAAAAATTATAAATAAAATATTATTATGTAGGAAATCTTTTTAGATTTATAATGAATATTTATAATCGAAAATCCAACATGTATAACCCTATGTAAAAATTGTTCTTCTAAATGATGTAAGCTTATGCCATTTTTATTTTTATTTTAACTTTATTAATATAATGTGTCCTTACCACATACAAGTGGCTCTAAGGGGTCCCCAAATCGACCCATGGATTACCATGGTCGGGTATGTGTCCACCAATAAGGTTAGAACAAGTTTTAGGGTAATTTTGTATTATTATAATATTATTTTTTAACCCTTATTTACCGGATTTACCCTTTAACCATGGTAAATAAAATATTTACCGCAGTAATTATTCAAAATGTGTAAAAATAAAAGTTACCTATTTACATAATTTGGACATCCTGATTCCAAATATGTAATCCATTTTTCCAAATTCAAAACACAGAAGTGGCAGAAATTAATTTAAAATTAATTCCCGTTGTTAAAATAAAAAGCGTGTTTTTAAGAGATAATAACTATCAAAAGATTGACACTTGTTTATGTCTGGTTTAATTGTGAAATTATGTCCAATGACAAACATTAAATTAAATGGTAAAAATATATTCTAAATATACTTTAAAACCACTCAAATTCATAATTTATCAATATTAATTATTTTGATTAAAAAAGTTGATTTTAATTAAAATTTAGTAATTTTCACTATTAATCAAAATATAAAAGTTATCCGAAAAGTACCAAAATTTCACCCTAGGATAATTTCAATATTCCGAATCAAAAAATGAAGTCCATTTTGAAATATAAAATATATATGATTTCAAAAAGTAGGTATTACTATTCACAATGGCTAGTTTAATTAGTTGTGGTGTGTGTTAGAACTCGAGGTTACGTACAACACACGCTATCACATTATTCGAAGGGAAACGTACCGTGGAAGCTTGGGGTGTTACATCCACACAATAATTGTGTCCCACTTGAGCTGTCATGTTTTGAAAACCAATCATGAGATCTGGATTCTTATTCATGGTAAATTATCAGCTACCCCTTTTTCTTTTCTTTAGCCAACAGTTTTTCTTTAACTTTTTTTAGTTTTCTAGAAACTATCAATTGATCAGGAAATATGACTAAACACTCCATATTACCATGATGTTGTTTGGAGCTTCATCATGGTTTATTCATTGCATTCATGTTCCCATTCTTAGGAAACTTATCAAAATCATCTTTTTAAATATCTTCATTAATTCATATCATCTTCTGGACTGATTCCCCTTTCAATTTCATCTTGATTCCATTCATTTCCACGGATTGTTTTCAGTTATCCATTGTGTGACCTCTCATTCAATATTAGAATAATCTTTTCATGGTTGAGATTACATACATGGAATTCATCTTTTAATTCATCATGGGAATTCTTTCATGCACAGTTTTCATAACTTCATTGTTTTCCATAATCCCAATGAATGACTTTTAAACTATTATTATTTTATATAAATTTGTTGTAGACATTTTTTCTTATTGACATATGTATGATTCCTTGTTGGAATAAACCAGTATTCATCATAATTGTTTCCACTTCTATTTCAACTGTCAAATAAGTCTTCAAGATATTCAAATCTTTTCTTGATAGAGATATTCTTCTTCATCTATGTATTATTTTTTATCTTTGTATGATGCTTCCTTTAGTCACACCCACATTCCCAGAATGTAGGCCATAAATTATTTAAATTCGAGGGAATACTATTCCATTAGTTATTGTCCTAATTCCCAATCATCCTACAACACCAATAGTAGCCCATAAATCTAATTCATTTTCTTGTATTATCATTATTTCTATATATAGTGCATTTTATTTTTTGGAGTTTTCTTTATTTATTTGGATAATACATTTGGGTGGTATTTTTTTTAATCATTATAGTATACATCCGTGATGTTTTGATGGATATATCAACAATTTTATCAATCCCCATTTTCCCTAAATTTAGCTATGAACATGTACTTGCGGACGAATCTATATTAGTATAAATAGAAATAACTATGTTTTGGGATACCGTCGTATGAGAGGACGATTCCATTAGATTAGAAGATGATATAATACTCATTTTGGAATTATAGTCCTTAATATAATAATAATTGTAAATATCTCTTCTTCTAGTTGTTTGGGATCTTCTGGCATTAGGTGATTGGTCAATCATTAATTTCAAATCATTTTCAAAACACTTCATGTTGAGGGAGTTTATCTCCTCAAGTATTATCTGCATAAATTTCCTATTCTTCCTATATAATATCATATTTTCTTCTTACATATTCCTTAATTATTGAAATGAAATGTGAGGATTCTCTACCATCTTAGTTTTGTCTTCAGGTAGAATAGTTTTGACAACCATAAAATCTTTGTACAATATTTCAAATGCAAGGAAATATTATACAATTACAATAAAAAGTAATTATTTCTCAAAAATAATCCCCTGAAATTCATTATTATCATCATCATCTTGTTTGTGGAAATTATTTTTTAATGTATTTTCTTTAATAATTTTTCTGTGTGACTCCTGGACATAAAAACTATTTTAGTAAATGAATCTTCCATGGCCTCATCTTCTTCATCAAGTTGTAACCTCTCAGATAAAAGTGTGTTGATTCTTGTAGAAATATATCTGACCACTTCTATAGGGGTATTATTCATATGTTATTTGGGTATATATTGTAGATTATTAATTGATCTATCATCATGGTAGCTTTACAAGGACTCAACAGAGGTGTAATAATAAAAATAATTATTATATGTTGTACCTTGATATTTAACTTATGTATAATATGCCTCCACATTATTAGTATGACTCTGATTCTTCTTCCTTGATAGTTTCCTATTCATATTCTTCAGAGTCTTGGAAGATATACCAATTTGAGGTTTCTCACTCATTTCTTGAAATTTTAACTTTTTAAAAACTATAAATGATCTTGTAGAGGTAACATAGCTCTGATTTCTGTTGAAGTTCCCATAACAATGTGAAATCATTGAGAGGGGGAGGGAGTAAATTAATGATTCCATTAATCTTTTTACAAATTGATTTGTTTCGATAAAATCTCCATGGATGGTTAATTCCATAATCAATTCATTCTGTGTCTCTCAACCTTACCTTGAATGATGATATAAATATAAAGGCACTGAACACATGGATTTACAAGTTTTGGTACAAGGACCTACTCATTTCTAAGATGGTTTTTATCCCCATAATTTATTATCTAATATAATCATATATACAATTAAAATGGTTGATACATAGTCACAATTTATGTATACTTAGTTCTATAGTAGGTTATTTATACCATATCTCATAGTTTTACTAGTGTCTCAGTGGACAAATATAGAGTCTCACTGAAGTAATCTATTACTGATTCTCGCAAGATACTATTTTCTCCCAAATAACACAAGATACTACCTCATTGAAGATTTAATTCAATGATGATTGATGTTGTGATCTTACACAATGAGCTCAATTAATCACACTTCCACTTGTATCTATTCAAGTGTCTTTAGTAAACTTAAGTTTGATTTATTTTATTTGGTCAATGATACTGATCAGTTATGTTGATCAATTTCCTCAGTGCAATAATGCTAAGGCAATTCGTTCATTATCTAATGAAGAACAGACCTCAAAAATATATGTGAAAATGTTTCAAACAACTTCTTCCGGAATATTTAATATTCAATTATTATCTCTCACAATATTAGAAATATTTTTCTTCCTTAAATCTCAATCATTGTATACTTTAATACAATATCTTCTATAATTCCATTCAACTTCATACTCAATGAAAATTTAATTCACGCATGGGTTTCATGGAATTCAAAACGTCTTGTATTGATATCTCAAATTTACTTCGCACAAGTTCATGTTATTTTGCATGATTACATGAATGTATATTATGTTTCGTGTCAACAAAAACACACACTTTTCTTGTATAAATAGATTAGGTTCAATGACCTTGTATCATGCTTATAAACATACATTATCCACTTAGTATCTTTACTCAATCTACACACACAATTTATTCTTCTTTGATTATTTTCACACACACATACCTTCTATTAAGATTAGATTTAATATACGTGTTTTATACATGTTCATGCACTTACTTCTTGGTGAAACTCACTCCACCTTTGGTTTCTCAACGCACACACAATCTAGCTTTACATTCTTATTAAAATTCATTCATGCAGACCCACTGACCACCTCTTATTATCTCCATTTCAGGTACACACAACTTTGTGCTTATTCAAATCATACATATGAATGCATATACGTATGGCCCATATTCATTCTTTCTTCTTACATGAAAATGATAATGGGTATGATAAGTGTGAGTTATTCTTCTCAAGATGAAGTGTTCTACCTGTTACGTGTATAACCCATGTTGTAACATGGTTTCCTTCATGATCAAATATACCATCAATGCCTTATGTGCATGAAATGTTTTCTTATTCATGGATATCACGTGGATATCTTAATCACAGACATGTGAAGCAAAAAGGTTTCATTGTTCTGGTTGTGTTCCAAAAAAAAAAATAATGTGCAACACACTATTCCCATAAGGCTTCACTAGCCAGATTCTTCATGCAATGTTTAAAGAGTGCAATTCACTTATTGAGTGCTTTTGGAATTATTCTCATTATTTGTGTAAAGTTATCGCAAGGAGAAATACTGTCCAAAATGAGAAGAAATCTATGTAGTACTAGTTCTTTGCAAAGATCCTTTGAGAGTGCTTTTCACATGACAAATAACCACATGATCCCTCTTCTCCTCATAAAAGAAAGAGATATGTATAACCTTCCTTCATGGAGCTCTATTCATTCAATAACAAGGTCTTTCAAGATTTTATCATCACCAAAACCACGGTTTAGGGCTCCATATTTATTGGTGATGATAATATTGTTTCTCTATGTTCAAATATTACAAAAATTATCATTTAAATCATCGATTTTAATTTCCTAGAACCATAGCTTTGAAATCTTCAAATACGGGAATAGATATACCACATATATCAGATATTATTATTTTAAACAAGGCCTCTTAATTCCATGTAAAAATATCACATGCATGCACTAAGAGTTGCATGTGAATCTTAATCACGAATTCTTGAGGTCCATGACATGGCCTCACAATTACATTTTCATTGGACATCATGTGTCATTATTGTTTTAATGAATTCATGAAAATTAAATTTCATGCATGGTATCTTTACATCCATATGTCCCTGATGTAGAATACTAGATCCTCAATGATAGATGGAATCACGATTATGGAGGTGTGGCTTCATATCCTGTATACAGAGGAATTAGGTGGCAAGATGGTCCGAGGTAGAAGATGACTACGTAGATGATATATGGCTGTTGGAACAGATCTGATCTGACATATATGATATGTGTACAATTGTAAAATACATAAACAACTTATATTATATGTGATTGGAACAGACAATGGGTATCACTTAAAAATTTTCAAATATTAAACAATACCAACAATGACCCTGAAATTGAAACTCACTGCATTATGAAACTCTTTTTTTATTACAGGAAATAAAATTTGAGGCATAGAATAATCTTTACCCCTTCATGTTACCATCCCATATCGTGTTCCCCCATAGTCACATTCTACACCCAAATTATGCTATGCTGCCATGCCGCCACATACTGTGGCACATCACTGGTTCTCTCATGCACTAATGAGGCAGTGCTCTTGTTTTCCGCATGGAATTATTAACTATGGACATCCAATGATGGATGGATTTCTGGGGATATGGCTCATCCCTCCACTCCGAGGTGTGTGCTACCTCCGTTTGCAAGCTAGTTGGCCAGATAAGAAAATTCATTAATTTTTGGAATAAACTCTATATAAAAAATTGTAAAAACCAATGTATACATATAATGAAATTTTACATTCAATGAATCACACATATAATTATAGCCATATTAATCCTCAACCATCAAAACTCATCTTATATTCTTATATAAATATGAATTCGAAAAGAACATACTATATGTACCCAATGTGAAAACTCTTTGGGAACACCTCCTTGGAAATTAAGATCTTCACAGTCTTCTCAAACACTTTATCAAATCATAAACCCTTAGTTGGATATTTCATCTTCATCATGAAATAATGAATTTCATGGACTTATTAACATGTTTTAACCAAGTTCCATTCTTTGACACATGTCTTGGAACGTAAAATCAACTCAAAAATCATGTAAATTTATTTGGAGAATGTCCAACCGTGACATCTAATGAAATTTCATAATGATTCTTAATGTGACATCAGCATTGGAAAAAATAGATCATATTGATAGAAATGAGGTATTCATATCTCATTAATCACCATTTTCAACAAAAAATTGTTAACATTGCTTTTAAATTACAAAAATTCATATTCAAATTGGGTGATCATTTGAGTAAATAATAACACTTTAATCAACACCACATCAATAGTTATTTTACGATAAACTTATTGAAATTGTATTGACAAAAAATGCAACATTATTCTTAATAAATGTGTGATGTTCTTAAGTGGGAGATCAATTGTTTTTATATATTGAAATTCTATTTGGATGGTGCAAGAAGGGAAAACAATAATATCAAATTTTTTGAATTAGACATGACTTAGAATACAAAAATCTTGTATTAATTTCAGCTTTTGGGGACATCGACGGTTATTTCCAATGGAACATTCAGATATGAATAATCAACGATGATTTGACAATAACATGGAGACTGAAAATCAACATTAATGTTTTTCAGGAACTATTTTTTTTAATAAATTACAAGATATCAGTTTTTCATTCAGGAATGGTCCGAAGAAATATAGAAAGCGGAATAATGTCTCCACTAAAATATGTTATAATTGGATAAATATGACTATCTTTTTTAAATTTATATATTGGTCATCCAATTTTCTATGACATTAAATAGATGTAATGAAAATTGAAATGAATATATGTGATATAATAATTTTAAATTTTCTAACTATCATGGGAAAAATATGACTTATGATCTTATGACGACTTGGTGGATTAGAGCATTAGATCATAATTGCATCATGTGTGTATCCTTGAAAATAAATGGAAAGATAAAATTTAATTTATTTGTGATAAAAATGTATAAAAATAAATTTTTAAATGTAATATAGAAAATTAATGTTCTTTATTTCTATTCATGAAAAATATAAAAATGGGTCAATAAAAGTCGGTTGAAAACGAAATCATTGAATACTTATTATTATCACATCTTTATACATTATTTGGTTCCAATATAAATCCATCATTTTTCATCAAAAATATGTAGGGGTGTCGATTATTTTTGTGTTCCATTTTTTTATGATATTTAAGATGATATTATATTATTGTATTACTTCACAAAATGTTTGTTGAGGCACCATTAAATTTTTATGTGTTAGGGAAAACATTTCCTCTATCATTTTTCGCATGAATGATGCATCTAATTGTTCATATTCCAATAATAATACTTCTCAAATAACTTTTTCTTCTCATTTCATGTATCCAGCTGAAAGAAAAAATTTCACATAGATGTCTTATATTAGGAATTTAAATCATTAAAAAATTTCTGTCATCAATGGTTACATGGACAATGAATTTAAGGCTGTTTTTCAATGTATTTTTGTGATCTGACTATGATATAGAATCAAATAATGAGAAATGAAGAATAATAGAGTGAGAAAATTAAAATTATTTTTCCATCACTTCCCCAAATAGGGGGATTTCCCAAAATATATACAATGACAATGTTAATACCTAATGATAATGAGATGACATATCTCATAGTTTTGTTTAACTTTCATTTATTTGATTACTACATAAACTTTGTAAATTAAACATGTAAATAAGATTTCATGTAATGTAATTTGACATATATGTAAAGATATTTATATTTTTTGAGGGAACCTAAAAAAATTATATACATAAAGAATCATTCTATATCATTTAGATGAGAGTATACTTATTATATCAAAGAGTTTTATACATGGTTGAAATTTAGGTTATAAATATATATATAATAAATTAATAAAATAATTTTTATTTAATTTTAATATCAATTAAAATTTTAGGTTTTTCATTTTCTTATTAGATTTCATACTAAGGAAATGGGACATGTGGATTTTGGTCCAAATTACGTGGTTTGTTAATGACAATAAATTTTGATCAATGGGTACAGATTTATTATCACTGAATGAGAAAATTACATGAGTACACAAAAATATAGCGCTATGTTAAATAGAACAATGTAAATTTATGTCAGTGAATTAGATAGTATATCTTCATTTGAAAAAGTATCTTATTATAGATTCATTGAGAAAATACTAATATTGGATTATTACTATCATATTATAGTTACTCTAATTAAATTATAGTGGTGTTATTCAGTGATGAGGCCTGAAACATATATTTATTATTGTGGATTTCAATTTTTTTATTTGACTCGTACTCTTGTTACCATTGAACCTTATATATTTGCATCAATGGTGAAATATATATTTTTTGTCATAGACCATATTTTACCTAAATTTATTTTCATTATTGAATTATTCTGAAGAAATATTTTTTGATGATGGTGATGATGGAATTGACACCATCCCAACTCCCATTGGGCCGAAACCATTTATAACATATGAATACTCAAGAACATAAATTTCTAGAGTTAATAGTGAATATTAAGATGTGATGGAAAATATATAGAATAATCCACAACTTATCTTGGTTCTTTTGGTTTAGATCAACCCGAGTTGTTCATGGTGGAACTATACAAATTGAATTACAATTGATTATAAATATTGTGTATCCATCTAGTCCATTAGGTGCATTTTCAATATATATTGGTTGCAAATTTCTTTGAGATTTATTTTCTAATATTGTATTGAGCTATATTCAAATGTACGAAACAAGAAAAATAAAATTATTTCAATTGTTACAAAAAATGATGAATTAAATTGTACAACTTAATCTAATTGATATGAAAAATAAAACCAATGAAAATAAATTTGTAAAAAATGATAGAAAGAATTAACCCAAATCTGAACCAACAAACCTAAGAAAAATAAATATGGGTAAATTAAATCATTAGTTAAATAAAATGAACCAATTAACCAGTGATAAATTAAAATAGAAAAATGAGCTAATCAATTAACCAGAATGAACCGAATGGCCAGACCAAAATTGAATTGTATCAAATTTAAAATAAAATAAAAGAAAATAATATCCATGATAAACAAGATAATTTGAATGTATTATTCTTTATATGATATTTATTATGTATTTTGTATTAATATATATATATATTATGTTTTTAATATATCACTGTGTATCCAGTCTATGTTTTGGGGAGTGGTATTCCTTAATTAATTCATGATTGATCTTATTTCTTGTTTCTGTTCCCATTAGTTATGGATTTATAATTTATTCCATATTTTTTTCAAATGAATTAAATGAAATCCACTATGTATAAATAATGAAAAAATAAGGAAGACAACAATTACCCAAGGAGTGAGATTTGCATCCCTCCTCAAGTTATAGTTATGAGTCTATTATTTCAAAAAAAAATATCAATAATATATAATTTCATTTGGTTAAATTAATTTTTAACTTTTAATCTGTACCCACCACCAATGTGCCATTTGTTCACCAACCAGTCTAGTGGTAATAGTTCTTAGGCTGATAATTTGGGGGTGGGGTACTACAACTATGTGTTTCTGTTAGTATGCTCGACCACACCCCTTTCCTCCCCTGACATACCATATTATACACTTTATTATCCTTTGGTTTCATTATAGAGAAATTAGATATTTAGATGACCCATGTTTGAACCTCCATTTTCATTTGATCCTCCCAACTTATCATTCCTATATATACTATTTATTCATACTCCTCATCATTTTTATGAATTTTCAATACCATATGGGCTATCTTCCTTCCTTAAACATCCTTTTTCCTATATTAATAAGTTCTTGCTTCTTCGTATATTTCTCTAACACCTTGTGACCTTATGGAGAGTACACATAGACCCAACACATCTGTATTGGATTATAATCAATAAGTTCCTAGGGATTTAGCGATGCCCACTTATCGAACTACCTAAGGTATATTTATAGATACCTCTTAATTTTTTTATCATAATTTACTTTCATTATACAATGTATTGATATAATAGTTTTTATTATTATTTAACAGCTGGATATACCATTAAATATCATGGGACTACAAGATTGTATATAGTGGGAAACCACCAGACACATCTGATGGTGAATTATAAGTAAGAATAAAATATAGTTGAAAAAATAGGACAAGAATTTAAGAGTTTTTTGGAGATTATTTTGAAATAACTCTGACATCATTAATGTCCATCCACTCCTCGTGTGACACATACCAAATAAAATACATGATAATAGTTGGGCACACATATAGGTAAAAAAATTCAAAGGAATTAATATTGTATTATAATATTATTTCTTTGAATTAATATTTTTTTCCCAATTTATATTTGTTTTATTAATGGTGAGGTTGTAAGGCCATCTTGACTAATGGAATTGGGTGAGCTCTAAAGAGGCTATTAGATTTCATGGTATAGTGTCCAGTGTTATAGAGTTGGCAGAGAATTATAAGCATAACTATTAATGATGTTTTCCTTGTAGAATATAATTAGGAAATGATTACTCATTGAATGGGTACTGATTTCATGGTTTTAATGAAATTTGAGAGTTTTAAGAGAAAATTATACGAATTTTCATTATTAATTACTTATTCATTATTTATTTTCTTAGGATTTGGTTGGAAAATTATAAAAAAACATGGATGTTATGACATACCTCTGAACATTGTGGTGGACTATGATTTCAGTCCATGAGTGGATTCATGTATTACCCTCATTTACAATGATATAATCAATTTTAAATCTCTCACGCAAATATGGGGTCAATTAGGTTACAAATTCACTTCCAAAAAAATAGAATATGGTTGGATAGGTTCTATGGTTATACCATAAAATATATTGAACCCTTAAATGAGAAATTTATTCATTTATGTATCTACACTCATGTAGTGGTATTAGTATCTCTTAATAGTCGTAAACAACTTGTATGAACCATAGTTTGAACTAATTATATCAAATGGATCAGACATAATATTATTTATAGATAAACACCATCAACATTGACCCATCAATTCAAAAAAGGGTGAGAGGAATTATATAATTAAAAAAATACATTTTAATATAATTTCATTTATAGAAAACATTTTATTTTTTGTGGAAATTGGTGTTATAAATATTTTACCAAAAATAATACATAACATATTTTATGTAATGAATATTTGACTAATATGAATTCATGACATGCTATTTCTAGATCTATTTCATAATTAAATTACCACATAACCATGCCAATTTTTATAATGATTTAAAAAAATAAAATCACATAGAAACTGAATGATTTACATTGTTCCCAAAAAAGAGATAATCCAAAGAGAAAATACTAATGATATGATGACAAACTAAGAGGTAATAAAACTCATTAATTTTATTTTTATTATATTTTATATATTATCTTTAAATATTAGGGTCTCTAACCTTACACTAAATGAACCAATAGGGTGAAGGCTCTGTTAGTTTATTGAATTGATGGTCTATTTATGATCAATATAGAAAACTTGATTAGTGTAAAACATCTAATGAAATTATATTATCTATTGAATTATATATTTTCTAAAGTCTTATTCTATAATATAGTTAAGTTAAACTCTCTATATAAATTTTATTATTATTTCTCCCACAAAATCAGAAATTGTCTACTTCTATATAAAGATAATTATCCATTAGAATTTTCTTTACACACTCCTTCAACATAGAAATGTGAAGATGTACTTCCAATTCATATTTATCTACTTTCCCTCATATACCTAATATGATATATAGATTCTAGGAATGGACCCATTGCCTCCTTTTTCAATTTATTAAATATAATAGATGTTGATGTGTATATTTCCCCCTCCTTCTTATTCAAAATGTAGATACATGATATCTTCTAACATCATTTTATTCATCATCCTCTTTTTTCTTCTAACCCATGTGTATTTATATGTTTTTTTCATGAATATTTTTAATAGCCGATACATCAGTATTAAATATTTCTTAACATCATTTAATCATTATAAAAAATCACAAAATAATAATATGATATATATTCTATATTTTGAATAATGGAACATAAAAAAACGACTATAAGATATTCACTTTTTTACTTGTTTCATATAATTTATTTAAATGATCACAATAGATTATTTATTTATTTTTAGTCTAGATATTCTATGTAATCATTTCGAAGAAATACATTTTTTAGTTATCTATATTATTATTTATCCACATCAAATATAAAATATTGGACCCTCCAAAAAATATCCACGATTCATTAATCACAATATTCTATATTATTAATTTATGAATATGATTGATTATATATCTACAAATGAAGATGTTGTAGTGGGAAACTATTATTGATAATTATTCGAGACATTTTTTCATCTTAACAAAAATATCATACGCAACACCAATAATATTTTTTTATATATGAAACATTATGATATATAAAAAATTGAGTATTAGATTACTTAGGAAAACATTACATTGGCATGGGATTTATAAATTCTCACTATAACATACTAGAACTAAAAACCAGATTTAAGAATGAAATCCACATGTTCCATGAGATTTTACCAAATTAAAATCCACATTTGTCTTTTATCATCTCTATATTATTAAATATAATCCAAAAAACCAATTTTTCATCATCTAGAATAAATTTGAAAATAAGTAAATTAATTCCAACCATTTTCAATAACCCTTGGACTCTTTATTTACATTAGAAACACATAAAATTTAGATTATATTTTAAAACACATCATAACATCCATCTTTTATGTGTCTTAGTGTCAAGTTTTCAAATATTGAATACTTTTATTTATCAGTATAATTATGAAAAAAATATATATCTTTTGGATTCTGTTGAATACATTTTGAATATTTAATTTATTTTATTATTCTTCATTAATCACTCCAAGTGACTAGAATCCTCCAAATTATCCAAATATAGTTTTCATGTGTATGTTAAACTAGAATATATACAACATATTTTTAATTAAATGATCATATTAAAAAAATCACAAAAAGTTAAAATCAAGCATAAAAATATAATAATGATATAGAAAATGGGTTTTAAATTATCTGTATGAATCCCAAGAAATAAATCTAATATAAACTAAACTAAATAATTAAAAAACATACACCAAATAAAATCAAAAATTAAAAAATATAATGGAATTTGATAACGATCTATAAAATGAACAAAAATATAATTATCCAATATTCTCAATACCCAACCAAATAAAAAATATGAATAAACTAAAATAGTGTAAATTAAACTAAATCAAATTAAATCTAAATTAAATAATCTAAATATAAGTTAATTAAAATAGATTGAAAAAATATGGTTAAAGTGGCTAAATAAATATGAATTAACATAACTAAAAAATTGATAACCACAACCAAATAGTCCTAACACACCAAAATTTTTTGTGAATATAAATAAAAAAAATTAAATTAATTATTCAAATATTAAGTGATGTGGCCCAAAGTGAAATAACTCAAAAAATTATATAACCCAATAAACGATCCATATCCTTTCCTATCTCAATGGTTACAATAATATATCTAAATTTTTATATCTCCCTTTTAAAACAATAAACCAATTTCTAAAAAATATTATAGTTGTTTCATGAATGATTGTTCTCTTTATATTTAGATAGTATAATATTCTTTAAATATGAAATTTTTGATGATTTTACCACATGTTCATTTTTTATCATATATTGATTTAATAATGTAATTTTTCTGGGTTATTCCACCTCTTATATACCTTCATTTATGACTTTTGATAAGAAATATTTAGTTTCCATTACATTCCTATATGTGATGTACATGAAACATTATATTGGATAAATTGTAGATAGTATTTTAATTATATCATGATTCCTCTCATTTTAATAATTTTGAATTTCTATGCAGATGGAGGTTTTAAATATTGAAGGATGTGTTTATGGAACAAAATCGTTTTGCTCATGAATATATAATAATGATGGAAGCATGGTAGGAAACATACACAATAAAAAATTGTAAGTTTTATATTGTTGATTCCAATTTTAGATATCTATTTTTTAAAATAATAGTATATAAGATTTTTAATAATATACAATGGTGGAACATCATTCAAAGGAACCTGAGATCCTTGGAAAAAAATAACACTTTTATCATGTTTAATGATATGATATCCATGGTAGGGTACGCTGCCGACCAGGGAAGAGTATTGTCCCTATGAGGTATTGGGAACCTTTATGTGCAGTTTCTAGTAACACGTATTTGGAATGGGTAACACATATTGAGTCTAAGGAAAAAAATGCCAAAATGGTCATAATGGTTGAAGAATGAGCTCAAATGGAAAATATTGAATTTATGAAACTGATGGAAGTATAACATCCATTACTTCCACCAGAGACCATTATGGCTTGCGATGAATATATGTCAAGGATTCATATTTAAGATATTACACCGTGTAGTAGTCCTATTAATTTTGTGATGATGAAATTATTGGAAACTGTTATGGAATGGATGGCAATAAGGAATAGTGCGGGCATGATGACGAGGAGTTGGGTGGGGATGATAGAGGAGTGGGAGGGAATGATAGAGAGGAAGAGGGAGGTACCGAGGACGAGGATGAGGATGATGATATGGCCAAGGATGAATATGATGATAGTAATAGTGATGGGGAAAATTTTATTTTATTATATTTGTTACTAATATTTATGAAACCTTTTATTAGATTATTCGGTGTGAATGAATATATGTGATATTTTTTTATATTTTTATCATTTGTTAAATGTATCAATTGATTTTCTTTATTATAATTATTTCTATATTAGTTTGTTTTTTATTTTTTGATGTTTTAATGGTTTCATTGTAGTATCTAAGTGTTGGATATTTTCTATTTCATTCATTATAGTTTTATGATGTTCTATTTGAATTGGAGTTGTCCTACTAGTGTAATGTTTTCATTGGATGCGTTCTATGTGTTTAGTATTTTTTAATGTTTTGATTGAAGGTGTAGGGAGTGGGTAGTGAGGATGTTTATGGCCATTTAGTGAGGGTGGATCTACAATAATAGTTTTAACACCATTGGTATACCTCTATTTATATAGTTCAAAATGAACCACTAGAAATTAACATTCTAGACACTTATACAAATGGTTCACAATGAAGAATTGGTAGATTTAAATCATATAAACCATATACAAATTTTTAACTATAATCCCTTTGTACAAAGATATCATGATGACCCATATGCAAAAAATTCATGGGTTATCCATGTAGTTTAAAAAAGTTTGTATATGTAATATTTTTAGTAGTGGTTGTGTGAAAAGAAATCAAAACTCATTATTTCATATATTGAAATATATACTCAGTGCCATGTGTAATTCAAGAAATTGATGATATTTATTTTTTTGAAATATTTATATAATAAATTCATGGGGTTTTATATTTTCTTGTATGAGTGGTGTTGTGTTTCACATATTCTTTTGAAAACAATTTTCTTGCTTTTCATTTTCGTAATGATACATAATTCATGACATAAAATATTGTTAATGATGAAAAATAATTTTGAGAGGTCATTATTTTGAATAAGATAAGTGGCTTATATAGTTTTTATGAAATAATCCTAAATTTTTTAGATTCTCTTATTACTTCCCCTCCCATGCCATATATGATATATATGTGGAATCATAACACATTAGAGTTAGTTTATTCTAAAATTTATTTCAATGATATGTGTTTTTGAGGAAATAAAACTTTATTATAGTTTGATGTGTGATTATACCGTTATATGTCCTGAACCAATTAGATTTATTTTTTTCACGTCACCTCTATCATATTTCCATAATTAACTTGGTTTTATTCTAATAAACTTAGGATAGAAACATGTGGTAGTTTATTATATATTATAATATGGGAATTTTTTGACCCTCGAATAAAAAATTATCTTCCAAACTTTTTCTAAAAATTAGTCTTTGTTTTCTTTAATAGTTGGATTCTATAAAAAGATGAATATTCACGTTTCAAAACAAAAATAAACAAACTATAGTCATCATAATAAAAATTTAAACACATTATAGAACCTATATATACTTTGTGGATACATTGAATGTGTAATAAAATGAAACCCAATATAAGAAATGATGAATTGGTTATCAAATTATTATTATTAGATAATCCAAAATGATCTCAAAATACATAACCATAAATTGACTCATAACCCTTGGTAACCTAGTTATTCATATAATAAACACACACTTCATGAGATTCCTTATAACATCACTGAATGGAAGAAAAAACCACATTAAGTAAAATTATAATCATTTAGAACAGAGACTCGTCATGGTGGAAGTGTATGTTGTTAGAAATATCCAAGTATGATGGAACAAATACATAATTCTAAGAATCTATTTTGTATGATACATTGAAAAAAACTAATTTTTAGTAATATTTTACAAAGTTACTTTATTATTTATGAAATACCATTAAAATATAAAAACATTATATCCTCATACCAATTATTTTTGAAACCTGTAAAATAATCTGGAAATACGAAAAATAGATTATGGATATACATTTCAAAAACCCTTTTAATATAAAGACCTTAAAATTGCATATAATTTTGTTTATATTTTTTGGGTTTATTTTGAGATCGCGAAATATTACCACACGCGATTCTGAGGCCCAGAGTGCTTGAAATTATCCATCGAATTTTTGTTAAGATTTAATTAGCATGCATGAGAAGTTTTCCAGAAATATATGAATAAATATTAAAAGGGATGCTCAGATCAGAAATCTAAAGGCACCGTTGCTTTCAGGATAGCAGTTTTACCCTTGGTGAGAAATAAGTTTCGTCGGCACAGGCCTCCAGTGAGAAAACCCGAAAATGGAATTGTAGTAAATAAAATAATTAAATAATCTTATTTTATTTTTTAAATGCTCATAACTCGCAATTGGTGACTCGGATTAAAAATATGGGACCAGTGGTGAGCTCAAGAGGGTATGATTTCATTAGGTATATACTAACATTTTCTGGAACAGGCCAACAATGGATGTTAGGTTTTGGACAAAAATAAAATAATTATGTAACAAATAATTTATTGTTAAAATACACAACATCTAAACAGTAATTTAGATTAATAACCTGATAGTAATTTTTAGTTTTTTAGAACATGTTTCCCAGAGAGAGATCCTAACCTTGACCAGTGTGGATCGAGAGTGAATGTTAATAATTATCTGATTTATTTTCGGTACGTTTAGTAAATGCGGGGGAGGCATTATCTATCTTTGGACTCATTGCTCAGATCGAAACTTCAAGAGCATAATTGAATCCGTAGCACCAGGATTATTTTTGGGAGTTTTCATGTCAACCGAAGTTGGTCTAGTGAAAATAGTTATATTTTTGGACTTTTTGAAAGAATAATTATATAACATTGTTATTTTATTTGTTTCATTTCATTTCCATAAATGAACAAGATGTAGTGGCGGTTCCCACTACGTGTCTAGACATTAAATGGCATGACTCTTCAAACCCTTTGTAACAACACCGTTTTAATTAGGAAGGTTCTTATTAAATGAACCCGCATTATTTCCACGGGCGTTACTCATCCTCCCCTTCTTATATTTATAAGGATATTGGGGGGTGGTACTGGGACGACTTCACCAAGCGATGAATTTTGGATAATGTGTCGTGAAACCAATCACTTAATGGATATATCATGTTCAAGCGAGTGATGACGAGTGACCCCAAATCACAAACCTAAGGATGACACTTGAGAGGCAATGTTGGTGGCTTGTTGCGGGAACAATAAACGCCGACTCTTCCTCAATCACGAGCGTTATCCAACGATCTTGAGGTAGGGGTATAAATCTTTGTGATTATTGTTTCCCATGTTCTTCCTTTTAAATGAAGAACATGGATCAACTCACTAACTTGTTGATCCATGGATGATTTCATCTTGCAACATTGAGAATAAATATTACAGGTTGATATAGGGATTTATTTTTGTTATAATTTCAATTGATTGTTTAATATTTTCCCCCACTCATATTTTCAAGCTAACATGGAGGGTGTGGGCCAAACAAACATGGCCCGGACCTTCCGCAACATTGTTTACCATTGTGTTATCCCAGGAAGACTATCGTCGTGGCTGCACCGGCCGACCACGATGATGGCGGCACACAATCACACGCTGCCGGAGGAGGTCGCAACACTATGCTGTAGAGGGTATCAGATCAGTCGGCGCCATCATGCCGTAGAGATGATGTAGCATGCCATCACACCCCACCAGTGGAAAGGGCCGCAGCTTTTAAACAGCAGTCATCGAGAAGGGTAGTCTGCACGAGCTGGCAGCGGAAGGTCGAGGTGGAGTGGTGCGCCGTCGCGTGCCTCTGGAGGAGGCCATAGCTCGAATCCATGACCAGTGGAGAGCGGCGCGGCCCTCACGCTGCATGAGGTTGGTGGACCCCCAGTCATCTAAAATGGTCGATCGATTACGTGGGGTGGTAGCACCCCTCCGGCCGACCGAAAGAGCCTCGCAACCGCAGGGATAGGTAGAGAGACTAGTATTCCTTCTAGAAAACTGGGCCAGACACAGGCCAGACGAGTGGGCCGAACCCGCCAAGCAAGCAGGAACGGACCCACAGCCCAGTAGGCCTGACCCCCCAGCGAGCCGGGCCGATCTCGTGGCCCTGTAAGACAACATGGGAGGGCCGGACAATGCTTGACGAGCCAGGCCAACCGTTGACCGAGCCCACGAAGCGAACAGGGCTAACCCTTAGTGTGTCGGACCTGAGCGGGGTCAGGTGGACCCAAGGACCCATTACATCGGGCAGTTCTGACCAAGTTTTACCATGCCTAGTCCAAACCGTTTCTTAGATAAATAAATATATGTATTTGAAAAACCGGCTATACGTTCAACATGCCTTCAGTGGTGTTGGAATTTCTTTTGGGAAGCGGTCCCGTTGACGTATCCTAGCGGTCCAGGTTGAGCTAGGTTGGACCAATGTGAAATCACCTCTATTTCTCGGAAAGGGGTGTAACATACAGACCAGGAATCCATTTGACGTGTTTTCTGTTGCATTATAACCCTTATGATGTGATGGATCATCAGGTTACGTCTTCATGGGACTTCATGGACGTTGAGGTATGCCCGATGTCTTAAGGAGAGGTTCTCACAAACGTGATAATGAGAAGAAATATAGTGGCTAAAATTGAGGTGGAGGATGGAAATAGATCATACGAAGGTTAGTACCAAGTTATCCTGTGTTGGTCAACACAGATCCTCTGTGGTTCAGATATTGTGTGGGTATGCACTCAATGATCCTATGTGGGTCAATGCATACTTATCATGTGTGGGTAAAATATTGTATGGGTCATCACTCAGCGATCTTGTGTGTGTCAGCGCATACCGATCTTGTGTGGATCAGATCCTGTGTGGTTCATTGCGGGGGTTATTACCTATCGACTCTAGGTGGTTCAGATCCTATGTGCATAATTATAGGGGATAATACCTATCGATCATGTGTATGTCAGACTCTTCATGGTCAGCAGTATTCTCTCTTGACATAATAAGAGGATATAGCTTCGTGGCTAATCATATCTACTTATTCACCTTAC
Source organism: Viscum album (assembly GCA_963277665.1). Classification (NCBI taxonomy): domain Eukaryota; kingdom Viridiplantae; phylum Streptophyta; class Magnoliopsida; order Santalales; family Viscaceae; genus Viscum; species Viscum album. The sequence goes on along the minus strand of OY728141.1, from coordinate 385,627,237 downwards.
TTATATAAATAGTGTGAGATGAGTCTTTTACCTTCCTGGTGAAACATCTGTGGTAAATTTATCTTCGTGGTGATAATTTCGTGGTGATATATATGTGTTACTTTTAACATCGTGGTAATATCTTCTTGGTGTAACCTATGTGGTACTTTTACCTTAATGGTGTTATCTTTGTGGTGTTACCTAATTGGTAATTTTACCTTTTTGGTGTTACCTCCATGGTGTTACCTTTTTGATATTTTCCCCTCAAGTATGAGACATGTATTTTTTGATAAATTAGGTATATATATTGGCATATACCTAAGTAGAGTTGATGACTTCTTCGTTCGTTATGATTGAGTTCATTCTTTGTAGTTTTTCTGTTGCTGGAACTCTGGGAGACCTTCGGGTGTCTCGGGGTCCCTAATGAATATTTTTATACTAAGCCCTGCATGGGATTCACCCACACCTTGTTGTGTATTGTACAGATGATGAACATCGTTGATCGAGGTAGAGGGAGTCAGGACTGGACAGTGCTCAAAGGTGGACCATTTGACGTGGTCTGATGCAGGACTACTAATTGTGAGATGTACCTACCCTTCAAGTAGGTTCCTCGGTGGATGATCTGGGAGCTGTTTTTCCCTTTTCAGTTTTACTTGTACTTTTCTGTTGGGCTTGTATTCTGGCCCTTTTAATTTCTTGACACTTTTCACTATAGTAGTATACATCGTGGTTGCCTCTGGTTATACTCGTGGAATTTTTTGTTTGTATAGTTTTAAAGACATTTCCTTACCTTTTTACAGATATGACATTTTGGCCCTAGTCACCTGCCCATGGCCTATAAAAGGTGGGTGTGGGGTAGTCATGACTGAGGCCCCGGGGGACGGGACAAGATAAAGTGGTATCAGATGAGTATGTTCTACCAATGTACTAGGACTCTAATATTTTCTATCTGGAAATAGTGTTAAGTGTTATGAGGTTGGTTTTCAGTTTGGGGAATCTAGTGTTGGTGCAGAAGCCAATATATCGATAAACCAAGACCCTAAATTTGGATTTTTGGCTCAGTGCATGAATACACTGATTTTGTGTGCTTTTAAATGATTTTCTTATGATTTCTTTGAGTCAGATCACCTTGTATAACTTATTGACCATAGAGAACCTATTTCCTCTCAGGACACCACCACATAGATAGCTATTTAGAATTCCTAATAGAGTACATGTTGATGGCCCACCGAGCGATGAGGCTTCCATGTAGGGCCCTCTTATGGTGATTGTACCATCAGGTGGTGCACTAGTAGAACCACCACCTGTTGGGAAAATAATTCCACCAACCCCACCAGTAGAGAGTGAATGAAGACTTAGCATGTTGCACGAGTATTAGTGACAGAGAGTTATGAGGTTATGAGGCAAGATGGACCTGCAGGCGGCTGAGTATTGGATAAGGGTTGTGGCCAACATTTTTCACTTAGTTGGGATAAAAGAGGATAGTTTAGGATTATGTAGTGCAACTCGTGTGGTGGGATAGTCACATGGCTCCCAACTTCCCGATCCGCCATACCAACGATCAACAGTCAGTCGAGGGACCGCCGAGGTAGAGGTAGAGGTTTGAGAGAGGATGTCTGCAGGGTAGCGGACGTGGCAGAGTAGCAGGCCATGGAGCTGGCAGTGGACGCCAATTCAAGGTTCTGCCACCACCACCTCTAGGTGGTCCACCCCAACCACACAGAGCAAGAGGACAAGGACAAGCCCTGCTCTAGGGAGATAATGCCTAAGACCATGGCTATCTAGAGATGATTTTATGTACAATATGTGTCTATTCTAACCTAGCTACAGTATTTATAGACACTGGTTCCAGTCACTCTTTTATTTCAATGACACTCGTTCAGAGCTCAAAGATTTTGATGGAGCTATTGTCTTGATCCTTGGGATTAGTGTCTTCTACGAGAGAAGATTATATTATTACACACTACTTCCAGCAGTGGGAGATTACTCTAGGAGGTGATATCTTCGACATGGATCTTGAAGTAGTAGCGTCGAGGAATTACGATGTCTTCTTGGGAATAGAATGGTTATGTACAGTCCATGCTCAGATTGACTGTATTAGGCGCAAAGTGCAATGTGTCTGCATAGATGAGACTAGGTTTTCCTTCAATGGTGAGAAGGGAAATGATGCAGCATAGGCTGGATATTCTTGGAATAGGGTTCAACAAATCACACATCATTTGTCTATACTTACCCTTGGAGTAGTTTATGTTGAGATTCTGAGCTATCATGTAGAGGTGGACCAGTATGCCGATGTCTTCCCAGATGATGTTTTGGGAATAACTCCTCACATAGAGATGGACATTTACATATACTTGTACCCCGCGATGGCACCGATACCTACAACAAAATATCTAATGGCTCCCTTGAGTCTTCTTGAGATATGAGTACAAGTGGAGGACTTGCAGATGAAAGGGTTCATATGACTCATTGTGTCTCTATGGGCCACCCCGATTTTGATCACCACAAAGGAAGTTGGGAGTTTGAGACTTTGTGTGGACTATCAGTGCCTAAAACAGGTGACTGTGAAGAAAAAGTATCAACTTATAGGGATTTATGATCTTTTATATCAGTCCAAGAGAGCTCGATAGTTTTTGAAGATAGACCTCAAATCATCCTATCATCATCTCAGAGTACGAAATAAGGATGTGAAGAAATGGACTTCAGATGTCATTATGGACACTAGTATTTCTTCATTATGACTTTTCATGTGACCAACTCTATTGTTCTTTTAATGGTACTCGTGAGTAGGATCTTCTAGGAATACCTCAATCAATTCACTGTGGTCTTCATCGATGACATCTTGGTGTACTTAGTGAGGGAGGAGGAGCTTGCTTATCATCTTCAGATAGTTCTAGATAAACTTTAGGAGCACCATCTTTAAGGTAAGCTCACAAATTTCCAGTTCTGGATATAATAGGTTCACTTTCTGGGACACGTTATCTCAGAGGGTAGAGTTGTAGTAGATTAAGAAAAGATAGAGTCTCTGCTAGCTTGGGATCCACCTAAGAGTGTGACCGAGGTGCGGAGTTTTCTAAGGTTGGTTGGGTACAATCAGTGATTTTTACCCGAATTTTCCAGATTTATGTCACACTTGTAAGCATTGAAGAAGAAGGGACAACACTTCCTGTGGATGGAGATATTCCAATAGTTTTTTCAGGTGATGAGGGAGTGACTGACGAGTTCCTCCATCCTGAGGCTACCATAAGAAGGCGTTGGATATGTAGTCTACTGTGATGGATCAGGAACATGTCTTGGATATTTGCTGATGCATGAGGGAGTAGTGATCGCTTATGGTTAACGATAGATGAGGCATCATGAGAAGAACTACTCCACCAATGACCTGGAGATACAAGTAATGGTCTTTGCGCTGAATATGCGGTGGCACTACTAGATGGGTGAATAACTAACTATTTAATCTGATCATAAATGTCTCAGGTATATATTCTCATAGAAGGACCTGAACCTAAGACATAGATTATGGATAGAGTTCTTTTAAGACTATGAAATTGATATTTCCAATACTCATGGGATGGGGAACATGGTAACAGATGCACTCATCAAGAGGTCTGGTCTATAGCTACTGAGTGAGGCATCAAAGCAGCTAGACACGCTGCAGATATCCTTCATGAATAATGATCGAGAAGCTTACCTCTAGTATTTGACTATTACTCCCCTAATTCTTCAACGATTTCGAGAGGCACAACTTGGGGATATTGAATGTGAGGCCAGATGTGCTCATATATCCACAGGATGGTCTTCTAAATGATATTCTGATGGTGGGGAGCATGTTATTCATTTCAGAGGAAGAACCATGGTACTAGTGACGCTACAGGAGGAGGTGTTGCGGGAGTTCCATACATCCCCCTTTATCGGTACATCCTGGAGTGGTGAAGATGTAACAGGACCTACGACGTCAGTACTAGTGGCCAAAGATAAAGAAGTCACTGACAAAGTTAGTATCATGATTCCTCACATGTTAGCTAAATAAGACTGCATAGAGTATGCATTACCCTTATGCCAACAGGAGATGGAGACCTAAAAAGATTGATGAGTGAGGCCATATAATCCTATGGGTCTCACCCCGATTAGGGATTCATAGATTTGGACAAGGTGGCAAGCTATCTCTAATGTTTATTAGATGTTTCTAGATCCTCATCAGAGTAGGCGAGGTAGCGTAACGTCTAGCTCTTCCCCCATAGATTCAACATGTGAATAATCATTTCAATGAGTCATATATGAGGAGGTACATGCATGATCCATCACACATTATCAACTGGGGTGAGCTGAGAATCGATGATTGGGCGAATTTTACGGAGTTCCTAGTGTGGATAGTGGATCGATAAGAGCGAGTACATCATGAATGGTGGATCCCTATGGTGTGAATTAGGTGGCATGATGAGAACCTATAAGAGAGAACGTGGGGGCAGAAGGCTTAGATTAATGCTCAATACCCTTTTTTATGATTTTCCTTTCTTTTGGATTTTGATGAAGAATGTCTCAAAGGTGGGGAGAATGTAATTACCCATAAATTCTATATAATTGTTTTATATTACTTGTGATTATTTTGAGGTCGTGAAATTTGACATCACATGATTCCGAGGCCCAGAGTGCTCAAAATTATCCATCAAATTTTTTGTAAACATTAATTAGCTTGCATGAGAAGTTTTCCAAATAAATGGAATTACTCATAAAAGGGTGCCCTAATAATAAACCTGAGGGCATCATTGCGTTTAGGATAGCAGGTTTTCCCTAGGCATGCCTTAAATTATTCAGCGCAGGCCTCCGGTGTTAAAACAAGAAAATGATATAATCATAAATAAAAATATTAATAAAAGTTATTTTATATTTCAAATTAATATAACTAAAAAATGGTGAATCAGATTAAAAACTAGATACCACTAATGAGATCAAGAGGGTATGATTTATTTTGGAAAATACAAACATTGGCTTGCATGGTCCAATGATGGATGTTCATTTTTTTCCACAAATAAAATAATTATATAACAATAATTTTATTCTTAAAATTTATAACACATAAACGGTAACCTGGATTGAAAATATGATAATTCTGTTGAGTTTATTGGGATGTTGTTACCTTAGGTAGAGCCTAACCTCGACCGGAATGGGTCGAGGGTGGCTGTTAATAATTTTCTGAATTTTTTTTGGTACGTTCAGTAAACGCATGAGCTACATTTTCTATCTTTTGACTCATTTCCAGATCAATAATCCAAGTGCGCCGTTGAATCTGAAGTTCTAGGATTCGCTTAGGGGAGGCTTCACTTCAACCACAAAAGGTCTGAACAAAAAATTGTTTTTTTGCACATTTTAAATGAATAATAAAATAACTTCGTTCTTTTATTTGTTTCTTTTCTTTTTTTCCAATGGAAAATAGGTAGTGGAAGGTCCAAATACGTGTCAATCCATTAAATGTCCTGACCATTCAATACCTTTGAAATAGAACCATTAGAATTATTATGTTTCTTATTAATTGAACCCCCATTAATTCCACAGGTGTTACTCTTCCTCCCCCTATCTTATTTATATAGAGTTTGGGGGAGATATTGGAATGAATTCACTATGAGACGATGTTCTAATAATGTGTCACAATGCCAATCAATTGGAGGACAGAGATGGTTTTAGTAGGTAGTGATGAGTGACGTCGAATCATGAAACCAAGGACTAAGTTTGAGCTGCAACGTCGGTGACTTGTTGCAGGAATGACGAACACCCACACTTCCTCAATCGTGTGCGTTCTCCAACGATCTTGAGGTAAGGGTTTAAATTTGTGTGATTATTCTTCCCCATGTTCTTCTCTTCTACAAAAATAACACATATCAACTCACTAACTAGTTTATCTGAAGATGATTTCTTCTTCTGAGAATGGGAAAAAATATTGTAGGTTGATGTTGGGGTTAATATTTTAATATTTTTAAGTGATTGTTAAATCTTTTTCCTCCCTCTTTTTATCAAGCTAATGTGGAGGGTTCGGGCTAAACAAACATGTCCCAGAAACTCTGCTAACTTGTTTACCTTTTTGTTCTCCGTGGAAGACCTCTGTCGCAACAGCACCATCTGGCCATAATGAAGGTTGTGTGATGTCGTATTCTGTAGGAGGAGGATCCGACACTAAGATGTGTTAGATAGAAGAGCGGATGACACCTTCCAATTATGAAGGTGATACAGCGTTCCATCACGTGCCACCGACAGATAAGGTCCCCAGCCTTATAACCATGACAATCGAGCAGGGAAACCAACACTAGCCGACTGTGGAAGGCGGATGTAGAGCGGTGCACCGTCGTGCGCCGCTGGAGGAGGACGCAGCTCGAAGCCGCGACAGGTGGAGTGTGGCGTGGCCCCCGCGTTATGCTGGGTTGGAAGACCCCCCCGGTCGAACAAAATGGCTGACCAATTACTCGGTGAGACCAACCCTACTAACTGACGAAAATGGCCCCACACTTGCAGGGCCAACAGGAGAGACAAGTCCACCTTCTGGAGGACCAAGCCAGATTTGCGACCTGGTGGGTGAACACGGGTGGGTCGACCCCCGCCCGACGGGCCAGGCCAACCATGGCATGGGCCCCTGAACATAACCAGCCCAAACCATAGTGTGGTGGACCGAAGAAGGGTATGCTATACCCCGAGACCCATTTCATTCAGCCGGTCTGACCAAGTCAGACCGGGCCCAGACCCAACCAGTCCCCAGATAAAGAAAACTCCGTAACTAAAAAATCGGTTGTCTGTTCGAGAGTCCATCAATGGAATTGGAATCCCTTTTATGAAGTGGTCCCTTTTCTGTATTTCAGTGGTCCCAACAAAGTCTTGCCGATCTAAGGTGAGGTCACCCCCGTTTCTCAGAAATGGGTGTAACTTACAGACTGGGAATCCAGTTAAGGCATTGTCTACTGCATTGGAACCCTTATGATGTGACGTACCACTAGGTTATTTCTTCTTGGGACTTAATGGAGGTTCTCGTACAACCAATGGCATGAGTAGAGGTTCTTCCAAATGTTCTAATGAGTGGGAATCCAGTGGCTGGTCATGAGGTGTAGGTTGGACAAAGATCATACAGATGTTAGTACCAAGCGATCCTATGTGGGTCAGCACCTATCCTCTGTAGGCTAGATCTTGTGTGCATCAGCACTCAGTGATCTTGTGTGGGTTAGCACATACTATTCTTGTGTGAGAAGCACTCAAAGATCCCTTGTGGGTTAGAACATATCAATCTAATGTGGGTATAGTCCCATGTGTGTCATTGTGGGGGTTAATACCTCTCGACTCCAAGTGGGTCTGATCCAATGTAGATCATGGTGAGGGTTATTACCAATCAATATTGTCTGGGTCAGACTCCATATGGTTAGCAGAAGGGCCTCTTGACTTAATATGATGATATTGATTCATGACTAATCATCTGTACTTCTTTTCCTTACTTAAATACCTGGTGTAAATGGGGTCTTTTACCATTTTGGTGATACCTGTGTGGTACTTTTACCTTTGTGGTGTTATCATCTTACTGATACAAGTGTGGAACTTTTACCTTTGTGGTGATATATTTGTGGAGTTACATGTGTGGTACTTTTAAATTCAAAGAGTTATCTTCGTGTTGTTACCTATGTGGTACTTTTTCCTTCATGGTGTAACCTTTGTGGTGTTACCTTTGGGATATTCTTCCCTCATGTATGAGATAAGTATATTTTGATAACTTCGGTATATGTATGGGCATATTCCTAAGTAGAGTTGATGAATGCTTCGTGCTTTGTTAATAAGGTATTTTTTTTATTTTTTCCCCTTGGTTGAACTCTGGGAGTCCTTCAGGGCTCTCGAGGTCCTAGTAAAGTATTATTATACTCACCCCTCCATGGGCTTCGCCTCCACTATGTTGTGCCTTGTGCAGACAACAGATAGCGATGATCTACGATGAGGGAGTCAGGACTATATGATGTTCATAGGTGGACCATTCGACATGGTGTGACACTAGACTACTGATCGTGAGTTGTACCCACCTTTCAGGTAGGATCCTTGGTGGGCGATCCAGGAGCTGTTTCTATCTTTTCAGTTGTACTTATACATTCCAGTTGGGCTTGTATTTTGGCCCCTTTACTTTTAGCACAATTTTTACTATAGTAGTTACTTCATGTTTGCCTCTTGTTGTACTCGTGGATTTGTGTGCTTGTAAAGGTTTAAGGAAATGCCATCCCATTATAGGGATACGGATTTTCGGTGGTATTCTATAACCCCTAGCCAATGGAAGGTGGGAATGGAGTAGTCGCGACACATGCACCAGGTGACGGGTCATGAAATTTCAGAATAATTAAATTAATACCTTTTATAAAGATGAGTAATGGGATTGGTCAAATTACATATCAATTTTATTTGTCTTAAAAAATTTAATAATTCATCACAAAACACTAAAATTAATGAACCAACAAATAATAACATCATGCATATATGAATAATAGTAATAATGGCTATGTAACATACTAAATCTCACAATCTACAACGAAAGACACAATTATAAAATAAATTAAATTAATGAAAATAATATATGAAATATTATTTTTATGAAATATGATTTCAATGAATGAAAAAGATAAAATAACATAAAATGATTACAAAATAAAAACTCTGAATGATGATTAAAATTAAAAAATTGATTTCAATTAATGAAATTTAGTATAAAAATAATTTTCTGACATATAATTTATGGGAGATACCATAGGATTTAATTATACAATCATAGATGTACATATGAGGAATTATATTTCATAATAATGTAGAATTACAAATAAACTAAGCCTTTCAATACTCTCAAAATCATTACAGGGAATTACACAATATAGATATAGGTAAATCATGATGTAAGGGATTTTAGTATGAAATAAATCATAACTATTATATCTACCATCTTCTAATTACCCACCTCGATACCCTAGTTTCCCCCAAAATAATCAATGTGGTGGTGAGAAAAAATTTAAAAAAATATTAACCACATAGAATCTCTCTAAAAATAATATTATAAGAAATGGAATCCAAAATCTCACTTCCAACGACATTCATGGATGAATACGTCCACATTGATTCATTTCAGAAAGGAAAAATATTTAGTAAAAAAATTATAAACTAACACAATGAATGAAATAATTGGGATCACTACCATGGGTATATCACATGTAAAGATATTTTTTAATAATTTTCAAAATGGGAAATTATATATTTATTGATGATAAATTTTTAAAGAAACATTACACGTTAAAACAAGGCATAAACTTATATCACAACAATTAAATCATGAAATGTAACACCCCAAGATTCCATGGTACACTTCTCTTTAAATAATACAGTAGCGTGTGTTGTATGCAACTTCGAGTTCTAACACACACCACAACCAATCAAACTAGCTGTTATGAATATTAATACCCACTTTTTAAACATTTATAAATTTTATCTTTCAAAATGGACTTTATTTTTGGATTTTGAATATCAAAATTAGCTTAGGGTATAGTTTTGGTGTTTTTCCGAAAACATTAATTTTTTGATGAATAGTGAAAAAACACTGAGTTATATTTTAAAACCGAATATTTATTTAAATAATTATTTATTTTATTTAAATTTAATTAAGGTAAAAATAGATACATAATACCTATATAAGTTCAATTTAATTGATAGGAGTTAGTTTAGAATAATTTTAGATATATTAAAATTTTATGGAACTTTTCACCATCCTTTACCCACCTCATAGGAGAATTTAAAAATTCACATATAACATAATTTTACCACCTCTGTGAGTGGAATTTCAAAAATCCAAGAGACACTGTCAATATAAAAGAGTAAAATGTGGTTCAATAAGATAAAAATAAATTTTGGTGAATAGTAACTTTATAACTTTTATTTACCTCGATTAAAATTAAATAGGGTAATTAAGGGTAAAAATGATATTAACATTACCCTAACACTTGTCCTAATTCTATTGGACAAGTGTATCTCGATAGAAAACAACCATAGGAATAATATATTATCATTTAGGTCCACTTAGATTAGATTAGGACATTTATTATTATTTAATTCAAGGAAGAGTTTAAAGAGTAAAAATCAAGGTTTAATTACTAAAACATTTTTAATATTGGGTTATACATAATATATATTCAATTTTAAATATTCATTAGAAATATTTAAAGATTTAATACATAATTGTATTTTATTTATAATTTTTAGACATTAAATAATTTAATTTATGTATGACACAATGGTGCTGCTGTAATTACCTAATTAATGAAATATTAAAATAATTGATATTATAAGTTTCCAAATAAATGTAATTTGAGACTTTTTATGAATTAAAATGATTTTATAGGTTAATATGAAATGTTATTATTTATTTAATTATGTTTTTTCGAAGTAGTCATGCTGTTATGATTTTCACAAAAATCAAATACCAAATATTGTCAAAACTGACAGAAAATAGTTTTTAAAACAAATATTATAATATTAATTTATTTTCTATTCCTAAAAATCTTAGGATCGTCCAATATACTTAAATAATGATATTTATATCATTAATGGTCCACTGGGGGTCAATTGGATGTTTTAAGTAAGTTTATTGACTATATAATATAACAATACAAAGAGACATGGTAAATGTCAAACTAATTAACTAAGAGTTAAAACTAAAAGATATGGTTAATAAAGTGACCCAAACTAGTCTAAACCTATTGGTTGAGTATTTTTATACCTATACCCTGCTTAACCTTTAAATAATCCACTTTGGTGCCATTTGAAACCGAATATGAATTTAGTATTAAATAATATTTCTAGCTTTTCCAAAGTTTCCCCTCACCCCTCTTAAAAAAAGGCACCCCCACCCTTCACACTAGTTCACACATTCAAAGCCTTTTAGATCATCCAAACCCTACCCAAATATTCTCTCAACTTCCCTCAATTAGATCTAGAGACCATAGTTTGATCAGAAAGCCATCCTACGGAGCCCTTTTGATCAAATCAAAAGGAAGAACCCGATTAAGAGGTAATGTTTTCACCACCCTCTTTCAAATTCTTTTATTCATCATCTTCTTCTTTATTTGTTATTCCCAATATAAAATAATAACTCCAGTATCTTCTATATACATTCATGTTATTATAAATATGGTACAACCATATTTAGTATTCTATCCATCCTTTTAATGACATGCCACCATACGTATGTACGTACAACTTACCGTATCCACGTCATGGTGTAATTGTTATTCAAAACATTATTATTTGGATGTTTTTAATAATGATGTTTTATTCTTGTAAATAATAAATATAACATATTAATGATTCTGTGTATATGATATACTATCCAATTATATATTATTTTAATATCAAAAGAATGATATTGTCGGTCATGCATATGTACGGACTACCGTCTCCACGAACGCGATGAGATTCATTCCCCATCGTATCCATTCAAGACAAATTCTCATATAATTATTAAAAAAATGTCTCAGGACTTGATATCATTCTTGATATGAAAAAAATACATCATATCAATAACAAAAACGTCTTATGTAACAAAACATATAAAATAAAATGAGTAAGTTATTACCCGAAACAACGATAATACTAAGATATTATTAAAAAAGCAATGTTAAAAATCATATATGATATAATATTTATTTAAATTATTCTTTTATAATTTAATAACAATTATTTTACCAGTATACACAAGTTTAACCAACCCTCGACCAAGGAAAATTACAAGGTAAGGTGTTTCCTATCTCACCTTTAATTCTGTGAGATTTCCATTGTTCACCACTTATTTATTGCATGTGGTGTCTGTACTGCCCATGTTTGTAATCATCGTGTAATATAATTTAATTTATGGATATTTAAATCATCATTGAATTATAATTTTTTCATGGTTGTATGTTTTGTAAGTTGGAAAATCAATAAGGGAAATTGAAATATCAATTTCCACTCATTCGGCTTTACGCATACTTCATTGATTATTTTAGTCCAAGATTATGTGTGCAATCACTATTCATTTTATTATGTGATAATTTCCACTCCCCTTTATATGGATATACTTATGATACACATAATCACTCCATTTATAAATTCTCAAGTCATCGGTATGAACTTGATAATAGTAATTTTTACTCAATCTCGATTTATTGAGTTAAACATCAATTTCATTGGTGTTGTTTTTAAAAGAATACGTCTGAATGTCCTTTGATAGTTTTACACTGAATATACAATCATATTGAGTGTATTATTATTTTTCACACATAATTATGTCATTGATTTATCCTTAACCTAAGGATACGACCCTTATGAGAGATTTCATCACAATTTACATTCCATTAAGACTCCTTTGTTGTTATACACCAAATCGCTTTTATATGGTGTATATAATGTACTTTGACATTTTATATCATGAATACCTTTATTCCCATGATATTACAAAGTTTTAATTACCTCAATTATTTGTATTCAAGAGCCTCTATTTTGGTTAGGAATTCTAACTAAAATATCATTTTAAAATGTTTTAAATATTTATTATTCTAAATCTTTCTCATTAATGTCAATGTTTTAAAAATGGGTTTAAGGATTTATTTATATGGAAATTATGTTATCAAATCAAAATTCCATTTAAATGTTTCAATATGGTATGGGACACTTTGATTCAAAAATCTATTTAAAATGGCTTCTTGAAAAATAGTGTGACTTTTAAATGTTTTCCTGAAAAATGGGGATATTTCTCTCAATAGATTGATGATTATTTTAATATATGTCAATAACATTCATAGTAATTGATTAAGGTTAATTCTATACAATAAAATCTTCCATATTGTATGTAATGATTTATTTTTGACTGTGGATGTTCTATTTTTATTCCATTCATGCTTTTTGGTTAAAGTATTGAAATTTCGTATGCTAGTTTTAATATGAATGTTTATTTTATGTTTCAAACATTTCATATAAGGAATGAATTGGACTTAGTAGGTGATGGGTGGAGCCTTATATAGTACCACAATGCATCGGTAAGTCTAATGATACAAACTAGTGTCTTGGAACAAGGCCTTGATAGAATCTTATTTGTAGCCTTGGAATGAGGCCTTGGCTATGTGGTTATGATAGTCTGGCATTATGCATTCCATCTTTATGAAAGTTGTTATTGATATTGCATACGATTATTCGACTAGTATAATATCCATGGGAATAAGTAAATGTAAGTATTTCATTTTATCTTTGCCATATTATGCTGAATTTCAAGTTTAAAATTCTTTTTTTTAGTTATACATTTCCTTAAATGTTTATGCTTATTTATGAAAGTTTCCACTATATTGTTATCCTTACTGATCATTTGAGCTCAACCCTTTCAATGTTTTATTTTTCATAGGATGTGAAGAATTAATTTATGAATGACCTACCGGGATAATATGAGGGGATATAAAGACAAGATGTTTTTGTAGTAGTTTTCACTTTTTGATGTAATGTAAACTTTATGAATGTATCTAGTTATTCCAAGGATACTAAACTAATCGGTCAATCGAGACTTGGTATTTTTTGATCATGCCAATATTATGTAATAATGCAATGACTCTGGGTAACTGGGGTCGGGACATTACAGTTGGTATCAGAGGAAATTTAGTACAAACCATGGAAGCTAGATTTAGCTAAACTCTGATTAGAGCACATAGAACTAAGATGGAATTTGAGGATTAGTATAGAAGAACTTTCTAGAATTTTTGTATTTTATAGATTTTTTGAGTTTTTTGAGAAATTCATCCATATCTAAATACGAGCAGGTAGAGGCTGCTCTGACACAGATGTACCTCGGGGTAAAACCTGAAAACACCACTTTGAGCTGGACTCGAACGAGAACTGGTGCACGACAACAGGCCTTGCTGCACTCTTGGTTACGGTACTCCCAGGGGATATGTTTAGGATAATTCTCATTTTCTTTAACAACCATTATGAAGGGTTTATGAGTATATATACTTCCTCAATGAAAACATTTTTATGATTATAGATTATATCCATAAATAGTTCAATTTATGTTAAGTGTTTTACAAGTATTGAATTATATATTTTTATTCATAAAATGATCTAGTTTATTCCATTTTTTACAAATTTCACCTAGTGGAAGAAATGGAAACAGTATCAATGCACACACTCCATGTAGGGATTTCCCTCCTACTCATGATAATTATAGTGGAGCTGGAGATACAACTGGTGCTGATCAGCTTATCACCATACTGGGAGAACTCACTCAGGTTATGAATAATAACCTTACCTGTATGGAGCACCCCGATCTACAGCGTGGAGGATCAATGTTAGATCTCTTCATGAGGAAAAAACCATCATCATTCAATGGGAGTACTAATACATTGATAGCTGAGCAATGGATAAATTCCCTAGAGAAAATATTTCAGGCTTTGGGGAGTAGTGAAAGGGAAAAAGTTATCATGGCAGTTTACAGACTCACTAGAGATGCTGATCAATGGGGGTCATTGATTCAAAACATGAAGGAATATTATGAAGTATCAAATATGTAATGGAGGGAGTTCAAAGATCTGTTTTTAGAAAAATACATTCCTCGTGTTCATCGAGCAGATATGGAAAGGAAATTTCTGAGTTTGAGACAAAAGGAGGATGATAATGTCGCAAAGTATGAGGCTAACATTACAAGGTTAGAAAGGTATGCGAGAGATTATATACGTAAACAATGAAGTAAGATTGATCGTTTCTTTGATGGGTTAAAACCATTTATCCGTCAATAATTATTCTCACAATCCTTATCGTTGTATGAAGACATTGTCTCATGTGATATCAAGATGGAAAAGGAATTCTCTAAGTCTTATGAATTTAAAGCAAAGAAAGAGAAGAATAGATATACTGATCAATCTGGGAATGGAAATAAGGGGAATAAGGGAAAAGTTGAATATCCATCCTGCAGTAAATGTGGGAAGAAACACCCCGATACTTGCTTGAAAAGAATGGGGATTTGTTACAAGTGTGGAAAAAAGGCCACCAAGCTCGTGGTTGCAAGGGGAAGAAGGAAGCTATCGATGTCCAATGCTTCAATTGTAGGTAGATGGGACATTATGAAAATGAATGTCTTAAGCGTCAGGGGAACTTACCTTAGAAAAGGCCAAGGGATCAAGGCCAAGCTTATGACATAACTACTTCTGAGGTAGAAGCTCTGGAAGACGTGGTGGCAGGTAATTTAATGGTTTCCTCAAGTTTAGAAAATACATTTTTTGATTCTGGATCATCGAATTGTTTCATATCTTCCCAGTTTTCTAAGAAAATTAGATGTTTTCAATTTTATTTAACAAGGGAGTTGTCAGATAAAACTACTAAAGGAAGTATCATGACAACAATGTTTTTTGAATCGGTCCCCATTAGAGTATATAAATATTCTTTATCAGCTGATCTCATCATCATACCTATGATTGAGTTTGATATAATCAGTGGTATGGATTGTCTTTCAGACCATGATGCAGATATTTATTTTAACAAGAAGGAGGTTACGATTTTTGATGGTGATAATAAAGAACACCTTATCATTAGAGTAGAATTATCACCGCATAATTCTTATCTAGATCCACCCCCAGTAGCTCAACTAAATTCAATTATTGGGAAGGAAGATAAGGAAATGACTATGGGTGAGAAAATTAATGTTCAAATAAAGGATGTAACTATTTTGAAAGAATATGTAGATGTGTTTCTGGAAGATTTACCTAGACATCCTCCAGAATGAGAAGTTGAGTTTTCCATTGATTTAATTCCTAGATCAAGGCCTATATCGAAGACCCCTTATAGAATGGCCACTGTATAATTAGTGGAACTAAAGAAACAACTAGAGGAATTGAGTAATAAGGGATTTATTCTCCCTAGTGTTTCCCCATGGAAAGCCCCTGTTCATTTTGTTAAAAAGAAAGATGGATCTATGAGGTTATGTATCGACTATAGGGAGATGAATGCTATGACAAAAAAGAACAAGTATACTCTACCCCACATTGATGATTTATTTGACCAACTTCATGGAGATCAATACATTTCAAATATTGACCTTCGATCTAGATATCATCAGTTGTGTGTGAATAAAGAAGAAATTCCAAACACAGCATTTCGAAACAGGTACGGGCATTATGAGTTTACAGTAATGCCTTTTGGATTGACTAATGAACCCTCTGTAATCATGGATCTAATGAATAGAGTTTTCAAAGAATATCCCGATGAATTTGTGGTGGTATTTATTGATGATATCTTGGTATAATCCAAAAGCTATGAAGATCATGAAAGTCATTTGCGCATTATCCTGAAGACTCTGAAAAGCCATGAATTAAATGGGAAGTTTAGCATGTGTGAATTATTACTTCAAGAGATTTCTTTTCTTGGCCATATTGTCTCTAAATATGGAATCTCTGTTGATCCTTATAATACCAAGTTAGTCCAATAATGGCCTGAATCAATGATTATAACTTAGGTATGCAGTTCTATTGGTCTATCATGTTATTATCAATGTTATGTCCATAATTTTTCCCAGTTCGCTAACCCATTAACACAGGTCACATGTAAAGGGGGTAAATTTGTTTGGACAATAGAGTTTGAATAATGTTTTGAAGAATTGAAGAGATGATTAGTCAATTCTGTTATATTGACTCTACCATCAGGGAATGATGGGTTCATTATTTATAGTGATGTATTGAAGAAAGAAAGTGGTTGTGTCCTTATGTAGAATGATAAGGTTATTGACTATGCATCACGACAGTTGAAAATTAATGAGCAAAACTATCCTACTCATGATCTCGAGTTAGTAGTTGTGATCTTTAATTTGAAGATACAGAGATACTACCTCTATGGTGAAAAATGTGAGATTTATTCTGATCACAAGAGTTTGAAGTATATTTTCTCACAAAAAGAACTCAAAATGAGGCAAAGAAGATAGCTTGAATTACTCAAGGATTATGATTTCATGATACAATACCACCCAGTGAAGGCAATCAAGGTGGATGATGATTTGAGAAGAAACGTTGATGGAGTTTTGAACAATATGAGAATTGAAAGGGATCCAATTTTCATGGATCTAGTGAAGATGGACACGGGAATAACCATGGAAGGTGAAACATCAATGATTTTTAAAATGGTTTCCAAACTATCTTCACTAGAAAGGATTAAGAGTTATCATACCGATGATGAAGAATTTAAGAAGAATATTAATGTTGTGAATGATGGGAGATTGAGTGACTTTGTGTATGAATATGGAATTTGGAAATTTGGGAAGATACATTGAGTTCCTAATATACCTGATCTAAAAAGGGAATTGTTGGATGATGCTCATAGTTCCGATTTTTCTATACACCCTGGGAGCACCAAAATGTATAGATATTTGAAGGAACATTTTTGGTCAGACAACATGAAGTTGGAGATTCCTGATTTTGTGTCATGATGTATGGTTTTTCAACAAGTGAAAGCTGGAAGGAAACAGCCTGGAGGAGTCGTGCAACCTCATCCCATACCTGAGTGGAAATGATATAATATCACGATGGACTTTGTCATGGGACTACCAAAGACTCCTAGAAGGAACGATTCAATATGGGTTATTGTTGATCGTCTTACCAAGTCAGCACATTTTCATGCTATAAGAGAAGATATACCACTGGAAAATCTAGCAAGACTATATATTAATGAAGTTTTGAGAATTCATGTAGTACCCCAATCAATTGTATCTAATTGTGATCCCCGTTTTACTTCATGATTCTGGAAGAGTCTTCAGAAGGCCTTGGATACTAAACTTCGTTTGATCACTGGCTACCACCCTCAAACAGATGGACAATCAGAACAGACTATTCAAACATTATAATACATGTTGATATCTTTCTCACTTGACTTTGAGGGTATGTGGGATAAATATTTACCTCTGCTGGAGTTTTCCTATAACAATAGCTTCCTTTAAAGTATTCAGATGGCACTGTGTGAAGAATTATATGGAAAGAGATGCCACACACCAACCTATTGGGATGACGTTGGTGAAAGAAAACTTATAGGCCCAGAACTGGTGGAGGAAATAATGGAAAAGGTAAAGGTAATCCAAAACCACATCAAAGAATCTCAATGTAGGTAGAAGATCTATGCTGATAACTGAAGAAAGGATTTGGAATTTCTGGTAGAAGATCATGTTTTCTTGAAGGTATCTCTTTGGAAGGGAGTTATACGTTTCGGTAAGAAGGGTAAATTGATTCCCATGTACATCGGACCTTTCGATATTCTAGAAGGAATTGGGTATGTAGCTTACCGTTTGTTAATGCCGCCAAGTCTCTCCAAAGTTCAAAATGTGTTCCACGTATCACTATTGAGAAAATACATGCCTGCCCAACACATGTACTCACCTATGAGGAATTTAGAACTGGAACCTGATCTATCTTATTGCAAAGAGCCCGTCAGGATTCTTGATATGAGAGAAAAAGTACTAAGAAACCGAACGCGTCGTCTGGTAAAATATCTATGGAGAAACTATAAGATGGAAGAGGCAATGTGGGAACCTAAGGAACTTCTGTTGAAGAATCACCCGAGTATTTTCATAGAGTAGTATTCTAGAAATTTTGAGGATGAAAATATTTGAATGTGGGGAGAATGTAACACCCCAAGCTTTCATGGTACGCTTCTCTTTGAATAATATAGTAGCTTGTGTTGTACGCAACTTCGAGTTCTAACACATTCCACAACCAATAAAACTCACCATTATGAATAGTAATACACACATTTTGAACTTTTATAAATTTTATCTTTCAAAATGGACTTCATTTTTGGATTCGGAATATCGAAATTAGCTTAGGGTGAATTTTTTGTATTTTTCTGAAAACATTCAATTTTTTATGAATAGTGAAAAACACTAAGTTATAGTTTAAAACAAGTTTTTTATTTAAATAATTATTTATTTTTATTTAAATTTAATTAAGGTAAAAATAGATACATAATAACTATATAATTTCAATGTAATTCATTGGAGTTAGATTAGAATAATTTTAGATATATAAAAATTTAATGGAACTTTTCACCGTCTTTTACCCACCTCCTAGGAGAATTTGTAAATTCACATTAAACGTAATTTTACCGCTTCTTTGAGTGGAATTTCTAAAATCCATGAGACATGATTAATATCAAGAGTAAAATGTTGTTCAATAGGATAAAAATATTTTTTTTGTGAATATTAACTTTTTTTCTTTTATTTTACACACTTAAAAGTAAATAGGGTAATTACGGGTAAAAATGATATTAAAATTACCCTAACACATGTCTTAATTATATTTTACAAGTGTATATCAACAAAAAAAAACCTTAGGAATAATATAATATCATTTAGGTCCACTTGTATTAGATTAGGACATTTATTATTATTTAATTCAAAGAAGAGTTAAAAGACTTAAAATCGAGTTTTAATTACTAAATCATTTTTAATATAGGATTATACATATGATAAATTAGATTGTAAATATTCATTAGAAATATAAAACAATTTCCTACATAATGGAATTTTATTTATAATTTTTAGACATTAAATAATTTAATTTATTTATGACACAATGGTGATGTAGTAATTACCTAATTAATAAAATATTAAAATAATAGATATTATAAATATCTAAATAAATGTAATTTGAGACTTTTTATAAATTACACTAATTTTATAGGTTAATATTACATGTGATTATTTATTTAATTATGTTTGTTCGAAGTTGTAAAGACCCGTAAAATTCAAGGAAAATTTTTTCTTAATTTTCTTTATAATTTTACAAGAGCGCGGTTTCAGACGGCACCTGATTCCGAGGCCCGGAGTGCCCGGAATCAATTTCCGAAGTTTGGCTCGGGTACGTTCAGTGAACGAATGAGTGGGAATTCCTAACTTTTGATCCGGTGCTCGGAATTGAAATCTGAGGGCACCGATGAACTCGCAGCGCCGATATTCGCTTAAAGAGACCTTTTCGGGAGTTGCGTTTGTTGCGGGTTGAAAGTTAGTTTTGGATATTAAAAGATAAGTAAAATAAAATTTTGTTTGAATTTTATTTTATTCGTGGTGGTTAGACTCTCTCATGGGAAGTTGTTGGTGGGGCCCACAACCACCCAACTTCCCATGTGTGGTTATGAGGGAGGTGGGGCCCACACGAGCCCCCACCTTTTCAAATTCCCTAACCCCTCTAAACCCCCTCTTAATTTATGTGACACTCCCCTACTTTAATTCTTGCCAACTTATCTCTTCATTTAATTAATTTAATGAATTCAACTTTTGATTTTTGAAAAGTAGGCAATGTGTAAATAAAATAAGGTGTAGCTTATTTTATTTTGGGAGTTGCTGTGTTGTGTGGAGATTTGAGAGAAGAAGAGTTCTACACTTTGTCGAACTTCGTCTTCCTCCTTGAAGAACGCGAAGAACACCGACACGCCGTTCTATCTTCTCTCCACGTCAAAGAAAGGGAAACACCGCTTCCTCCTCGGTTTTCCTTCGTCGACTTGAGAAGTTTCGCCAACGACATATCGCATCGGACGCATCCCTTCATCAACGGATTTGACGAACGACGACCGCGACGCCCGACCTCCGCGACGTCGTCTTCCGCGGAACGTAGACAAATCTTCTAACCTTATACCAAGGTAGGGGTTGTTGATTTCTTTTTGGTTTAATTATTTTATTCTTGATCGAGAATTTAGCAAGTCTAACGTGTGGCTTTGATTTATTTAAAGTTGCGTTATTATTTTAACGTGAGGGGGCCGGACCGCACGAACACGGCCAAACCCCCTCCATCGTTCTTGTTTATTCTTGCGGGTGGAAGCAAGTGGCGTGGTGCCGTCGCACCATGCGGATATTCGTGCAAATATTTTACGCGGCGTCGTCGCGCCACGCCGAGGAAGAATCTTCAAGAACGCGACGTCGTCGCGCCGCGTTGAAAGGTAACAAGGCATGGCGAAGGGGCGCGGTGCCGTCGCACCGCGCCGGACGACGAACACCGCGGCCGGTTCCGGGTCGTTGCGGGACGAGAAGACCGCGGCCGGTTCCGGGCCGCGGCGGAAGAGAAGACCGGCGGCCGGGCCGCCGGCGTCGGAAGCCGAAGGGGGGACCAGAATTTCCGGTCCCGTTTGAGAAAACCGGTCGGCCAGCTGGCCGGCCGGATGTCATTAAAACCGGGGGAATTAATCCCCCGGCCAACCCATAAAACCCCCCTCTTTATGAGGGGGGCGGTTCTTTAAAGGAGGGGGGGGGGGCAGCAGCCCCCCGGTTTTGTTTCCAGCCGGCCCCCACGTGCGGGGGGGCCGTTTTGTTGCAAAGGCGCGGCACAAAGGCCGCGCCGCCTTCAATCAGCGGGGGCTTGATTACCCCCCCGCATGCCCACCTCGTGCGGAGCCAGGCGCCCAGCCACCGCGGCCTCCTGCGCCGCCGCGCCGCCCCGGGGGGGGGGGGGGGGGTCGGGCCGGGTCGGCCCGGACCCGGACCCCCCCGTTTCGAACCAGTTCCGGTCTTTTGGCCATATCTTGAGCCTCGGACCTCCGAATGATGAACCGTCTACGGCAACGCGATCCTTGGATCAAGACGGTCGTTTCGGTATATCGCACTCAAAGTTTCGGATTACTTTGAGTTCGGCCGGGTTGGTTCGTTCACGAAACCAACCGGGCCTTCGAAGCGGAAACGCTCATATCTTGAGCTACGAACGTCCGATTGACGCGCCGTCAGTCGCGTTGTGTCTCTCTTAGTGAGATGGATCTTTTGGAATACTCCGCCCGAGGTTTGGACGCAGGTGGAGTACGGTCGGGTTGGTTTTGCCTTAAAAACCAATCGGGCCCCGGAGACGAAAATGCCAATAACTCTCAGACCGGGCGTCCGATCGACGCGCCGTCTGTTGCGTTGAGTTCCTGTTGACGGTATGGAACATTTGGATACATCAACTCTGGACTTCTTGACAGTTGATGTATCAGCCTCTCGGCTCGTGGAGCGGACCCTCCGAACGAGCTTGCTGTGTACGGGAACCCTAGTGTTGGCTGCGACTGTTACTGTGACTACTACTGCTACTACTGCTACTGTGACTGCGACGACGACAGTACAGAAATCCTGTGTGGATTCGACGACGACGACTACAGCACTCAGCGATCCTACGTGGAACAGTGCTTCCGAACCTGTGTGAGCTGAATCTTCTGTTTACCTTGGGCGGTGGAGCGCTTGGTTGTAGCAGCATATCCTTGGCAGTGGAGTGCTCGGTTGTAGCGGCAGACCTGCGATACTGGAGATGAGCGTACAGAGTACGGAGACCGTGAAACCGGCTGAGACCTGAAGACTGCTCGACCGACTCAACTTGGAGTGAGTCGACTAGCCCAGTGGACGGAGCGCCCGGTATTCGGCGGCAGACCCACGGCGGACGGAGCGCCTGGTAGTTGGCAGCAGATCCGCGGTACACGACTGGAGGAGTACCTCTGTAGGCTATCTGGGTGAGCGCCCGGTATTTGGCAGCAGACCCTCAGCGGACGGAGCGCCCGGTAGTTGGCAGCAGACCCGCGGTACTCGACAGGAGGAGTACTTCAGCAGTCTTAGGTTAGTGAGCAGTACCTCGGAGTCGTGACAGGACCACTATACACTTCAGAGATGGGACTCTTCAACAGTTACGGTTTCGTTAATGAAAATCCTGGTTGAGCTGAAACCTGTTGTTTTCCTATGTGTATTGTGTTGTGCTATCCTGTGTGGATTACGTTTTTCTTTCCTGTGTGGAATACGTTTACTTTCCTGTGTGAACTGGGTTGTACTTGGGCTCGGAGGTTGGAGTGTATTTGAATTTGATGACTTAGGTATATGTATGGGCATATACCTAAGCAGTGTCGATTATTACTTCGTGATTGTTACTTTTCTTCGTGGTTTATCCTTTGTGGAATTGAGAGACCTTCAGGGGTCTCGGGGTCCCTACTGAGTAGCTTATACTCACCCCTGCACGGGCTTTGCCTGCACTACGTTGTGTTGGTTGCAGACGACGGACAGCGTTGACCTTAGCTGAGGCTTGCAGAGCGGGACGGTACCCGGAGGTGGACCACTGGGCGGGACGTGCACGGAGCGGACGGCGGGACCCGTGGAGCAGAGGAGCTATCTGTACCCACCCTTCAGGTGGGATTTCCAGTGGACAGCTCGGTGTAGCGGCTTTTACTTCTCAGTTGCTGTTTTCCCTTTCGAGTTGTACTTTACTTTCAGTTTGGGTTTGTATTCTGGCCCATTTACTTTTCCGCACTTTCAGTTGTACTCTGCTTTTGTTTAGTGTTTACTTTCCGCTTGTTGACTCTGTGGTGTTTGTTTACTTTACAAAGGCAAAGCCTTCCCTTTTACCGGGATTTACGCCTTGGTGCTAGTCGCCAGCCCCTGGCCTATGGAAGGCGGGCTTGGGGTAGTCACGACACGGACCCCGAGGGCGGGTTGTGACAAATTGGTATCAGAGGAGTTCGGTTCTACCGCGAACTCTGATCTTTTCTATGTCAAGCAATAATGTTTAGCGTATTGAGTGTGGTTATCAGTCCAGGGAGTCCAGTGTTGGTGCGGAGGCCGACGTATCCGTACACCAGGACCCTGACTTCTGATTTCCGACTTAATGCACGAAAACATTGATTGCGTGTGTGTTTCAAAGTTTTCTTTGTGATTACTTATATCAGCTCACCAGGTATACTGTTCTAACCGTGGCGCACCTGTTTCCTTTTCAGGATGGCCCCACGACGACAGCCAGCTAGGGTTCCGAGAGTCGAGCGAGACGACTGCCCACCGAGCGACGAGGCCTCGGTGCAGGGCCCTTTTCCAGTAGTGGCATCGGCGGTAGCTTTACCCGCTGATCCCCCGATGCTTCCAGCAGCAGCCGCTAACGATGCACGTCGCCTCAGCGCACTGCATGAGTTTCAGCGCCAGCGACCGCCCAGGTTTCGCGGGGAGATGGATCCCCAGGCAGTAGAGGACTGGCTGGAGGCAGTGGTTCGAGTGTTTAGGCTAGTGAGGACACCAGCAGACCTCATGGTGATCCTCGCTGCGAGCCTACTACACGCAGCAGCAGGACGATGGTGGAGCCTGATGCTCCAGGTGCACGATGAGGAATCTCTACTTTGGACGGACTTTGAGAGCCTCTTCCGCTCGGAGTTCGTCCCAGCCACCCTTCGTGCGGTGCGTATCCAGGAGCTTCTTCAGCTGCGGCAGGGCATCATGACGGTCGCTCAGTACTCAGCGAGATTTACCGATCTCTCGCGCTACTCGACCGACATGGTACGGGACCCATTCTTCCGGGCCCGGACCTTCGAGCAGGGTTTGAGACACGAGATCAGGGCATCACTGATCTCCCTCAGCATACCGACTCAGACAGGAGTACTGGAGCGGGCCCTTCTGATCGAGAGCTTCCTTGCTGAGTCTACACCAGCACAGCGACCCACCGCAGGGCGGCACGTGGCAGAGTCATCTGCAGCAGATAGCCGACGGATGACTCAGGGTTCCAGGCAGACCAGACCGACCAGTGGCCGACTGCACGACTCAGGCTCAGTTGTGCGGGGAAGCCGGGGTGGAGTCAGAGTCAGGCGTGCCGAGAGTGGGAATTGTTACTCCTGTGGCGGGATTGGTCACATGGCTCGTGATTGTCCGACCCGTCATGCTGATGATCAGCAGTTAAGTGAAGAACCTCCCAGGCAGAGGCAGAGGTTCGACCGTGGCGGTCCGCAGGGAGGAGGCGGACGAGGCAGAGGAGCTGGCCGAGCAGCAGGTGGTGGACGACGCTTTGAGGTTCTACCACCACCACCACCAGGAGGTCGACCCCGACCGCAGGGGAGAGCTCAGCTTCAGGCAGCCGAGGCCTTCGATCATGGAGCTCTAGGAGCCGATGGACAGGAGCAGAAATAGTGGATACATCCTTTGTACTTCTGGTTCCTTGTTGCTTTTGTGTAGCATCTTGTATTATGAGCTGCAATAATAAAAGACGCATACCTTTGTGATATTTTCGTTCCTGTCCTCTTTCGTGATGTTACTAAGAGGTTCCAGTTTTGGCTGTTGACTTGACCCTCACTTGTGAGACATCAACTGGAGGAGACCCAGTTACCACACACTGATACCGACAGTGTGAATCAACCCGAGGCGAGAGTAACGGTTGAATCTCTTAGTAGTAGCGTCGAGGCCTTACGACGTCATCCTTGGTATGGATTAGTATCATCCATGTTAGGATTGACTGTTTTAGGCAAAGAATGTGGTTCATCCAGGGGATGGGACCATATTTCTCTTATCGGCAAAGAAGAAATCTTGCAGCTCTGATGGGACCGGAGATGGTCCAGGCCACGACAGAGAAGGTCCAGGTCATCCACGAGCGGATGAGGACAGCTCAGAGCCGGCAGAAGTCTTACGCTGACAGGAGGCGGAGGCCACTGGGGTTCGAGGATGGCGACCACGTCTTCTTACGGGTCTCACCTCGACGTGGTATTCGGAGATTTGGCCAAGGCTGCAAGTTATCTCCGCGCTTCATCGGACCCTTCCAGGTCCTCAGCAGGGTTGGTGAGGTGGCTTATCGCCTGGCTCTACCACCTCAGTTGCACTGGGTGCACGACGTCTTCCACGTGTCTCAGCTGAGGAGATACGTGCACGACCCGACGCACATCATTGATCATGGGGAGCCTGACGTTGACGATGGGGCGACTTTTACGGAGGTCCCGGTGGAGATAGAGGATCGACAGGAGTGGGTCCTGCGTGGGCGATCGATTCCTCTTGTGCGCATCAGATGGCGGCACGGGAATCTCCAGGAGAGCACATGGGAGCGGGAGGCTCAGATGCGTGCTCAGTACCCTCATTTGTTTCCCTAGTTTTTGATGTATCTTTACGGGGACGTAAATCCCTGAGGTGGGAGTAATGTAAAGACCCGTAAAATTCAAGGAAATTTTTTTCTTAATTTTCTTTATAATTTTACAAGAGCGCGGTTTCAGACAGGACCTGATTCCGAGGCCCGGAGTGCCCGGAATCAATTTCCGAAGTTTGGATCCGGTACGTTCAGTGAACTAACGAGCGGGAATTCCTAAATTTTGATCCGGTGCTCGGAATTGAAATCCGAGGGCACCGATGAACTCGGAGCGCCGATATTCGCTTAAAGAGACCTTTTCGGGAGTTGCGTTTGTTGCGGGTTGAAAGTTAGTTTTGGAGATTAAAAGATAAGTAAAATAAAATTTTGTTTGAATTTTATTTTATTCGTGGTGGTTAGACTCTCTCATGGGAAGTTGTTGGTGGGGCCCACAACCACCCAACTTCCCATGTGTGGTTATGAGGGAGGTGGGGCCCACACGAGCCCCCACCTTTTCAAATTCCCTAACCCCTCTAAACCCCCTCTTAATTTATGTGACACTCCCCTACTTTAATTCTTGCCAACTTATCTCTTCATTTAATTAATTTAATGAATTCAACTTTTGATTTTTGAAAAGTTGGAAAAGTGAAAATAAAATAAGGTGTAGCTTATTTTATTTTGGGAGTTGCTGTGTTGTGTGGAGATTTGAGAGAAGAAGAGTTCTACACTTTGAAGAACTTCGTCTTCCTCCTTGAAGAACGTGAAGAACACCGACACGCCGTTCTATCTTCTCTCCACGTCAAAGAAAGGGAAACACCGCTTCCTCCTCGGTTTTCCTTCGTCGACTTGAGAAGTTTCGCCAACGACGTATCGCATCGGACGCATCCCTTCGTCAACGGATTTGACGAACGACGACCGCGACGCCCGACCTCCGCGACGTCGTCTTCCGCGGAACGTAGACAAATCTTCTAACCTTATACGAAGGTAGGGGTTGTTGATTTCTTTTTGGTTTAATTATTTTATTCTTGATCGAGAATTTAGCAAGTCTAACGTGTGGCTTTGATTTATTTAAAGTTGCATTATTATTTTAACGTGAGGGGGCCGGACCGCACAAACACGGCCAAAGCCCCTCCATCGTTCTTGTTTATTCTTGCGGGTGGAAGCAAGTGGCGTGGTGCCGTCGCACCACGCGGATATTCGTGCAAATATTTTACGCGGCGCCGTCGCGCCACGCCGAGGAAGAATCTTCAAGAACGCGACGCCGTCGCGCCGCGTTGAAAGGTAACAAGGCACGGCGAAGGGGCGCGGTGCCGTCGCACCGCGCCGGACGACGAACACCGCGGCCGGTTCCGGGCCGCGGCAGGACGAGAAGACCGCGGCCGGTTCCGGGCCGCGGCGGAAGAGAAGACCGGCGACCGGGCCGCCGGCGTCGGAAGCCGAAGGGGGGACCGGAATTTCCGGTCCCGTTTGAGAAAACCGGCCGGCCAGCTGGCCGGCCGGATGTCATTAAAACCGGGGGAATTAATCCCCCGGCCAACCCATAAAACCCCCCTCTTTATGAGGGGGGTGGTTCTTTAAAGGAGGGGGGGGGGCACCAGCCCCCCGGTTTTGTTTCCAGCCGGCCCCCACGTGCGGGGGGGGGGGGGGGGGGGTTTTCTTGCAAAGGCGCGGCACAAAGGTCGCGCCGCCTTCAATCAGCGGGGGCTTGATTACCCCCCCCCCCCCCCCCCCCCCGCGTGCCCACCTCGTGCGGAGCCAGGCGCCAAGCCGCCGCGGCCTCCTGCGCCTCCGCGCCGCCGCGCTGCCGCCGCGCCGCCCCGGGGGGGGGGGGGGGGGGGTCGGGCCGGGTCGGCCCGGACCCGGACCCCCCCCCCCGTTTCGAACCAGTTCCGGTCTTTTGGCCATATCTTGAGCCTCGGACCTCCGAATGACGAACCGTCTGCGGCAACGCGATCCTTGGATCGAGACGGTCGTTTAGGTATATTGCACTCAAGGTTTCGGATTACTTTGAGTTCGGCCGGGTTGGTTCGTTCACGAAACCAACCGGGCCTTCGAAGCGGAAACGCTCATATCTTGAGCTACGAACGTCCGATTGACGCGCCGTCAGTCGCGTTGTGTCCCTCTTAGTGAGACGGATCTTTTGGAATATTCCGCCCGAGGTTTGGACGCAGGTGGAGTACGGTCGGGTTGGTTTTGCCTTAAAAACCAACCGGGCCCCGGAGACGAAAATGCCAATAACTCTCAGACCGGGCGTCCGATCGACGCACTGTCTGTTGCGTTGAGTTCCTGTTGACTGTACGGAACTTTTGGATACATCAACTCTGGACTTCGTGACAGTTGATGTATCAGCCTCTCAGCTCGTGGAGCGGACCCTCCGAACGAGCTTGCTGTGTACGGGAACCCTAGTGTTGGCTGCGACTGTTACTGTGACTACTACTGCTACTACTGCTACTGTGACTGCGACGGCGACAGTACAGAAATCCTGTGTGGATTCGACGACGACGACTACAGCACTCAGCGATCCTACGTGGAACAGTGCTTCCAAACCTGTGTGAGCTGAATCTTCTGTTTACCTTGGGCGGTGGAGCGCTTGGTTGTAGCAGCATATCCTTGGCAGTGGAGCGCTCGGTTGTAGCGGCAGACCTGCGATACTGGAGACGAGCGTACAGAGTACGGTGACCGTGAAACCGGCTGAGACCTGAAGACTTCTCGACCGACTCAACTTGGAGTGAGTCGACTAGCCCAGTGGACGGAGCGCCCGGTATTCGGCGGTAGACCCACGGCGGACGGTGCGCCTGGTAGTTGGCAGCAGACCCGCGGTACTCGACTGGAGGAGTACCTCTGTAGGCTATCTGGGTGAGCGCCCGGTATTTGGCAGCAGACCCTCAGCAGACGGAGCGCCCGGTAGTTGGCAGCAGACCCGCGGTACTCGACAGGAGGAGTACTTCAGCAGTCTTAGGTTAGTGAGCAGTACCTTGGAGTCGTGACAGGACCACTGTACACTTCAGATATGGGACTCTTCAACAGTTACGGTTTCGTTAATGAAAATCCTGGTTGAGCTGAAACCTGTTGTTTTCCTATGTGTATTGTGTTGTGCTATCCTGTGTGGATTACGTTTTGCTTTCCTGTGTGGAATACGTTTACTTTCCTGTGTGAACTGAGTTGTACTTGGGCTCGGAGGTTGGAGCGTATTTGAATTTGATGACTTAGGTATATGTATGGGCATATACCTAAGCAGTGTCGATTATTACTTCGTGATTGTTACTTTCCTTCGTGGTTTATCCTTTGTGGGTTTGAGAGACCTTCAGGGGTCTCAGGGTCCCTACTGAGTAGCTTATACTCACCCCTGCACGGGCTTTGCCCGCACTACGTTGTGTTGGTTGCAGACGACGGACATCGTTGACCTTAGCTGAGGCTTGCAGAGCGGGACGGTACCCGGAGGTGGACCACTGGGCGGGACGTGCACGGAGCGGACGGCGGGACCCGTGGAACAGAGGAGCTATCTGTACCCACCCTTCAGGTGGGATTTCCAGTGGACAGCTCGGTGTAGCGGCTTTTACTTTTTAGTTGCTGTTTTCCCTTTCGAGTTGTACTTTACTTTCAGTTTGGGTTTGTATTCTGGCCCATTTACTTTTCCGCACTTTCAGTTGTACTCTGCTTTTGTTTAGTGTTTACTTTCCGCTTGTTGACTCTGTGGTGTTTGTTTACTTTACAAAGGCAAAGCCTTCCCTTTTACCGGGATTTACGCCTTGGTGCTAGTCGCCAGCCCCTGGCCTATGGAAGGCGGGCTTGGGGTAGTCACGGCACGGACCCCGAGGGAGGGTTGTGACAGAAGTAATAATTCTGTTATGAGTTTCACAAAAAATCAAATAAAAAATAGTGTCAAAATTGACATAAAAGAGTTTTTAAAAAATATATTATATTAATAATTTATATTATATTCCTAAAAATCTAAGGATCATTCAAAGGACTTAAATAATGATATTTTTATCATTAATGGACCACTTGGGGGTCTCTTGGAAGTTTATAGTACGTTTATTGACTATATAATAATAAAATACAAAGAGACATGGTAAGTGTCAAAATAATTAACTAAGAGTTAAAACTAAAAGATAAGGTTAATAAAGTGACAAAAACCTGTCTAAAACCTATTGGTTGAGTGGTTTGAGACCTATACCCACCTTAAAAATTAAATAATTATCTTTGGATCCATTAGAAACTGAATATGAATTTATTATAAAATAATATTTCTAGCTTTTCCAAAGGTACCCCTCACCCATCTTATAAAAAGGAACTCCCCCTTCTCACTAAATCACACATTTAAATCATTTTCTCTCGGCCAAACCCTGCCCAAATACTCTCTAAACTTCCCTCACTTCGACCAATAGGCCTTAGTTTGATCAGAAATCCAACTTATTGAGCCCTTTTGATCAAATCAAATGAAATAACCCGATTAAGAGGTAATGTTTTCACCATCCTCTTTCATGTTCCTTTCTTCTTCAACATCTTCTTTCTTTGTTATTTCCATTCTAAAATAATAAATCCAGTATATTCTATATACTGTGATGTTATTATAAATATGGTACAACCATATTCATTATTCTATTCATCCTTTGAATGACATGTCACCATACGTGCGTACGTACGGCTTACCGTCTCCACGTCGTGGTGTAATTGTTATTCAAAACATTATTATTTGGATGGGTATAATAATGATGTTTAATTCATGTAAATAATAAACATAACATGATAATTATTATGTATATATGATATAATATCCAATTATATATTATTTTATTATCAAAATAATGATATTGTCGCTCGTGCGTACGTACGGACTACCGTCTCCACGAACGCGATGAGATTCATTCCCCATCGTATCCATTGCGGACTAATTCTCGTTTAATGATTAATTTTTTTTAAGGACATCATATCATTCTGGATATTAATAATATACAACCTATCAATAACAAACACGTCTTTTTTAACAAAACATATAAAAGAAAATGAGTAAGTTAACACCCGAAACAACGATAATACTAAGATATTATTAACAAAAAAATGATAAAAGATCATATATGATATTATATTATTTTAAATGATTCATGTATAATTTAATAACAATTATATTAACTTTATACAATAGTTTAACCTACCCTCTACCAAGTAAAAGAACAAGGTAAGGGGTTTCTTATCTCACTTTTAATTCCATGAGATTTCCATTGTTCACCACTTATTTATTGCATGTGGTGTGTATACTGCCCAGGTTTGTATTCATTATGTAATATAATTTAATTCATGTATATTTATATCATCATTGTATAATCCTTCTTTCATTGGTGAATGTTTCATAATTTTCCAAATCAATAAGGGAAGTTGAAATTTCAATTTCCACTCATTCAGCGTTACACATACTTCATTAATTATTTTAGTACAAGATTATGTGTGCAATAACTATTAATTTGCTTATGTCATAATTTCCACTCCCCATTATATGGATATTCTTTTGATACACATAATAAATCCATTGATAATTCTCAAGTCATTGATATGTACATGATAAGATTAATTATTACTCAATCTCGATTTGTTGAGTTAAACATCCATTTCATTGGTGTTGTTTTTACAAGAATATGTGTGAATGTCCATTGATTGTTTTACACCTAATATCAAACCATATTGAGTGTATTTAGATTTTTCACACATAATTATTTCGTTTATTTATCATTAACCTATGGATACAGCCTTTATGATATATTTCATCTCAATTTACATTCCATTGAGACACCTTTGTTATTATACACCAAATCACTTTTATATGGTTTATATAATATTTTGAAATATTATATCATGAATCCCTTTATTCTCATGATATTACAAAGTTTTTATTACCTCAATTATTTTTATGGATGTTTCTCTATTTTGGTTAGGAACTCTAACTAAAATATCATTTTAAAATTCTTTAAAGATTTATTATTCTAAGTCTTTTTCATTAATGTCCATGTTTTAAAAATGGTTTTAAGGATTTATTTATATGGACATTAAAGTTTTCAAATAAAAATTCATTTTAAAATTTTCAAAGTGGTATAGGACACTTTGATTCAAAAATCTTTTTTAAATGGATTCTTGACAAATACTGTGACTTTTAAATGTTTTCAAGAAAAAGGGGGATATATCTCTCAATAGTTTGATTATTATTTTAATCTATGTCAATATCCTTCATTATTCTCAATTGAAGTTAATCTGATACAATAAAATCTTCCATATTGTATCGAATAGGTTATATTTGACTATGGATGTGCTATTTTTATACCATTCATGGTTTGTGGATAATGTATTGACATCTCGTATGCTATTTTTAATAAGAATGTTTATGTAATGTTTCAAGATTTTCATATGAGGAATGCATTAAACTTATTAAGTGATGGGTGGAGCCCACTATAGCTCCTCGATGCATCGGTAGGTCTCATGAGACAAACTAGTGTCTTGGTATAAGGCCTTGATAAAATCTTATTTGTAGTCTTGGCATGAGGCCTTGGTTATATGGTTATGATAGTCTGGCATTATGCATTCCATCATTATGAAAGTGGTTATTGATATTGCATGTGATTATTCGACTAGTAGAATATCCATGTGAATAAGTAAATGGTATTATTTCATTTAATCTTTTCCATATTATGCTGATGTTCAAGATTAAAAGGCTTTTGTTTTAGTTATACATTTCCAAAAATAATTATACGTATTTATGAAAGTTTTTTCTATATTGTTATCCTTACTGAGCATCTGAGCTCACCCCTTTCAATGTTTTATTTTTCCAAGGATGTGAAGATGTAATTTATGAATGACCTGCAGGGATAGTATGAGGGGATATGAAGAAAAGATGTTGTTGTAGTAGTTCTCACTTTCTGATGTAATGTAAACTTTATGAATGTATCATGTTATTCCAAGGCTACTAAACTAATCAGTCTTTCAAGACTTTATCTTTTGTGATCATGCAAATTTTATATAATAATGAACTGACTCTAGGTAACTGGGTTTTGGGTGTTACATGAAATCATTATTTAAATAAAACTATATTAATAAACAACGACTAAATATAAAATCATAAAAATTAATGAATCATAAATATGACATTATAAATTCAAAAATAAATTACATTGGAACTATAAACCATTAGAAATTAAAGAATTTCAATTGGAAAATCTTATTAATAATTGAGTAACACAATTATATTACCAAACTTATTTAAAGTCCAATAATACAAGTAATCACATTCTAAAACTCTTTAAATTATGAATCCTTTCTAAATATCAAATGATATTAAATTTATAAATAATTTAGATATCATTTGAAATTCAAAACTCTGCAAAATTTAACAATTTATATTAATAAAAAGAAATTTTTATATTAAAATATAGAAATTTTTCATGAGAAATTAGTTATTTCATATAAATCATTGGATAAATTAAAATAAATATTTATCATAAGAAAAAAACCAAAAGACAAATGATGTTATGTTTTCAAAAAACTGAGAAATATATTATATTTTAATAATAACTAAAATTAAAATATTTACAAATATCATGAACTAATGAAATTCCAAATTAAAAAAAAATATAAAATAACTACTTTTATCCATAGACATCATGTAACCATTGATGAAATATAAAATATTATATCTAAATATGAAATTTCCAATTCATATAAATTAAAACTCATGTTTGTAGGAAAACACTAGATGTGTGTCTTAGATATAATATAAAAAAGAGATAAGAAGAAGAATAAATATTATAATAATTATATAGAAGAGAAGAATATAGTAAAATTAAGTATTTTTTAAAACCCAACATTATTTAATTGGATGTGGTCTTAATGATAATGTGGATGGAGTATAATTTGATTTGAATCCCTCTAAAATATCCTTTTCCAATTTTGGAGAGAAACGGTAACAACAATTAATTAAAATCAACTAAAAAATATTCAAATTCACTCTATTGTGTGAGATTATCAATTTGAATGTATGGTTAAAAAACATTCCCAAATCTAGGTATTCAAATAATACCAAACCCATGTACATTACTGAAATTGTTCATAGAACATTGAGGGAAGCCATGAAATATTTAAAAATAACTAAAATTTTAATTTTTTAATATAAATACATGAAAATGAATGTAATATGTAATAGAATAATTTAATATGAATAAATGTGAATTTGGTTTCTCATAATTCACCCCACTATGGCACTTTCTTCCCCAAGAAATTCCCACATAAGGGATGATTTTAATTAGTATTAAAATACCCTCATCTAAATAATAATTCATTTTATACTCATTTATATCAATATTTAAAATATAATATGAATATTTTATCTAACGATATTGGGTTTTACATCATTCTATATTTTAATATTTATAGTGAAAATGATTTTTCATGTATATCCCTCAAACAGACCAAAGATGGTTTCTAATATGTATAGAATACCATATGATGCATAAATCAAATGAATAATTAATTATTAAGAATACTAATTTATCAAAACACAAATATGCACCCCAAAACATACCATTAAACAATTAAAAAAATCCATAAAATATCTCTATATGGTTTTATACCATGACTTGAATCATAAAACATCATATAAGAGTTTCAATGAATTTATTCCACATGATAATCAATTCAATAATGATATATATAACTTATTTATATTGAATGAGAAATGTTCAAATAGAATGTGAAGGCCTGAGAACATTATTTTACCCAAATAAAGTAGATGATAGATAATTTTAATTAAATGAATCATAACCATCTCAAGACTTCGAAAGTAAAATTTTATATCATGGTAAATACTACTGAAATGAATGAAAAAAACTCATTAAGGGGTAATCTATCCAAATATGTGATATTAAAAAAAATTCATACTATAATTTTTCCTCCATGAAAGGACACAAATTAATGTAATGAAACATATTAAATTACACTACAATGGGAAAATATCATAATAATGATGAATAATTTCTATGGCTATACTCGATGTCGCCTTGAGTGGGAATACTGATTCCCAAACAACCATAATATAAGAAAAAAATCCCATTAAAATATTTTATCTTGTCCAACAGGCTACGAATACTATGTGAATTGATAAGGGGAGAAATATGAGATAATTAGATATTTTTTGGATATCAAAATATTAACCAATTGATCATATTAGGTAAAATTCATGTGTGATTTTACATGAATCATATTATAGTCCTAAAATTTAAAATATCGAATTTATATGAGAGGTATCTCCTTTAATGGCAGAAAAATAATTCAATTAAAAGACTATCTAGGAACACCAAGAAATTCCTTCTTGGAAATTTCATTCATATTCTTCTAATACGACTTTAAATTATTTCTTATAATGATATTAAAGTTAATATCCCCATTATAGGACACCCTTCTATATTAAATTTTACATGAATGACCTTATTGATTACATCTATGAATATTGCAGAACAAATCAAACCCAATTTATTTAAAGATTCTTTCATATGATCCGAATAATTTATAAAGACTGGTATCAATCATTATTTTAAAACTACTCAGTTGATTCGGTAAATTTTGAGACCCAATATTTAATATGAGTGAGATGAATATTGGAATTACTCATTAAAACACCCTATTATTTTATGATACCTCTACAGGGAGATTTATAACAAAAATGACATTAAGTAAAAATATTAATTTCAAAAGATCACAAAATCCATAAAAATTAACACATTATTACCCAAAAATATATATCATAAATTTATGACATAGTCTTGTAGTACATAATCATGACACATGAAATAAACCCATTCAAAAACCAAAATTTAATTTATAATAATCTTTATGTTTATTTAAAAAATAATTTGTACCATTAATCTATTTTATGGTTTGTTCATAGTTATTTTTAATTGATTAAACTATTTATACATGTATCAAAACCTCATTATTTAAATTCACTCTTAATGTTTATATAAATGTTCTATTTGTTTGAAAGTAGAAAATTATTGTTTTGAAATCAATTAGAAATTTAAAAATCACATTCATTCCAAATTACCCAAGAATAATATTCAAAACCATTCTCGTAATACTTAAAAAATATTACATATGGTTTGTGAAATTATTGAAACAAAACCCATATAATCATTTATGGGAAAATCATTTTCATTTAAATAATTTTTTTATAAATATTATGATAAATCCCATTTATATCATTAAATTATATTCTATACATAGTAACCATCAATTATGACACATAAACGAATTTCACAGTTATTTATATTTGAGAAAAATCAACGTGATAACATATAAATTCATAAAAACACCCTTTGATTTATGTAAAATTATATTGAAAATTATTAAACAAAATTTTGAAATTTCTTGTGGTTAAATATAAACATTTAGATAGTTTTGTAACTGTACATTCTCTATATATATTATTTGGAAGAATATGTTACAACCTTTCAATAATCATTGGATGATTTCAATAACATCATACACGGTCTGTGCACAGTCTTCCAATTATGAGAGGTTATTTATTAGTATTTTTCATAATTAAATCATATAAAATCCCTAAATAATATATATGTAGACAATAATTATCCAATTATATCACATAAACAATTATAAAAAAACCAATCAAAATAAAAAAATTCAATACCAACCATCTGACTTCTCATAGTAAATCATGTACTATATTGAAATGTATTGTCCGGAAACGTAATAAATAGAATCCATATATGTTTTGAATATATTATATCATTATTTCTAGGAATAAAAAAAATAACATGAAGGGTATAATAATATATTTTAATTAACCAACAGAGGTGGACATTCATCATCACTAGGGCCAGCTCACCCCAATGCCATAGATGTGTTCAATATCACATTTAGCTAAATAATATTTCAAGGGTATCACATTTGACCACATTTTATTTATTTCATGATCAGAAATTAAAAAATAGGTAGGTTAATATGTTCAAAAATAGTTCACAGTATGACCATATAGTGGCTTTTTTATTATGTGGAATAACTAGTTTGGAACAATCCGAGAAAACAATCATGGAATGTAAACATAATTAGAATATAAGAACATTTTTAACACTATATAAAAAAAGATGAAATATATACTGTATTATACAAAGAACCCTATATAATATATTAGATATTGAGGCTATTAATGATAAAATTTATACAATATAAAATGATTGAAAAATACTAAACAAAGAATCACCTAATAAAATTCAGTTTTTTGTTGTTCCACATCATCAACAGGCACTTACAATGTTACTATGGACACCATAAAAAGGAAAGGAATAATCCAAAATCATTATATTTCAATAATCAAAATTTTAGACCCATTAAGGAGGATAAGTGGAGTGTGAGAAATTTCCCAAAATAATTCTCCCAATGATTTTTTTTATGAAATTACATTTTTAATCATTTTAATTAATTATAATTTCAATTATGATATTAAAAATAACCCTTATATCACTTCTAAAATAATAAATACATATAAAACCATTATATAATAACTTATTAATATAACATAGATTAAACATTGGAAATAATATGACTATTTCACATAAATCCACTTAAACCCACCAATTATATATTATTATATAAATATACTTATTTTATGATATATAGATTAATGAAATAAATTACTTCTGATACCATTTGTTTTGAAAGTGAAATTGTTAATTTAAATATACTCTCAAAAAATGTTTTACATACCAATATCTATTACTGGATACATATACTAATAGACATGTATGAGTAATATGTGAAATTTTGTAATCTAGAAAAAATAACTGAATCAATTTTTATGAAAACAATGACAATAATATAAAAATATATGAATGAAATGTTAATTAATATTAATGAATCAAAATGATAAAATAACACAAACATGTCTAATAGTGACAATTTTTAATGATAAGTATTAAAAAAACAAATAGTATAATCAAGGACTGTTAATTTGTAAAATTACATCTAGTATTATATATCTTGGGTATAACCTTATAATTGTGTTTTTAAATCATATAAAAACTCATTTATGATCATGTACAATCATAATAATGCATTCCTAATATACTAGACTATGACAAACTCTAATGATATTCAACATATGAAACTTTCTATTTGTATAATGAAATAATGAATTAATGGAAAAAAATTATTTATGAATCATATCAATAATAGAAACCACATCTTTATTACTTACAAGATACCCTAGTTTCCCATAAAAAATGTTATGTGAGAAAATAATTCATCAAGAGAGAATACAAAAAAACTACACTAAATTTAGTGTAACATGTAATGAATTATCATATCTTAACTCTAACCCATTTTAGTGAAGTATCTCTAACCACACTATTTATAAGTCAAATGAAAACTAGTTTATAGTACTAACTACTCAACATTCATAAATCATGACAACATATTTCCCCTGCCAATGGAATTTCACATGTCAGGAATTTTTTTATATGGTTCTAATTGGGTCTTTATAACTATTTTATAGATGAAACCATGAGACACTTTTATTTATATGCAGACATGACTTAAGGTTTTAAGCTAACAATTGAAACATGATATTTATATTTTATAAAAAATATGAACCAAAATTCAATAAAAACCACATTTTAGACAAAATTTGAACATAAATATGAAACAAAAATGTCAACATTGTTTTATATAATTTCAATATATAAAGGGAAGTATCATTGATCATAAAAATAAATCAAATTAATAGTAGTTTAGTAAAAGAATATCTCAAAAATTATGTGAAATTTCATTAAAAAAAGAAAATCATCTAATGGACATATTTAAATAATTAAACCATTTTAAATTTGAGAACATAAGAAATTTTAAAATCATTTAGAAATTATTTAAAAGTAAAAACACAAAAATAAATTTAAATATTAATATAAAAACACTATTAAAAAATATTATAAACAATTATGTAATAATAAAATAGTTTTTCATATGAATATGGTTTCATCCAATGAAAAACACATTTAAACCTAAACAAAAACCATGAAAAAATGATATTAACTATTTAATAAAATGAGTATTTAAATATATAATCATTTTCTCTATAATATAAGTGCTTAAAATTGACATTCACTAATCATGTTCATAATTATATAAACTACAGAAACAAAAAAAAAACAGAATCCAATGAAATTGTCTAACCTTTGCTGAAAAACTCATGATTAAGTCTAAAATGAATATTCACAATCTCATGACATCCATATCCCCATGTTTAGTCAATCCTCTGACATGGGGATCAAATAACATATCCATTTGGAAAACAAATATGAAGAAAAAGACAATTATAAGATAGATATAGAAGATATGAAGGTAAAAAAATTAGGAATCAACATAAAGAACACACATAAATAAAATGGTATACTGTATTGAGTCAGGGGGAGCACATAACATGAATCTCTCCCAAACAATTCATTTAAATGGAAGATATAACTTGGGAAAACCCTTAAAATTCACTTGTTTTTTTGGATTAAGACCAGCACATCCATATTTTATTGATATGATATAATATTTAAAATTTGATTGATTAATTTGTTTTTTAACATAGTGAAATATTTTTTATGTTCACACATTAAATAATTGCTTTTTTTTATTTTATTGTGCATAATTTATGCATGTAAAAATTATAATGGTTATTATATGAAATTATCTATGTGGTACTGACCATATGTAAAAAATAAAAACACGACCCTAATTATTTGTATGTTATGAACTAACCATGAATTTAAGTTCATATAACTACATGTCTACTAATATTACATCCTAAAAATATCAAATTACCATGAGATGTGATGAGCATACAAAAAAATGAAAGAAAAATTGTTTTATCCAATGATGTGAATCCATGTTTACTGAACCAAGCACATTAGAAAATGAACTGAATGTGTGATTTGATGAACCAACCTAACAATGAATAAAATTCAGCTGGTGAAAAAATGAATTGACCCCATGAATAATTCATGTTATCATTGAAATGTTTGTGAAATATCATTCTGTGATTTACTCACTGACTACGTTATTGTAGTTACTGCATGAAGACATGATATGAACAAAAGAACATGTTAGGTGACCTTGATAAGAAAAATACATCCCTTATTGAAAAAAGAACCTATAATATGATGGAATGGACTAGTCATTCTTAGTGGTCATGCCAATAGAATGGGCCTAATAATAATTGAACTGAATGACAGTTCTAATATGAATAATGATAGAGTGTCAATCATAATCTATATGGACATTTAAAATCTTTCAAGAGTAGATTACATATCATTAATTGAGTGGGATTAAGGTTATAATGAAAATTATCCAACGACAACATTTGAATAAGGTTATTCATTGGAAGATCAACCGATTGTGTAGAAAATAGAAATAAAAGATAGATTGAAAGAGACATATACAGATAAAAAAGGTATAGTCTTGGAATTGTGATAGGAAAATAGCATGTTCTAAAATTTTTATTATTTACTATTTTCTTAACCTTCAGTGTGAGCTCGGTTGAGTGACTATAAAAATAGATTTAAGGACTCCTAACCAACTAAAGATGATTTGAATGATCTAACTTCAAATATTGTTGTCTTTATCTATAAACACAATCTCTTATAATGAGTTTTTTAAAAACTATGTTCCATGCCCATTCATTTTTACTCCTATAAATAATATTGGAAGATGGATTCTACTACATGGATACTTTTTATCCCATTAAGAACAACATAATGGATATTTTATAGTATGGTCTATCTATGTATAGTTTTTTTCCAAACACAATCTAGGTTCTAGAATAGTTTTTTATCTATTAAACTACTTCCTTGTAAGTGATTATTAAGTTGATTTTATTAGGTTAGATCATGATAATGAACCCCTATTTTATCTCTACATTATGAGTTTCTTCAATTTCTTAAATTGAGATAAAATAAAAAATTCTATTCATTTTCAAACTAATAATGTTCATTATTTTGATAGTTGAATTAAATTTGTTTTTTATATATGTTGATTTATTCAAGAAAATTAATATCAAAACTTAATGAATTTACAATTTAAATTATATAGGTTTTGTTCAAAATATCATGAACCTTTTTTAAATATCAAATTATATAATTATATATTTTTATTTAGATAATAATTTTTTATGTATTATATGATTTTAGTTTTAATTACTATAAATATTTTTCTATAATGAAAACTCAATTTGCTCCACAATTGGGTTTTCTTCTCTAACCAAAATTTCGTGTCAAATACTTTTCATAAATATTTTTACGTTGATCAATTTTAATATTATGATCATAAAATTTATGTTTGTTATAAATTTATGTCTCCATGGATAATAATGGACAAGAATTAACATCAAATTCTTTAATTCATTATTTTAATGGAACTAATTATTCTCAGTGGAAGATTAATATAATAAATC
This sequence comes from Viscum album, assembly GCA_963277665.1. Lineage (NCBI taxonomy): Eukaryota > Viridiplantae > Streptophyta > Magnoliopsida > Santalales > Viscaceae > Viscum > Viscum album. The sequence goes on along the minus strand of OY728141.1, from coordinate 385,585,936 downwards.
ATATTGGGAGAATGGGATTTTATATTTGGATATTAACTAACGATATACATGAAAAACCAAAAACTATATAATCAGAATGTAATGAATACATTATGGTCACTTATGATTGAACAAATAATTTAACGAATACCCTATATAGCGATTTAGGGGAAGTGAATTTTGTTAGAATATTTACTTTTTCTAATACTTTTGGAATTTGATGTAATATTAGTAAATATCATGAAACAAAATAAAATACTAAATAGATATATTTCAATAAATATAATTTGAAATATAATTCAGTCGAAATGATTCAATTTTTGACATGCACATATGTTTTAATGAAATTGTGGACACGATGAATGCATATGGGAACAAATTTCCAACCCAGATCATGTGATATGACAGTTGAGATATACCTAATAAGTGTAGAAGATCCTCTCTTTCTATGAGATAATCAGATGAAATCAATAATTTCTTACTAAAACAGTTTATTAGAAAACATATTATACTTGAAGATTATTTTAATTAAAAAAAGTTCATATTAGTTAACCCAATAGAATGTAAATATATCTCATGATCACTATCTCTAAAATTAATGGAAAGATCATTAAATAATATTTTATTGATGAAGCATCACCCTTTTATAGAAAAAATTAAATTTATCACCTTTCCAAATGATTCATTAAATTATACATAAAAACGGTATTCATCAAAATGAAAAACTATGGTGGAAATTGTGGTATAAAATAAAATTAGAGAAAAGAGTTGAAAAATTTTGATTACGGAAATTAGATAATCATCAATGAATGTAAAAGAAAATAACACAGAAAACATGATTTTGCTAAGATGATATATAAGAATAATATTGAGGAAATAGATATAAGGTATTACAAGGATATAAAATTCCTATGGAGATCCTCTGAGTACAATTCACGTAACTCTTACGTGAAGAAACTATAATAAGATAAATGTGATATAATGTGATTCATTACAAACACATCTAAGATAGTTACAATTTATCTTACACCTCTAGGTTATATTTCAATTCATTATGGGAATGAATACAATGAATAAAATATGTCCTCTAAATCTTAAATTGAGTATTTCTATTTTATAGAGTAATATATTAATGAACATAAAGATACATAATAAATTATAATGAAATACAAATCCGTTTCATTTGACATTAAATTAATTTTTCTTGTATAAAATGAAAAAATGTCATATCTTAATTGAAATCAATGATCCTAAAATTTCTAATGATTTAATGTAAAATGATGTGGAAGGATTCTCAAATTGATAAGAAAATCTACAATAATTCTCAAAGAAAAATCCATTCCCATGTATAATAATTGGATTGGTTACCGATATTGAAAATAGAAGATTTATATGAATATATTTATTTCTAATAATAGATAAAAAATTATTTATTTAATTCATATTATCATAGAACAAATAATGTTTTCTCTTATAAGAGTTGATAATATTTTTATATCATGATAGTTAAAATTTATTGAATTCTTATAGACTTTATCATTAACATTTCCTGACACAGGGAAGTATTTGTACAAAAATCATTTTTAGTTTAAATAGTAATATAAGAATATTTCATTAATTGAACTAGTAAATTTCCATGTTATATATTCATGACTAAGGATTTCTTGATCTTTAAAAACAAATATCAACAAATATGGATGGTGTATCAATTTTAATGGTATTTACAAGGAAAAATAAAATGACTAAGTCAAATCTACATGATTCCTTGTATTTTTATGGTTCTTCTTCTTTATAAAATGATAATTTTTATACTATTTATTTCAATTCATTATTTTATCAAAATATTTCTACTTTATATTACTTTCATATTGACTTTTTGATTTAATATTATAGATTATTCCATTAAAATGTGCAATAAATATGGAATCTAAATAAATTTTTTTCATGAAATACCTAAACTAATATTATAGAATATTAAATTCTATTGCCCATGTAAAAATAGGAAACATCATAAGATATCATTATAAAAAATAAATCAGTTTATGATTTATAACACCGAGGGTTTAATCACATAGACATGTTCATAAACTCTAGATATTCAATCATAAATAAGAGGTGCACTACATATGTTCATGAAGATGATTTTTCCAAGATACTCATTAGTAATCTATTTAGCTCAGAAAATTGAATATTGTTCTTATTATTTTATGTATACAATAATTTTAGAAAAATGACCAATAACTGTTGATTACATAACATCTAATCATGGAATTGAGTTTGGAAATAATGACCTAGAAGATTTATTCTCATAAAATTTATATATTAAAAAAATGATTACTCTCAGCACCCATAAAATAATGTTAGTAGTAGAGTGATTAAATTTATTCTTTCAAAAAACATCCTAAACTACTCTTAATGAGTATTTTTACTATTTATTTCTTAGAAGAGGCTTTGAAAATGATTTTTCATATGTTTAATAGATTTATACTTAGATAAATTCTAATTTAAAACATGTATGTGTTTTTTTTTAAGAGATAAAAAATTTAATAACATTATAGTTTTTGTTTTAAATTCATTATACTCAATAAAATGGTGTACATAAAAAAATTTCATCGAAAAGCGATGAAGGGATTTTCTGAAAATATTCATCATACATTAAATCGTATTGGTTATTCAATAAAATGAACAAACATGTAGAATAATATATTTAAGTCATATTTGAAAAAACTAATCAATATAAAACTATTCACTCTACAGAGGTCCTTAAGGATTAACATTAAAAATAATATTAATGCCTCAAACAAACCCAAATATTACATTGTGATACCTAAAAAATAAACAAGTATTAAACTATTGGATTTTGTCATATAGGGGAGAATTAAGTACTAAATACTTATAATCAATGAGATTTTAGGACAAATATACATACCATAGTTCCTATTTTTAGAGTTTATATAAATGAACTTTGACTGCAACTCATCATCAAAATAATTTTGAACATTAACCTTTTTATCAGATGATGAAGCTAAGAATATCACTAATGAAATAATAGATGAATAATATTTAATATAATGAAATGATTAACTATAAAATTTTGAGAGAAACAATGTTTATAAATTGATGGAATTTACTAACAAAATATAGACCATTGGAAATATGTTGGTGTTCTAGAACAAGGAAGATGAGTTAGAAACAATAATTATAAGTAAATCATGCCTTTTTACACAAGGATACCATTAGTGGGAGTGTATTTAATATGAGGAAACTTTTTTACTAGTATCTAGACTTGAAGAAATTTAAATGTTTCTCTCCTATGTATAAAAATAGTATATCGAATTATATAATATGTATATCAAATTTTAATTCCAAAATTTTTATATAATTAATTTTTTTTTCTGGAAGAACCAACTATATTATAGAACTATCATTTTAGAAACCATGTTTATATGTTAACAATATAATTTACTATTTTAAAATAACCTCCTAGTTATTTTTATGATATTTTCATCGCTTTTTTGATTTCAGATGGTTTTCCAAATTTTGTAGCTAATCATATATTATATATTAAAAGTATTTAAAAAATAGAAGAAATATATTTTGATGATATTATTTTTTTATCACAAAAAAATATCCTAGTATTAAATTTTCGAAAATAAATCCAAATGAATTTGAAATGAGATTTATGGGGGAGTAAAAAAACATTTTTTTATATTACGAAAAATATAGAATTACTTATCAAGAGAGGTAAACTAAGAATATTAAATTTTTTCGTACATATATTACAACTATTAGTGATACTCCAATGAGTAAAAGTTTCCAACTAGATCATGATGCAACTTGAAAACCAGATGATCAATCCACAAACAGAGTAATAATTGGAAGATTACTATACATAAATAATAGCTCGCATGATATTATGTTTATATTATTTATTTGTTCCAAATTTCCAGAAAATCTAAATGAATCACATTTACTTATTGTGAAATTAATTTTCAAATACCTCAAAAATAAAACCATCATAGAACTGTATTATTACAGAGGATATCCATTTGATTTATTATGTGACCTAAATTATGATTTTATTCATTTCATGTAAAATAGAAAAGTAACATTTCTAGAAATTTACATTTTGGGTAAGAATCTATCTTCTTTGTGTAATAAAATGTTTGACACTTTTTTTATAAAATACAAATGTCGAGTATATAGATATGGTTATTTTTTGTTAATATATTCCATTGAGGGAAAAAATTTTGTATATTATGGATATAAAATCAACCCTTTCTTTGTATATTGATACAATAAATGGGAAACACATTTCTATAAGATTATTTTATCACATCAAAGAATACAATACATAGATATAAGACAATACTTTTTGAAGAAAAATTTAAATTTTTTTTGATAAAACTCTTGGAATAATTTGTATTAAACATCATCTTGGTTATATATATTTGAGAACAATGAATTTTGAGGGAATGAATTCTATCCTACATGAATAATGAATGGAAAAAATTTCCAATTCAATCAAATTATTATAATCACTTTTATTAATACATGTTCATGTTATAAATTCTTAACTCCATTTTATTAAAATATTTTATGAAGTTACCATGATGTTTATTTCATGTCATTGGTTATGTAACAATGAGTTTTTGTTCGAACATTTATTTTATCTACCAAGACTAACAGATAAAATCGTTTATATATGCACCATGGTAATTAACTCACATGGTTAGTATACCAACCATGGATTTTAAATTTTAAATTAACTAAAATGCGACAACACTGACCCTATTAAACCATATTAAGTGGTTATTTTTTTACAATAGAATAGATACAAGATATCACATCACCCATGATCAAACAATTTATTAGTATCTAATAACTAGATATATAAATCGTCCCATTATTACATTATTAATAAAAATTTAATGGACAAAAGAAACTAAAATTCATCCTTAACACTTTTTCAAAGAGCCCATCCTGATGATGTTGTCATGAAAAACAATTAAAAATGAAATCTCAAATTCTTAGTAAGGGTTACATACATTAGAAGAATGAATCAATAATAACTTAATAATAACCCATATGATATAATTAAAATAGAAATTTAAATAACTGAAAAAACATGACATTATATTAATAAACTGATTATGAAAATGCATCCATAGAAATTTGCATTGTGAAAATATCATGTATAGTAAGGAAAATATATTGAAAAATAAAATGCATAACTGTTGGAAATCAGGTATCTAGAACATGATCCACTACCTCAGGGAAATTTCATAAGATGGATTATTTTTTGGTGTATAAATTTTTTTGATTCTTCTTGCAAAGAAACATGATGGGGTTTCTACTAAACATTTTCTCTCACGAGACATGTGAATCCATCTATGGGTTACCTATAGCTGGCCCTTAACTATATATTCATTTAAAAAGAATTCCAAAAATGTTTATATGATTAATTAAATTCATGAAATCATTATTTCCTATCAAACAATATCTATATTATGTGAAATATACTAATTTAGGTTAATTTCTTAGGTAATTATATAACCATTAAAGAAAACACTGTCTATAAAAAATGGTTTTCAACATAGAAAATAGTCATATCCATGATACATGAATTATACATATATAAGAAAATATAATGTAAATTGATATATTATCTTTAATGGATACTGGATACACCATATAATATTATTAGGTTCATAATACAAAGTAGTTCTAAATAAAATGGACATTGAGAAGAAGACCATTAAATTATGTCTGCAAGTGTTAAACACATCTAATTAATTTCCAAGAAAATAAAATTACATACATTAATTACATAATACAGAACCTCTTCAATATATATTCATTTTATTATAATTTTATTATGTTCGTTTATGTTATCATTGATGAGTAAAAATGTTTAATTTTATTTTTTTTAGTAGATTTTATTTTGTTGTTTTATGGTCTATTCCCCATTGTTTGGGTATTAGAGTTCTTAAAAAATGTAAAAACACCATAAGTGGAATAATATCATACAAATATACATCTATTATTTAAAATTTTCCCATCTATAAATTATTTATATGGTAATAAGATGATTCATTAGATAAAATATTAATGAAAAATGATAATATTATTTTGGTTATTTTTAAGAACATCAAAAACACGTGTCATTTTATTTAGTATTATGTTAATATAAAATATATATAAAATTTAATTGGTTTTAATACCAATTTTATAATATGGTTTAAAAAGAGAAAAGGGTTTATTTACATTCATTAAGGAAGTAATGAAAATAAAAAACTCAACATCCACAAAGGTGGTGAATCGAAAAATCACGGAAGAGGTTTTCATTTATAGTAATAAAACAATTTGATATGATATTTTATGATGAATATTACATTAAATAATAAAATTATTAGATATATATATCATACTAGAGCTACCATTCCACTTTGGATATGGTAGGTGTGTATAGGTGAAGAAAATAAAAGAAATTAAAGCAGAAAGAAGAAGGATTTTATCTCTCAAATATTGTCACATTGAGAACATCCATAAGAAACTGGGATGTGGTATTATGTTAATAATAGTATATGTTATAAATAAGGTAAGAGATCAGTAAGGTATCAGACCTCATTTATAGAAGATTTTGGGCTTATATGGTGTGATGAGAAAGGGTTGTGAGGGGAGGTATTTATGGTGGGAGGAGAGGGGTGTTTTTATTAATTTAATTATTTTATTATTTCTTACACTAGAATATCAATAGTGTTGATTCATGAGGCCATATACAAAAAATAGTTGATGTCTGTTTAAAATAATGGTTTCTGACATCATCCATTAATAAAAATTTCATGTATTTGTTTTAAAAAATAAAATTCCATAAATTGCTATATTTTATTTTCCACAAATATTCCACTATTTAAGAAAAATATGAAACTATCACAGTAAATTTTCTTTGACATGTTTATTTCTAAAATGGATTAAATTTAATGAAATTTAATTACTAATTAAATTCATCATTTATTCAAAAAACATGGATTATAATATTAAAACTATTTTTAACAGTGTCAAAAATATATTTTTGTATTATAAAATACTTTATAATTATAACACAACAAAATATAAATTTATTAATCTATTTGTTGATTTTTTTATAATATAATTATATTTTTAATAGATTTGAACATAAATGATTAAATTTCACAAAAATACCAACACTTAATTTTTTATAATTATACATTTTATTTTCTGAATCTATAATACAAATATATCACATCCTTGTTAATGAGATACAAAACTTTTATAAGATCTTTTATATATTATGTTTCTATTCTAATAGCCACATTATTATACCTAATAGTCTCATTATTATTATAATGACCACGTTAAAATTTAATAGTATATTGTTGTTCATTTTAGCTCAATTCTGTGTGCATTATCACATATCAATTTTTTTTATTAATTTATGAATATACATACCATAAAATATTGGGGTGCTATATTCTACACAATTTAAAAAAATCATGCTTGAAATACTTGAATATTTCCATAAAAAAATGAGGGTGGTTCTTATTTAGAACACTCTCATGTTCCTAGTATTCTTTTTTATTTTATTATTTTTTTACAAAGAACCATTACTAGTTAAGCCATCCAACTTCTCAATACCTTTTCTCTATATTCATTAATCTTGACAGGCTCATCGCAGAACGATAAATCAGGATCAATGTTTATTTATTCATTAGTGAGTACATGATTTGGGTCTTACATATACTTCATTAAAAATGCTAAATAGAACACATCAGGAACATTAGTTGGACTAGGTAAATTTTAAAATCAATAATCCACAACACTGACTATCTCTAGAATTTCGAATTATTTGATTTACATGGGGATATTTTCCCTTTGTTACAAAACCATATGACCCCATACATGGAGAAAAATTAAAAAACATAGGATCTCCCACATTAAATTCTATATAACTTATTTTATTATCAACAGTATTCTTTATCATATTTCTAGATACATAAATATGATCCAAAATAGACTTTTACATTTTTATTGTCTCTTTAATATGTTTTGGGCCATTAAGCTTCCTCTCACTAAACTCATCCAATCATGTTGGAGTACGAAAAAACATTCTATATAATGATTCCAATGGATCCATTTGAATATTATAGTGGAAACTATTTTTAAAGAAAAATTTTAAAAAAGTTAAATAGTACTTCCACATAACGTGAAAATCAAGTGAGATTGATCTTCATCATGTCTTCTAATTTTGAATAGTCCTTTCAGACTATATAATTGTTTAAGGGAGATAATCAATACTCAAATAATTCTTGATATCCCAAGTCGTCTAAAGAATCATCTATAATTTTTATGTAAAAGAAGGATATTTATCACACACAATCGATAGAGGTACACCATGATGTCTTATAAATTCCATAATATAATTTTTTATCAATGATCAAGAGGTAAATATTCTATTATATTAGGAAAATGTTCCTAATTTGTATGGTGATCAATAATTAATGGTATTGTATCATTCGTTATGGGGTTATTTGGTAATCCAATGATGGGGTCTATAGTATTTCAATCCAAATTTCACATAAGAAAACGTAGATGTCACACAATTTATCTAGGATACTATCTCTTAGCCTTCACTTGTTCACATAATAGACATCTTAAAACCTAGTCTACAATTTCTTAAATCAGATTATCCAAAAAAATGTTCTTTCATATCATTATACATAATGGTATTTCAAGGGTGTATAGATAAATTTTATCTATAATAATTATCTAACAGTCACAATTTTAGTATAAGTATTGATGTAACACATATCCTCTTTCAAAATTTTAGAATTACATCCTCAATCATGAAGATTACTAGTTTTCCATATATAAAAGATTTAATATGATTTGAAATTTCTAATTATAAAATTGAGACCTGTTTATCTTCGTTATTAAATATCGTATACCAATCACTTGAAAAGGAGGTGATTTCTCATTCCATAAAAAGTCCCATTTTTATATTTTATAAGTCCTTGAATTTTTAATCTATATCAATCCGAATATTGTTTATAATTCCATGATCTTTCCCACTCATTGAATTTTCTACCCTATTATATTTTATTCTATGGTAGTGTAATGAGAAATCATAATATTTGGGTAAACTGAGCCATCATTTTTTAGTCATGGTGATTTATTTTTGTGTAAAGACGTGGTTCAAAATATTTATATTCATATATACCTCACATATTTCACCACAAAGAATGTTTCTTCATATCATCAGAGAATATATTACAATTCATAACTCATGATCATGAGATGGATAATTTTTAAATGAATATACAACTCCAATAATTTGTATGGAATAACATAATAATTTTTTATTACAACATGACCATGTATGTTCTTTCATTCATAACAATATACCTCAAACCCTTATATTACAAATGGTTGATTAAAAACCACAGCGTAAACTATTCTTCTCTTCAATTCACCACAAAATTCTTCTTATTCTTTCATGAATTCGATGTTAACCCCTTTACACGTGATACTGGTTAATGAGTTATCCAGTTGGGGAAACATTTGGAATGAAACAGTGATAGTGACCTTATAAACGAATAAATATAGATAAATAGATTATGTAAATTATTTTAGGAAATTAACGCACTATAATTATAATCAAAGGAACAACATAGATTATATCATTAGTGACAATATTTTCATGAGAACAAATTTCTTGAATCCAAAATTAAAAAATTACTAAATTTAACTTATAAAAATTTCCTCTTGAGAATCTCAAGAATTACCAAAAAAGGGATTCAATATGTCTTCATTGGTTTTAGAATATACTATAATATTTTCAATGAATACCAAAAAAATCACCAAATATTCCATGAATATTGTTTTCATTAGATCCATAAAAATCTTGTTTTCTTAAGTCAATCTAAATACCAGTAATGGAAACTCTTAAAGTCCATAACTCTTATGAATTTTTTTCTTCAGAATGTCTTCCATATTTAATAATAATTAATGATACCAATAATTAAGGCTAATACATGAAAATAATATAGATAAGTAATTTTGAAAAAATTAATAATCAATTCAACATAGTTGATACTTTTTCATCATCTTAATTGAATATATTTCCAAATAATCAATGAAAAATCTGAAGTAATCATCATTATTTTTAAGAAAGGAAATTGGGGGACTCCATGGGGATACACTAGAAAGAATGAATCATATATTACTCAACTCTAGTAGTTGTTTCTTCATCTCCACTAATTCCACAATGTCCATTCTATATGGATACATTGAAATTATTCTTCAATTTGGGATTAAATCAACTGTAAACTGAACTTCACATTCTAGTTTTGTCTAGGTAATTCATTTAGAAATACATCAATTCATTCATGTAATATAACCACATCTTCAGTTTGAATATTAACTTCTACATCCACATATGATGTTTACTCTTTCTCATCAAGACATTCATTTAGTAGATCTATTTGGGGTGTATCTAGAAAAGATTCATATTATAATTTTCCAACTATAATGATAATTAACTCTATATCATCCTCAAAAAATTTTATTACCTTTTTCATGTAATAAATTATCACAACATATTTTGAATTCCAGAACATACTATGGAGGGTATTGTATGATGATAGGGTCTAAAATATATCATATTTATATTCCATAACAGTGAATTTATAACACATCTTTGTCACAATGAGACTTACCATATGATTTTTAACTAAGAACTCATGATTTAAATCAAAAGTGAAATGTCTAATTTTCATGGGAAACAAGGTACATATAAAATAAAGCGATGATAAAGAATGAAATAATTAATTTTATAAATGTGAATATGGGATTATCATACCTTCCACCACATCATTGGGTACTTCTACATCAATTGTGGTGATTGTATAAGCTTGACCATCTCCCCTAAACCTCTTCTGGGATAGATTCATATAGAACATGAGTATATAGAAATCCTTGAACCCACACTTTTGGATTCATAAATAGAACATTATTTCATTTAATTATAAAGATAAGATAATATTAAAATGTATATTATACAGTTCAGGACCTTTTAAAGTCAATGTTGTAGAGGATTAAACAACTCTTAAATTAAATCAGAGTATACAGAAATAATTAAAAAATAATGATTGGATTCCTCCCCATTATCACCTAAAAAATCATGTTAAAATCAATTAAATAATGTAAAAAACATTTCAAAAACATGGGAGTATAAAAAACACAAAAAAGTTATAAAAAGAAGGAAAGAAACAACTTGATTGTAAATAATAATAAATTTATGAAATCATTTTCACAAAGAGATACGTCTTACATATAATATATCATATAAATAATTTGTGAAACTAGATATTTCTATAAAACACTAAAGAGAATATGTAAAACTGTAAGGGTATATTGTGGCATTACGTACTTATATTATATCCCTCAAGGCTACCTTAAAATATAACCCTCACAAAAACATTATTTTGTAACCAACACAGTTATAGTTGGAGTAACCATGTGGATATCCTAAAAATTACACATAACCAATGCATTTGAGAGAGAAATAGGTCCCACTATTCATCATAATATATTCCCATGAACTACAATGTATACATTAAACATGAATAATTCTACAAGAACATTGTTTTGGGATTATTTAAAATAGAACTTTAAAAGAAGATTTTTAAAGTAAACACCAATAAAAATATCAAATAATTGATGTGTGAAATTAATATAAAAAAGGAATATGTGTATAATCTATAATTACTCCCAATAAAACATATATTAAAAAACAATTCATTACACAAATTGTTTTATTACTTATTCTTTATTGAATTAGAAGGTTTTCCTAGAGAATGAATATTGGGTTATAAATTTCCTTACCTAGGGTCCGTCTTACATAAAACATGTTTGAATCTCATGTTTAGGGGTTAAAATAGTGTTATTTATATTTTTAAAGAAGCATATTCATTTTTATAACACCTTATATGACCATTTTTAACATAATTCAAGTCATTTATTGACAAAATTTGGCTATATTAGTTGTTTGAGTTGTGTTCTTTTCACAGTTTCGAAGGACTGTTCATTATGGTCTACCTTGTAAAAAATAAATAAAAAACCATAGGTGTTATCATATATATATTTAGGAAATTTAAAATAATTACATATGAATTTGTACTCGAAATGATTTTGGTAAAAGGGAACCAAAAAATCATCTTCCACGAAGGTAGTGAATTAATTCTCTATTGAAGTCGATTTTTTTATTTAAGAAAAAAGAAGAATATAGTCCATTTTGTGAAGAATATACCATAAGAAATCCATCATATATTTGAT